>OY720346.1:48575631-49206453 GCA_963082975.1 Labia minor | reverse complement strand
TTTTAAGTAATGATATTATTTCTAATATATAGTATCATATATTAATTGAACCGAGTAAATTCTTTCAGATGTTTCATATTAACTGGTATTTGAATTTCTTCAATAATTAACTTTTAAATGAAAGTGAAAATAAATTTTTAATTATCAAATAAATTAATGGAGTGTCACTTTTTTTCTCTCGTTTTACTTATTTATTTTAATAAAAAAAAACAATTAATCAAATTCAATCGTTTATTTATTTAAATTTGAAAATTGTTTATTTCTCTTTTAATCATAATAAGTATACCAGCTGGTCAGAGCGCCTTCGGCGCTCTTCACAGCTGGACGGGGGCTCCGCCCCCTGTACCCCCGAGTGGTACATCGTATTTGGTTAAAAGTAGTAAAAGGTTTTCATCCATTTTGTTTCAATCATTATATTACATAAAACATTCATTTCTTTTTGTGTTCTTATTTAAAATATATTTTAATTTAATCAGTAAATTAATTATATATATTATTATTGTAAATGTTATATCTATCTATTTATATAACTCAAAGATACTCGAAAGTTCTTGGCCACATTTCTCCAAATGTCCCTATTCTGAGCCCTTGTCCCATCTCTCTTAAGTCCCTTCCTATGCGTCTTGATTCCCTTTGATAATAATTTTGATGAGATAAGCCTCTTTACTGCATGATAACAGGCGTTTCCCGATTGATACCTCGATTTAAATTCTTCTCAAATATTATTATTCTTCGTGATTACATTCAATTTTTCTACATATTCAAATTTTACATTTTGTATATTAAGATTTTGTATGTTAATACTGTTCCTCTTTGTCACTAAATATTTTTTCTTATCACTATTAATTTCTTGAGTGTCTGGCCCTGAGCTTTGTTGATAGTATGTTTGTTTCCTTAGAACCTCCATTAATTTTTCCTCGCTATCTGTAATTGCAATTGCCGAATCTCTTATAATATTTAAGACGTCTGCTTAGCCTAACTTTTCAATTTTTTTGTTTAATTGCATTTCTAAGTGATTTTTTCCCAATTTGTGTAATCACACATACTCACAACATGCAACATATAATTGGCTGTGGGAAAAACATGGGGATTGCAAATGAACTCCGCAGCACTTGAGTGTCTGGCCCTGAGCTTTGTTGATAGTATGTTTGTTTCCTTAGAACCTTTACCTCCACAAAACATACCCACATTGCACTTTTATAATATATACCGGGACCCTGAGCCTTGCTCGGTACTTAAGTTAAAAAAATGATTCATTATTATTGGATTTGGCTGGTAATATTAATACCTGGGACACCGAGCATTCGCTCTACCCTTTGAAAAATATTGATATACAATTCTTTAATTATTTATTACAATTATTAAATGTTACACATTTGCATCAATCTGATTAAAATGAATGAACTTGTGCTCCTCAATAATACATAAATATATAATATATAGGTTCATATATATTTTTTCTATAGTTTTTTTTTGAAAAACTGTTTAGCGCCCCAAGTGGTTATAAAACAAACAATTTTATATAATAAGATTAATCCAAGTAATATCGTCTATTTCTATTCGACACTATTTTCACTCCTTGGGTAGCGGCCCAGTCAATGATCTTATATGTCGCCAAATTCAAAATCAGTGTTTGACACTACAGTTGTAATATAATGCATATATATATAATTGGCCTTTTTATAAAAATATATTAAGATCATATAAATTGGAATTTGTCATCCAAAGAATATCTATATATTTGTTTTTATTTATAATACACGAAAACATTAAAAATTATATGAATAAATAATTTTAATTTTGATCTCATAATTGGATTTTCATTTTCAATTGACGATTTGAATTCATAAAATATTAAAAAAAAACTTTTTAAATTTTTTTCAAGTAAGTATATAAGAATATAAGATATATTATGGGTGAATTCAAAATGTATGAAGGGACACATTATATAATATAGATAGATATAACATTTACAATAATAATATATATAATTAATTTACTGATTAAATATCTAATATATACTAATTGAATATTTAGTATAAAATATTTTATAATATTTACCGGAGTATAATAAATTGATAACGTCATTTAATTCTCCTACTATATATCGAATCGAATATAAAGATAAATCTTCTTTTAAACGTTGTGTGAAACAATTTCAAATAATTTAAATGTAAAACTATTAATGAAATAAAAAAAAATCAAATATATGAATATAATATAAATATTTTTAATTTTATTTTAAGAATAGATATGTATATATCTCACAGGCGGTGGTTGTGACGTCACATATATACATTTAAATTTAGAAGATACAAACTAATAAAGATGTAGTTTTCCAGAGATGTGATCAATAAAACTCAATTTTTCTTTATAAATACTATCTCTGTTGTGAATTTCAAAAAAATCGTTAGAGCGGTTTTTGAGAACAATGAAACAGAGAAACAGAGAAACAATTTTTACTCGTATAAGAAGATAAGATACAATTATATTATATGAAATTGTTTAGAAAAATAAATTTTTCATTCTATAATCCTTTATAATAAATTTTTAGATGAATGTTGGAATATTTACTAATAATGATTTTGTTGGAATATACAATTTTTTTAAACAATAGTTCTCTTATATATAAATTATTTATTTCAATTAAAATAAACAATTAATATTAATTTTAAATATTTTATATTTAATAAATTTTCTATTATATATCTTATCTTATCTTATTATGCTAGCTAAAATTGTATATATAGCCATTGGTTCTCAAAAACCGCTCTAACGATTTTTTTCAAATTTACACTAGATATAGTATCTATAAAGAAAAATTGAGTTTTATTGATCACATCTCTGGGAAAAATCATCTTCATTATTAATTTCTTAATTAAAAATTATATATGGAAAACGTCAAAATTGGCATCCATTTTTATTTGTATTAATATTTTTTTTTATTTAAAATATTTTAAAATTTATTATTTAATTTCGAAATAAAATTAAAAATATTTATTTTTAATAAAATATATATAGATATTTATTAATCTCTCTCAAAAAAAAAAAAATAAATAAAAAACATCAAATACTGCTAAGACAGTAAAAAAATGACAATTTTTTATCTAAATACATATAGTCCAGAGGTTGGACTGATGTTTTAACGAGTGGATTTCGTCGGTTCGAAACTCGCCGGGTGAATCGTTATTTAAAAATGAAAATAATGATTTTGTTATTTTTTTTTCTTTTTATCTATTGTTTACTTTTTAATAAATTACTATTCTATATTTATTTATTCATTGTTCTTTTATTAATTAAGTTTTAGATAGTTTTATAATTTTTAATATTTTTTCAATAAAATATTATTTAATATATTTATTAATATTATTTTATTTATTATTATTGAGTACCCGAAGTTCCATTCATTTTAATCAGATTGATGCAATGATGCAACAGTTAATAATTGTAATATTGTAATAAATTTCTATCTTGAAAATTGTTACATATTATTCAGGATATTTTAAAAACAATTTCTTTCTTTAATTAATATTCATTTTTTCTATAAGTCAGATATATTTCCAAATATTAAATAATTTTTGAAGTGAAAACTTCTTTAGCGGCGTTGAGCACTTTTGCGGGATGGGGAAAAAGTATAGAACTCGCGTGATCGTGACCAACACCATGAAGCTAGCACATTACGTCTGCTTTCAAATTTCTTATAACAGAGCGCGAAATTTGAATTGTCATTAGAACTGTTTTATAAATTATCTCTAACATATAAATATATATTTATTATGTAAAGTTCATTTCATATATACATATATAATCAAAATTATACGAAATGAACTTCACATAATAAATATATATTTTATGTTAGAGATAAGAATTATAAAACAGTTCGTATTGCAATATTTTAAACAAAGTTGTGTATTTATATATATATAAATATAAGTTACAAATTTGTTTAAAATATATGTTTAAAATAATATATAAGTTATATATATATACATGCATATGAAATTCATCTTTCTCGTGAAATAGCGCGAATTTCGTCTGTTTTAAAATTTCTTACGCAGAAGTTTTCACTTCTGTCGGCCAGTCCCACGACTGCCAATTTTGCTTTTTTAATTCCGAAAAGCTGCAAAGCACGTTTTTTTGTCTTTAGTTTGTTTTATAACCACTTGGGGCGCTAAACAGTTTTTCAAAAAAACACTATAGAAAAAAAATATATGTACCTATATATTATATATTTATGTATTATTGAGGAGCACAAGTTCATTAATTTTAATCAGATTGATGCAAATGTGTAACATTTAATAATTGTAATAAATAATTAAAGAATTGTGTATCAATATTTTTTAAAGGGTAGAGCGAGAGCTCGGTGTCCCAGGTATTAATATTACCAGCCAAATCCAATAATAATGAATCATTTTTTTTAACTTAAGTACCGAGCCGAGGCTCGGGGTCCCGGTACTATATATTTATAATATAAATTGTAATTGAAAAACTATGCTGATTGTAATTGTAATGACTAAAAAAATGGAATTGTTATAGGATGAAAATGGAAATGGATGAATAGTAATAGTAAAAACATTTTTTATAAAAAAATAAAATAATTTTATAATCTAATAAATTTTATATAAATTTAGAAAAATGTTTATTAATAAATTTATCTTTTCTCAATTAAAAGTATTTATGATGAAAATTAATAAAAAAATGTATTGTTTAACTGTACATTAAATTTGAAAAAAAATGAGATAATATTTTTCCCTACATTCACATATTTAACCACAATCATTAGTTTTTCTTTTTTTTCTGTAATTCTCTCACATATTGAATTTCCTTAATTTAACTATATCTTCTACAATCATGATTTTCACATTCATTGTATTTTAAGATTATGATTACCCAGAGATGATGAGAAAATAATACTCTTCCTTCTTTTCTTTTTTTTCCTGTTTCCTGTTTACCTTCGATTAGTATTTTTCATGAATTAACACCTCGAAAGATTAATCATTCATTTTATCTTTTTGTTAGATTGAAATTTATAGATTAAAGGGACATATTTTGAACATTACAAATTAATTAAATCTTACATGTAAATATTATGTTAGAATAAATAGAAAAATATTAAAATATTCATTGATTCATTGGCCTAAGATTTTTATTTGTTTAAATAATGGTGTGGTGAATTTACATTAAATATTACTATAAAAATGCTATAATATAAACCAATGTTTTAGGAACGAAAATTGCTTTTGGTGAATTTGCTAATTCTAAAACAAGAGTTTACAAGTGGAAGTGTGTAATGTAGGTATCCGCAGCCCGGGGCAGATACTATATTTGCAGCTCTTTCACTCATTCATACATTAAATTTTCAACATCGAGTTGATTTTCTAGAAATGAATTGTTATTTAAGCAGACTAGAGCATAAAGTTTAAAATTTATTTAAAAATAATCATGCTTTTTAAAATTTTTGATGATTTTAAAACTTAGGGATCTAAGTATAATATTTCTCTATTAGTACACTTTGGTATTGTGAAAATTTTTAGGTTACATTCATAGAAATTTCAAAAACACAACCAATTCAAAAATTCAAGTTAATAAATCCAGAATAAATCGAATCAAAAAAATTATCATTAGTAAAAATGAATCCCAGGGATAAAAATGATTCTAATGAATATTCTATTATTTTCTCAAAGGCTTAACAAGTTCGTTAGGTTAGATTCAATATGTACTTCGATTATAACCGCATTTAGTAATTGTATGAAAAAATTTATCAAAACAATTATGCATTTTTCTTCATGGTTAATGCATTTGTTTCTTCGTGTATTTTTGATCAAAAACAACAATATAATAAAGTCTCAGCTTCTATATTCTTTGGTCAAGAACACATCTTATTATTTTTTTATTCTTAAAAATTTAAAGAATAATTATTCTAGGCATAAATTAAATTAAAAGGGCATAAAAAATATATACTATCTAATGATCAATAATATTGAAAGTAGATAATACTAATGTAAAGGAATAAATAAAATCCTTTCTTTTGGTAATCTTTTGATTATTCTCGTATATATTTTTGTATTATGTATTTATTTGAAAAGAAAAGATAGAGAGAGGAGAGTTACTTTTACCTACTTTCATTTTGTCCGATCATTCAACTCACTGCAATTCTCTTTCTCTCTCCCTCTCACACACACTCACACGGTCATTATTTAGAATCAAGTTAAAACTTTTGCATAATTTATTTTCTCTAATTCATTCTGACTATACATTAAACAAATCTGTTAAAAAAAAAAACAATATTAAAAATATTACATTATAATCAATTATATATATAGAAATGAAAAGTGAATGATTTTATCAATAATTTTATAAAAATTTGAGCCAATTTTTATAATATTATAAGTATAATTTGACTAGGAAAAAAAATATTGGTGAAAAAATAATTTTAATCGTATATTAAGAAAAAAATATCTTTTAAATTTTGTAATTATTTTAATAATTTTTTTTTTAATTTTCTATGTAATTATATATTTCATAAACCACATAATATTATTTTCTTTATTAACATAATTATTGATAGATTTTTCAATTGTTTGTATTATGATATGAATAATATTATAATTCATTTAATATGGCATAAATCAATTTGATTTCAATGGATCCTACATAGATATTCATTTGTTCAAATAATAAACTTTTAAAAATAAAAAATGACAAATAAATACTGCCTAAATTTCTCTAGAATAGAAAAAACAACTATTCGTGCAAATTTTAATTCAGTAAATTACAATATATTTTTGATAAAAAAGAAGGTAGGAAGTGGATTAACATTATGAATGAATCACTATTAACTTTTTTTTTAATTCTTGAGTTAAATCAAGTTAAACTTGTTTTTTTGATCTTTTTATCCACCTACAGGAAGGTGATTTGTTGAAAAAATACTAGTAATAATAATAAAAAAAATGATGTAGGTGTTGATTAATGAAAGGGAAATGACACGTGCACTTTTGGATTTTAAACTACCAAACAAATATAATAATCGAGATGATACAATGTTATTATATAAAAATATACTTATAGAATTGTACAATAGTAATTTTGTTATATTATATCCAAAAATAGATAAAATACATATATTTAATATTACTTTCATTCCCTTATTCAGATATTATCCTAAATAAACATTAATTTTTTAATTATTTTGAAAATAAATAAATAATTTTAAGTTTCACTGTCTCCAAAATATAATTTTTATTTAGTATGTACAATATACAAAATAGTATGTAAGAATCTGATAAAGTATAAATAATAGTGTTGAAGTTTTATACATATAAAGTTAAATTCATATAATATCACTGTTAAAATTAAATTAAATTATTAAAAATGCCCATTAAATATAAATTTTTAAAAAAATTTCTAAAAAAACGGAGATTTTTTTTAACATTCAGATCGAACTTATTCAAGAGAAGTTATTGAGGATATTTAAAAATATAAGAACTCTTTTTTGGTTTTATTATTCTTTATTTAGAATAATTTATTATTATTATTATATTATAAGATAAAGATTATAAATGCTAATCTATTTTTTTTAACTATAATTATAATTATTTTATTTTAGTATTTTATTATTTAATCTTATACTCTACCTGAATATATTTAAATTTATATTTATTGTAATAATATATTATAATATTTTATATTTGATTTCTATATTAGAAAGAATTCAATTAGGAACAATTTATACCGTATATATATACTATATATATATAAATAATGTATATACATACTTAATATAGTAGTAAGTGAAAGTAAATTCCAAAAAAAACCCTAAGTGTCTCTGTCTGTCTTTGAAGTGAAATTGAGTTCAAGTGAATTTTTTCGTGCATGAAATCATTTCTATTTGACAAACATTAATTTCTCTTTCACTTTTTTTCTTTTTTTTATTTCTATTTTTCTTCATTTTATTTTTATATCATTGATTAAATTGACTTTCTTTTTATTTTTTGTTTTAAATTTGTTATTGTTTTTTTTTAATTTTAATATTTTTGCCTACAAATATAATATTAAATAAAAAATTATAAATAATTATAAAAAATATTTTTTTTTAATGAATTATATTAAAATTTAAACAAATTTAGTATCGTTACTTCATAATAAAATTTTTGAACTTATACCATAAATGTGTGGATATTTAATCGCCATTTCATGAATAAAATTAATTCAAATAAAATAATAAAATAACGTTTTAATTTTTAATTAAAAATGAAATTATTATTTTTATCTCAAGGAAACATTAAAATAACATAATTAAAAATTTAATTAATCTGATAGTAATAATAAAAATAATATAAATAATAATAATAAAATTAAATTAAGTAAAAAATGTTGTCATACCAATGCATTTGATTAAAATTTCTTATTATCTTTAAGATGACAACATAATAGACTTCCTATATATATATATATATAAAATTATAGTTATATTTCAATATTATACATTCATACATATATATATTCAGTTGATTTATTACTAATCGTATTTAAAATACATCATCTCCATATCAATTAATTCATTTCTATAGAATATTTTAATTCAATCTCTCTTTTCTGTATTAAAAAGCATAATGTTTGAGAATCTTCCCTCCTTGTCAATCCCACACATCTTTTTCTTTTCTCTCTTATATTCATTCATTTATTAATCATAAACACACTTTTATACATATATATATATTTAAACAAATTTTCAAAAAATTTTCTCAAGAAATTACATTACCTTTTATTCATTCATTATTTTTAATATTCTTATGAGAACAAATTTTATCAAAAGATAGAAATTAATTAGTGAATGAATTTAGAAAAAAAAAATAATTTCATGAACTCATTTTCTTTTGCTTTTTAATTCATTTAATTATTTGTATTATATATATATATATATATACTCACTCCCATATATAAAGAAAGGGAGAAAGAAAATAAATAGTGAAATTATTTTTTTTTAATTATTAAAGGTAAGACATATTAACTTGTTTTTCAAGTTATTTAATTTAATTGGTTATATGATAATTATATATATTTGTCCATTGATTACACAACTTAACATAAATATATATATATAATTGTATTATATATGAACAAATCCTCATATATGATCAATATTTATAATTTTCTTTTTTATAAATAAATTTGAAATATATTATATTATATTGCTGCCAAGTATGATTGAATTATATTTTAATATTTAAATCTAAATAATTTAATTAAATTAACAAACAAATGCAATTAAAAAATCAATAATAATAATAATAATAATGTAGTTATAATGTAATATATTGAGTTAAATTTACTTTAATATAATTTATAAAAATGGTTTCATTAGTATAATTATTGAATTTATTATTTATTACCTTCAGGATATATTTTAATTAATTAATTAAAAAAGATATAAATTATTTGAAAGATAAATCATTTATAACTTCACATCTAGATGTAAATGGAATATATACTTTGCCTCTGGATAAAGGATATGGATTGCGGAAATTATTCATGGAATACCCTAAAATGAAAGGAGAGACTGGAGGGATTACAAAGGATGTGCCAGTCAAGTTTCCTCTTGATTTGAGATAGAATGTGGTTTATATTCGAAGAAAGTGACCAGATTGAAGGATTGGAAAATTGAAGTTATATTTTATAATTCTAACACATTACTCTTTTCATATTATATAATTATATACTCTATAAACGAACGAAGTTTTTATATATTCTTCGATAATTTTAGCATTTTTCCCCCATATAAATAAATTTTTACATAATTTATTGGAGAATACACTAAAATTCTCACATATATTTTAAATAAATTGATAAATTGGGTAATTGATTGAAAATAAATAAATTTTTGCTAATATATTATTATTCATTGATTTATTACATCCACTAATTTATTTATATTAAATGAGCATGTTTCTTATATAGAAGCATAAAACAAAATAATAGATAGAAATAATCAATAGAAAAGATCTAGATAAAAGATTAAATCTACTTAATCTTATAACTTAATGGTTTTTTTGGATTGAATTTAATAAGACATGTCATACCACATCTTTATCTGAAATGTGTGATCAATTCTCCAAGTTTTTAAGGGGACATAACTTTTGTAACTTTAAATAACTTTCCAAATGAATTTTCAAAGAAAATAAAATATCTAGTATCTTATATAGTAATAATTAATGGTATTTCTTATATATATATCTATTTAAATACGTATATACCTATATATGTATTCATTAAAATATATTGATCTAAATTTGTAAAATGTTTGTCTACATATCTGTAGCTGCGCCCTTCTTCGATTAACGCAACGGCTTTCGAAGAGTCTGTTATGCTAAGGGGCACAATTTTGATGTGTTTCGATTTTTAAATAATTAAAATAATGGATTTTAAGCATATCATCAAAAGAAAATCAGAGATTAAAAGATTATTAATGAAAAGATATTAGATTTTAAAAATAAATAAATATCAAATTTTTAATATATAATTTTGAAAAAACTATATTAAATTCATGTCACATTTTTTTTTATTAAGAAAGGTTAAAATACATTGCACATTAAGTAAAAGTTTGTTCAATACATTCAAATTACATTTTAATTAATTTAATTAATTTATTATAGAATTCAACGTGTTTTGCTTTTTTGGCAGGCAGTGTATTTATCTTTTATTGGTTCTTAAATTATTTGATTTTTATATTAAGGCATTTTAATAAAGATGATGAAGATGAGAATGGATGAATTAATTTCATTAAATAAATGAACAATGAAAATTAATGAACATTTTTAATTTTTCTTATATTATTTTGTTCTAATTAATTTAACTTTTACTTTTGTTTTTTTTTTCTTTTACTTTACTTTTATACAAATAATAGGTATAAATCTCTTCTTTGCGATATCTTTCCGTTTCATTTAGTATAAAATTTTAAGTTATTAAAATCTAAACAAGGATACTTAATTATCTAAAATTTATTTAATTATAAAATAAACAGAAATATTAATAATTGTGAAGTTAACGAACAAATTTAAAAGAATTCATTTAAAATGAGAAAACCTATCCACATAATAATTTAAATTGTATTTTTTTTCCAAGGTAATATTAACCATTATAATGGTGGACTCCTTTTATTATATAGGTAAATATAAAATATTTTATAATTTTATTATTCTCATATTGTTTATAAACAATAATGGATTTTTTTTTTAATAAATTAATTATTATTTTTGCAAAATTGAATGATTTCCAATGGTGGGAATTGATTTATGTTGTAATAAATACTTCTTTTGTAGTTAGACGGTCTGAGTCATCTTTCAAATATCACTGAATGACAAATTTTCTATTCATAAAACACGCAGCTATTATATTAAAAGGATAATTTAAAAAATATTAATATTTCGTGATAATATGTTTTTTTTATCTTTTATAAAAAATTTACCTATCAATCTAAAAGTATAAATTAATTGTATTTGTAATGTAAATTCCTTTCACATTATTTTCTTTTTCTTATGATAATATTATGTGTCAATTAAATTAATAATTAATAACAATATATCACCTTGAAAATAAATAATATCATTATTTTATTTTTTTTTAAATTTTTTTTCTGAAAAAAAAAAACAAACAAATCTGGAGTGTCTCCACACGACTATCTCGCAAATTTGAATTGGATTAATTAACATATATAATATTTAAATTAAAGTTAATTATTTATAAATTATAAATTAAAATTAATAAATAATATTTATTAAACCACAGCGCGTGTTTGGCTCTTTCTTGATGGCACCACGTGCTTTGTGCGTGAATTCCAGTCAAAGTGTTAAAAAATTAATTCCGGTACTTTCAGCGATTCAATCAAGCTGAAATTCTATATATAGCAGTTTTATACAATTTTTAATCATGTGAAAAATTATCAAACATATATCTTTATTTTTACGGTCAGTTTAGATGAAAAAAAATCAAAACGTTGTAGGTAATAACCCTCTTCCGGTTGAGCTACATTTCTCAAAAGTTGATGGAAAACTACGAATTTTGAATAATGCCCGTGTACCAAATTTCATTATTCTAGATCAAACCGTTTTTGCGTTTGCGTTTTGTCTACATACACATACACACACACACACATGTTTCTCAACCTTAATTAAAATGACTCAGGGTCCTTCAAAACGATCTATCTGGCGAGATAGTAAAAATAATTTAATTTTTAAGATAATAGATAATTTTTAAATTAATCAATCTACAAATTTCTTTATTTATACCTTTATATTTCTTTAAGGAAAGCAAATTTAATATAAGAATTCAATTGTTCAATCCTATCTATCTGACAATTTTATTCTTATTACTTTTTCTATTAACTTTTTTTCTTGAAAAGTATGAAGGTGTACAGAAGAGAAAGAGTTCGTTGACATTTGCCTGTTTTATTTCCTTTCTTTGTTGTTGTTGTTAGTTGCACTTTTTTATGTCCATGCACGTCGGGAAGACTGTTGAGAGTGGATGAATCATTCCACCCTTCCCCCTCCTACACGTCTAGTCTCCTCCTACTTCGGTATCACTATTGTATATGGACAGACTATCATCTCACCTGGCAAGACAGGCTCAATTTATCATTTGTATCATTTTCAATGTCTCTTTATCCGTTTGATTCTTAGAGACAGATAATCAACAACACAATCTATAGTTAATAAATAATTAAATAAATGAAGCAAATAAAATATATAAAAATAATTGAGTTTTCTCGATTATATATATATATTTATTATAGATATATGTTTAATATAATATAATATATATTTATTTATTTATTGAAATTACAATTTTTATTTCTTTCCAAATATTGTTATTATATTACTATCTCTCCAGGAGGCTCCTAAGTCATTTTCACTAAGGTTGAGAAAATTCTCTCTCTCTCTCTGTGGGTATGTATGTATGTAGACAAGATTACGCAAAAGCGGTTTGAGCTAGAATCATGAAATTTTGTATACGGGCATTATTCAAAATTCGTAGTTTTCTATCTTTTGAGAAATGTAGCTCATCATTATCTATCACGTTTTGATTTTTTACTATCACGAAAATTTCCGATGTCGAGATTTGGATGTTTTTATACTTTTTGAAGGCCCCTGAGTCATTTTCACTAAGGTTGAGAAAAATGTCTGTGTGTGTGTGTGTGTGTTTAGACAAGATTACGCCAAAACGGTTTGAGCTAAACTGACCGTAAAAATAAAGATATATGTTTGATAATTTTTCACATGATTAAAAATTGTATAAAACTGCTTTGTATAGAATTTCAGCTTGATTGAATTGCTGAAAGTACCAGAATTAATTTTTTAACACTTCAAATCTCACGTGCCAACACGTGACGTAGTGCCATCAACAAAGAGTCAATTTTTTAAATTTTGACTTAAAATAATCCAATTCAAATTTGCGAGATAGTCGAGTGGAGACACTCCAGATTTTTTATGATTTAATGTTTTTTATTAACATATTTTTATAATTTGTATGTATATATCTGATAAATGTGATTATGGTGAATGAAATATTTAAGATCTAGTTTTGTAATAACTATTAGATCAACAATAGTTATTTTTAATTCCCTTTACTACATTTATTGAATGGAAATTATTAGATATAAACAAAAAAAAATATTCTCATAGAATTCTTAAGAGACATTCAATTTTCATAATAGGGGAAGGAGAGTGTAGTAGCTGATCCAAGGCCCTCAGTGTAGCTTAGTTCCGGTCTTTTCAGTCACTCACCAGACAAGTTAAAGGAGAGGAGGACAGAAGGAGAACGAAGAATATAACCAAAACATACAATATTATCTATCTCTATCTAGACATCCAATAACCTTCCATCTTACTTTTGTCTCTAGTTTTATAAGATAGAGAGGAAATAGAGAGAGAGAGAGAACTATAGCTAATCAGAAGAGCCGACATACCACTTCCGGACGGCCTCTAAACGAAAAAACGACGAAAAAATTAAAATTAAAAGAGACAGATGATCGAATAAAAAACAAACCAAAACATCTGTTATTTCAAGGAATAAATTGGTTAGCTCCTAAGTATAACGTATTACTATTGGTTATTATTTAGTAATTTCTTTTATTTATTATAAAATGTGTTACAGTCAGATTAAGGTATTTCTCATTGCAATTTTAATTCCAAAATTATCTTATGCATTTTTTAAAATATATTAAAACCACTTGAATAGATGTGGTAGCCCCCGTATGACTTTTCAATCGATATACACATTAGTTTAACAATTATAAATTTATTTTTTTCTATTAAATATAAAAAATAATAATTAGAATATAAAATATATAAATTATATTTTAGGAATAAACACACAGCTTAGGAAAATATCAATAATATTTAGTAAGGTAGGGATATAAGGACTGTAACTCAACCGGACTTAAAATAAAATCTCTCATTTGTACTTGTGATAAAGTTAATCGAGCATTTAAAGATGAAGGCTTTACAACATGCCTTGCACTTATATTTCTCTTAACTTTCGTGGAATGAAACATTTTGGGATGTCTGGCATGACACCAAACGAATCTTATACATATATATAATTTTGTTCACAAAATTTGTGCTACACACACACATACACATTCAACAACGAGAAAACCTCTTTTTTGGAATGAGAATGATATGAAATGTGGAGATATGTCAAAAACCGCATATCGGTAGTCTCATTCGGGATTACATTACCTTTACTCTCAAAAAATTTGAGATTTTTTTCGATTGAAAAGTAAAAATACGAAATATGCAATTATTTCACTAATCTTAAAACCTAACAAAATTGGAAAAGGTCAAACCTATATGCTGGAGAGAAGACACTCCTATGTATTTGTAACATGACTGAAAATTATATCTAAATTTTATAAAAAGAAGAAGTTTAACTACAGTAAAACAAGAGATTCAGATAATAAATAAATAATCAAGATATATTTAATTGTGGATAGAAATATAGTTATAAAGATATGATAATCCTAATTATTCTTTTTTTTTATGTAAAATTTATATTAGCCTGATTATCAAATGACTGTCACACAACCACTATCAAAATATATCTATTATTATTTATAACAGTTATGAACAGACAAATAAATTTAAAATTGTTTAATATAAAAACACTTGATTAATAAGAGTCACTTAATAATTTACTATTAAATCTCTTATAATATAGAACATAATATACTTTATGCACACATTTATATACATATTCTTATTTATAAAAATCTCTTGTCACGGTTTTTGACCATGAACTCCTCCGAAACATGTAGAACGATATGAATGAAATTTTGTATGAGTATTCGGTTGTAATGAGAATAGAATATAGGTTATAAATTTTATAAATAACTGTTCAAAAATCTTAGAAATTGATTTTTTAAAATTTATATTAAACTTAACAAAGCTTTATATTGTTCTTGGTAAATCAGTCTTTATTCAATCAAATTATTAGTAGTATTAGTAGAACCATTTGGTATATATAATATATAGGTAACTTTTAATATGATAAATTACTAAAGTATTATATTTGTATTTGAAAACTAAATTTTTTTCTACTACTACTATAAAGCCTCTTGCTCATAGAAAGCCAGGTACCGGGAGTCAGACCTCCATCCACTAGATTGCCTGACTGCGAAAACCACAATTTTGAGTAGGCAGTTACTATCAAGCGGTTGCCAGAATATTTCTTATTTGAGAGGCCTCTCTTGTCGGATTGACTGTATACATGTATTAATATTTTAATTTAATAAAACAAATTACATATTGTGATTTAATTCATTAAATATTCATACAATTTAATATCTTAATTATCATTTATTAATTCATATCTTTATATATTATAGATGTTAAAAAAACAATTGCTTAAATATATGAATAAGTAAATTAATTTGGAATTAATTAATTATTACTATTAAATAATTAAATAAAATTTAAATGGATGAAGAATTTTTTTAATTATTTTGAACATATATATATATATATATTAATTTTAATATTTAATTATATTACATAACAATACATTTTTAAATTTAAATTATTTTTATCTTCTTTGATATAATAATAATAATGCATGAAATTATCTTAGGAAATATCCCTTACTAATTTTTTGAGTTCAATCATCCCATAAACAATATAAATATTGATTATTTGCCTGTCTAACTACTACCATTTAATCATTTTTATTTAAAAAACAAATTCTTTTTGATTAGATAATTTATTTCTTGTGAAAGTAAAAGTAATCATTATTATTTTTTTATTTATACTTAAGCTTGAAATCGTGCATGTATAAATATTTCTTGCATGAACGATCGGAATGACAAAGGGATTTAAAATATAAACATGAATAAAAATGGAAACAGAAAGTTAAAATTAAACGTAAACGTTTGAGTGGAAAAACAGTTTAATAATAGAATAAAAATAATAGAATAAAAATGACAATAATATTAATAATAAGTATTAAGAATAGTATCAAAAATATAATGAATTATTTCTTTACTTTAAAAAAAAATAAATATATTTTTTTTAAATTATTTATATTTAATTTTCTCCATAAATATTGATTTTATTCTCAAAGATCTTTTATATAAATATGGAATATTCTTTGTAAATTTTTCTTTAAATTCTTGCTTTTTTTATTCATTTCATTTGTACAAAATCCTTTGATAAATTAAATTTCTTAATTTTAACATTTTTTTTTACTTTTAGATATTATGATCTTATACTGATTTATAGATATAAATAAGAGAGTGACAAAATTTTGAAAAAGAAAATTTTTTAATTGAAACTAAAAATTAAAATATTCATTTTAAATATTACTAATTTAATTTTAATAAAACTATATATCTCTAGAACATTTCTTACTATGTTTTAAAACATAGAACATACATTATTATAAAAACAATTTATAATAGAAAAACAATTTTTAATAAACTGTGTAAAAAAATAAGTAATTATTTCCAGTAAAATAGTATCTTATATATATATATATATTATATATACTTATGGGGAATAAAAAAAAAGAACATATTTTATTAAATTAATCAATTTCCTTTTCTCTATTATAGATCTAAATTAACTAGAAGGAAATTTTATCTGTCTTATTAAAAATAATGTTTCCAATAAAAGACCAAGAGATAAAAAATACTAAATTGTGTTCAGTAATTATACTTGACCTTGTCCTGAATTATCTATAAAGAGGTATATAATCTTAATAAATTTATACATTTATTCGTATATATATATATTTATATTAAATATAAAGTTTTTGAAATATTACTTTAAATTAATGATAAATATTTATTTATTTGAAAAATTAAAATAAAAATTAAATATATATAATTAACTGAGAAAAAAAGAAATGAAGTTGTTTTTTATTTTATTTTTTCATTTTTTTCTTTTATTTAAATCTTAATTTATAATACATACATAGAATTAATTTGTTTTTTTTATATATATTATTATTATTATAAAAATGATTAATGAGAATATTGTAATAAGTAGTAACATACTCCCATTGAATGATTTGGAAATGGGAAATTTTTGTACTTTTCTAAAAAAACATTGCGTATACATGTATTACTAGTACTACTACTACACAGGTATTGTCTTTTTCTTTTGGTTTAATACATTATAATCCTTTTTGTCTCTTTTTTTCCTGCAATTATTAAGCAATTGTAAGTACCATACGTGAGAATTAGGTCTTGTTTTTCTTCCCTCTCCCTCCCAATTCCCACAATATTAATTTACTGTTAATCAATTTAAGTTATACTCAAATTGACAAATGTTATTAGCTAAATAAAAAATCATTTTTTTTATAGTAATATATTTTAATTTTCAAATTTGAACTATAATAATAATAATGAATAAAGTTATTTTATTTATAAATAGGCTATACCATCATTTTCTTTTAACAGTCGTTTTTTACCGACCGACGATAGTAAGGGAGGTATTGTTTTCACACCAAATTTCACATGTGGAGATTTTTACATATCTCCCCGAATCATGCATTTTCTTAACAGAAACAAGTATTTTTAGCATGATGTCTGTCCGTCCTTCCGTCTGTCCGTCCGTATAGATGTGTACAGCCTGAAAGGCTCAACCGATTTTGATGAAATTTGGTATATTTACTTAATGCATCAGTGGGATGAATTGATCAACTTTTGGTGCAAATCCGGAAACCGGAAGTGGTAGTATTAGCGATCGACGATTCGGAAGGGAAGGGTTATTTTCACACCAAATTTCACATGAGGAGATTTTTTTATATATCATCACGAATCATGTGCACTTTGTATTGGTTTTTATCTTTGGGAAATTCATATTTATTAGTTTTTTCTTGATTTTAAATTATATGACGTCATCCAGCCATTCATGACGTCACAGCCTTATATTATATATTATAAATGAAATAAAATTAAAAATGTTTATATTTATTATTTATGTATCCATATCTGTTTTTTATTACATTAATAGATATATTAAAATTATTTGAAATTGTTTTCTGAAGCTGGAAATTAATTTACTTCAAACCGTCGGTCGGTTCGGACCTGGCCACAAGTCAACTTATTTTATTTAATAATTTTTTCTAAAATTATTGTATACATTTTCAAAGAGAAAGAAATATAATATGTTATAGAATCTACAGTTTTTGTTTTTAAAGTTCATTTCTTCTGATTGATTTAAGATAGAGGGTAGGGGAAGGGGATTTGCTAACATGTATATTTGTATATATAATTATTTTATTGCTATTGTTGTTGTCGACTAAAATTCATTTGTATTGCATTCGAGTAATAAGAATTAAATTACCTACACGCTCTAAATCATTTGCTATATAAAATTATTTTTAAATTGCTTTCAAATAACTGTACGATAAATCATTTGGTGACAAGCTAGGACACCAAATTGATACTGTTTTTGTTACTATAACATTATGCATCTACATCATTCAATGGCAAAAAAATAATTATAAATAAAAATCTCAAACGATCTTTGATCCCTTTGATCATAAGCCAATAATAATACCTTTTAATTTAGAATACCAATGAAGGGTAAAAGGAGAAGAGGTGGAAGGATTAAAAAAGAATTTTGGATTGGCGGTAGAAGGAGGGAAGGGGAATTAGATGATTGGATGAAGAGGAGAGAAAGTGTTCAGTTGACCTTGTTAACATTTTGTCATACATTATTCAATCGAACCTTTAATTATACCAACAAGTTTTGTACATTGTTTTGTTGTTGTTATTGTACTTTCGTTGAAGAACCAATAACGTCCATAGGATAATATTCCATCATATATTTAATAAATATTAAATTATCGAAAGATACTATTTCATACTCTTCTTTATTAATTTTTAATAAAATATAATATGATTAGTAAGGAATTTGTTCACATTTTATTTTTGAAACCAAAAAATTAAACTACTAAATAAGAATGATTTGTCAATGAAATTCACAAATTTTAAAAATTCGTATTTTTGAAAAATTCAAAATATTTCTTTTTATTATTACAGTGTCATCGACTTTCAATAAACGTTTCAAATTTGAGCGAAATCGAAGTGGGTTAAAATCCAATTTCAAATTTTTAACATTACAGACAGACATAAAAGTGAAGTTAATAAACGGCGTATAAAAATAATAATTTCAAATTTTAACATTCATATTTTATTTATTTACTTTTAAATATAAATCATAATTAAATAAACATAAATATAGAAAGTAATATTTATCTAATCTTATTACTATAGAAAAATAATATATACATTTTCATTATTTTTAATAAGATCTTAGAATTTTTGGAAATATACGAAAAAAAATAATATCTTGAAATATTCGAATAATAATTCCATCAAAATGGTTTCACAGAATACGGTTGCATTAATTTTGATTCAAAGAGCTAAATCTAAAATAACGAGTGGTGTATGGCCATCGACATTTATATTGCTGTTGTTTGCTTTTAGTACCTATCTGAAGATTTAAATGTTTTAAAAAACTCTCGATCAATGTATGAGAGTCCCAAATAAAAAAAAAAACAATAAATTTGGCAACTTACCACATTCTGAATTTGTTTTTAATTAAATTTAATGGAACTTCAGGCGTTTTGGTTTGAGCTCATTTTGAAGTTAACGTTGCACACTTCGACCGGAAATTCCCAACTCAGCAATTATCTCTCTTTCACTAATGCGGGGATTTCATTCGATTCGACAAGATTTTTATCCATTTTCCCTCTCTTTTTTAATTAAGCTACAAGTGTCATTTTTGAAATGGTCTTAAATGTTTTGTTCATTTTCAAATGCTCGAGCTTGTGAAATCTTTTTAGACTTTCTACCCGAATATAACGCAATTACTCTGGATATATCCCTTACATGATTTATACATTTTTTTCAATAAACCATAGAAAACAATAAAAACCACCAATATGTATAACGAATGATGTCATTAGACAAAATTTAAATATACAGTTACAAATAGTTTGATAGATAAAACAGTCTATAGTTTGTTACAGTTAAGTTTAATTTATTTTAATTTAATTCCCATATTTTAAAGAATTATCCTTGAAATGATTTTCTTATATATATATTATTTATTTATATTTAAGGGAATTAATATTCAAAATTTTATATTCAAATACTATTCATTTACATTTTTGATAATATTTATATTTTGTGTATTGAAAAACTTTTCTATATTTTTAAATTTACATAATATATATTGTATATGTTATAACTTATCATATTCGTTTAAAATATAACTTTTTTATTAATTTATCATTCTTCAACGATTGTAAGATGTAAAAGAGTATTTCAAAAAATACTAAAAAAAATTATTAAATCTAGTTATTTTGATTAGCGTTATATAACGTTTTTGGCTACTATAAAATAACAAAATAACGATAATTTGGTTTTATAAATACAAATTAGTTCTAGGTCTATAGACTCACTATTATCTCGGATAGACATGAATAATTCTTAAAAAATTATACTTAAATTCTAAAAAAAGGATTATAAAACAAGTAAGTTTTATACAAAGTTTATTTATATATATATAAATATATTTATTATATATATATATATATATATATATATATTATATAATATTATAAATAGAAATATATCTATATCTATATCTATCTATCTATATATATTTATATCTTATATATATAGAAAGAGAGAGAGAGCATACGCAGTGAACCAGTTACTAAACATTTACAAAAACCAACGATATTACTTAAATGAATTTAATTACTTAGAAAAAATAATTAAATGTAATGAAAATTTAACAAATAAAAAAAATCATTTAACCAAAGATAACAAATCGAATTATATAAATATTTGAAGAGAAAATAAAACCAGGCTGTGACGTCATGAATGACTGGATGACGTCATATAATTTTAAATAAAGAAAAAACTAATAAATATGATTTTTCTCGAGGGTAAAACCAATACAAAGTGCATGATTCGTGGTGATATATAAAAAAATCTCCTCATGTGAAATTTGGTGTGAAAATAACCCTTCCATTCCTATCGTCGATCGCTAATACTACCACTTCCGGTTTCCGGATTTGCACCAAAAGTTGATCAATTCATCCCACTGATGCATTAAGTAAATATACCAAATTTCATCAAAATCCGTTGAGCCGTTCAGGCTGTACACATCTATACGGACAGACATCATGCTAAAAATACTTTTTTCTGTTAAGAAAATGCATGATTCGTGGAGATATGTAAAAATCTCCACATGTGAAATTTGGTGTGAAAACAATACCTCCCTTACTATCGTCGGTCGGTAAAAATAAATGAATATATGGCTAAAAAGAAAAAGGAAATGTTGGAAGAAGAAAGAATATATATATATTTATATATATTATATTAAATATATATAAAATGAAAATTCAATTTATATTTGGTCTCTCAATTCTTTCTTCTTCCAACATTTCCTTTTTCTTTTTAGCCATATATTAATTCATATTTATATATATTATATATATTATATTAATAGGGGCAGCATGGCTGAGTGGGTAGAGTACTAGACTTCTACACAGGAAGCCTGAGTTCGAATCCCAGCATAGAACTCAAGATTATATATTTATTTAATTAATAAATTAATAAATATAAAAATCTAATTCAATTTAACATCGGCTGCCCCACCGAAGAAGGCAAGGGGAAACCACTTCGGTCAAATTTTCCCATGAACACCCTATGACTCCTGTGGAGTTATTAGGGCCACGACACTTCCGCTAGGAAGTTATCGACAACGAAGAAGAAGAATATTATATTAATTTAAAATTCATTGCGATATTAAATTTGAATTTATTATTTTAAAATATTAAGTATTTAGGTAGGAATGTTTCATTTTTTTAAAGTAAGTAAATTTTCTTTAATAATTATAATTTAAAAACACTTATTTAAATAGGTATATTTTCAAGTTAGAAATTAAATAATTGTAATGATTGAGAAAAGGCTTTGTTTTATAAACTAAGAATCACAAAATTCAATTATCAAGAATGTTTTTTTAATTGATATTTGATATGTAAGATAGTGAAGATTGCTATTTAGAAATGCAATGAGAAAAAAGAAATATAAGAGGAAAAGGTGGAATGTGACCCACTTGGATAGGAGACACTATCCCGCTAGATATACAATTTGGAACTTCTTCAATGACTGAATGACCCCGATTTGACCCTCACAAGAGAGAGAGAGAGAGAAATAAAGGAAAACCTTCTCTCTCTCTGACCGTGACTTTACTTATTTATCAATGAAGGTATTTACCATGGACTTTAAATACCCACCTAGAAAAAAATCAAAAATTAATTTAAATTTAAAATCTTTAGAAAATCACTTTAATTGCCTCACAATTACATGTATGTATATACCATATCTTATCTTATACTTGCAAAAAATATATATATATATATTTGTATTTATATTTGTATGTATATTCGTATATATATTTGTATAGTTTTGAATTAATTTATTAATTAATCACTCGAAGGATTTTTTTCAATTTCACACCATAGATAATATTTATAAAGACAAATCGATCTGTATTGGTTTAAGCCTGAAGAAAAATAAGCTTCATTAGTTTTTTCTTAATTTAAATTTATATGTCGTCACTAACTAAGTCATCCATATTTGCCTCTTGCCATTCTTTTTTAAATGAAAATGTATTAATATTTTTTTATATTTAAAAAATGTTTAAATTTTTTATCTAATTTCGAAATAAAATTAAAAATATTTATTTTAATAATATTTTAGAATCAAATTACGAAGTATATTTATTAATCTTTCACCAAATAAAATCTAAAAAAAAAAATTTGTCTTGCAAACATTGTAAGTTAATTTATGATATTTTAAAAACAATTTTTGAATCTGTTTTGTCGTTTAATTTTTTGTTAATTCCTATAAATTTTTATCAGTTAATTTTATACGTTTATTTTTATCTATTTTCGCGTTTATTTTTTTTTAAATTATTAATTTATATTTATTTATTAATTGTTTTTTATAAATTAATTTTTAGATAGTTTTATAATTTTTAATATTTTTTCACTAAAATATTATTTAAATTTTATTAATAATATATGATGTATTATTATTGACGACCCCAAGTTCCATTCATTTTAATCAGAGTGATGCAATGATGTAACATTTAATAATTGTAATAAATAATTAACGAATTGTATATGAATATTTTTTAAAGGGCCAAGCGATAGTTCGCTGTTCCAGGTACTATATATTATAATTAAAAATGGATTTTATATTATATTAATTTATTAAATCCTTTTTTTTAAGAATATTTAAACTTCTCTTAAGTCTTTTTAAATTTTTTTAAAATTATTTTTCTAATAAATAAATTATATATTTTTCTTTAATAATTTGATCGTTTAATCATACATATTTTTAGATGTTTTTCTTTCATCATTCATTTAATTTTTCTTCCTTGACAGATATTATACTAATAAACTTGATGATATAAGGATATCTATTATCTATCTACTAATCAATAGAAATTAAAAATTTTTTAAAATTTATTTTTAAACGGATTCCTATATTAATTTAATTTAATTTGATATATATATATAATATATTTTTCATTTTTCAATATTCCCCCATCTTAATGATTCAGTTAAAATCTTTTTAAGGCAAAATGAGTCAACATCACATGTGATAATTAAATAGCTATCTTTATATAAAGTAATGAAATGGTCAAACAGTAAAAAAACAACAAACAACAAATCATTCAATCATTAAATAAATATCTATTTAGAAAACCTTATATTTCTAAATAATGATCATCCATTTACTACATCTAATAATGAATATTAAAATTTTTCTTACACATCAATTAAAGACACTTATTTATTATTTTTTTTTTATAAATAAAACAAAATTGTTTTTTTGTTTTTAATATTTTTTATCATATGTACTATATTTATTTATTAAAACACTTAATTATTATTAATAATCTTGATCAATAAAAATAACTATAAATTAATTTACATATCTATACTCAAATTAAAAAAAATAAAGATATATATTTACAATCATAATATAAATGAATAATTAATTTTTATTTTTACATTAATATATTATTTTACAAAAGAAAACATAAGTATTTTTCTAATTTTTTTTAATAATATTATATTTAATAGTATATATATAAATATAAATATACCGCTATAATATAATAGAAGAGAGAGAGAGAGAATTTTTAGTTCTAGTCTCTCTTTAGTGTGAAGATTAACAATATACTTATTGTGTATTTAATATTATATATTTAATTCTTTTATTATAAAATATTATTTAGTATTAACAAAATAAAATTAACAACATATAAGCTTGCTTTACGTGAACGATTATTTGTTATTATTGCTATTATTTATTAATATTAATATTATTATTATTATTATTATCATTTCTAATGCCATTCAAATGAATAATTATTCAAAGTTCAATGAAAAAAAAGTAAAAAAATGTCAAAAATGTTGCATTAAATATTACCATATAAATTTTGCAATCAGTAGAACAATCTCTTAAAAAGTGGGAGAGAGAGAGAGATTGCAGACCCACAAAAAAAGATTAATAAAACTTTTAAATCTAAAAATATTAATATTAATAATATTATATTTAAATAATTAAAAACAAAACAATTATCTATTAAAAAATGATAATTTATTAAAAAAAATAATTTAAAAAAATATATTATAAATTAATAAATAGTAGATATTAATTAATATTATCATAACAAAATTTGTAGAACTTTATGTATTTATTTGTTTGTTTGTTTTTTTAAAGTTGCGGGTAATTGTTATCTTTTTATATTTTATTTTGTTGTCAAGTAGATTATATCAAATATTTCTCTTTGGAAAATAAATACTTATAGAGATATTAATTTTTATTTATTTATTAAATAAGGATAAAGTAAGAATATATAAATGATTAATTTGATTAATAACATACCAGAGTCTCAGCATCCGGGTTCATAGTAGTTAGACACTCATGATGATCATAGAAATCATTTATTTTTCTATTTAACAATCACAAAAACAAATTTTCCCTTTCAAATGACAAATAAACACATACACACACAGGCACTATAAATTATTAATTAAATTTTAATTCACAACACTGTAAAATAATTACAACACAGTGACAATTTTACGTTAACAATCGGCATATTGTTACCACTACGGTTGATTTTGACAATTGTTTAACAACGTAGAGGGTTGTCGATGCGGAATTTACAAACAAGAGGTGATCATCTGGGTGTTTTAAAAGTGACTGACTGACTGATGACGATGAGAGAACAAGAGAGCAAAAGAGAGAGAGAGGGGGAGAGAGAGAGAGAGGAGTGAAAGGTAGGTAGGAAGGTAGTTGGGTGTACTCACACTTACAACTTAAAGGATTCGAATGGAGTGGAGTGGCATGAATGTTGACGGCCACGAAGGATGAGGAAAGAGGAGAAGAGTGTGTGGAATGGAGAGAGAAAGAGAGAGAATTCCCAATGGGTTGGGAGGCCATCTATTGAACAAATTTTCTACCTGATATTCACCTGTGAGAAAGAAATAAAATTAAAATCAGGTAATTTAACAAACTATTTATATTGAACAAAAAAATACAAATTTAATTGATTTGTTTTAGTAAATGCCTCAAATTAATTCAGCAAAAGATAATATAAATTTTTAAATATATATATTCTGTAAATATATACACAAAAAGATTAAAATTAATTTCTTATTATTTATTTTAAAATTATACAATATATAAAAATATTATATTAAAAATTAAACTGAAATTGTCCAAGTTTTTGTTTTTGAGAGTAAGTAGAGGCTCAAATTTTTAAAGATCAAAAATATTTATCTTGTTTTTTTATATTTATAATTCTATCTTTTTTTTAACTATATATACAATGATAAATATAAAATATAAATATAAAAAAAAAATATATAAAATAACGTTTTTCGCATGGACTAAAAAGAATAAAATAATTTTTCTATATGCCTGACAAAGTTTATGGAAGAATTGTTTCATATTCAACTAAAAACGTTAAGCGCTTGAGAAAAACATTATTTTATAAAATTATATTATATTTATATTATTTTATTATTTTTAGTGCAATTTTAATTTAATAAATTTATTTAATATAACAAGAGAAATAGGAAAAGATGATGTTATACGAAAATTTGTAAATGAATAATATCTGGAGATGCATAGAGGTCATGCAATTCCTCGATATGCAGTCTCCGCTTTCTTAGGTCCATAAATGCTGCTAAGAATCTTATTTTATATATCTGCTCCTTTATCAATTAAATATTTGATTATTTCTATATGACCATTCTCATATGCAAAATGTAATGGAGTCCATCCATCTATTTCCTCTTCATTCACATTTGCTCCTTTTTCAATTAAATATTTGATTATTTCTAAATGACCATGCTGAGATGCAATATGTAATGCAGTGCAACCATCTGATTCCTCTGCATTCACATTTGCTCCTTTATCAATTAAATATTTGATTATTTCTAAATGACCATTGAGAGATGCTGCGTGTAATGGAGTCCATCTATTTGAATTCTGTGCATTCACATTTGCTCCTTTATCAATTAAATATTTGATTATTTCTAAATGACCATACTTAGATGCAAAATGTAATGGAGTGCATTCATCTGATTCCTCTACATTCACATTTGCTCCTTTATCAATTAAATATTTAATTATTTCTAAATGACCATTCTGAGATGCAATATGTAATGGAGTCCATCCATCTGATTCCTTTGCATTCGTATTTGCTCCTTTATCAATTAAATATTTGATTATTTCTAAATGGCCACTCTGAGATGCAATATGTAATGGTATGGATCCTTTTGAATTCTCTGCATTCACATTTGCTCCTTTATCAATTAAATATTTGATTATTTCTAAATGATCATACCGAGATGCAAAATGTAATGGAGTCCATCCATTTGATTCCACTGCATTCACATTTGCTCCTTTATCAATTAAATATTTGATTATTCTTAGATGACTCGATTTAACTGCATAATGTAATGGAGTATAATCATTATCCTTCTTATTTTTTATATTAATATTTGATGATTGTAAATTACAGAAATATTTAATAGCTTTTATGTCTCCCTTTTTACTTGCTTCCAAAATATCTCCCATTTCTGGCCAAAAACAAATATTTTCATTTAACTCATCAATTGAAGAAATAACCTAAAAAAAAATTAGTTTCAAAATGTTTTCTTACTAATATAATGAATAGTATAATTATTTTTTTACTTTGCTTAATATTGAACCAAAATGTATTTTATTTATTTTGAAGGAAATAATTTTAATAAAATATATCTTTATTATCAAATGTTTTTTCAATCCTTTCTGATTTTCTCTTTTAATGAAATAATTTTTATTGTTTAATTAGATTATATTCATACATTTCTCTTTTTAACTATTCAATCTGAGAAATTTCTAAGTTTCTATAAAGTAAAGTATTACCGATTCATTATCTGTATGCGTTCTTTCACAGATGTTCACGTTTCTACAATTATCCGAAAATATAGATATTCAAATTCAACGATCTTTAAAGAAATGCTATTCGAATACTGGGAGTTTATATGTATGTGACATGTAAGCTTAGAACATTGATTAAAACGCATGCCTGAACGGGGATTCACCAAATGGATACAGGTCAATATCAAATAAGCAACCTTGAAAAGTAAATGCATGGCTTTATTATTTTAACATATTGATATTTATTTATTTATGATTCAATATTATATTCAATATTGTATATAAATTCTTTCAATATTTTATATACAATTGTCCTATACTAGTAAATTAAACATTGGGTTATTAAACCCTTTTCATTTTTCTGAGGACATCTATACAGAAATTTTCATAAAATAATAGATGCTGTTGTCATTATTAATATGGTATATAAACAATTTAAAAGTCGAAAAAGTGAAAATATCCTACTCAAAAGTGATCAACAAAGAAGGAGTTTAGCTAAATACACTGAACCCCGTCATGGACGGAGCCTTTTCACTTTATTTTAAATAAAAATTCAAAAAGATATGGATATTTTGATATATTGATTGAATTAAAACCTTTTGCATACAGACTTTCAACCAAATTCTATGTATTACTTCGGGGGCACAGAGGAAAGAGTCCCCTGTCTAGGTGAGAAGAGTGCCGAAGGCTAGTATATACATATAATAATAAATTAATAATATTAATTTAACTCTTGAAGTAAATGAGTTGAGGAGGATGCTTTTCATTCAAAATTGGTCTGGAATATCGATAAACTATAATAAATTTTCATTGCCTAAAAACTGATACTTCTATTATAGCATCATACTACTAACAAATCTTTTTATTTACTTCTTAGAAATATTAGTAAATAAATATCTAGTTAGATTGATTGGAATATCACCTCTAAATAGATTGTAATTCCATCGGAGAAGTGATGTAATATTATCTATTGTTATTTCCCAAGAGACAATTTTGTAGTTAGAGGTATACCATATTAGCGGTGTTTCATTCACTATATACTTCACTATATACTTAATTTATATTTCTAAATATGATCAAACTAGTTAGAATCTTATTTACTAGAATTTTTAAAGGTCATAGTTGTGCCTTCGCTGTCTGATTAGGTGTTCATATATTTAGAATGCTCAAAATTTAAATAATAGTAATAATTAATTTTAAAATAATTATTGTTTCAAAACCAAATATATTTATTGGTGAAATGATGGTTCGCGTCTTTCTGACACAACTAATCTTTTATTTGGATACTTACATATATAATAGGTGGTTGATTTTTGATCACAGACATCTTTTAAAGAATATTCAAAGTATCAATTCAAATAAACTCTTTCTCTACATAAAATAAGTTTTCCATTTTGTATTAATGAATTATTATTATGTATATAGACGCTGATCACGGAACGTTCAAATTTTCATTTTCGACATTCATTACTTTTGTTGTTTGATTTTAAGTAATCTACTGTTGAAGCCCATCAAACACTTTAAGAAATTGTCGATTTTGGTTTCAACGATTTAAAAAGTGGTGATTTTGATATCAATGAACGGCTTGGAGGACCTCATAAGTTCGAAGAAAATTGCAAGACTTATTAACCCTGCTCAAACTCAATACTATGTGAATCACAATCGCAATAAGTTATGAGTTAGTCCAGGAGAGCCATTCTCATCGTCACTGAAGCGGAATATTTCTGGACATAAAGTCTTGTTGTGCATATGATGGGATCAGCAAGGTGTAGTGTAATTGAACAAATTGAACGAAGTATTTGCCGCACCCAGCGTACTCACCAGATATAGCGCCTTCTGATTATCACTTGTTCAGATCGATGAAGCATGGCTTGGCTGGTACACGGTTTCGAAATGCTGAAGAAGTTTGAAAATGGAGGGTTGATTGGATTGCTGCCAAACCAACATCGTTCTTCCGACTCGGATGGGTAAAAGTTATAGAAAATGATGGTAGATATTTTGATTAATATATTTTGAACCAATTTCCCTGAATAAATGTCTTTTTAAAGTTAAAAAGTGTCCAGAATACATGCAAGCAATAATATATAAATATAAATGTATAATTCGCGAAAATGTTTTAAATATTTATTAAATAGTTTTTATTAAATACCAAACGTAGGAGTTTCATGTATACTTTTATAAAATAAAACATAAATAGTAAAGTAGACCAAGGGATCTTTCAAATACTTATATTCATTATTTTTATTTTATATCAGGATGCAATGAACCTCATGGGAAAATTTTTTTAAATGTTTGTTTTAAAGAAATGATAAATTAATATTAGTATACTTTCATAATTTTTTAATGTTTGTTTTAATATGTTTAATGTTTTTTTATTACTTTAATTGATTTTACGGATGATATAAACAATAATATTTTCTTAATCGATTAATAACTATTCTAAGAAACATTATTTTAATTATTATAATTTATAAAGTAAAAAAACTTCTTTACTCTATATATATATATTAAATAATTATAATAGAATTATAGTTTTCTATAAGGTGTATAAATTAGTAGGAAAAATTAATACTATACTAATTTTTTACTTAACCTTTTTATATGTAACATATATATTCAAATATTAATATTTAAAAAAAAGTAATTACAAAAAATGAAATAAATGTTATGATTAAATAAAAATTCAATTCGAGATGATTTTTATCTAAAAAAATGATACATCTATTCATAGAAAAGTTGCGCGTTTCTATTAATTCTTATAAAATAGAAATAGGAGGGATAGAAAGAGTGAAAATGCGCCTGCGTGAATGTGAATGTGAAAGTGCGAGGGAAACCCACCCCTTTGAGTTGAGTTTAGTTGGGCGGCACACGTGCCTTCTGATGTTCCAATTGCAGGTGGTGTCTGTGCTTCATTCCATTTATTCATCCGTTCACTCAATTATCTTCTTATCTCAACATGGATCGTCAAGGCACTGGATAATTAATTTATTTCTAGTAAGTAGCCACAAATGATATCTCTTTTTTATAGAAATATTTAATAATTATTATTATTCATATAAAATTTGTATGCATTTACATTGAGTACGTTAAATACATTTTTTTCTAGTGTTCGCGTATATTTGTTCTTCAAACATACTTTATTGAATTTAACAATATTTAACCTTTTAACTAGTTTAGGTCTCTATTCTATTTGCGAATAAAAACTCTTTTCATATTTTATATAAAGAAAATAATTACTAAAATAATAATAAATATAAAAATTATGACTAGAAATAAAGAATGTGATGTTTGTAGAAGATGTCAGTACGTTATTTAGTTTTTGGAACTTTTTTTTCTTTTTATAAATTTTAATTTAATTTATTACTTATAAATTTATTAAATTGAATATCAATTTTCATTTGTTTTAATTTTAATTAATATTAAAGAATAAAACAATTATATTCCATATATTTTATATAAATAAATAAAATTATATTAATAGAAAAATATTTACAATATTTATTATTCCACAGTAAAAACACTTTGAGATATAAATATTTGAGGTTTATGATATTTTTTTAAATATTTTTGATGTTAAATTACAGTATTTTTTAACGATTTGAAAAATATTCACTCACTCACTTCCTGGCTATACAGCCCTTCAAGGGCCCGTCGGTTGTCAACTAAACGAAGTAGAGGTGATGTATGATCAGTACACAACAAATCCTCTCAACATTTAACATTATTTTAGTGATTAGAGAAAATTAAGATTTATTTATAATTTAAACAAAAAGTCATATTAATCTGAAAATTATTACAATAGTAATTTTTAAGTATGTATTAAATATCTTCTGGAAGAGGTGTCTAATAAATAAAATGTCTTAAATTCAAATACAAAATTAATTGTAAATAAAAATAATCTATGCATATAAACTTTCATTCATTCAGGTAATTTCAAATAATATCATTTTTATAATTAAATGTGAATCACTCAAAAGTATTACTTGCACTAATATTAATATTAATTAATATTAATAATAAATACCTTAATTTATTACGAATAATTGATTTTACTTTGTGGTAGTTTCGTTATTTTTTATTATTTAACATTTAATTACAATTATTTTTTCTTATATTTACTGATGACTAAAATTATACATAGAATATTCTGAATATTTTACTATATTGAATATAACTAACAATAAGTAAATTAAATAGAGTCGAAGAAAATTTGTCGTTGAGTTTGATTAATGAACCTACTCAAGATTACATCTTAATGTAATTCAAGGGCTAGTTCAAAACATTTTCCTTCACCCCTCCACCACTTCACACCCTCAACTCCCGTTAACATTTCTATCCTTCTATATAATATTATGAAATATAAAAAATATATTTTTTAATCCATTTATTTACATTTCTGTATTTCTTTATTTTAGATTATATCGAAATAAACAGCAAATAGTGATATCAAAATTTAAAAGTGTTTTTTTTTTCATTTATTTCGTGTCTCTTTCCATTTTTTCTTAATTTTTCATTTCACATATATATCATTTTTAATTAAAGAGAATTAAAAATTGTCAACTTTAAGTATAATCTATGCTTTTATATATATATATATATATATATGACCATTGACTAAATCACAAAATCTAAAAATTGTTGGACTAAAGTATAATATATTAACCCTTTGGCATATATATATATATATATAAAAGAATAAACTGATCCAATATATCCATTACTCAATGGAATTAAAGATAATAATAAGGAAGAATTCTTAAAACGCCTTTTGGGAGGATCAATGATAAATACATGGTTTCCTGGGTAATTCTTTTTATGAATTATAAATTAAAGAAAGTGAGAGACGTCATCATGAACTTTGCTCTTTATAAATATTTTCTAAATAATTAGTTTATCGAACATTTAGAATTAGTTTTATAAATAAATATATTTATAGTACTGGGGTCTGGCCGTAACCACACATGAGGTTCTTAGTAAAATATGAATTTTAAGAATTGTGATTTTATTAAAATGAACAATAAAAATTCTCTCTCTCTTCTTTAAACAAAAACTGAGATAATATATATATTATTTAACAAAGTAAATTTTGGGACAAAATATAACATTGGATTCAACATAGTTTTTCAATTAATGGATCCCATTTTCTTACGAAATATAAATTAAATATATGGACTCAAAATTATTTCTATTCAAACATTTTAAAAAAATTTAACCAAAATAAATTTTAATCATTCCAAATGTGTTTGTAATTTTTATTTTAATTTTCATTATTTTTAAGTGTAAGTTAAACGCCTTTATCCATACCATAAAATTCCATATTACCGTATAAAATGTTATTTTTTGAATAATTTGTATAATTTTTGAAAATTAGTAATAAAATATTTTTTTATTTATTCACTATCTCTGAGATTTGTTTGATCAATTGACAATTGATTTGATTTTGTCTATTTCAAATGTAAAATGACAAAAATTAACTTCTTTATATATTATTTAAATATAATATGTTTATTTATTAAATATTAATTTATCTACTTATAAGATTTACTGTGAGTTTAATTAATATACAATATAATATAATAATTATAATATTAAGTAGACGAGGACATTAAATACGTCACGATGAAGAGGCGTCTAAACGTTCAATAAATAATAATAATATTCTTTTATTTTTAAATCAATCTTTTTGAATATAACATGATTTTAACCTGGATTTATTATTTTCCTTTCTTTTTTTTTAATATTGAGGAAAGTAAACTAAATATTTCAGTAACCCGGAAGAGTAAATTCTCTCTTTAAAAGAGGATTGATCTCTTATGTTAATATTATATCAAATATTGATTTAAAATTTTATATATTTTTTGGTTCCCAATCCCTAAATACGATGAATCAATCTTTAGTCTCACAATCGAGAATTGCCTACATGCGATGTAAATTAATATTTAAATTTTAGCTCTAAAATATATAGGTATATTTTAATGTTGTATTTGTATTGAATATATTGTTATTTTAGCATACATTACAAAATGATTAATTTAAATCAAACTTTTATTATTTTATGTTAAATTTCAAATAATAAAAATAATTATATTATAAATTATACTAATCCCATTGAGAAAAATGTCTGTATGTCTCTCTCTCTCTCTCTCTGTGTGTGTCGTGCCATCAACAAAGAGCCAAACATGCGCTGGTTTAATAAATATTATTTATTAATTTTCATTTATAATTTAATTAATTAAATTTAATTTAAATATAATATATGTTAATTAATCCAATTCAAATTTGAGAGATAGTCGAGTGGAGACACTCCATCTTTTTTACCATCCGACGATAGGAAGGGAAGGTATTGGTTTCACACCAAATTTCACATGAAGAGATTTTTACTTAACTCCACGAATCATGTATTTGATTAACAGATTTTTACCATGATGTCTGTCCGTCCGTCCGTTGTATGTCCTTAGATGTGTACAACTTGAACTGCTCAACGGATTTTGATAAAATTTGGTATATTTACTGCAGCATGAATTCTTCAACTTTTGGTATATATCCGGAAACCGGAAGTGATAATTTACAAAGTATTTATATTAATTGTCAGAAAATATTTCACTTAAAATATAGTAGTGATAAATAATTGATTAATTAAACTAAAAATAAAAACTAAGGTAATATAATTTAGTCATTTTAATTCAAATTTTAAAAATATTTTTGAAGTGAAACTTCTTTAGCGGCGTCCTGACATTTGGTTGAGAATGGAGAGTGAATTGAAAAATTGAAATTTCGTAACGCGTTACGAAACGCAAGAGAGAAAAAAGATATAGATATAACGAGTGAGAATGAGATAGCCTCTATCTCCGTCTCTCTTTTGTGCGGTGTTTCGTTCTTGAGAGAGAGGCTATCTGGGTCTTTCTTTTGTCCGGTCTTTCGGTCTTGAGAAAGAGGCTATCTGCGTGTTGCTTTTGTGCTGTCTTTCGTTCTAATACCCTCTCGCTAGGTCCAAAGTCCATGGCGCGCATGCGCGCCAGTACGTTGACCCGGAATAATATTTCTCAGCTTCTACTGGGTCAAAGAATAAAAATTAGTATGACTTATGATCAAAAGAGGGCGAGATCTCCACCTTGTCCAGTAGATATCGCAATTAAATACAATTTGAATTTAAATATATATTAATTTCAAAATTTGCCTAAACATTTATAAAAATAAATATACATATGAAATTTGTTATTTTTTTTTAATATTAAAAAATATTTAATTTGAGATTAATTATATGTAAAAAGATCAACTATCAAATAGATTCAAACTTTTATTTTCTTTGATTAGATTATAATTAAATATTATTTATATTATTTAAAAATTATTATTTTTCTATTTATTAAGGATGTCTATTAAAAAATTGTAATTAACCTTATCATATGTCAAATATTATAGCTAAGTTTTTTTGAATTTTTTAAAATTTTTTATATAATTAATCTCAAATTAAATATTTTTTAATATTAAAAAATAACAAATTTCATATGTATATTTATTTATTTTTAATATTAAACGTATTTCATATTTTTTGAGAGAGATTAATAAATATATATATATTTTATTAAAAATAAATATTTTTAATTTTATTAAAATGTTAATACAATATCATTTAAAAAAAAAGCGGGATTAATAAATATATATATATATTTTATTAAAAATAAATATTTTTAATTTTATTTCGAAATTAAATAATAAATTTTAAAATATTTTAAATATAAAATTTCGAAATTAAATAATGAATTTTAAAATATTTTAAATATAAAAAAATGTTAATACAATATCATTTAAAAAAAAAAGCGGGATTAATAAATATATATATATATTTTATTAAAAATAAATATTTTTAATTTTATTTCGAAATTAAATAATAAATTTTAAAATATTTTAAATATAAAATTTCGAAATTAAATAATGAATTTTAAAATATTTTAAATATAAAAAAATGTTAATACTATATCATTTAAAAAAAAAGCGGGATTAATAAATATATATATATATTTTATTAAAAATAAATATTTTTAATTTTATTTCGAAATTAAATAATAAATTTTAAAATATTTTAAATATAAAATTTCGAAATTAAATAATGAATTTTAAAATATTTTAAATATAAAAAAATGTTAATACAATATCATTTAAAAAAAAAAGCGGGATTAATAAATATATATATATATTTTATTAAAAATAAATATTTTTAATTTTATTTCGAAATTAAATAATAAATTTTAAAATATTTTAAATATAAAAAAAATATTAATACAAAATTAAAAAAAGGCGGGAGTAAAATTTCAAAATGGATGCCATTTACGTCACCCATATATAATTTTCAATTAAGAAATTAATAATGAAGCTGTAAGTTTCAAGAGATGTAATCAATAAAACTCAATTTTTCTTTATAAATACTATATCTAGTGTGAATTTGAAAAAAATCGTTAGAGCGGTTTTTGAGAACCAATGGTTATAGATAAATAGATAGATATATACAATTTTAGCTAGCATAATAAGATAAGATATATATCGTGAAATAATTAAAATTCTCAAGTCAAATATACAGCGTGCACGCATACCGACGCATGTAATTGTGTGTGTGAACATGGTCGGCGATTCACACGCCAACACATACAGTTATGTGCGTCGATGACCATTCACGTTATTTATCCGAATCTCAACATTACTTTAACACTACTAAATCAATTTAAAATTATTATTGCATTTAAAACTGCTTTTCTCTACTCCACAGATTTCACTATGCCGAAAAAAAATAACGACCAAAATTTAGACGATATTATTTATTTCATACACCGTTCACTACTGGTTTATAGCCACACAGGTGCTAATGCACTTGAACGAGGCGAAGATAAAATCCCTCTAATTCTCGGGGGAGATTTTAATGTAAATTTTGGATCTGATGATTCGTTGCCGTTGATCAACTTTCTTCGAGAAACATTTGGTCTGCTTATAAATAACGATCCCAAGGAATCAACAACAAAATCTGGAACTACAATAGATGCTGTTTTTACACGTTATATAGAAAATATCGAATCACGAACATATATATCTTATTTTAGTTATCACAAGCCATTAATATCAGTATTACCAATTGAAGCACCAACCGACAATAGTACAGGCAATGTAGATATGATGATAGAGTAGATAATAATAATAATAAAGCGAATATTTGTTACGAAAATTTTATACTGTTATATGTCTTTCGAAATGATCCCTTTATTTTTCTCTATTTCTCTCTCACTCACACTCTCAACTAAAATTTATCTTATTCTCTAGATTGTAAGAAGTTTCACTTCCGCCACGTGTACGATGCTGCACATTTTTTAATACTTTATATACATATATATATATATATAAATATATAATGTTGTTTGGGACTTAATTTATTTCAAATCGTTGCTAGGTTTTGTGGCTGGCCACAGCTCACTTTTTTATCTATCTATTACCCCGTATTACCTACATGATAAAACCACCCACCTACAAAATAAAATTATAAATATTTTATGAAATGCAATTGTATATATAATATTTCGAAATAAAGCATAAATATATAATAAAATCAAATAATAATAAATATTTAATCGAAATAGAAATTATCAAGAAGAATATAAAGTCTAATGCCACACTTCATCCTAAAAATAACAAAAATAATAAAAATAAATACTAAATGCTACTTGTAATCCATCAGCTTTACTAATCTATAGTTATGAAGGTTTAATATGATAATATAAGACCGTTAATAAATTAAAAATTGAATTATAACAAATGTATTTTATGAAAACTAAAATTAATAAAATTAAATTAATTAATTTTATTAGACCTTAGGATATCATCTCATTTATTCTGTATTCATATTTATTGAATTATTCACACTCAGTGTTAAATTATAATATTTTTATTACCTTGGTGGGATTTGAACCCGCATCTTCAAGTTCAGTAGTTCATCATTTTAACAGAAGACTTCGCTTTTAAAAAATTAATTAATTAAAATAAATTCTCTATTATTATTTATTTGTCTCTGACTTAATTAATTATCATTGATAAAAATTATTTAAATTTAAATTATATATTAGCATTCAATAATAAAAAACAATTTAAATTAAAATGTTTAATTAATTAATTTGATATATAAATGATCGGTAATGAGATCTGAATATTTCTACTTTAGGAAGTACAAAGATGTTCATTTCACATATGTTCTTTTTTATATCCATTTTAATAAAAATCAATATCAGACACAGAATAGTTTGTCATTTTATTTTTATCGATTATTATTCATGGAATCATATGCCACAAATGTAACCGTAAAGTAAAATGTATAATTATAAATAAAATTTTAATATAACAATAAAAAAAAATTATATATAATCCTTTAAGCAATGAAATTTATTTTTTCAAGGCTATCTCTATTAAATTTTCAAATGTATTTGTATATAATTATATTTGATAAAAGAATTGAAAGTTTTTTTGAATTATAATATTAATGATTTTCATTTCAATTTAATTTTTTTAAAGCATTTAACCTTTTCCTACTTAAAATTATTTAGATTTGGACTATATAATTATTATAAAAAATATAGTTTTCAAAATGTTCTATCCTCCCTTTCCCCTCTCTTTATTATCGTTAGTTTACTTATACATAATTTCTCTTGACTTAGGAAGTATTACCTTTTGTTAAAAGTTATTCGAGTCAATGAATGATTATCTACACCAGAGGTTCTTAAACTTATGTACTCCGCGGACCCCCACTTGGAGAAATTTTTTTTGACGGACCCCATCCCAACTTTAGGTACTTTACGTCATTTTATTAGTTAATTTCTGGTTTACGATCTCATAAGAACAAGGATATATGTTGAATATTTCTAACAGTGATTGGTGAATAACGATTTTTTTGCATATTGTAGAACACATTTATTTTAGAAATTATAATATTGAAAAATGAAAATTCAGCTAAATATGAAGATGGAAACGGTAGCAATAGTTTTCTTGCACATTTCGTTGAATTTGGGTATTTGATCTCTGTTTCCTCACAAAGCCATCCCATCGCTCCTTTTATATTAAATAAAGTTTTAACTGACTCATAATTTTCTCGTGCACCTGTACGATGGCTTTGCGGACCCCCAGTAAAGTCTTCGCGGACCCCCAGGGGTCCGCGGACCACAGTTTAAGAACCTCTGATCTACACTATGTTATTAATAACACTTGTATTTGATAAAATAAAAAGAAATATAAAGAGTATGAAGAATTCTTTTTTGTGTATGTTTATTGCATATGTGTCAAAATTAAAACAGTAAATTTAATTTAGTTTCAGATATCTAATTTTAAATAAAGGTAAAAAAAATAAAGTGTAGATAAGTTGTCTTGCTGTGCTCCGAATATAAAGGATCTAAACTACCTTTGAATAAATTTCATTTGCGTCAATGAATGATTATTTATCTACATATGTTATTAAGGGTATTTGCAACTGATATGCCTTGAAAATACCAATAATAATAAATAATTATTATATTTTCTATAATATACAATAAACCTCTCGTATTTTTATTCGTTGTTTTTTTTTATAAAATTAACAGCAGAATAAAGATTTTTCTTTCTTCTAACCTTGTACTTGAACTAAATTCTTTATCTTTAATATGTAATATTACTAATGTAAGAATATAAGTAAAAAAATAGCATGAAATGACCTAATTTCTTTATTCGTGTTCATATAATAATATATTATTACTTTGAATTATATTTTTTCAGAAATTAAACTCACTGGTCCATGAATTATTGTATAATTTTCTATCAATTTAAGGAAATTAATTAATATATGTTTGCTTATATCTTTTAAAATAAAATAAAATAGATTAAAATTCTTACTTATATGTAAATTCAGATTTAATTAACCTTTATAATGAATTATTTATTTTTTAGTTTGAATGTTGAGGAAGACAAAGGAAAAAAATTGAATTTTTATCTGCCTTTCCTCATTCAAGCAACTTAATGAACATTTCAAATTTTTTCATATTAAAAATTATGCATATGTAACATGCGGCGACATCTGAAGTTTTTAGAAGCTTTGGTGGGGAATCTTATAAAAAAGATTGAAAAACACTGTTATAAAAATTTATCAACTTCTAAAAGATTTAAACATTTATTAAAGACTTATAATTACAATAATCAGCGCAACTTAGCGTCCTAACTTATTTCAAATAAATAAATAAATAGCAATATAGCAACATTAATAATATGTTTGAAAGTTAAATTTTGTTGTATGATCTAATTCTAAAAATAATTGGAAAAACACATTGTTTTCATTGTTTTCAGAGTTTGTTTTCATTGTTTTCAGAGTTTGGAAATATTCAAAATTATTTGACCATATATGTCTATTATATATATAAATATATGTTAGTATATATCGATTAACTTGATTTTCTTGATCGGATGCACTTCTTTTTATCAATTATATTTCCAATTTTGATCCCGGATGTTGGATTGACTCGTCCCATAGATCCCAGTTATAAAACCCTTCCCAGGCCTGGTCCACACCGGGACAACACTGTTAACCCCCACGCTGAGTGGTGTCTATATATATATATATGTATATACATATATATATATATGTATATACATATATATATATATGTATATACATATATATATATATATGAATCCTCTATAAGTTCTTTTATAAGTTTCTATATTTCCCACTGAGTCCGCGGCCCTATTTTGGAGTTCACAAATTTCAATTATATCTTTTTTTTATTCAAATGAAATATTAAGTAAGAAATCGTTAATTTCTTTCAAAAATTCTAGATAGATTCATTTTTAATGATAAATTTTCTCTTTATATGATGTTTAATAGTTTTGAATTCAAAGATCCTAAAATAACTACATATTACAATGTTTTGAATATATAACATACATGAACAGATATTAATGACTTGTGACCGAGCTTCGAGTTCCAGTTTCGAAAGAATCAATATATTTATACAGTCTCTTCGTTTTAATTAGGTCAGAAAAACACCCTCGATCTATTCAATTGGCTTCTTATATAGCTTCTCATAATTAATTATTATTATACACAATTATTGATAAATTTATTTTAAAAGTTAACGCATATATAAGTATAGTATGTTTTAATAAATGAGTTGAATATATATGATAATATTTTCTTTAGAATATAACAATTCTAGATCTATATAAGATAAATTTAATTGTTAACATGACAACAATCTTAATATTTTTATAAGAATATACCTATACCCGTGAGTAAATAAATAAGTTGACCTGTAGTCAGAACCGACCGACGGTTTAAAATAATTTAATTTCCAGCTACAAAAACAATTTCAAATAATTTTAATATATCTATTTATGCAATAAAAAACATATATGGATATAATATAAATATTTTTAATTTTATTTTATTTATAATACATAAGGAGGCGCTGGCTATAACGTCATGAAGGGTTGGGTGACATCATATAATTTTAAATTAAGAAAAAACTAATGAAGATTATTTTTCCCGATGATAAAACCATTACAAAGTGCATGATTCGTGGAGATATGTAAAAAATCTCATGTGAAATTTGGTGTGAAAATAACCTTTCCCTTCCTATCGGAGATCGCTAATTCTACCACTTCCGGTTTCCGAATATACACCAAAAGTTGATAAATTCATCATAATTATGCATTAAGTAAAAATACCAAATTTTATCAAAATCCGTTGAGCCGTTCAAACTGTATACATCTATTCGGACGGACAGACGTCATGCTAAAAATACATTTTTCTGTTAACAAAATGCATGATTCGTGGAGATATGTAAAAATCTCCACAACAAAAATTTAGTGTGAAAACAATACCCCCCTTACTATCGTAGGACGGTAGAAATTGAAAACAAATGATTTAATAATAAAAATTTAATAAGAATCATAGTCAGTAATTTATCATTGTTGACTGGTGAATAGCAATGATGATGAAAAATGAATGGAGAAACTCGAATTAATTATAAATTAACGATAGGATTCATGATAATTCACATATACACATGTTTTATTGGACTTCTAATAATAATTATTATTATCGATTTAATATATTGTGGATTAAGCAATTTCTGCGATTTTATATAAAACAAGCTGCTCCGAGCGCCTTCCAGGCGCTCTTCACACCTAGACGGGGGCTCCGCCCCCTGTACCCCCGAGTGATACATAGTATTTGGTTGAAAGTCTGTATGTAAAAGGTTTTCACCCATTTTGTTTCAATCAGTATAAGTATATAAGACATATATTTGTTTTCTTGGAAAATATATTTTAATTTAATCAGTAAATTAATTATATATTATTATTGTATATGTTATATTTATCTAACTCTGTGTCTATACAGTTTTCGAAAATTCATAGCCCCAGCATCCACTTTTCTCTAAGAGTCCCTATCCTGAGCTACAACCAAATCCTACCCTGTCCCATCTCTCCCATGTCCCTTCCTTCATTGTCCACCCACCTTGATCTTTGGTCTTCCACCGGATGTTTCCCAATATTTGTGGCTCTTTATTTTACATATATATATGTATAAAACATGATAACGATTAAAACGAATGTTTAATAATAATGACGAAGTAAACCCCTATTATAATAATAGCAGACCCGGCAAAGCTTCGCTTTTGCATGTGTGTCTGTATACATATCTACGTATATGATAACTGAACACTTAATAATAATAATAATAATGTATTAAATGAATATAATTGAAATTTTAGTTTTAATTGCACTTTTTTTTTTGGTTTTTATTTTTATTTATTTTTATTGGAATTATTACAAATAATAATAATAATAATAATAATAATTTATTAAATTAATATAATTTTTTTCTTTTTTTTTTTTAACTCATTTTATTTTTACAATCTGTCCCAGAGGGACAATAAGTAAAATTAGTATACATTTTGCGTATAATTATTTACAAGTGTGATAGAAATAAAACAAAAAAGGGCCCGCCCAGAGGCTGCCACATTTATTTTAAAGAATGCATTTTAATTAGGTGTTTTTACAAAGCGTTTCTTGAGTGTAAGTCAAAGGGGTCCATTCGCTTAAGACGGCAGGGCCTGGATTCCTGGAGAAGATTATTGATTAGTTGGTTAGGGTGCCTGTTCAATCTTTCAAGGTACTTTGCACTTTTTGATGAGCATTCATCAATGACCGATTTTATTTTCAAATCCTTGTGAATCAAGGCGTTTGCGACGTACAAGGGAGCACAAGTAATGTCCCTGAGAATTTTATTTTGTAGCCTTTGGATCTTCATCATAATTGATTTACTGGCTGTACCCCATAATTCAATGCCATAGCTCCACTTGGGTTTTAAAATGCTGGTGTAAATGAATAGTTTGTTGTTTAAGTTTAGACTGGAGCGTCGACCCATCAGCCAGTAGAGTTTCCTATACTCAAGTTCGACTTGGGCTTTTTTAGCAGATATGTGATTTGCCCAAGTAAGACGCCTGTCCAGATGAATGCCCAGGTATTTGGCATGGTCGCATTGTGGTATAGTGGAGTTATTTAACCGTAGAGGGGGACATGTTGGTCTTTTTAGTGTGAAGGTAACGAAGGAGGATTTGTTTGAGTTAACCGTCAGACCCCATTTCAAAAACCACTTTTCGAGTTGATTTAGGTGGTCTTGTATTCTGCTAGTGATTACTTCGCAGTTTGCATGAGATGCCAGAATTGCAGTATCGTCAGCGAAGGAAGCTATATTTGTAAAAGGGGAAGTCGGAATGTCAGCCATATATAAAAGGAAGAGAGCCTGTCCTAGAATGCTGCCCTGTGGGACTCCAGCTTTTATTTCCATTAGACTAGAGCAGGCATCACCATATTTTACCAGAAAGTATCTATCCAAGAGGTATGATTTTAAGATACTTGTGAATTTTTCTGGTAATTTCTTACTGATCTTATATAGTAGGCCCTCGTGACTGACTTTATCAAAAGCTTGGGATATATCAAGGAAAACAACACCGCAATACGATTTAGTCTCGAGGGAGTCCTTGATCTTTTTGACAACTCTATGTACCTGTTCGATAGTGCCATGTTCACCACGAAAACCAAATTGACTATCTGGCACAATATTATAACAATTATTATAATTGAAATTTTATTTTTTATTATTACATTTTTATTTTTATTTTTTACCGACCGACGATAGTAAGGGAGGTATTGTTTTCACACCAAATTTCACATGTGGAGATTTTTACATATCTCCACGAATATTGCTTAATTTAAAATTATATGACGTCACCCAGCCATTCATGACCTCACGCCTGGTCTTACATATATATTACAAATAAAATAAAATTAAAAATATTTATGTTATGTCCATATCTGTTTTTTTATTACATTAATAGATATATTAAAATTATTTGAAATTGTTTCTGTAGCTGGAAATTAATTTACTTCAAACCGTCGGTCGGTTCGGACCTGGCCACAGGTCAACTTATTTTGTTAATAATTTATTTTTATTTTTTATTTTTTTTGTTAATAATTATTACATTTTTATTTGTTCGAAAATTATTTCTACTTTATTAATTGTTAATAGTTATTACATTTTAATTAACAGTTTTCGGAATAAGTATATTCTCTTATTTTATAGAGATTTTTATTGTTTGTCTCAAAAGTCTACCTACAATATTACATTACCATTGTATGATTCAAAATAAAATTCAAAATATTTAATAGGACATGACATGATCTTAGTATTAATTTATTTTCATTATATTAGATTGATTAATAAAATTCAAAATATTTAATAGGACATGACATGATCTTAGTATTTTTCTTATCCCAGAATATTTGCTAATATTACATGTTGGAGTTCCAATTACCTGCATATTTAATGGCAATTTCAATGCTGAATATACTTTTAAATAAAAAAAGCAAAATGTGCAGCATCGTACACGTGGCGGAAGTGAAACTTCTTACAATCTAGAGAATAAGATAAATTTTAGTTGAGAGTGTGAGTGAGAGAGAAATAGAGAAAAATAAAGGGATCATTTCGAAAGACATATAACAGTATAAAATTTTCGTAACAAATATTCGCTTTATTATTATTATTATCTACTCTATCATCATATCTACATTGCCTGTACTATTGTCGGTTGGTGCTTCAATTGGTAATACTGATATTAATGGCTTGTGATAACTAAAATAAGATATATATGTTCGTGATTCGATATTTTCTATATAACGTGTAAAAACAGCATCTATTGTAGTTCCAGATTTTGTTGTTGATTCCTTGGGATCGTTATTTATAAGCAGACCAAATGTTTCTCGAAGAAAGTTGATCAACGGCAACGAATCGTCAGATCCAAAATTTACATTAAAATCTCCCCCGAGAATTAGAGGGATTTTATCTTCGCCTCGTTCAAGTGCATTAGCACCTGTGTGGCTATAAACCAGTAGTGAACGGTGTATGAAATAAATAATATCGTCTAAATTTTGGTCGTTATTTTTTTTCGGCATAGTGAAATCTGTGGAGTAGAGAAAAGCAGTTTTAAATGCAATAATAATTTTAAATTGATTTAGTAGTGTTAAAGTAATGTTGAGATTCGGATAAATAACGTGAATGGTCATCGACGCACATAACTGTATGTGTTGGCGTGTGAATCGCCGACCATGTTCACACACACAATTACATGCGTCGGTATGCGTGCACGCTGTATATTTGACTTGAGAATTTTAATTATTTCACGATATATATCTTATCTTATTATGCTAGCTAAAATTGTATATATCTATCTATTTATCTATAACCATTGGTTCTCAAAAACCGCTCTAACGATTTTTTTCAAATTCACACTAGATATAGTATTTATAAAGAAAAATTGAGTTTTATTGATTACATCTCTTGAAACTTACAGCTTCATTATTAATTTCTTAATTGAAAATTATATATGGGTGACGTAAATGGCATCCATTTTGAAATTTTACTCCCGCCTTTTTTTAATTTTGTATTAATATTTTTTTTATATTTAAAATATTTTAAAATTTATTATTTAATTTCGAAATAAAATTAAAAATATTTATTTTTAATAAAATATATATATATATTTATTAATCCCGCTTTTTTTTTAAATGATATTGTATTAACATTTTTTTATATTTAAAATATTTAAAATTCATTATTTAATTTCGAAATTTTATATTTAAAATATTTTAAAATTTATTATTTAATTTCGAAATAAAATTAAAAATATTTATTTTTAATAAAATATATATATATATTTATTAATCCCGCTTTTTTTTAAATGATATTGTATTAACATTTTTTTATATTTAAAATATTTTAAAATTCATTATTTAATTTCGAAATTTTATATTTAAAATATTTTAAAATTTATTATTTAATTTCGAAATAAAATTAAAAATATTTATTTTTAATAAAATATATATATATATTTATTAATCCCGCTTTTTTTTTAAATGATATTGTATTAACATTTTTTTATATTTAAAATATTTTAAAATTCATTATTTAATTTCGAAATAAAATTAAAAATATTTATTTTTAATAAAATATATATATATTTATTAATCTCTCTCAAAAAATATGAAATACGTTTAATATTAAAAATAAATAAATATACATATGAAATTTGTTATTTTTTAATATTAAAAAATATTTAATTTGAGATTAATTATATAAAAAATTTTAAAAAATTCAAAAAAACTTAGCTATAATATTTGACATATGATAAGGTTAATTACAATTTTTTAATAGACATCCTTAATAAATAGAAAAATAATAATTTTTAAATAATATAAATAATATTTAATTATAATCTAATCAAAGAAAATAAAAGTTTGAATCTATTTGATAGTTGATCTTTTTACATATAATTAATCTCAAATTAAATATTTTTTAATATTAAAAAAAAATAACAAATTTCATATGTATATTTATTTTTATAAATGTTTAGGCAAATTTTGAAATTAATATATATTTAAATTCAAATTGTATTTAATTGCGATATCTACTGGACAAGGTGGAGATCTCGCCCTCTTTTGATCATAAGTCATACTAATTTTTATTCTTTGACCCAGTAGAAGCTGAGAAATATTATTCCGGGTCAACGTACTGGCGCGCATGCGCGCCATGGACTTTGGACCTAGCGAGAGGGTATTAGAACGAAAGACAGCACAAAAGCAACACGCAGATAGCCTCTTTCTCAAGACCGAAAGACCGGACAAAAGAAAGACCCAGATAGCCTCTCTCTCAAGAACGAAACACCGCACAAAAGAGAGACGGAGATAGAGGCTATCTCATTCTCACTCGTTATATCTATATCTTTTTTCTCTCTTGCGTTTCGTAACGCGTTACGAAATTTCAATTTTTCAATTCACTCTCCATTCTCAACCAAATGTCAGGACGCCGCTAAAGAAGTTTCACTTCAAAAATTAAAAAAATTTGAAGTAAATGGAATTATTATACTTAATAAATCTATATATAAATTTAATATATATTCAAACAATAATTGAAACAATATAAATAAAACGATTCAATATTTTACTTACATTGTGATTTATATTTCTATTTTTATTACAACTGTTATTATGGGTATGTTATTTTTGACAGTTTAAAAAAAATTAAAAATATTTGAATTTTGAAAATTATATGTAGCGCCATCTGTCGATAGTTTTGTGACACTACAGACTTTTACCAAAATATTACTAATTAAATTAATTTTGGATAAATTAATTTTGGATTTAAACAATTTCTTTAAAATGTGTGAAAAAACTTGAATTCTAACTGCAGAAATCGAAAAATTGAAAATGTGTGATAAACTCCCTTTTTTCATTTCTTTGCCTTTTTACAAAATTTACATACATATTTTTAAAAGAAAAAAACTTAAAAAATTATCCAATGTGACAATTGTTACTAAATACTCACCCGCCCAGACAAAGGGATTACTGTTTATATACATATATGTATAATTTTATTATATGTTTGTTTTTTTATAGTTTCCATAAACCAACATAATAATATACGATTAATAGATAAATAGAAAAATAACATTTTAAATCACGCATAAAGTTAGTAAAAGCGATAGACAAATATTGAACGACTATTTAAATGACGGGGCATATTGCATGATGTTTGTCTAAACGGCAACTAACCCTGTTTCTTCTCCTCCACTCTTCCCCCCCCCCCCTCTTTCTTCTAACTATCCTTTCTCTAGAAAATTTATATTATCTACTTACTCTTTTAAATTCTTTCATATTTTTAATTATCATTTTTGAACAGAACCCCCCACTTTATATATAGGGATCGATTAGATAATTTTCATTCTAATTTAGGTAAAAATAATAGATATTATTGATATAAATTTTAAAATTTTTATGGTAGTGGTTGACAAAAATCATAAAAGTAATTCTTAATTTTCGGTTTGGCTAATAAAAATAATTTTATCAATTCCAATTCTCCTCCTCCACCTTTAAATCACAACTCTCAACATCAATCTCAAAGATCATATGCTAGTGCTGTTAGAAATGATAATTACAACTATCAAAGAAATGATATCAATATTCAGCTAACATCTATCATGAATGACTTTAAATCTATGTTTAATCAGCTATTAAATCAAAATAGCATGATTCTAAATTTGTTAACAAAACTAATAAACAATATGACTAAAGTCTAATGGCTAATACACACAGAATAGCCCTATGGAATGCCAACGGACTAATTCAAAGAGGTCATGAATTGGAGATCTTCTTGAACACAGAAAATATTGACATACTATTAGTATCAGAAACACATTTTACAAATAAAAGTTATTTTTCAATACCTGGATATAATTGCTATTCCACCCTCCATCCCGACGGGACCGCACATGCAGGTACCGCAATTCTCATTAAAAAATCATTTTATCATCAAGAACTGGATAAATGTGAAAAGAACTTCTTACAAGCTACATCAATTCAAATTACAGACTCAAATGGTACACGGCTTGTAATAAGTGCTCTCTATTGTCCTCCTCGACATACTATCTCAAAGGAACAATTCTCTACTTTTTTTGAAACTCTCGGCCCAAAATTTTTAGCTGGCGGAGATTTCAATTCAAAGCACACATCTTTCGGATCACGAGTAATAAAACCAAAAGGAAGAAACCTGCTCAAAACTATATCTTCAAAAGGATATAATATTCTATCTACTGGCAAGCCAACCTATTGGCCCTCGGATCCTAACAGGCTGCCTGACATGCTAGATTTTTTTGTATCCAAAGGATTATCTAGCTCATACACCAATATAGAAGAATGTTTGGATCTTAGCTCTGACCACACACCAGTGATTGCTACCATTAGCACTATGATAATAAAAAAAGAAAGAAGTCCCACATTATGCAATAAAAAAACAAATTGGATTTTATTCCAAAAAAATGTGGAAGATAATTTGAATACTAAAATTCCTCTTAAAACTGAAGATGATATTGAAAAAGCAATTGAATATTTTATCAAAAATATTTAAGAGTCAGCTTGGTTGTCAACCCCTAAAATAAACCATCAAGAAACTCAAATCAATTACCCGATCGAGATAAGAGAAAAACTAAAAGAAAAAAGAAGACTTAGAAAAATATGGCAAAGAAGTCAATACCCACCGGACAAATTAATTTTCAATAGGGCCTCTAAGGAACTTAAAAATTTGATTATTAAAAATAAAAATGAAACACTACAAGATTATCTTTCAAAATTGTCTCCTCAAGGAAATAATGAGCACTCTCTTTGGAGTTCAACAAAATATCTAAAAAGACCTAAGCAATTTGCATCCCCATTAAAAATTAGTACAAATGCTTGGGCCAGAACAAACTTAGATAAAGCAGAAACTTTTTCCCAACACCTGGAAAACACTTTTAATCCCTTTCCACAAACTTGTCCTAACCATGAGCTCCTACAAATAGAAGATTTTTTGGACTCCCCATTACAACTATCGCCACCTATTCGATCATTTTCCACAAAAGAAATTGAACAACTTATTAAACATGAGTCTAGCAGAAAGAAATCTCCGGGATATGATCTAATCACCGTTGAGATATTAAAAAAGCTCCCCAAAAATGGTATAGTTTTTTTGACTCAACTATATAATGCCATCTTAAGATCTCGATATTTTCCGATCCAATGGAAACTTGCTCAAATAATAATGATCCTTAAACCCGGAAAACAGGATTCTGAAGTTTCCTCATACCGCCCTATTAGTCTCCTCCCTCAAACGTCAAAGATCTTTGAAAAACTAATTTTAATGAGACTAAAGGGTGATATAGAAATTGATGAAATAATACCTCTTCATCAATATGGATTTCGTAGTCAACACTCTACATCTGAGCAGATCCACAGGATAGTCAACATTATTGAAACAACTCTAGAAGAAAAGAAGATATGTTCTGGCGTATTCCTGGATGTCAAACAAGCATTCGACAAAGTATGGCATCAAGGACTTCTATACAAAATAAAAAAACTGACCACTATTTTTGGATACTTAAATCATATCTACAAGATCGTTGGTTTCAAGTTAGGGTAGAAAATGAATTTTCTAAGTATCATCCCATATGTTCAGGAGTCCCTCAAGGCAGCGTTCTTGGGCCTTTCTTATATTCTATATACACCGCGGATATACCAACAACGCCAGATTAATTTATTGCTACTTATGCCGATGATACCGCCATTCTCGTCACAAGCACAGATCCAGACATAGCTTCAATCAAGCTTCAAGAACAACTAGACAACATCCAAAAGTGGTTACATCAATGGAGGATTCATGTGAATGAATCTAAATCCAATCATATCACCTTCACTAATAAAAAAGTCATATGCCCAACAGTCTATTTAAATTCCAAAATCATCCCCTATACTAACTCGGTAAAGTATCTTGGATTGCACCTTGACTCAAGACTTAGCTGGAAAATTCATATAGAAAAAAAAAAGAAATGAATTAAATATTAAATATGAAAAAATGTATTGGCTATTAGGAAAAAATTCCCAACTCGAATTAAAATCAAAAGTTTTACTATATAAGTCAATTCTTATGCCAATTTGGTCATATTCATGTCAAATATGGGGAACTACTAGCGAATCCAGTATAAGTAAGATTCAAAGAGTGCAATCCAAGATACTCAGATGTATAGCAAACGCCCCATGGTACTTTACAAACGAAAGTTTACACAGTGACCTTCTAGTCCCCTCAGTCAGGGAAGTAATTCTTCATAGATTCATAAAGCATAGACAAAAACTTGAAAATCATCCAAACACAACAGCCATTACTCTCCTGGACAACAGTGAAGTGACCAGAAGGCTCAAGAAGAACCATGTTCTAGATACTGAAGTACGCTCTTCCTTGAACAATTGGAAAATGAAATTCAAATAGGGAAGTTATCGATGGATAACTTTCCCTTCAAGTGACGTGTGAGTGTATGAGTGAATGTGTGTGAGTGTGTGTATAAATGAAAATCACTTTTATAAAATTTACTAATAGTTTTGTACAAGCTGATTGTAAATAGAAAATAAAAATAAAAAAAAAAAAAAAAATCAATTCCAATTATCTATATATAATATATATTAAATAAAATTACACTATTATAATATAAATGAATATAGTTTTGGTTCTAATGCTCTACTTAAGCCAAGTTTTAGTCTCTTCTTTCTTTAGTTCTCTTGTCTGGGACTATGAGAACGAAGTCCACCCACCCTTTGGGATAAAAATTAGGATGCTATTTGGAATATGAAATGGTGGCCTTCAATCAAGATAAAGGTTGAGTGGATCCGTTGTACTAATCATACAACACTTCTACCCCGCTCAAGCTGGAACCTGCTTGATATGCGCCTTCATAGGATATTGAAAAGTTAAAGATTACTTCTACTCTTTTATAGATTTGGTTTTCCTATTTATATGTATAGAAAAGACACGCTTTGAATTAAAGGAATTAAACAATCGCTTAATTTTTATATGCAAAATATCTAACAGAATTTTTACTTAACATCTCCCTTGAATTAAAATCAAAGTTGCTTCTATTTTTTTAAGTGTACACATTTTTTTTAAGTCTGTGCAATTTTCCCACAATCACTGATCAAGATATTTGATCAATTCACTATTTTCATAATTTTCTAAAGGTTAGTATATGTAAGGTTTATGATTGGATAATAAAAAACAAATCACTAGGTTTCTTTAATAATTAGAGGGTAGCAGGTATAAATAATTTTAAAAAAATATTAATAAAATTTTTATTTCGTTCAGTCCTTGAAGTAAAAAAAAAAAAATAATTATAAAATAAATAAATTCAAATAATATAAATATTATTATAAATTTTTGAAGTGAAACTTCTTTAGCGGCGTCCTGACATTTGGTTGAGAATGGAGAGTGAATTGAAAAATTGAAATTTCGTAACGCGTTACGAAACGCAAGAGAGAAAAAAGATATAGATATAACGAGTGAGAATGAGATAGCCTCTATCTCCGTCTCTCTTTTGTGCGGTGTTTCGTTCTTGAGAGAGAGGCTATCTGGGTCTTTCTTTTGTCCGGTCTTTCGGTCTTGAGAAAGAGGCTATCTGCGTGTTGCTTTTGTGCTGTCTTTCGTTCTAATACCCTCTCGCTAGGTCCAAAGTCCATGGCGCGCATGCGCGCCAGTACGTTGACCCGGAATAATATTTCTCAGCTTCTACTGGGTCAAAGAATAAAAATTAGTATGACTTATGATCAAAAGAGGGCGAGATCTCCACCTTGTCCAGTAGATATCGCAATTAAATACAATTTGAATTTAAATATATATTAATTTCAAAATTTGCCTAAACATTTATAAAAATAAATATACATATGAAATTTGTTATTTTTTTTTAATATTAAAAAATATTTAATTTGAGATTAATTATATGTAAAAAGATCAACTATCAAATAGATTCAAACTTTTATTTTCTTTGATTAGATTATAATTAAATATTATTTATATTATTTAAAAATTATTATTTTTCTATTTATTAAGGATGTCTATTAAAAAATTGTAATTAACCTTATCATATGTCAAATATTATAGCTAAGTTTTTTTGAATTTTTTAAAATTTTTTATATAATTAATCTCAAATTAAATATTTTTTAATATTAAAAAATAACAAATTTCATATGTATATTTATTTATTTTTAATATTAAACGTATTTCATATTTTTTGAGAGAGATTAATAAATATATATATATTTTATTAAAAATAAATATTTTTAATTTTATTTCGAAATTAAATAATGAATTTTAAAATATTTTAAATATAAAAAAATGTTAATACAATATCATTTAAAAAAAAAGCGGGATTAATAAATATATATATATATTTTATTAAAAATAAATATTTTTAATTTTATTTCGAAATTAAATAATAAATTTTAAAATATTTTAAATATAAAATTTCGAAATTAAATAATGAATTTTAAAATATTTTAAATATAAAAAAATGTTAATACAATATCATTTAAAAAAAAGCGGGATTAATAAATATATATATATATTTTATTAAAAATAAATATTTTTAATTTTATTTCGAAATTAAATAATAAATTTTAAAATATTTTAAATATAAAATTTCGAAATTAAATAATGAATTTTAAAATATTTTAAATATAAAAAAATGTTAATACAATATCATTTAAAAAAAAAGCGGGATTAATAAATATATATATATATTTTATTAAAAATAAATATTTTTAATTTTATTTCGAAATTAAATAATAAATTTTAAAATATTTTAAATATAAAAAAAATATTAATACAAAATTAAAAAAAGGCGGGAGTAAAATTTCAAAATGGATGCCATTTACGTCACCCATATATAATTTTCAATTAAGAAATTAATAATGAAGCTGTAAGTTTCAAGAGATGTAATCAATAAAACTCAATTTTTCTTTATAAATACTATATCTAGTGTGAATTTGAAAAAAATCGTTAGAGCGGTTTTTGAGAACCAATGGTTATAGATAAATAGATAGATATATACAATTTTAGCTAGCATAATAAGATAAGATATATATCGTGAAATAATTAAAATTCTCAAGTCAAATATACAGCGTGCACGCATACCGACGCATGTAATTGTGTGTGTGAACATGGTCGGCGATTCACACGCCAACACATACAGTTATGTGCGTCGATGACCATTCACGTTATTTATCCGAATCTCAACATTACTTTAACACTACTAAATCAATTTAAAATTATTATTGCATTTAAAACTGCTTTTCTCTACTCCACAGATTTCACTATGCCGAAAAAAAATAACGACCAAAATTTAGACGATATTATTTATTTCATACACCGTTCACTACTGGTTTATAGCCACACAGGTGCTAATGCACTTGAACGAGGCGAAGATAAAATCCCTCTAATTCTCGGGGGAGATTTTAATGTAAATTTTGGATCTGACGATTCGTTGCCGTTGATCAACTTTCTTCGAGAAACATTTGGTCTGCTTATAAATAACGATCCCAAGGAATCAACAACAAAATCTGGAACTACAATAGATGCTGTTTTTACACGTTATATAGAAAATATCGAATCACGAACATATATATCTTATTTTAGTTATCACAAGCCATTAATATCAGTATTACCAATTGAAGCACCAACCGACAATAGTACAGGCAATGTAGATATGATGATAGAGTAGATAATAATAATAATAAAGCGAATATTTGTTACGAAAATTTTATACTGTTATATGTCTTTCGAAATGATCCCTTTATTTTTCTCTATTTCTCTCTCACTCACACTCTCAACTAAAATTTATCTTATTCTCTAGATTGTAAGAAGTTTCACTTCCGCCACGTGTACGATGCTGCACATTTTTTTTTTAACTATTCTTTCAATATATTGAAATCTCTCTCTTTCTCTCTCTCTCTCTCTCTTTCTCTTTCTGTGTGTGTATGTATGTATATATATGTATGTAGAGATAATTACTCAAAAACGGTTTCAGCTAGAATCATGAAATTTGGTACATGGGCATTATTCAACATTTGTAGTTTTCAATCAAATTTTGAGAAATGTAGCTCATCCGAAAGAGGGACAATACCTACAACGTTTTGATTTTTGTTCCTCTAAACTGACCGTAAAAATAAAGATATATGTTTGATAACTTTTCACACGATTAAAATTGTATAAAACTGCTATATATAGAATTTCGCTTGATTGAATCGCTGAAAGTACCAGAATTAATTTTTTAACACTGCAAATCTCACGCGCGTGACGTGGTGCCATCAACAAAGAGCCAAACATGCGCTGGTTTAATAATTATAATTTATTAATTTTAATTTATAATTAATTAAATTTAATTTAAATATAATATATGTGTTAATTAATCCAATTCAAATTGCGAGATAGTCGAGTGGAGACACTCTAGCTAATTTTCTATTAATATTATTATTAATCTAAAATTATTTGTCAATGGGCGAGAACTTAAATAATTTTTTTAAGCTCTGATGTGGAACCATTTAGAAAGAATAAGATTTTATATATTTACAATTTATATTTTTTTTTATTGCTCGTTGGTTTGTAATTTTTTTCTCTTAAACTTAAATAGTAAATAATATATTCCTTTTCAATATATATTAAAATATTTCTTACTTAGTTTTTCTTAAATTTCAATATAATATTATTTATTTTATTATTTTTTAATGATATATATATATATATATATAGAGAGATGGGGGCAGCATGGCTAAGTGGGTAGAGTACTAGATTTCTACACAGAAAGCCTGAGTTCGAATCCCAGCATAGAACTCAAGATTATATATTTATTTAATTGATTTAATTTAATTTAATTAATAAATAAATGTAAATCTAATTCAAATTTAACATCGGCTGCCCCACCGAAGAAGGCAAGGGGAAACCACTTCGGTCAAATTTTCCCATGAACACCCTATGACTCCTGTGGAGTTATTAGGGCCACGACACTTCCGCTAGGAAGTTATCGACAACAAAGAAAGAATATAGAGATGAAATATTCTTATTTAGTACTATCAAATATTTTACTTTATTTTGAAATATTGCTTTTGATTGTTTTTTAAAAAAAGTGTTTTATGAATTTTGAATAATATTTATTTTTACCATAATCTTATTTATTTATTAATTTTTTTTAATAAAATTAATGATTAATTAATGCGAAAGAAGGCCAAATGCTTTTAATCATCTTTTATTTATTTACTTATTTTTCTTTTAATATATGAACACAAATGTCAATATGAAGATGAATGATGAATGATATTCATATTATAAAAGGTATCTATCCAATCTATTGTATGAATGTTGGACACATTGATTAATAATAAACTTTTATACTCCCTTCGGCCCATTTTTTATGTGTATATTTGTACAATATACATCCTCCTGAAGTGTGAACCATTTTATATTGACTACCTTTGATAAAATTAGGTCACTAAAAACATTATTCATCACAAATAATAATTTTATATTTTCAACGATCTAGAAACTCTATGACCTACAAACACATCAGATGTTGCCCTTTTTTTGCTTATTTATTTCAATCAACAATATATATTACATTAAAGGAAGAATGAGTTTTTATTTATTTTTTTTTACATTTAAACTACATTGAGGGAGAAAAACAATCATATAATGAAAGGAAATTAAAAAAAAAGTTTTCTTAAGAAACTGAACAAAATATCTACAAAGAGTAATCTAAATCCTATTATGAATTACTAAATTTCCTATAAATTTCAAAAAAACATTTTAAAAAATATTTAATCTATATTTAATAACATAATAACTTCCACTTCCCTCGACAGTACCGCCATACTTTAGTACATACATAATAGTACCAAAAATATTAATTTTAATTAATATTATCTAACTTTATATCTCTTTGGCACTACTAAATTCAAAAGTTCTGTCAAGTAGCAACTACATTCCTCCTATGGTTCTTATTCTATTCCCATCTAATTCCTAATCCGTCCCAATTCGCTCATATAATTATTGAATCAAACTAAATTGATTTTTACCCAAGAAGTCGGGCTAAGAATTAATATAGTAAGTAATGAATAATAAATAATAATAAATACATTTAAATAAATATAATCAATATAATATATAATTAAATGTCTAATATATATATTTATCATAAAATATGAGTGATTTTTAATAAAAATTTTAAATGATTTTTTTTTCAGAAAGAAGTTTTATGAGGCGTCTCAACGATGGCCGAGTCTGTAAAAGTGATAGTACGATGTCGGCCAATGAACACACGCGAAAGGGACCTCAAATCCAAAGTGAGTCACACCATTTATCCAACTACCCACACTCATTCTGCCCAACCATCCCCCACAAACTCCTCCACTTCAATTCTTCTTTCTATCAAATATTTATAATGATCACGATATCAATTTTCATTTTATCTATTTTTTTAATTTTTATTTTCACGCTATTAATAAAAATAAATTATATATTTTTTATTCATTTATTTTAGTCATTTAAAAAATAATTTTCCATCTAATTCAATTTTCAAAATGATATCTGAATGTGTTTGTGATTTGAATATTTTATTCATAATATTTTATGAGAATAAAAAGAATCTTCAATAATTTAATCAATATAGATCTGACTTTATATTTTATTTAGATTCCAATGTTTTTTAAGATATTAAATTATTAATTAATTGTTTATAACTAAAGAGTATACTGTAATTTAATTTTAAATTATACATACCTATAAATTATTAGATGGTATATTACTATACATATTGAAATATTTTGATATATATTATTTACTGAAAGTTGTTTTATTTTTCGAAGAACTGTATATTTGGTTGCCTATCTAATATTTCACAGGCGCTCCCATTAAATGAACATCATTGATCAGTTATTTCATGATTGTAATCCACAAATATATATCTTTTAATTATATTATTTAGTTGGTAAATATACAAATCAGACCACATATATATATATATATATATATATATATACATATATATATATATCAGATCAGATAGTGAAAAATGTTCATTTAACTATTTTAATTATTATTTAATTATTTATTTAATTAATAAACCCACAAATATTAATTTATATATAAATATTATAATTCACTATTAATTTTAAACTATGGAATGTGAGTGGAGCGTTTTTCTCTGTTCTCCCTTTTTCAATTGAAAAGTTCATTAAAATGTCATTTTAAATAAATAAAAAAAAGTGATACTAGCAAAACTTTTAATGATAAAAAGTCAACTGGTGTTTCTTTAAGTATAATAAAATTCCAGGAAAATCAATTTCTAATTTTTTAGGATGTTTTAATGTTGCAAAATGAGTTCAGGAAGTAGTATATAGTACCCACCTACCATACAAACCATTTTGTTTTTTCAGCAAATATATTCTAAGATTAAAATTAGTCATCGGATTAATTTGTTTTGTTTTTTATTGAAAAGTAATTGATTCAGTGTGAAATACACAAAAAGCACTTAACGTTAGTTCCCTTTCCCTTCATCCCTACACAATATAGAAATATAATACAATTGATTTAATGCAAAACATATGAAACCAAGCAATAAATATCGTCATTAAGTAGCAATGTTATTTTAATAATAATAATAATAATAGCAAGAGAGCAGGAAAATCTCAATGGCCGATTGATGCCGGTGGTTGATAAAATACTCCCTACCTTTTTTTCTTTTCAATGGCCGCGGGTCAAGGTGAAACTATTATAAATATGCTAATGTCCAAATGGTTTTAAAAAAGCTTCTACTGCATGTAATAAGAGGGAATGAAAAATAAAGAAAGAGAGAGAATGAATAAAAAGTGATACAAATCAATTGCCATATGTAAATGAACAATTGCGCCATTCGATGTAAAACAAATTAAAATTTATTTTTATTTAAATATTTACTTATAGAACATATGTAAAAAGATTATTTTATTAAAATATATTTATCATATACTTTTTTTAATTTTAAGTCAATGAGTCAAAGTTCATTTCATCTAATCTTATTTTTTAAATAAATGAGTAATATTTATGAATTGAATTTTTTTAATCAACGTTAAGATAATATGCTGGTCCTGTTTAATATGTATATTTTAATTAAAATTAATATTTTAATATTTGGTGTTATAAATAACAAAATTATATATATAATAAAGAAAGAAGAGACTCTTCAGTGGCTTAGTGGTTAGCACGACTCAATGCCAAGTCACAAATGGTTTGCAACAAGGAACTGTGACTTCTCCAGTATTATTCAATATATATATTAGCGATATTCTCACTGCTTATAACTTAAACGTACATTCTGACCATTTCAATCTTTCAAATTTTTTTTTTATTATATTTTATGGATAGGTACAATAAATTTCTGTTTTTAAATTCTGAGTATTATTTTTTCTGGAAAGGGGCGATAAGTTTGTAAAAGATTGATCTACATCGATCAAGTCAATACTCAGAAGTCTTTCCCTCGGAACCCCTCTTTGGAATATTTTTTACTGAAGTTATGTTACATTGTCGAGGTCGGCTCATAATTTAGTCTTGAAATAAAATTAATGAATGGGTCACAAAATATATTATAAGAAGAAAAGTAGAAATTTTAGTATATGCGTTAAATTTAACATATTCTTTTATTTTATTGAAAAAATAAATTAATCTCAATATTCATAATATGAAGTACAATTTATAATAATTAATATACAAAGTATTTGTATACAATTGGGTTCTCAAAGATTAAGGGTTATAATGCATAGCTTAATTTGTGTTTGTGTTGGTAAACGGTATTAGAATTGTAAATGTTTATATAATGTGAGAATTGTAATGTTAAGTAATCTTATAATTGATGATCAGGGTGTTGCTCACTGTCTTGTAGTAACACCAGACCTCGATTGGTTTTTATTCATGCTGTTTATTATTGAGAGAGACAGAGTAATTTGGAGATTGTATTATTACCCGCAAATTAGATTTTAAAATTTTAAATTTTAAATTTGAATTATTTTCTAATAATTGGGTTAATTATTCTTAGTTACCTCCCTTTGATTGTTCTCCTCATCATCTCTAATCAAAAGAAAATATTCCAAAATCTTGTTATTATATCCAAATAATTATATTTTTAAATAAAAAAATAATGAGAATTTATAGGTACTCTTGTTATACAAATTCTAAATTGTCTTCTTATCTACTGTTCTTATTGAATCTGTCTTGAACACAAAAAAAGAAAAACTAGGAGGGGATGGAGCATGTCAATAGGTAATTGACTAATAAGTTCTAGGATATCTAAGGAATTTTTTTTCTGAAGAGGCAATTGGTGGTTTTATTGTTATAAAGAGCTTGTGTGTGCCATGTTTTCAGTGGTAGATAATCACTCTTCCATTCTTATAGTAAAAATGGTCTAAAAAGTTGTATGAGACTTTTACTTGAGTGTTTCTATAACTTGCAAATGTACCGGATTTCTCTAAATGAATATTGGAGTTTTAACGCTTTATAAAATTGTGTACATTAAATGAAAGAGCAACTAAAACAGCTTACCAAGAACCTTATAAGTGTTCAATGTGACCACCATTTGTCACACACTCAAGTCTATAATCGAATTGATCTAGTGTATCAAGATAACAAGTAGCTTTAGCATAAAAGAAAAGTTCATAAACTTTCCGTCGGGATACGGCACAAAAAAAACATTCATTTTAGCTGAGTCTCGTTTCACTTGCAGAAACTGTTTGAGTTGCTCTTTCATTTGACATATCATTTATCAAGTTTATTAACTTTAATATACCTCTCTATACTAAATATTACAAAGCGTTAAAACACCGGTATTCATTTAGAATAACCACGTAAAAGTTCTGTTTTTAGGTTGACCTTTCAAACGGCTTGTCCGCATCAATTTTAATCGAGGCTTTTCTTATTTATTTTAAAATATTTAACATTAATGAACATCTAGGACAAAATTAAAACAATCAAGTTCCACGATTTGAATAGTTATCATATTTATGGATACTTGAAAATATTTATTTTCAAAAATATTGTTATTATATAAATAATTATCTTTTTAAATAAAAAGAAATGAGAATTTATATGAAATTAGTGAATAAAATTGACTAGAAAATAATTTTTTATTTAATTATTAAAATATTTTATTTAAATTATTTTCATCGATAATCAATAGTTAATTAAATTAATTAATATATAAAAAAGGAAAACGATAAATTAAATAAAACACTAATTATCTGTATATTTTCATTAAAATCCTTTATTATGAATGATAATAATAATTTTAATATTCTTTGATAATTATTAACACCTGTTGATTAACACTTTGATTAATAACAAAAATAAAAAATTAAAATTAATTATCTCAAAGATATGTTTCGATAAATTGATTTTGCTCCCAAATAAATTCTTGAGATTCTTTTCTATACCATATTTACCAAATATATAAAACTATTCAATGTATAAAAAATAATAATATTATTCATTAAATACATATATAATTAATTTAAAATAATTATGCTTTTGTTATAATATATTTTTCTATTATTATAATACACAAAATTATTTATTAAAAATAAATATTTGAATATTTTAGAATTTATTATATTTTAAATTATTATTATATTAAAAATTTTATTGTTTAACACTTCTCAATCAATATTAAAATCATTTCAAAGAAGAATAATAATAAAAAATAAAAATCTTGAATATTTCTAAGAAAATTTTATTGACTCTTTATTCAAGTGAAAAAAGAGATTAAAGGAAGATAAGCATCACACTTGTTGCCTTCGACATGAGAGGTGAATGACAAAAGGGCAAATATCTTGACCTTTCTAGAGAAAACGCTTTACGTATATAAATTTAGACGATTTCTAATACCTACACTTAATCGTTTGATTATCTATCTCATTTGTCTAAAATAAAATTAAAAACGATTTAAATTTTCATATTTATGTATTTGTTAAAATTATTTTTATTTATAATATGTATATGCTTAATTATACATAGAATAATAATTATAGTTATATTTAAATATATGTGGGTTATAATTCATTATATTTTTTTAAAAATTGGAGGGTTCAAAATAAAGGTTTTTAATAATTGAATTTTCTGTGTTGATGTGACTAAAATATAAATTATCAATAGGACAAAGTTGAAATCTTTCTGGTATGTGTCTAATTGTTGGTGTCGGTTAACTTTAATATTGTTAAAGTTAATAGATTTTTCAGAAAAAACTTGATTTTTCATTATTTATTTTCCTCTACACCTATTTTCCTATCTTAATCCTGTCTAGTCCTATCCCCCTTCCATTAATATCTTGCTTTCTTTATCCTCCCCTCATAATACCCCTCTATTTCTTATTGTATATACTTTGTACATAATACCTGTAAATGTTCTTCTATTGCCTCAAATAAGGCAGATGTGGAATTAATGTATTTAATTAAAAATTATTTATTTACTCTGAAAATATGTAAATATAAATTTGCAAAATGGAGCACGTCCATTTTAACTAATTTACATATTTATTTAATGATTTATCATAGAGGACCTCAAACTTTTTGAAGTTAATATTCAGAAACTTCCATCAAAAAGTTCAGGTACCACTAAAATGTTTTTGATACTAAAATTACTTGTACCACCGTCAGATTATAAGGTATACCAATGGTACATGTAGCACAGTTTGGATACCTCTCATCTCTCTATCATATATTATAATATATATTATAAAATTTTATGAATTTTTTAAACTTGTTGAGGTATGAACCTTCGGTTACCTTGGTAATTTTGGGACTGCCACCTATCAAATTGAGAGTTGAAGAAAAAAAAGAAATCTTTCAAAGTTGGAAAATAATTTATGGAAAAGACCACAAAAGAGACTTCTGATGCTAAAATGAAAACAAAAATAGAAAAATTATTATAATGATTGGGCCAAAATATTTATAAAAAGTATAACTAAATGGAAAAATAAAACATGGGTGACATAGCTTTTTATATAAACCAGCCTATTACTGGTCAAGGAGTCTTTAGCACATATTTATACATCATACAAAAACAGAAATCAATGTGAAGAGGAAGATACACCATCTTTCACTAACCAGGATGAGCTCAAAAAAGAATGGAGTCAAACGTAAAAAAGATAAATATAAATATAAATTACGTGACCGAAATTTTGATTAAATCAAAAGAAGAGTGGTAAGCTATAAAGAAGATTAAGAATGAAGATGTTAAAAACATGACTTAACTCAGACTACGCCTTTCCTCGAAGCAATACTTAACAGGGGATTCCCAGGACGGATTAAGGTTATACAATAGGGGTGGGTTTCGTTGCGGGCATGCCCTGTACTTCAGCTTTCTCTCATCCAAAAGAAAAAAAAGAGTTCAATAGTTAAGTATTTTACCAGTGAGTTTCGCTCTTGATTATAGAATTATGATTAGTATCGCAATTGTATAAGTACAAATTAAAATGTTGTTTAACTAAATTTAGATGCCTCTAATTAAAACTATTCAAAATTATTTAAAATACAATTTAGATATTTAACGGAAATAGGTGAGATATACGTTACATTCGGATATTGACCTTGATTTGAGAAGATTATGTGGGTGTGTATTACAGTCTTATTATAAATGGATATATATAATATATTATTAATAAGTAAATGAACTGAATAATTAAATACTAAATAAATATTTATTGAAATTTTCTAACTCATTTTTTTTTATCGAAGGATGTTATTTGATATTTTAAGATGTCCTATAGTTTTAACCTGTATTAATTTTTTATCGATAGATAAGATTCTAATCGATATATTGATGTGACCTTCGCCCTTCACCTTATCTGCTGGTCATTATAGGTCTATCGACCAGGGGATTGTGTGGGAAGAACAGGGCTTAAAGAAGGGGGTGTATCACCAGGCAACTCTAGGCAAACATGCCATACCCCATACTTGCATGGGGTGACGCGGATGCGGGAGGGGAAAAGCAAGCGCAATATATGCATTTGATGACTTTTGCTTAGGTTATTTAAAAAAAAATTTTCAGTTCATTTACTTATTAATAACACTAATAATAATAATAATAATAAAACTCACATTAAGAATTGATATATTAACACTTCAATCAACTTAATCTAATTTGAAGAAACTTGAACATTCATATATTAATAAAATTTCATTATTTATTAACTAATCAAGACCATTTTTTTTAATCTAAAAAAATAGACATTTATTTAAATAAAAATAAAATATTTAAATATAAAAGAATACGTATTTTCGTAGAAGTTTATTTTTTAGAGTCGTTGAAAATTATTATTATTATTTTTATTATTATTTAATTAATTAAAAATTTATGAAGTAGGTTAATATACAATCTCACATAATAGTGAACTATTTGTTTATGTATTTGTAATTTCAAAGTCGCCTATATAAATATTGAAAATTTATATTTAATGAAAATTAGTGAATAAATTATATTCAATAAAATTTCAAAAATAAGTTTTTTAATCTAGTATAGAAGATATTTATGTAAAAATAAAAATTATTAAAATTAAAAGAAATATTTTTTATGTGTTTATAAGGTTCTGTAACTATATTACTATTATTATTAATTAATTAATTAATTAATGAGTATTGTTATTAAATTTTCAATTCAATATCAATTAATATTATTAATAAGTATTATTAAAATAAAAAAGTGTCAGAATCTATATCAATCTATCTACTAGTATATAATAATTTATGGCGACCTTGGCACAACCATATTCCTGCTATCATCTCTCTATCTCCCTATATTCAGCCAGGTCCATTTAATTTCTATTCTTTTTTACCCTAAATTTTACCCTAAAATATATACCTTTTTAATGATGAATTTATGAATTAGAAATCTCTCTATAAATATATATCTATAGATATATATTTATATATTCAATATATTATTTATTTATTTATTTATTTATTTATTTATTCGACTGATTTTCTTTTTACGGAGTGAAATAATTCATATCTTAATCTTAATTTAATTTAATTGATTTTCTTAATTTATGCCTGTATTCATACCGATTTATTTATTTAATGCCCCTCATCCTCTATGGAAAGCCTTAAAGACAATTTTATTCTATTATACTATTATGATACTAAAGTAAAATAAATAATAAAACCAATTAGAATTTTTTTTAAATTTTATATATCAAAAATATAAAAGAGATTAAAATTTAAATAAAAAGATTAAAAATATTTTAAAAATATCAATTGATTTATATATAACATCATTAAAAAAATATTTTCGTTAATACCATTTCTATTCATTAATGAATTAAAAAACATTTATTATTTAATTAATAAAAAATTAACTAAGTAGGTCAAGGTTAATTTATATATTAAAAATATAGGTTAAGATCTCATATATAATAAACAATAAATGTTATTCATAGTCGTTTTCCTTATTTTTAATATTTCACATTTGTTCGTTAAAAATCAATTAAATTTTTACTAATGGACTATAAACTTTATAAAATTAATTATTAATATTATCTTTACATTCATTTAAACTTAATATCTCTATAGCATCACTTTTAGGGAAGTTTTTTTAACCTTTATTATTATTATTATTATATTCATTTTAAAAGCACTGTATATCCAAAATTTTGTTAGAAAGTCAATGGGAGTTTTGAGCCTATAAGAGACTGGCACAGCATGATATCATAGTGCGTGGTATTCGGGAGATCCCCCATAAAATAAAATTCAAACATTCACTCAATCCTTTATTATTTAAATTTTCATAACAAAATATACAAAATAATCTTCATTTAACATTAAATTTAAATTCTCTATATGGCTAATAAATAATAATAACCACCAATTCTAACAATCTCTAGTCTAAACCACTCCAATTCCCTCTGAAACTACCTTTGTATTGACTTCTTAATGCGTTTTAATTATTTTTCTCATAAAATATACACCAATCTATCTATTTTTATTTAAATTTCCTCCCACCTATATTAATCGATTTTTTCCATTACTTATAATTGGAGAGGCATATAATTATACTTAATCACCAAATATGTTAATGATATTTAAATTTCATATATCGGTTACTCAATTCAATAAAGTGAATATTCAGTTATTTGCTTAGGGAATTTTTTCAGTTTTTGTGTTGAATTTCTTTATACTTTTAATAATATATGCTTCTACATCTTTATTAATTTATGTTTTATAGTATTTTCGGTCTGTATTTACGTCAAATACTAAGAAATAATTTTTTTTTATAAATTATTATAATAGTTTAAAATATATATCCTTAAATTATTTATAAGTGTTCAAATCAATTGTAATTATAAGAAATAAAAATGTTTATCATTTATAGGTAATTATAAATTTGTTCAAGATGTTTTTTATTTGGTTTTCTTATATATAGAACTATTTTTTATTTATAACTTGTGTGAAGATTTAAATTATTATTTATATATATTAATAAGTTAAAAGTTTATTTTGGCGGAGATCGATGCTCTAAGGTTTCATTCAATCTATAATTAAAAAAAAAATTAAATAAACTAAATAAATAAAATTATATATAATTTAAATTTAAACTATATTTATAATTTTGTTGTATATAAAATAAGTGTTATAATATTGTACAAAATTCCATGTACGAACCTATAAAAATCTATAAATAAATAAATAAATAATAATTTAAAAATAATTTCATTAAGAAAATATTTAATGGTTATTATATATATATAAATATAAATATATATATATATATATATTTAAATAAGAATTATTCTATGAATACTATTTATATTTTATATATTAATAACATTAAAAACATATAGGTATATATTTAATTTAATTTTTTTTTTCTATTTATAAGAATTAACTTTTAAGAATTTCATTTTTAAAAAGTTTTATTTTATACTATTAATATTCAGTCATCTGATTAGAGATAGAGAGAGAGTAATTTTAATTTAAAAAAAAAGTTTTTATTATTTTCTTTTCGTTCTAAAGTAAATAACAAATAAAAAATGTCTTACCGAAAGAAATCTTGTTCAGCGAGTTCATCAAGAGGGTGTTGTTGTGATTGTGACTCGTATGACTCGTTTGACTCTTATGATTCTTATGACTCCTATGATTCATCTTATTCCTGTTATGACACTTATGATAGTGATTGTTCCTCTGGTCCAAATTCATGTCGTCAAAGTGAAAAATGTTGTAAAAAGAAGAAATTAACGAAAACACGTTCAACATCTAAAGTGAAATTGATTAAAGAGGAAAATAAACCAAAGAAAAAAAATACAACGAAATCAAAAACAACACAAACGAAAATGTCAAGTATGTCTGAGAAACCGTTAAATAATATTTCGGTAAATATTAATATATTTTTAAAGCCCAAATATAATTCCAAACCTTCTATGTCTAAAGTGCCAAAAAAGAAAGAGACAAGGAAAAGAAAACCAAAAATAACATCACCCAAAAAGAGGACAGCCAAAAAAGAAAAATCAAAGACAAAAGACTTATCAGCCAATCCATCCACGTCCAAACGAGAGAAGAGCAAATCTTCACGGCCAGGAAATATCACCCCATTCATTTGTAAAGAATCCACATGTAGAAAGAGTATATAATAGTAAGTAACAAAATCAATAAATAAATTTAATATAATATTATAATAATATATTTATTTATTTATTTTTTTTTAGATTCAGAAAATTTCGACATTCTCTCTCTCTCTCTCTATTTTTATCTAGTTCAATAAATCCTATATTTTAAATTTTTAACAATTTGATGATTTTATTATATTAAATTTTACATTATTTATTTGGAGAATTTTAAAAATTTTATAAAAAAACAAAAAAAAAATACAAATTAATAACTGATTACTTAAAAACAAATTGAAAAAAAAACGCATTTTTATAATTTCTTAATGTTTTATTTTTATGTTAAATTTTACATTAACTTGTTTTTAGATTCAAATATATTAATTATAAAACACAAATTGTACTATTAATAATTGTAAATAGTTTAATCTCTTCTTCTGAAAGTGAATCATTTTAAATGAGAAAAAAAAATTAAATTAAAACAAAATGAATTTTATTAATATATTTGTAAAAATTCAGATTGTAGATTATTTTATATATTATATAATCAGAAACAATAGTTTGATTTCTATATATTTTTATACCATCTTCCTGTCTATGTTGCTTTACTGAACTTATAAATTCTTCTTTGCAACAACATAATTCCTCCACCCATTCTTATCCCAAGATACTTCCATCCAATTTTCTCATTTCTTTCTGGGATTACTGGGTCTTTTATTAATTCACCAATGAGTTTCCACGCAAACAAAATTCTCACTAACCTTTCCTCGTCCAGTATAACCCCCTCTTGTATAGGACTGGCTTTTATGTATAAAAATGCAATTCCTTGTATAAGTATATATATATATTAATTTATTTTTTATTTATAAACAAATAGTAAATCTGTTTATAAATAAATTTTTTCAATTAACTTAAAAAACAAAATAATTAACCTTTTAATTTCTTTAATGATAGACTATAGACTTCCTCTTGTAAATTCCAAAATTTTTGTTCATAAAGACCAGAGTTCAAAATGTATATTTAATGTAGATATTTCATTAATATGTATCTATTTGAATAATATTGTATTAGACCAGTGGTCGGTCCATTTACTAATATGGCATATCGCCTCCTTTATAGAAAAAAATATTACTCAACGCCCCCTGGGAATTAATTTTTTTATTTATAAATTTTAATAACAATTCATTATTAATTATGTATTCATGTTTCTACCTTTTTCGTAACATATAGAAATCATTTATTGAACTCGGAATAGAAATATTATATTTTTCCCCAAATTCACCTGTGGCCATCACCGTCCTCTTGGATCGCTGCTGTTTCCAATTCGGGGGATTATTTTTGGAATAAGTGTATTACACTTTATTTTTATCTGAAGTTCTTCATTATTCACTTCATTAGTGACCTATAATAAATAATAAATAATATAATATAAAATTATCAATTTAAATTATTAATTATTATTTTATTTGTTAAAACAAACTAATAAAAAAAAACATATTTTTTAAATTTTTTATAACACGAATCTTCTATATATATAAAGGAGAGTTTTTGTATGTATGTAATTTGTTTACTTTTTTGCTGACAAAAAAAAGAAAATTTTTACTTAACCGACACTTATGTATAAGCGTAATGAATTGAGGCAGGAAATAAGATGGGGTTTGAAATTAATAGGGATAAAAGAAAATATTTAGTAAGAGAGAAAAACATTATTAACACACAAAGTCTTAACATACAAAATGTAGAAAAATTTAAATACTTAGATTCTATAATTACAAAGGATAATAATATTGAATAAGAATTTAAATCAAGGTCACAATCGGGTAACGTCTGTTATCATACAGTAAAGAGGCTTAACTCATCAAAACTTTTATCAAAATAGATGAAAATTGAAATATTTAAAACATTTATTTTGCCTGTTGTATTATATGGGTGGTCGATGTTCTTGGGAGAAAGTAGATTTGGAGAATTTGATATTAGGATTGTTTGCAGCATTTAAGGACCAAAGAAAGTGAGATCACCAGGCTATGACGGAGATGGCATAACGAGGAATTGCATCTCCAGATATAGTTAAGGTTATTAAGGTTACAAAATAGAGAAGGCTGGGATGGGAAGGAGTCATGGCTAGAATGGTAGATTAAAGATCGGCGAAATATATTTGGAAAAACCGATTGGGAAACGTCCTCTGTGATTGGGAAGACCAAGAACGTGGTGAGTGGACAATGTAGGAAGGGACGTGGGACAGATGGGACAGGGTAGGAGTTAGATGGTTATAGCTCAGACTTGGGGGTTACTTTCGAGATCCGTAGAGCCACAGGGATAGATAGATTGATATAACAAATACAATAGTAATACATAATTAATTTACTGATTAAATTAAAATATCTTTTAAATAAGAACACAAAAAGATATGATAATATAATGTAATATACTGATTGCAACAAAATGGATGAAAAGCTTTTACACACAGACTTTCAACGAAATACTATGTATTACTTCGGGGTACAGGGGGCGGAGCCCCCGTCTAGATGAGATGAATATGATGGCTCCACGTTGAAATGCCAAAGAGAATAAGATTATTCCACAATGGGCGACTATACTAAATAAATGATTGTAGATGATAAAACGAATGATATGTGCAGAGGCTTTTAAATAAGTTTCAAGATACTTTACAGGAGCCAAAACCTGCGGGAAAATTCCCTTAAATTCAATAATAATAATTTAAAAAAAAATAAATCAATTGCGCTCAATACAAAATTTAAGATTGGGAATTTAGATGCTTCATTAAAATAACTATTATTTTCATTTATATATTAATCATAAAAATTAGATTTTTCTATAATAAATTGAGTGTCAGAAATTATTAATGTCTTTTCGCTTTTTAGGTATAGGTTGTATGCCTATTAATAATATTGAAATTTTGATAAGAAATCGAAACCTATTTAATCGTTAATAATGAAATAGTAATGATGGATTAGGGAAATTTAGTTGAAGGGCACCCTGTCCTTGACCTGACTTGACAGAGTTCAAACGTAATATTCAAAAAAAGAAACAAAATAAAATAAAAAAAACAAACCCTCTGTTAATAAAATTGATATTGAAAATAGAATTTAAGAAAAAATATTTTTTTTTTTCAATAACAGGAGACAATTTATATGATTAAATTATTTTTGAAATATAAATAATTAAAATAAAACAAAAAAATATTAAGAATAAGAGAAAATAAATTTTAATGTTATTAAATGACTTGAAAATAAATTAATCAATACAAATGTGTTATAAACAATAATATTTATTCCAATTATATTTATTTCCAATTTAGTATTGATTAAAGATAAAATAACATTCTTTAATGATTTTAACAAAGTATATTAAATTATAGGATGTAATAATAAAAAAATAAAAAATTATATTGAAATAAAAAAATGTGTCATGATTCAACATTTCAATTCATTCCTTTACACTCAAAGCGAAGTGAATAAATATGATTATCATATAAAATTAAAAAAATTGGTGGTAAATATTTTACCTACTATTTAGTAAATATTAATAATACTATAAATAAAATAACAAATAATAAATAAATAATAGAGTTAAAAATTACACTATGGTAAATTATACATAGTGTATTATTATTATGAATAAAATAATATAGTTTGGGAGCTCTATTGAATAGCCAAGAACCCAAAAAAATTAAAGAATATGTAAATAATTACATCGAGAATAAAAGACAATAATAGATTTCTTACATTAAAATATAAAATTTCAAATAAAAATGAAATAGTTTGATATTGAAGTAAAGCCTATACTTTCTTTTAGATTAGAGATTAGAGGATGGAGAGGGTAATAAGGAAACCTAAGTAAATTGCCTCAAATAAAATAAAATGGTTTATTATCCATTTTTCAAATATTCATTTCTATAAATTATTATAATCCTTTTAGTATAATTAAGTTTTCTCCATAACTTTCGTCAGAGGGCCTCACAGGTTGATAATGGTTTAAGGCAGAGGTTCTTAAACTGTGGTCCGCGGACCCTTGGGGGTCCGCGAAGCCTTTACTAGGGGTCCGCAAAGCCATCGTACAGGTGCACGAGAAAATGATGAGTCAGTTGAAACTTTATTTAATATAAAAGGAGCGATGGCATGGCTTTGTGAGGAAACAGAGATCAAATACCCAAATTCAACGAAATGTGCAAGAAAACTATTGCTACCGTTTCCATCTTCATATTTAGCTGACTTTTCTTTCTTCAATATTATAATTTTTAATAAAATGTGTTCTACAATATACAAAAAACTCGTTATTCATCATATATCCTTGTTCTTATGAGATCGTAAGCCAGAAATTAACTAATAAAATGACGTAAAGTACCTAAAGTTGGGATGGGGTCCGTCAAAAAAATTTTTTTCAAGTGGGGGTTCGCGGACTACATAAGTTTAAGAACCTCTGGTTTAAGGAATTGACTTAATTTAAAGAAAGATTTGAGTTTTATGAAGAAGTCTAGCATTTGCCCAAACTGTGATATCCTTCTTACTAAAGGGATACTAAAGTTCTTGTGAGAGGATATGTTAAATGTCTTTTTATCAGTGAAAACTATTATCTGAAATGAATTTTAAGATACAAGCTTTTTAATAAGAATAAACTCGTTATGAAAATTATACTTGATTTTTAAATTTAAAACGATATTAATTTAAATATACCTAATAATTATTATTCTATAAAAATGTTATTATGAATTATAATTTTTTTTTAATATTCCAGAATAAAAAAATGGAATGTATTTTATTGATATATGTTTGTTTTTTCTTGGATTTTTCTAGTGTGTGGTGTTCATGGACCCAACCCATTGTTCGTGTTCGATTGTAAACCCCAACGACGGAAGTGCACCGCCAAAGTCATTCACCTTCGATGGAGTTTACGATACAAACTCAACTACCGAACAAATATACAACGAAATCACTTACCCCCTGGTTGAGGTAACTTATTTTGTTTTGTTTAGTTCTGTATATTGTATTTTTATTTTTATTTAATTAAGAAAATCGATAATGAAAGTAATTAAGTACTTATTTCAAGATAATTATTTGGCAATTTTAATTAAATATTTAGATTATACAATCAATAAAAATTAATTAAAAAATAAAAAGATCAAATTCAATGTAAAGATAACAAAAGTAGAGTAGAATTTCTTTAGAAATTATCAATGAGATTTTAATGACTTCAAGAAAAAAATTTTATATGTCTGTTTAGGGTGTCCTGGAGGGATACAATAGCACCGTGTTTGCCTATGGACAAACAGGATGCGGAAAGAGTTTCACCATGCAGGGCATACCACAACCATCCTCCCAACGAGGGATCATTCCACGTGCCTTTGAACATATTTTCGAAGCAATTGCTGTTGCAGATGATATGAAATATCTTGTTTTAGCTTCATATTTAGAAATTTATAATGAAGAAATTCGTGATCTTTTGGGTATGGATGTTAAACGTCGTCTTGAACTTAAAGAACATGCAGAGAAGGGCGTTTATGTTCAAGGTGAATATTTCATTTAATCTTCCTATTAAAGGCTGAATATAAAGGGTTTATGACACCCCATAATAAAAAACAAACCCCTACTTAATGTACATAAATTTTAACCTTTTAAAATAACAATTCGCTGGGTTCTTGACGTTAATAAAATAATATTGAATTTTTTTCACACACAAGCATGTTATATCAGCTTCCCAAACATATAATGATTAAGCCGTTTGGCTTAATTGTGGAGTTGTGTTCGAAAAAAATATAATTAAATCTTCTAAAAAACGAAATAACATTCCGAACGACCTAATATATTACGTAAAGAAAAAATCTGGAGGGTCTCGCAAATTTGAATTGAATTATTATAAGTCAAAATTTAAAAAATCAATTCCGGTACCTTCAGTTATTCAATCAAGCTGAAATTCTATATATAGCAGTTCTATACAATTATTAATCAAGTGAAAAACTATTAAACATATTTCTTTATTTTTACGGTCAGTCTAGAGGAAAAAAATGAAAACAGGGTTTCGAAAGAGATATACTTTTCTCAAAAAAAAACTACGAATTTTCAATAATGTCCTTGTACGAAATTTCATTATTCTAGCTCAAACCGTTTTTGCGTAATCTTGTTTACATACACACACATACACACAGACATTTTTCTTAACCTTAGTGAAAATGACTCAGGGACCTTCAAAACGTATAAAAACATCAAAATCTCGACATCGAAAATTTTCGTGATTGCAATACGATCTCTTGCGAGACACTAAAGAAAGAATTGAAATAAGCGATTCAAGATTAAAATAATTGTTTTATAAATTTTCCGGGAGTGTGAGTGTTGTATATTATACCTTCAAGAGTTATTAAGACACCCAAATTTGGTTTAAAATTTTTCTTTATTATGAGGTCATACATCTTTAGCCATATTTTCAATTCAAGGAAGAAAATGTAATGTTTAAGTTCACTTTTAGATTTATCCCAGCATACAGTACAAAGTGTTGCTGATTGTGAACGATTAATGGAGCGTGGATGGAGACAAAGAGCGACTGGAGCAACCCTCATGAATGCGGATTCATCCCGATCTCATAGTATTTTCAGTATTTGTCTTGAAATGATGCCAGATTCATTAAATAGTAATGGTAAAGGGGAACATATTCGAACAGGCAAACTAAATTTAGTTGATTTAGCTGGAAGTGAACGTCAAGCAAAAACAGGTAATTTCTTAAATATATATGTTTAATATTTTTAAATTTATGTATTCATTTAAAAAATGAAAAAAATTTTAAGGTGCAACTGGTGAACGTTTAAAGGAAGCAACAAAAATTAATTTATCCCTCTCTGCTTTGGGAAATGTCATATCAGCTCTTGTAGATGGAAAAAGTAAACATATTCCTTATCGAGATTCTAAACTTACACGTTTATTACAGGTAATTATTAATAATACGTTTGATGATTAATTTTCTATATGGTGCAGAATAAATCATTTATTTTTTTTTAAATTAATAAAGGATTAATAATAAATATAAAATTCTAGCCTATGTTCTTATTAAGTATCAAAAAATAATGACTGAAGTTTAAGGGCTAGTATTTCTATTTTAATTTAAATTTTAATTTAATAGAATTTGTCCAGTGGTGAGTGAAGAATGAAACACTAAAGTTATATTCTCTATTATTAACTCCCCTCTAACGATTAGTTAGTTTATGATGTCATCCGTTTTAACCATATAACAGAACAACTCGTCGACGAAAAAGAAGTTTGGGAGAAAAAACAATGTCAAGTTTATTTTTTTTAGACTAATAAAATATTAAGGACGACCTCAAAAATATTTGAAAAAATTATTAATTTTTCACAATCCTGTCGAGATCATCCTTTTTCTTATGTCTAACTTATTTTTTTATACTATTTTTATTTATTTTTTTCATCATTATATTATATATCTATTAATTATTTCGAATGAAGTGGCAAATGTTCTTGGCCATCTCCATTCTTCATTTTATCTGTCTTTAAATGATATTTTAGTAATTTTGGTAATATAGCGTGATTAAGTGATTGAGACTCCTTCAAATGGATGAAGGGTATTCCAAGGTCTCTTAAATTTCGTTTATATCGAAGTACTCATTAAATGAAAAGGGGGAGGCAACGAATGAAAGATTATTATTAGGTCAAATAAAAAAAAAATAATAATATAATTTCTGTTTATTATGTTTTCATTCTACAAATCAATTCTACTCTCATTAGATAAATCTATTAATAATATAATGCAATATATACATATATTTAATACCTATAGAGAAGAAATTTCAAATAAAATTTTAAAAATATTCAATCATTTTGAGAAACGATGATTAATATAAAATAAATATATCTTATCTTATTATGCTAGCTAAAATTGTATATATGTATTTATCTATATATATTGGTTCTCAAAAACCGCTCTAACGATTTTTTTCAAATTCACACTAGATATAGTATTTATAAAGAAAAATTAAGTTTTATTGATGATATCTCTTGAAACATACAGCTTCATTATTAATTTCTTAATTGAAAATTATATATGGAAAACGTCAAAATTTTTAATACTGCCTGCTAAGACAGTAAAAAAATGACAATTTTTTATCTAAATACATATAGTCCAGCGGTTGGACTGATGTTTTAACGAGTGGATTTCGTCGGTTCGAAACTCGCCGGGTGAATCGTTATTTAAAAATGAAAATAATGATTTTGTTATTTTTTTTTCTTTTTATCTATTGTTTACTTTTTAATAAATTACTATTCTATATTTATTTATTCATTGTTCTTTTATTAATAAAGTTTTAGATAGTTTTATAAGTTTTAATATTTTTTCAATAAAATATTATTCAATATATTTATTAATATTATTTTATTTATTATTATTGAGTACCCGAAGTTCCATTCATTTTAATCAGATTGATGCAATGATGCAACAGTTAATAATTGTAATATTGTAATAAATTTCTATCTTGAAAATTGTTACATATTATTCAGGATATTTTAAAAACTATTTCTTTCTTTAATTAATATTCATTTTTTCTATAAGTCAGATATATTTCCAAATATTAAATAATTTTTGAAGTGAAAACTTCTTTAGCGGCGTTGAGCACTTTTGCGGGATGGGGAAAAAGTATAGAACTCGCGTGATCGTGACCAACACCATGAAACCATCTGCTTTCAAATTTCTTATAACAGAGCGCGAAATTTGAATTGTCATTAGAACTGTTTTATAAATTATCTCTAACATATAAATATATATTTATTATGTAAAGTTCATTTCATATATACATATATAATCAAAATTATACGAAATGAACTTCACATAATAAATATATATTTTATGTTAGAGATAAGAATTATAAAACAGTTCGTATTGCAATATTTTAAACAAAGTTGTGTATTTATATATATATAAATATAAGTTACAAATTTGTTTAAAATATATGTTTAAAATAATATATAAGTTATTTATATATACATGCATATGAAATTCATCTTTCTCGTGAAATAGCGCGAATTTCGTCTGTTTTAAAATTTCTTACGCAGAAGTTTTCACTTCTGTCGGCCAGTCCCACGACTGCCAATTTTGCTTTTTTAATTCCGAAAAGCTGCAAAGCACGTTTTTTTGTCTTTAGTTTGTTTTATAACCACTTGGGGCGCTAAACAGTTTTTCAAAAAAACACTATAGAAAAAAAATATATGTACCTATATATTATATATTTATGTATTATTGAGGAGCACAAGTTCATTAATTTTAATCAGATTGATGCAAATGTGTAACATTTAATAATTGTAATAAATAATTAAAGAATTGTGTATCAATATTTTTTAAAGGGTAGAGCGAGAGCTCGGTGTCCCAGGTATTAATATTACCAGCCAAATCCAATAATAATGAATCATTTTTTTTAACTTAAGTACCGAGCCGAGGCTCGGGGTCCCGGTACTCTTATCTTATTATGCTAGCTAAAATTGTATATATATATAACCATTAGTTCTCAAAAACCGCTCTAACGATTTTTTTCAAATTCACACTAGATATAGTATTTATAAAGAAAAATTGAGTTTTATTGATCACATCTCTTGAAACTTACAGCTTCATTATTAATTTCTTAATTGAAAATTATATATGGGTGACGTAAATGGCATCCATTTTGAAATTTTACTCCCGCCTTTTTTTAATTTTGTATTAATATTTTTTTTATATTTAAAATATTTTAAAATTTATTATTTAATTTCGAAATAAAATTAAAAATATTTATTTTTAATAAAATATATATATATATTTATTAATCTCTCTCAAAAAAAAAATAACAACAAAATAAAAAATGGTTTTGAAATAATTTTTTTTTTTTTTTTAATCTATTATTTTTTAATAAATTAATTAATAAATTACTATTTTATATTTATTTATTCATTGTTCTTTTATTAAATTTAATATTTATTAATATTATTTATTATTTATCGATGACATATGACATTCATATTGAAATTTTACTCCCGCTTTTTTTTTTAAATATTTAAAATATTTTAAAATAAAATTCATTATTTAATTTCGAAATAAAATTAAAAATATTTATTTTTAATAAAATATATATATATTTATTAATCTCTCTCAAAAAAAAAACAACAAAACAAATAAATGTCTTTGAAAGATGGTAAAAATATCTTTTTAATTACCAAAATATATCATAGACCAGCGGTAAGAACAATTGTTTTTACTCCCCGAGTTCGAAGGATCGAAACTCGCCGCGTGCATTTTGTTTTTTATCTATTTTAGTGATTTATTTATTCATTGTTCTTTTATTAATTAAGTTTTAGATAGTTTTATAATTTTTAATATTTTTTCAATAAAATATTATTTAATACATTTAATAATTGTAATAAATAATTAAAGAATTGTATATCAATATTTTTTAAAGGGTAGAGCGAGCTCGGTGTCCCAGGTATTAATATTACCAGCCAAATCCAATAATAATGAATCATTTTTTTTAACTTAAGTACCGAGCCGAGGCTCGGGGTCCCGGTATACATATTTATGTATTATTGAGGACCCCAAGTTCCATGCAATGATCCAACATTTAATAATTGTAATAAATAATTAAAGAATTGTATATCAGCTCGGTGTCCCAAGTATAATATTACCAGCCAAACCCAATATAATAATGAATTATTTTTTTTTAACTTAATTACCTAGCCGAGGCTCGGGGTCCCGGTGTGATCTTAATATATTGTCAGAATTAGATAAATAATGTAGAGAGAAAAATTATTTAAAAATAGATATTTATTTAAATGAAATAAAATTATTTAATTTACAGAATGAAAATGTCTATAATAATGTCTAAATATTTTTTCGAGCGACAGCTCGGTATCCCATGTATTAATATTACCAGCCAAACCCAATAATAATGAATCATTTTTTTTAACTTAAGTACCGAGCCGAGGCTCGGGGTCCCGGTACTTTATATTTATACTAGGTGTTGTTTATATTTTAGGATTCTTTAGGTGGAAATACGAAAACATTAATGGTGGCATGTCTGTCACCAGCGGATAACAATTATGACGAAACATTAAGTACACTTCGTTATGCTAATCGAGCGAAAAATATTAAAAATCGTCCAAAAATTAATGAAGATCCTAAAGATACGATGCTTCGAGAGTATCAAGAAGAAATTAATAAATTAAGACAATTGCTCAACTCCAATGGCCATACTGGTAAATATATAATATATATATGTATATACATATACTAGCTGCTCAGACAGCCTTGGGCGTTTTTCACACCTAGAAGGGGGCTCTGCCCCCTGTATCTCTGAAGTAATACATAGTATTTGGTTAAAAGTCTGTATGTAAAAGGTTCATCCATTTTGTTATAATCAGTATATTACATAAAACATTCATGTTTTTGAGTTTCTTATATATTTTAATTTAATCAGTAAATTAATTATATATTATTATTATATATGTTATATCTATCTATCTATCTATCTCTGTGGCTCCATGGTACTCGAAAGTTCTTAGCCTCAGCAACCACTTTTCTCCAAGTGTTCCTATACGAAACTATAATCATCTAACTCCTACCCTGTCCCATCTCTCTCGCGTCCCTTCCCACATTGTCCACCCATATTAAAAACTTACGTGAAAATGAGATCAAAATCAAAATTAAAATTATGATTTTTGCCTTGAATTCACTTTTGTTCATTTTCATTTAAATATATATAGATGAATTAATAAATAAATATATATATTCTCTTTTATATATATAAAAAAAATGGTTTTTTGTCTGCACATTGCTCAGAATTTAAAAAGTTGTGCATACCTTTGCGTTTCATAAACTCTAAAATCCAAAAATGATTTTAGAATTTTGAATTTAGTTTGTCTGTGTCCGTCCGGAAAATTGTGACGTTATAGACTCAAAATTGGCTGAACCGATTACTATGAAGTTATATCATAATATTCTTATATTCCTTTATTTGAACATAGACTATAATTTTCATTAATATCTAATCAATTACTACATTCATTTTATTTTTATATAAGAGTCCTTATAATGCTCTACGTTATCATTTTCTCTCATTAGAATGAATCTATTGTTCTATTTTGAATGTCTTCTTTGTTAAAGTTTTTTTTTTATTTTAAATCTCAAAGATAAATTTTAAATATTGAAGAGAAATGGTGAGTTATGAGATATTTTCCTATTTCATTTTTACTAGTAATAATTATAATAACTTTCATGATAGAAAAAAAATGATTTGATTAATCTGCAAGGCTAATTGATGTCCCTTGCATGTCCTAATGTTGTTTAATCAGTGAACATTTTATTTTTTCCATTAATATATTCAAATTTTTTTTATGAAATCGATATAACCTTGAAATACTACGTCTTAACTAATTTAATTACAAATGACACTTTTCTTATTAATTATATTGATTCTAAAATACCCTAATTTTCACATATTTATTTAGGTATATATATGTGTGTATATAATTTATTAATATTTTAGTAGATATAGAATTGTAGGCCCAATTTATTAATATTAACCAAATAATAATATTTATGAAAATGTTCAAGGGCAAATGAAATGAGGCGATGAAATAATTGATTATTTCTTTTGTTAGACAATTCTTACACGTGACTATAAAAATAAACACAGAATATATTTTGTTACAAAAGCTAAACGCAATATTTACATCTCAATAAATTATCCCCTTCCCTTAATAAAAAAGATAAACATTTTAAGTAATCTATATATCTATATTAAAAAATAATCATAAATTAATTAAGGCTGAGGCCTTCAACTTGGATTAGCTGAAACCTAATATGGATACTTAAGATTTAGAATATTAATATGGGTTTTTTCAGGTGATCACAATTTTTCAGTCAAAACGCATATATAATCAAAATCATACAATCATTAGTTCATGTGGGTACTAGAATTACTGGCTCAATGTCAGATTACCTATTAGGTGTAGGTAATTAGAGAACACTCAACATTAGATTAAACAATGTATAATTTTTTAGGGGCAATTAGGGCCTATATTTATAGAAAATAAAATTTCAAGTTAAAAGAAAATTTACGATCAATATTTTATTATTTTTAATTTTTTTTATTGATATATTATTTAATAATCATCGTTTATTTATATTTTATATCAATTTATTGATAATTTTTTATTTTATTTATACAATGAAATTATACCCCTAAAACTGTTTTGTAATTAATATTTCTAAAATTATTAGGAGACAGTAATCGAGATTACTGCTGCCTAAGGGTCTCCATTTTGTTTAACAAACCACTGCACTGTTAAATAAAAATTAAAATGTTAATCATATTTATATAAATATATATACCAAAAATAACTATTTTTTAGATAAAAAAATAACATCGAGTTTATATCAATCTTTTTTGAATTGACCTTAGAAATAAATTAATATCTTGAAAGTGTCTAAATAAAGAGCAGTAAAACACTTAATATAAAATTTATTCTCTTTGTATACTGCCACAGAATACAGAAACAGATTGAATGTAGAGGAAAAAATGGGTTTGCAATGTACTAATGTAACTAATTCCCAATGTAAAATTAAAAAAACAATTTAAATTTTTTTTTTTGTTAACTATACATAGAATATAGGTATGTTAGAATATAAATAAAGTAAATCTACTTTATTAACTCACTATTCTTTCTCTTATTAAGTCCTTTGTATTAAGATTAAATTTTTAATTTTCTTTAAGATTTAAATTTCTTTGAGATTTGAGTCTTGACTATTTGGCGCCCATTTTGGCTATATTTTCAAAAGAGTTTTTTATTAGAGAATTTTTTGGATTTTGAGTCTATTTCGACGATATTTATTTATTCTTTGTTCATTTTTTTCATAGCGATACCCATGTCGCCAGATGAACGGACTCTTAGTGAGGCCCGTGAGAAAGTTCGTTTGGAATATGAAGCGGAAATGGCGAAATTACGTGCAGAATATGCAGCCGAACAACATAGTAAAACACAACTTCAAGGAGATCTTGAAAAATTACGCCAGCAATATAAGAACCAAATGGCTTCCCTTAATGATTCCAATAATAATAATAAAGTACAAACGGTATTAGAAAATATTTATATTTTTTTTCTTGAAAGTTATTTTTTTTAGAATTATTTTGTAAAAAATATATAGATCGAGAGAACATATTAAATGCATACTATCAAATCTATTTTCTTTTTAATTAATTATATTATATTTTTACAGAATGGAAATGGAAATATTTTAATTGAAAATGAAGTTCTTAAAACGTAAGTTTTTATTATGCTAAAAATGTGTTCTATTATTTATAAGTGCGTTAATAATTTAATAATTATTATAAAAAATTGGAAATAAAATTTATTGCTAGTAAATTACTTAAATAAAATGTTTCTGCAAAAAAAAACTTAAATAAGTTAATAAAACTTTTACAATATATTCTTAAAATAATGTTATGATTAAAAAGTTATAAAAAATAATTTTTTTTGATATAATAAATATAAACTATATTTATTAAATAAATGCAGACAATTTACTAGAGAGTGTAATTCCTTACTTCAAATTAATTACTTTTTTTCGTCCTTTATTAACACTAAACCTATAAATTTTGTTGTTAAATTTTTAATTAATCAACACATATACTCTAAATTCATCCTATTCAATCATATTAATATATATAAATTTTAGTAGAATAAACTTCAAATAACTATAAAATTTAATTTTTCTAGGAATAATGCAGCACAAGAAGAAGTTCTTATGCGCTTACAAAGATTACAGAAAAGTATGGTAGGTGGTGAAAGGGCTAATGATAGAGAATTGAAAGAGAAGAGACTCAGAAAGAAGAGGGCATCGGAAAGAAGATTACAAGCCCTCGCACAAGTGTTAAGCAAAGTGGATGATGAAGAAGGGGTTGTTCTGCGGGTAAAATATTTAACCTTCTTTATAATTAGAAATAGAGAAATGAAAAAAAAATATTTTTTTAGGTTTATGATGATATTCAACAAGAATTGGGTTTAAAAACAGACGCTTTGAGGAAAAATAGAATGAAGGTAAATAAATTCATAGATCTCTATTGATTTCCTATATTATATATTAAATTAATGTAATACTAAATCAGAAAAAAATATCATTAATAAAAAAATGACATTTTTGACTTTATAAATGTTTTTTAAAGACAGTTTTACATTTATGTCTTTTTATATTTTATACATATTTTTGTTTTTCGTTCTTGGATCTTAAAATTTTATAATTTTATTCAATATATTGTTTTATTAAAATATAAATTATATATGAACTTGGCGTAGTTCGATCTCTTAACTTCAACTTCTACGGATATTTTTCTATCACTATTTTTTTTTTAAATTGTGTTTGTTATGCCAGCTTATTTATAGTTTTGATCATTTATAATCCCTAAACACAACTTAATTTCTAATTTGGGATTAATAAAATTATACATATAAATATATATATATATGTATATAAGTAATTCTAGTTCTTACTTACTAATATTTTTCATGTAACTGACTTAAATCTGAAAAGACTATATCCACTATGCTACCTTCCTATGAGATGGGAGAGGATAGGGACTGGAGGCTTGTGGCTCAGAATAGGAATATTTGGAGGGGTGCAGTTGCATCAAAAAAAAACTCGCTTAGTCGGCTCCCCTGACTGCTTAGGTGGGAATTAAATCTTTCATATAAGAACAAAATTCTCATCTATAAGACAATCATAAAGTCGATTTGAACCTATGAAAGTCAGTTTTGGGAAACTTTTAAAACATTCAATCTTAAGACCATTTAGAGCAAGGGTGTCAAACTCGCGGCCCGCGACAACTATTTTTGCTGCCTGCAACCAGTTTCGACTTTATTAAAAAAAATTCAATTTGTCTCGTTAAACCTTGTTTATTTGGCCCAAGTGTAACTATGAGTTTGGCACCCCTGAATTAAAGGTTTCAAATCACTGTCCTTAGGACCATAGTTTTCCCGTAATCATTCTTCATAAGGAATTCAATATACCTCTGGTTACCCAAGTCATACTTCAATTTAGTAAAAAGTATCACCACATCGTCTCCATTATCATCAAAACCAAAGTGACATACGACTTGCACTTACAGACAACTTAAAAAGAAGACATAAAATACTTCAATCACACAATTAGACCCTAGCCATATCTCCATTAACGCTAGCTTAGTATATCCAAATCTATCCCTTTATTTCTTTTTGTTTCTCTCATCCCTCTCCTATCCATTCTAATTTATATTTTGCAATCTCTTTTGTCCCTTTGATTCCTTCTTTTTCCCAATCGAGCCTCACTTGTAAATAATATATTAGGTATTCATGTATATATTGTGAGTCATTTTATTATTGCCCAATCTGATGGCAGATATAAAAAATTATTTGGAAAATAAAAATAAAAATTTTCTTTAAAATTTCTAATTATTAGATCCTCAATATTTAAAATTTAATAAACTAAAAGGGTCTTAATTAAAAAATTTCTGTCCCTTTATATAGACCTTTTAAAATTAATTTATTTTCTTTCCATTACTCAGTAGTTTTAGGTTTGTTCAAAAAACTAACAAGAAAAAAAATAGAATTTCTTCAATATTAAAAAAATTAATAAATTATTTCATGATTTCAGGTGAAAGCATTAGAACGAGAAATTTCCGATTTACAAAGTGAATTTGAAAATGAACGAACAGATTATTTAGAAACAATACGAAAACAAGATCGACAGTTAAAATTATTACAACAAATTTCTGAAAAAATTGTACCTACACTCAAAAGAGAATGCAATTACAGGTACTAATATAATAATAATAATAATAATAATAAATATGAAATTATGAATTAATATTTTAGTAATTTGGAAAAAATCAAAAGTGATTCCTCATGGATTGATGATGAAAATCGATGGCAACTTCCAGAAATGTTTATTTCACGTACAAAATTACCACCAGCAGGTTTGTTATTAATATATTTTTATCGATTTTATTTTATATAAGTTATATAAAATACATTATATAAATACATTATATTAGATTTATGTAATACTTTTACAAAAGTGAGTAAGATTATGTTTATCATAGCGTGTAATAGGTGTGTAAGAAGAGAACTCACAAAAAATAAAAAAATAAATTAAATTAATGAATATTGGAGAAAAATAATAATATAAAGGTGCGCGTAATCTTGTTCATTAAGACAAAAAAAACCCACTTCATGACTCTTCTAATCTTTACATATAATAATGAGCTGTGGCCAGGCACATGACCGACCGACGATTTGAAATAAATTAATTTCTAAATAACATTATTTTTATATTTAAAGTATCAAAAAAAAAATATTTTTAAAATTTGAATTAAAATGACTAAATTATATTGTTTTTGTTTTTATTTTTAGTTTAATTACTCAATAATTAATTACTACTATATTTTAAGTGAAATATTTTGGAACAAATAATATAAAATTAATACTTTGTAAACTACCACATCCGGTTTCCGGATATACTCCAAAAGTTGATCAATTCATCATACTGATGCATTAAGTAAATATACCAAATTTTATCAAAATCCGTTAAAACTGTACACATCTATACAGACGGACGAACGGACAGACATGATCAAAATACTTTTTTCTGTTAAGTAAATGCATGATTCGTGGAGAGATGTAAAAATCTCCACATGTGAATTTGGTGTGAAAACAATACCTGCCTTACTATCGTCGGTCGGTAGAAAATTTTCAAAAAAATTAAAATATTTAATTTTTAATTTAATTAAGAAAAAAATCATGGATTACCAATATATAAGTATATAAATAAATAAATATATATATATATATATATATATATATATTTATATAGAACTTGAGGAGAAGGAATTAATCATAAAAAATTTAATAATTTATCAAATTCAATAATAAAATTAAAAATGGTAAAGTTATACAGTATCAGCGCCCGCTCTAGCAATTACGTCGCCTTTGGCAATAGAATAAATTGCCGCTCCTATTTTCGTAAAATTTATTACATTCATACCCAAAATGGTGCCCTTTATATTTGCCGCCCGAACAACCGGGCAAGTTCGGGCGGCAAATCTTCTACTGCTAGTCTTACCAGAAAATCTAAATTGATTTGGTTTTGTTTTTATACATTTTTCAAAAAAAAAATGTTTCTTAATTATTTTAATAACAAATATAAGAATATTATAAAATCCTTCAATACATTTCATAAAATATTTGCCATGAATTGATGATAATAATAATAATGACAATACAGCAGGAATTCAGCCTGGGGGTCGCGTTCCAGCTCAAACAGCTCCTGGACGCCTGGAAGGCTCCAATGGAGAAAATGAAAATCCGAATGATATTTTAATTTGCGACGCCACTGATGAAGTTGATTTAGAAGATGAAGATGCCTTAAAAAAGGTTCAAATGACTAATTCAAACGAATTTAATTTTTTTGTTATTTGTGTCACTCCAGTTGGAAAAACTATTGTGTTTAGTTTTAGTTTGAATATTCAAACGAATTTAATTTTTTTGTTATTTATGTCACTCCAGTTGGAAAAACTATTGTGTTTAGTTTTGACTTGAATAATATATGTATACGAGATATACATATCGATTGATAGTCACAAATTCATTGTGTGGGCCTATTGCAATTTTTAAATTTATTTATTTGTTTATTTACTTATTCGTTTATTTATTTATTTTGTATTTTGAAATAATTAAATGCAAAATAATGATTATTCTTAGTAGTTTCCTATCCAAATGGTGCAAGCTAGTGTGTGTCCTGCACATGGCACTTTTACTTAGGTCCTCTTATACCACCTGCCACCGCAGTGGATGAAACTACCCTCACGCCACCCCGTCAAGGCAGTCAACACAGCGGTTCCAGCAATAAGTCCAGTAAATCAAGTTCCAGTCGACATTCAAGTGATCGGTTAAGTTCTCCAGAAGGGGAGGGTATCTTACAGGTATCATCACAATTGCACGTTGAATTTTATTTATTTTTTTTTTTTTTATAAAGCTTTTTTGAATTGTTCACAACTACTTATTCTTTTTAATTCTTGCCCTAAAAACAAAACAAAAAAAAAAAAACTCAACTTGAGATTCATAAAAATTCCTAATTTTTTTCTAAATGTCTTTCTAATTTTTTTTTGAGCAAGAACCCAAAAAATGTATCTTTGAATCTTTGTTTTTTTTTAATACCTATAAATTAAATAAATTATTTAATATTTTGAGAATTTAGAAAAAAATTATAAATGTGTAGATGAATGTTATTCTTTTATATTTTCTACAAAAATAATCACTGCAGGATTGGAGGGTTCAAAATTAATTTGCTATCCACATTTACAGCACAATCAATTCTTATCAATAAGTGTAATCATTAAAAAATATATTAATTGTTTTTTCTATGATATTCGTATTTATGTTTTGGTTTGTTTTTTATAGCGACTTCAAAGAAGTGAACAGGAGAATTTAGCAGGGAATTATTTCAAACCAAAAAGAGCAGTGGAACTTTTGAATAAGGCAAGAGAGGATGCGAGCAAAGCTTTTAGTACGTGGAAGGGTAAATATATATTAGATGATGATTGATGGTTCGCTTGGGGCTGAGTATCTAATTTTTATTTTCACTTTAAAATAAAATTATAAATATTTTCTTTGAAAATTATTATAAAAATATAATAAAAATTTACTTTAGTACTTAAGATAAATTTAAATATTTCATAATAATAAATCAAATATTTTACCGAGATTAAAATACAAAAATTGATTACTTAACAATATAATGAGTGTATTATCATTATTATAAGATGAAAAGATTCATTGAATATAATTTTAAATGAATATACGAAAATAAAATGTATTAAATTACAAAAAATCTAGTGTAGACTATTGAAATGTTTTTGATGATTAGATCGATTTTTGATTTTATTTTATGTTTACTTTTTTATGGTTTATTTAATGAAATGAATCAATAAAATATTATTTAGAAAATTATTAAGATAGAAATCACATTCTATTATTTATGATATCATGATAATATGCAATAAAAGTATCATAAATTATTATATTTTTGAATTGTAAGGGTGTGAGGGCATACCAACAAACCAAAATGGCGGAGATTAAGGTCGTCTACGGCCTCTAGTCACTTCATATTTAGGAGTCTTCCTTGATATTGTATATGCAATTATTTTTTGTTTTACCCATTATCAAATTTTTAAAAATTAAAGAAAATTAGCAAATTGTACTTTATTTTTAAATAAAGATACAGAATAGATTTACAATTACACACAGAAAAACAAAATATTCATAAATCATTAGAGAATATATTTGGAAAATTTATATATGTCGTAAACATAATGGCAATTTTAGGGAAATAGCATTTTCCTGGACAAATAGCTTCAACTATTATTTCATTTCAATTTGATAAGGAAAATGGCATTTGCCTAGAAAAAAGCCATTTGGCTAAATCTTTGTTTTGCTTACAACAGTGATATTCAACAAGCGCCCGCAAACTTTTGAAAATTTTCGATTTTTTTTTCAATGTTTTTCAATATGGTTCTAAAAAAAACATGGTAAACTGTTTTCATTTTATTGTATGGGGTGGAGAGGGGGGAGGGGCGATAAAAATTATGATTGAAAATTGGGCCGTGAATACTAAAAGGTTGAGAAACTCTGGCTTACGACATACTATATACAGATTATAATCATAATCAAAAATTTTTAAGAAAAAACTAGGTTAGTTTTAATCCTCTTCAGTTAATAAATAATAAATCAGATAATATTTTTTAAATAAAAATTTAATATTTTTAAATTTTGGGGCACCTTCTGTACCAGGGCCCCTAGACAAGTGCCTAGTGCGCCTAATGGGTAATCCGCTCGCAACTGGTCCCCCCGAATATAGCAATAGAATTATATATTCATTGAAGAGTGAAATTGAACTGGAAATTTTTAGCTTGAATGGGAGAAGAAAGTATATTATTTGGAAAACACTAAATAGAAAACGAATTACGAAAAAATGATAATATATAAAATCAGAATAGAGAGAATATGAACAGAATAAGTAAATAGATTAGAATATGAATAGATAAAGGCTATGGTTATAAAAATAGTTATGGAAAGAGAAAAATGATATTTTACAAAAATTAATATACGTAATTATTTAACCACTGAATGAAATTCACCGGTTAAATCTTATTTATGCATTTTAATCAATAAATTTACTCTTTAGAAAATGGCTTCTTTATTAAATGTCTATCACATTTTAAATAATTATAGTTCATAAATATAAAGTAGGAATTCAATACTCATTTATTAAATTTTTCTTTTTCTTTTAAAATTTTGCAAGTCTTATTATTTTGTGATGGTGAGAAAGGGAATTTAAATTTAGCTGAACGCCTTTATTGGTTTATTCTCATCTGCATGTTCATCTTAAGTTATTATCAAAGTTAATATTAAATCATAACTTGGGTTGTTTTTTTAATATAATTAAACTCTCACTATTACTAATATTTCTAAAAATAAAATAAAATTTTAAATATGTTATAATTGCATCTATTATTGTAAGAATTTAAATAAATTTCACTCAAAATCAATCTAGTTTATCACTCTAAAATTTCAATTTTAAATTAATTAAGAATTATAGTTTAATTTGCTTACTATTTAGAAATTTATAATAACTTCAAACTTTAAAAATCTTTTTCCTATAGTTATAAAACTATATAATCTATATATTTAACAAATTTATATAGTACATCTAAATTAATAATACCAGATTTTCACTTATGAAAAAACAAATGAGATTATTTAATGAATAATTTAAAAAAATCAATTTATTCTATATTATTAATAAATAATCTTTTGAAGTATTTATTTACTAGAATTTTAATAATTTATATTTTTAAGAATTTTATTTGTTATATCAACATGTGTAAATAATTTTATTTTAATAAATACAATTACAATATAAATAAATATTTATCAAACATTTATTTGTGTCCTATATTTATTAATTTATTTTTATTTTTTAAAGTATTTTTCAATATGAAATTAAAAAAACACAATTCTAAAAATGTCATAAGATTTATATTTATTTATTTTTAAATTCTTAAAAATATTAATTCTTTTTATTTTACGCTTTTTATGCAATTTTAATTTTTCAAAATTAAATAAAACTCTGGAAAATGATTAATTATTATTAACTATTCATTTCTCAGATTATGCGACACGTCATAAAGGGGTTAGTAATCAAACCCTTAATAATGTATTAAATGCCTCATTAAATCACAACGGATTTCATTCATCCTTAAATGCATTGAATTTAACGTCGTCCTCATCAACGAATGGAACCACTGGAAATAACACATTTTTAAATCATAGTTGGCATAGTGCTGGACAAAATAATTCTAATAATAATAATAATAGTAATAATAATGGATATATCAATACCAATTTCTCAGGGAGCAATGAATGGAATGGTAAGATAAGATTTATTTAAATAATTTATTTAAATAAATAAGCATGAAATTTAATTTATTCTAATCTCTTGAGAAGAAGCTTTCTGAGTGAAATTGTTTCATCTTCAATTTCTTTTCTTTTTAATAATTTCAGCAACAGAAAACAATTAAATAAATTTGATCATTAGAAATCTATAATAACTATAAATATAATGTTAATTAAGTTGATTTATATTATTTAAAATAAACATATTATATTGATTAATTTTCTAGAAAAATATTATTACAATTTTTTGAAAATATTTAATTTATTTGAATGAATAAGATCAAAGTAAAATAGTCATCCTTATATAGTCCGTCTGGGATAGGCTTGATCTTTTATAACAGAAGTTTAAGTTGTAATGATTTGATTTTATATTAAACATATGAACTGAAATGTTGATTCGTGACATGATTTATATGAATTTAGAATTTTTTTATATTATTCTACTTTTCTTATATTCTTATTTTTTCTTTTTGTTTTTATATTTTGATAGATTAAAATATTATATTTAATTAAAATATTTTAATAATAATAAATAAATTATAAATTTTTACTTAATTTAGTATTCTCATTTAGACACGACTACAAATACCCTCGCTACCTTTAACCAATTTTCACACTGATGTGTTTTATTTTCTCAATTTGAAAAAATTTGAATCTAAATCTCTTTGAAAATTGATTAAATAATATAATACAAATTTAAAATTATATTTAACTTTATTATTTTTTAGGAAATGGCTACAAGAGCGTTTCCCCTGAATATGGATCCACACTTCGGCGACCTCTTCGCTTGGATGCACTTCCTGCACTTGATAGAAAACTTCGTAGAAATGGAATCCGGCCTGAACTCAATACATTGGATATGATATAATATATATCTGGGTTTTCAAATTTAAGGTTTCATTTTTCTTAAATAAAACATATTATAAATAATTGAAATTTTTTCTAAAATAACACTTAAAAGCAGAGGCATTCAATGAAAAAATCATTTAAACAATCTGTTAGATTGCTTGTCAGAATTTATTTTAATCAAAATTTTTATAATAAAGAAAAATCAATTGATTGTGAAATTTTTTAAAGACTTAAATCAATTTTAACTAATTGAATTAGCATATTTATACAATAAAATAAAAAATGAAATTAAACAATATATTTTATTATTAATAAATGATTAAATAAATAAACCTAATCATAGTTATATATTATCATATAAATTAAATTTTATAAATATTATTAATCCAATTTTTATATACAGGAAATATTAATTTGTAAATCCGACTAAAAAAATTCAAAAGAATAATACAAAAGTAAAATAAGTTGACCTGTGGCCAGGTCTGAACCGACCGACAGTTTGAAATAAATTAATTTCCAGCTACAGAAACAATTTCAAATAATTTTAATATATCTATTAATGTAATAAAAAACAGATATGGATAGAACATAAATATTTTTAATTTTATTTTATTTATAATATATAGCTGAAGTAGCCGGCGTTGCCCGTGATCATAATACGGAGACAGTGACGTCATGAAGGGCTGGGTGACGTCATATAATTTTAAATTAAGAAAAACATAATGAAGATGATTTTTCCCGAGGATAAAACCAATACATTCGTGGTGATATATAAAAAAATCTCCTCATGTGAAATTTGGTGTGAAAATAACCCTTCCCTTCCTATCGGCGATCGCTAATACTACCACTTCCGGTTTTCGGATTTGCACCAAAAGTTGATCAATTCATCCCACTGATGTATTAAGTAAATATACCAAATTTCATCAAAATCCGTTGAGCCGTTCAGGCTGTACACATCAATACGCACGGACAGACGGACAGACATCATGCTAAAAATACTTTTTTCTGTTAAGAAAATGCATGATTCGTGGAGATATGTAAAAATCTCCACATGTGAAATTTGGTGTGAAAACAATTCCTCCCTTACTATCGTCGGTCGGTAAAAATATATATAAAACAATTTAATTAAATATGTGAAATATTAAAATTATTACTTGAATATTGACGATTGATGTTAGATTTAACTCTATAGCAATAATTCTAATCAACCTGTAACAGAAAATTTAACTTTTTAATTGGATAATTCTAATAAGTAGATAATCCACGCAAAAAAATTCTCATCATAAATAATGACATCAGAAATTAATTCTTGGGACCTTAAATCGTAAAGAAATATGATGATCTCAAACCTTATGAAATTATAAAACAAAAATTAATTTAATCCCTACTTCATATAAAGAATTACAGTTGTTGCTTACAAATTTATCTGTGAATGTAAATCATGATAATAAATAATTTAAATGAAATATTTGTGCTTATAAATGAATAATGCAATAATAACAATAATTCATCTATTCTTCATTCTTCCTAAACGATAAAAACGTTACTTTAATAAAAGTGAAATGAAACTACAAATTTGTAAAATACCCTTGCAAATATATATAATACTATCTCATTATCATTCTGTACAAATTATATAAGTAGGTTTTTGTTATTTTAAAAATAAAATTAAAAATTAATAATCTATATTTATCATTCGTATTTATAAATAAATAAATATAAAAATAATAAAATGTATATTTTTTTCTGTGATAAAACAAAAATGTTAATTAAATTAATATTATATTAAAAATTAAAATTTTATTTATTTTTGTAATATTCTAAATTGTATTATATATTATATTATGTTTTTATTATTACATTACCTAGATTTTTTTATGAAATATAACCATAATTATATTATAAATGTATAAATCCTTATGAATTATTTAATCTTTATGTTTCTTTATCGAACAATATATGTGCCACTCAGAAGCCAACCGATTAGCTCCAATTTTTAAAATTTTGCTAGTAATGTAATGTAAAGTAATGTAATCTGCAATATATGAAGTGAATATTGGACTTGATAATCTTAATATTGAAATGCAATATACATTTTTCTGTAATCAATAACCCTGAATTTAATACAAACTGAATTTTGGGCTTCATTTTCTCAGATTGTTTATATATGAAGTTAATCGCTTTGGATTCTGATTGTGAGTGGTTCATATATAGGGGAGAGTGGCTCACCTTGGGACACAATACACCTCGAGACAATTATATAATTGTCATAAATTCTAATTTAATTCTTAATTCTTGAAAATGTCAAAATCAAATTGTCAGATGTAATTTGGTTCAATTGAAAAAGCAAAATTTTTAAGATTATTTTTAAAACATGTGCTTAGTTCGATAAATTGTAAAGTAAATTTTTAAATAAAGTATTTTGTAAATAAAAGGTTTTTTTAATGAAGTATTTTCTTTAAAAATAAAATATATAATATATCTTCTGAGAAACTAACCGTAACAGCATGGCATTCTAAAGGTTCAAAATTTGTGTATGGTACACCTTGGGACAGATTAAAGGAGTTTATCTAGTAGTTGACTTTTATTTTACAAAATATATTATATTTAAAATATAAAAAATTAGGCTTTGCCAGGCCAAGGGTATGAAATAAAGAAGAATATCAAAAAACAAAAAAAAAAAAAAAAAAATCAAACAGTTCGTTTTAATTAAAATTAGAAAATATTAATTTCTAATATCACTTTACTTCTAATAATTTATCAATTGAAATATTTTTTTTTTGAATAAACAATTCCAAGTAAATTATAATTCATTTATTCAATTTTTCATATTTACTTTTAACTGTCCCAAGCTAAGCTACCAAAAATATATCTGGGAACAAAATACACGACTACTCAACTAAATATTTTATTTTTATTTTCCTACAATGGATATAAAATTTTAAGTTATTTATTTATGTAGACAAAGCTTCCACGAACATTGGTTATAATTTGACATTAATTCATCAATATAAAAAAAAAATTATAAAAAAGATTGAAAAAATAGAGTCCAAAGGTGTGAGTCTCTTTCCCCTATATTTGAAAAATAAAATAATTTTATAAATAAAATAATAATAAATTGTTCACGATCTATTGATTCATATATTTTGCTAAAATAGATGATTTAATGTTATCCGATTTGGTCAGAAGAAATGGATTCACCCAGATTGAAATATCAAGACAACATGGTTTATAATATAAATTTTTAAAAATTAATTTTTGTCTTTTTTGATCAGTTATTGGTAAAATGTTGAGATTATGTACAAATAGATGAATATTGTGGTGTTATTTCTTTAAAATTGGTGAAGTCAATATTGAGGCTTACAATATATGTATTTATATATAAATTTTTATATTTTAAATATTTTTATTTTATCAATATATTAATTTTAAAATTCACACACACACACACACACACACACAATCATATGTTATCTATTATTTTATTCTAAAGACAGATTATGAATATAATACTATATAAATTAAAATATCGCTAATATTTAAAACCATTTACTAATAATATTTTCATTTATTTTTTAATTATAATGATATTGTACAATACACACACAATAATGTTGTCCCATAATGTCATACATGAGAATATAATTATGATGAAATTATATAGGCAGTAATATGGGTCTCCCTATAACAATTCGGTTTTGTTTTTTTTTTGTTTTGTATCAGAGTTAAGCCACAATACTAATTCATTGGAATTCATGTTATATTTTAGAAAATTCATTACATCAATAATATGGATATGTATAAATTATTTATAATTTACTAACTTAAAATAAATTCAATAAATTTTATAAATGTTAATAACATTTATTATTTTCAGAAATTTGTTTTAATTTATACTGTTTCTTCTGTATATGTATTATTGGTGAATATATGCAATAGGAAAAATATTTATTAATTTATTTTTTAGGGGAGGAAGGTTTAAACAAGAGTTAACTATGGCGGCTCGGTGAACCAGCTACTAAATATATATATTGCAAGTATAATAAGATTAAATATATATGATAATAGTAAATTAATATAATACAATTTATCTTATTTTTATAAATTATGTATTTATTATTTGTATATGTAATTACAAAAAAATATAAACAAATTTTGTTGGTATATACCAGTGCTCCGCAACGTTTTTTTATTCGTGGCACACCAAAAGCTTTTTCTGGTTTTCACGGTACACCAAATTTAATAGGTATAAATATAATAAAACAACACGTATACACATCAGAAAATAATACATTAATTAATATTTTAATTCGTTTTATTTTACATATTTACGGTATTATATGTACATAACATATATAATTAATTACAAAACTACAATAATACAAAAAAATAGGCAAAAAGGGTAATTAATGTGATACTTGAGCTTGTTTCAAGGAACACAAGTATTTTATATTGGGCTCGATATTTGATAGTGCAACTCGAAGTTCTTGATCGAGATTTTTTAAGCAAGACCGCTTATCATTTTTAATTAAAAGAAGTGTCGAAAAGCTTTGTTCGCATGAATATGTCGTTGAAAAGGGGATTAAAATTGAAATAGCCTGTTTTGAAATTTGAGGATATTCATTCTTAGCCGAAATCCAGAAAACATCCAATGGAACTTCTCCAAAAGTAAGTTTTAACGTCCCGTCGTTACTCAGTTCAATAAACTCTTCTTTAAATTTAAGAGAAAATGCATCAACAGATTTTTTTGCATTAGTTGCAAAAGGATTGCGAATCCAATCATATTCTTCACTTTTAATCGAATGAAAATAGTAGTCGAATTTATTTTCCAGTGTTGTTAAATGGGATTGGGCCAGATCGATAATTAATTGCCTATTTTCAATTATTGTATTATGAACCCTTTGAAACATTTCTAAAGAGTTGTTACTTAGTTCATTCTGCCAAAGTTCCAGTTTATTTTTGAACCCTTGCAATTTGTCGGAACAGGTTAATAAGTTTTCATTCGGACCTTGCATTTTTCTATTAAGTTCATTAAGATGGTCGAAAATGTCAGCCATATATGCAAGTTTGGCGATCCAACTGTTATCTTCGAAGTGCTGGCCGAGTTCGGGCATATTTTGACTTAGTAAAAACTGATGCACTTCACAGCGAAGTTCAAACAATCTAGTCAACACTTTTCCTCGGGATAACCAACGTACTTCAGTATAAAATAATAAAGATTTATGTTCTGAACCCATTTCTTCACAAAGCATTTCGAAAATTCTTGTATTTAAAGCTCTTAATTTAATAAAATTTATAATTTTGATGCATTCATTCATAGTTTTTAAAAGTTGTTCTGGTAAATTCTTCACCATCAATACTTCCCGATGTATGCAGCAATGTGTAAATTGTATTGCCGGATTTTGTTGTTTTACAAAGGCAACAAAACCCTTTATGTTACCAGTCATTGCTGCGGCGCCATCAGTACAAATACTCATGCAGTTACTCCATTGTAGATTATGTATTTTGAAGAAATCATCAGTTACTCGAAAAATATCCTCTCCAGTAGTTCGTTCGGCAAGTTTTTTACAAAATAAAAAATTTTCTTTTATGCAATCTTCGCCAACAAAACGTACAATTGCAATTAATTGTGCTTGATTTTTAATATCCGTTGACTCGTCAATTTGAAGAGCAAAATTGTTAGCTGCGATCAATTTCAAAATAAGCGTGTTCAAAATATCTGTTGACATGTCGCCAATATGTCTTTTAATAGTTTCAGCTGACAGTGAAACCTTACTCACTTCCTGAACCTCTTTAGGTCCAAGCATAACTCGCACAATTTCCATACATGCTGGTTTAATAAGTTTTTCTCCAATAGTATGAGGTTTCTTTTCACGAGCTATTAATCTTGCAATGTAATAGCTAGCTTCTAATGCTTTATCGGAAACAGATACGGTCGACATCATAAATTTTTTTTGTTTTAAATTTTGAGCCAAAATCCTTTGAAAATATGATATATCCTTTTTAGCACAATTCGGATGTTTTGAAGTTAGATGGCGATTTAGTTTACTGGGCACCATTGAGTCGTTTGTTAATTGTTCGTTGCAAATTACACATAATGGTTTCGGAGCCGCTTCATCGCCGCACCAATAAAAGCCATAACGAATGTAGTCTTCGAAGTATTTTCTATTCACAATCTTTCTTTTCTTAGCAATACTGCTTGTGCAAGGTTCATCATCTTCTGCCCGAGAAGTAGATTGTTTTCCAAATAAAAATTTATCCATATTGAAATGGGCACAAAAATAAATCACGTTAATAACAAACACGAATGGTTAATTTATAAACTTCTGCGATTTAATTGATAGGGGTGTATGTGTCCAGTAGAAATTCGTATCTAACACTGACAATATAATATAATAAATATATATTTTATGTTAGAGATTACAATTTATAAAACAGTTCGTATTGCAATATTTTAAACAAAGTTGTATATATATATAAATATAAGTTACAAATTTGTTTAAAATGTATGTTTAAAATAATATATAAATTATATATGTATATACATATATACATGCATATGAAATTCATCTTTCTTGTGAAATAGCGCGAATTTCGTCTGTTTTAAAATTTCTTACGCAGAAGTTTTCACTTCTGTCGGCCAGTCCCACGACTGCCAATTTTGCTTTTTTAATTTCGAAAAGCTGCAAAGCACTTTTTTTTGTCTTTAGTTTGTTTTATAACCACTTGGGGCTAAACAGTTTTTCAAAAAAACACTAAAGAAAAAAATATATATATATATATTATATATTTATGTATTATTGAGGAGCACAAGTTCATTCATTTTAATCAGATTGATGCAAATGTGTAACATTTAATAATTGTAATAAATAATTAAAGAATTGTATATCAATATATTTTAAAGGGTAGAGCGAGAGCTCGGTGTCTCAGGTATTAATATTACCAGCCAAATCTAATAATAATGAATCATTTTTTAACTTAAGTACCGAGCCAAGGCTCGGGGTCCCGGTACTTGTATTTATGATTGAAAATGTAAAGTTTTCAGTACGACCCAGACTACAGAGTCCATCTTCTATTTACTTCTATTGACATCCATTTCTTCTATTGTGTGAATACATTATAGCAAGTGCTAAACAATTGTTATTTTATTGATGGTTTTGCATTGAAATATAGTAAGTATATACAATTCGTTTTTATAAATTGTAAATTTGTATTAGAGTACATTGCATTAAAATAAATATGTTGTGTAATTTCAAGCGGCGGCACACCTGTGTTTCAGCTGCGGCACACCGGTTGCGGAGCACTGGTATATACTACCTAATGTTAAAAGATAAAATATATAAATTAGTAATAGATAATTGAGAGATCAAGAGGTAAAGCTAAGAAAGGGGTTAATTCAAATATATACTGATTACGCGCATTTTCTGACCAGCAAAACCTCGCAATTGACGAGTGATGCTTCAGAGAGGACTCACCTCTCTTACGCTTCATTAGTAGAAAACTTGGAACTCATATTTATTGTATTGTTTGGAGAATTAGCAGAACAAATCTATTCAATGTTTTTTATTTTATTAAAATTTTTGACTAAATCTTGTAAATTGTAACCAAGACAATCAATTCAACATAGTTTTAGCCAGATTCTAAATAAAATTGATTTTTACTATCCTTAAATGGAAATTTTTAATTAATTTTAATATCGGTTTATTTTTACAATTCAAAAAAAATATTGCCTTATAACAACTTGTAAAACCTATACGAATATATTAATTATGAAACGTAGATTAATTTTCACTAGTATATAATTTTACGATGCTTTCTTAATTAAATATTAATTATTGAATTTTGACAGATTAAAAAGATTCGCCGCAGGGTGATTGGCCGCCACCTCCAATGCTTTGCTTATCCGTAACCTTGAAGGTGAAAATTGTTAACAGATTTGAATAAGCGTATAAATAATATTTATTGACTTACACAAAATACAGTTTAACTTTAAATATTAATTCTTCTTTTGTTCCAAATTGGCTTCCCTAATTTTGCGCCCGGGGACATATGTCCCCCCTGCCCCCCCCCCCCCCATAGTTACGCCACTGCCTGCATAACAATCTCTTACCCCCAATTCAACTGCCTTTGGCCTTATTTCAATACACGCTTGATATATACTCTACATTAATTTTACATAATCTATTTGTTTTTTAATTTATGTTCTTTTAAATTATTTGAAATTGTTTCATATATTTTGTCGTTTATTTATTTTAAATAATAATCTTAATCTTAAATATTCATAGTTCATAAGGAATAAGTACCGAGAGCCGTTTTTGAGAACCCATGGCCAAACAAACAATTTTAGCTAGCATAATAAGATAAGATTTTTTTAAAGTACCGAGGGGCGGCTCGGTCAACCAGGTACTAATATAATAAGCGGGAGTGTCCTCCCCTAGACTTTCCCGCATATAAATAGGTATAAAGAGTTGTGAATGCATATTTAGAATGTGTAAACTTGGTATTGATAAAGAGCCAGTTCGTTAGTTTATTGGTGTCAAATTTGATATTTGGTAACATTTATATATATATATATATATATATATATATATATATATATATATATATAGAATAAAGTGCTACTTCCGGTTAACTGATATTTTAAATGTAAAAAAAAAACAGATATGGATATAATATAAATATTTTTAATTTTATTTTATTTATAATATATAAGGGCTGGCTGTGACGTCATGAAGTGCTGGGTGACGTCATATAATTTTAAATTAAGAAAAAACTAATGAAGATGATTTTTCTCGAGGATAAAACCAATACAAAGTGCATAACACGTGGAGATATGTCCTGACGTGAAATTTGATATGAAAATAACCCTTCACTTCCTCTCTTCGATCGGCAATACGAGCACTTCCGGTTTCCGGATTTGCACCAAAAGTTGATCAATTCATCATACTGATGGATTAAGTAAATATACCAAATTTCATCAAAATTCGTTGAGCCGTTCAAGCTGTACACATCTATACGGACGGACGGACGGACAGACATCATGCTAAAAATACTTTTTTCTGTTAAGAAAATGCATGATTCGTGGAGATATGTACCTAAAAATATCCACAGGTGAAATTTGGCGTGAAAACAATACCTCCCTTACTATCGTCGGTCGGTAAAAAGGAAACGCTACTTGTATAGGTAAAATGTCACTTCCGGTAGTCAGATCATGATGAAATTTGGTATCTGAATTTTTTTCATATTTTTAAATCTATATACAAAATATGAAGCAAATATCTCGAAGCAAACTGGTACTTTACTTGAAAGGTAAGCGCAACCACTGTAGGTAAAGTACCACTTCCGGTTAACCGATTTTGACCAAATTTTGATAGAAATCTACAAACTGTGAATAATATCGGTGTACCAAATTTCGAAGTCCTAGCTTGATTAGTTTTTGAGTAAATTTGCTTACAGACATTACATACATACATACACACACATAGACATAATTCGAAAAATGGTATTTTCCGACTCAGGGAGGTCTAAAACGTCAAGATCTATCGAAATCTCGAAGTCGAAATTTTTGACGATTCCAATACTTCCCTTATACGAAGTATGCGGGAAAGTAAAAAGGGAGTAATTTGGAAAGGATATGTGAATGTGCTAAAAACACGCTTGAGCATATTACAAATTCATATTAGTAGATATGAGACAAAAACTATCAAGTTCGTGAAGAATTATATAGATTACAAGAGATATTTTTTTTAAACATATTTATTGGTCTAGATTTTAAATACTATACACCACTCTTCAGATTTTTTGTTTTTTGTTTTTTCCAAAATAAATTATTTTACTTTTTATATTTATTTTAAAAAATTATTAATTGATAAATAAATCAATAGATTAATATAGTATTGATATTTAATCCTTTTTTAATCATTTCAAATATATTAAAAAAATATAGTATGTAATTAATCTATTAGATGGCAGTGATGTCAAAATTAATATTTTCAGATCGCGCTTTCATTTAATTTTTTATAATTTGTTTATTTCGAAAACAAATATTTATATAATTCAAATATAAATATAAATAATTTTATTTATTAAATTTATCAATTAATTAAAAAAATTGAATTAATTGTAATAAATTATAACAGTCTTCTTGAAGTGTTAATTTAAATTTAAATTTTGATCACAATTTTTTTAAATAATCAACAAATTCTGTATTAGGGAGGATGGCCTTTGATTTTAAAAAGGAAGAGGATATTAAAGAATATATTGACAATTTAGGTATTGAATATCGATTTGGGTGTTATCAAGAGAAAAATGCTGAAGGTTAGAAATATATTTTTAAATATATTTATGAATTTTTGACTTTTTAAGGTTATTTTTTTCATAAATATTAAAATAATCAATTTATTTGAATAATATAATTTTTTAGCATGTCACCTCCTTGGAGATTATTTAGAAGCAATTAAAAAAGATTTTGAAAAAGCAGGAAAAATTTATAAAACAAATTGTGATGAATATAGTTTTGGGAAAAGTTGTTATAAATTTGGCAATTATACTTTAATTGGCAAGGGTTCATTTAGAGAAGATCATGAAACTGTAAGCCTTGAATTATTATAAATATTATTATTATTTATATATATATATTAACATTTTTATTTTTTTATTTATTAGGTAAGTTTATTATTTATTGTTATTTATTTATATTATTATTATTTATTATGTAAATATCAAACTTATATAAAATTTATTAAACCAGAACACACTTTATTATTATAAAAATATATTACAAATTTTAATATTATAATAAATTAGTAAATTGACATCTATTGGGACAACGTTAAAAAATAAGACTAAAATATATTTTATTTTACCTATGTATATATATAAATTAAATATAAATAATATATATATATATAATTCATCATAGATTTTGGTGAATTATAGGATAAAATTTAGCAAAGAACAATAGCCCTGGAGCAAGGTAAATTTAAATTGACATTTTTATTATAGTAATTTCAAAGAAAACTCATAGATTCAAACTAATTTCTTATACAGTGAAGTAAAATACATTTTTATATGTTTTTGATAGAGTTTAATATTTTTTTTACCACAAAATATACAATATAACTTTGGAAAATGTTCTGTCAACTAATATAACATTTTCTTAAAACAGAAATTTATTTTATCATTTGTTTTTTTTCAGGCTTATAAATATTATCTTAAAGGATGTGATCTTGGATATCCAGATGCTTGTCTTAATTCTGGACTGATGTGTGTTTCAAAAGGAAATTCAATCAAACTAGAACAAAAAGATTATAAAAAAGTTAGTTTAATTTAATTAATTACAATAAAAAATTTGTATTAAAAAAATGATTTTTCATATATAAAACTAAACGGAGTGATAATAATTGTTTTGAAACGTTGGCAATAGATTTAAACATTTTATTTCAATCCAATACTTTTTTATCAATTCATACAAATATTTAATATAATTAAATAATTTTTTGCTTTTTTAGGGTATGGAACTTTTGAATAAAGGATGTGACGCTAAAAATTCATTTTGTTGTTATTATATCAGTGGAATGTTTATTTCTGGTGTGAAAGAAGCTAATATAGAAAAAGATATGAAAAAAGCTTTTAATTATTCTACAAAGGCTTGTGATATGGGAAATATGTATGCCTGTGCCAATCTTAGTCAAATGTACAGAAAAGGCGAGGGAGTTGATAAAGATGAGAAACTAGCAGAAAAATTTAAAAAAAAAGCTTTAGAAATTCAAGATGAATTAAAAAATCAAAAGACATTAACATTTCAAGAAGGCATTAAACCTATATGATATACATAAATTTATATGTATAAAATATGATCGAATTAGTGATAGAATAATAAACGAACATTTTTTTGATAATTTATTTAAACTTATTAGAAATCTAATAAATTAAAAATTATATTTGAATTTCAATTTCATCTGTTATTTATTTTACATCCTTGATATTTTTACAATATATATAAACTTCACATACATATTAATTAATATATTTAACCAATTTGATTAATTTATTAAAAATAATTGTCTGTATATATATTACCTTATATGGTAATATACATACGTGGTTTGTTCATAAGAAAAGGTGAATTTTGAATTATTTCGAAAAGTATTTATTTATTCATCAATATCTATTTTGTCCCCTTTCTAGTAAATGCCCTCAGATATGCCAGCGCTTCTTCCAATCTTTGAGCACTTCTGAAATGCGCTTTTCGGTATGTCCATCATCTCGTTCTTTGATTCCGACTTTATCTCATCAATTGTGGCAAAACTCTTTCCATTCATTGGTCTCTTCTGTTTTGGGATTAGGAAAGTCCCATCTGGTGAATACGGTGGTTGAGGCATAATTACGGTGTTGTTTTTGGCCAAAAAATCACGAACAAGCAATATTGTGTGAGCTGGTGCATTATCGTGATGGAGAATCCATGATTTGTTTTTCCATAATTACGCTCGTTTGAGCCGTATACCTTCACTCAAACGTTGCATAACTTCCTTGTAGTACGACCTGTTGTCAAGAACTCATGATGCTCCACGTCATTGTATTCGAAGAAAACAGTGAGCAAAAGCTTCACATTTGATCGAACTTGGCGTGCGTTTTTAAAGCGCATGTACCACTTATAAACATTTTTTTGAGACAAAATAGACTCGCCGAATGCCACAGTCAACATTGTAAGTGCGTTGGAGTACTTTATTCCATTTTTAACGCAAAATTTAATACAGATTCTTTAAAAAATAGAAGTCCACACAAAAATGTGACTAACTTTTTTAGTTGTCAAAAACAAACTACTAATCCAAAATGGCTGATAATATATAAATAAACATAAGAGAAACGTGTGTACCAACATAACAAAAAAATAAAAATTGGATAATCGAATGTAGACAGCCTACGAAAATTCAAAATTTTTCTTTTCTTTTGAACAGACCTCGTGTATATATATATATATACAGGGCTGGGCCGTTTCTCAATTTTTGAGGAACTTGATACAGCTACAAGTTCCTGGAACGCGTTACTCTTAACGTTACAGTTCCTTAAAAAAAATAATCTTTCTTTTTTACATGAGGTAGCTTCGAGGAGCATACCTGAGTAAACGATTTAAGTGCTTTAAAACATATTTATTTCATAAATAAATTACTTTTAAGGAATATCAGAGATGGACTACACTTTAACAATACCAACAACCTTAACAGAAACTTTTAGGCTTAGGAAAAAAAAATAATATTTAATATAAATTTGTTTAATTTTTATCTATAAAATTATATACGATTTTTAAATTTTTTTTATATACATTTATAATAAAACTTATTAAGGTAATATAATTAAACGATAATTTAATAAAAATATAATTCAAAAAACTTTTTTAAATCTTGATAATTAAAAAAGTGTAGGCTAATAATGCTGTTTGTATTCGTGACTCAATCAATATTATCAGAGGAAAAAATTTGATTTCCTTTTCAATAAGTTGACCTGTGGCCAGGCACAGAACCGACCGACGGTTTGAAATAAAGTAATTTCCAGATACAGGAACAATTTCAAATAATTTAAATGTATCAATGCAATAAAAAACAGATATGGATATAACATAAATATTTTTAATTTTATTTTATTTATAATATATAACTGAAGTACCCGGCGTTGCCCGTGATCTTTCCCGGGAATATAATAAAGAGGCTGTGACGTCATATAATTTTAAATTAAGAAAAACCTAATGAAGATGATATATCCCGAGGATAAAACCAATACAAAGTGCATAATTTGTGGAGATATGTAAAAAATCTCCTCGGCTAGTTCTCATTAAAGTATTATAAATTAAAAATAATGTTTTAAATCAGTGCTCCACAACCTTTTCTTACCTACGGCACACAAAAATTGTTTCTAGAATTTTGCGGCACATCATAAGCTGAAATATATATGTAGGTTTGTATGTAGAAATTAATTTAATACGTTTGTTTACGCGAGTGTGTTATAAAGGTGACAAGCGCTTGTATTTATAATCTCAGAAAAATGACACTAATAGAAATGACAATAAACTTACATATAAAATTATGCGGATTTCTAAAAGTTTCATTTGATCGCGGCGGCACACCTGTATCACCTTTAAGACACACCAGTGTGCCGCGGCACACCGGTTGCGGAGCACTGTTTTAAATGACTAGATTGAATTATTTTTTTTTAATTTTAACTATAAATTTCCTAATTGAAAAGCATTTAACCTTGATTTTTATTTAAATCTTCCAATATAATTTAATTAAATATTAAATATGGAGGAGTTAAAATATTTATTTGATTTTGAACTTAAATCTTATATCTTATCAATATTTATTTCTCTCTCTCTCTCTAAATATATATATATATTTATATGAGTATATGGCTCAACCAAATGAATAGAAATTTGAATCAAATATACTCTATTTTTTGGTAAAATAGCTCTTATTTATATTTCTAAATTTAAGTGTTTTCTTAAGTGTCGTATTTTCCTGTATATATACACCGCACCGACAAATTATCCGGTAATTTTTATGGTCAAAATACTGCCTATATTGTAATGTCTTCTAATCCTATCTATCTATCTCTGCGATTCTACGGAACTCGTAAGTTCTTGGCCGCAGCAACCACACTCCTCCAAGTATTCCTATTCTGAGCCACAACCTTCCAGTCCCTATCCTCTCCCATCTCTCTCAAATCCTTTCCCACATTATCCACCCACCGTGTCCTTGGTCTTCCAAGAGGACGTTTCCCACTCGGTCTCTCTACCAATATATTTTTTGCCATTCTATCTTCTCCCATTCTAGCCACGTGTCCTGCCCACCGTAGCCTCCTCGATTTTATAATTCTAACTATATCTGGAGATGCATAGAGGTATTGCAATTCCTCGTTATGCAATCTTCGCCATTCCCCGGTGACCTCATCTTTCTTTGTTCCATAAATGCTTCGCAGAATCCTATTCTCAAATACTCTAAATCTACTCTCGTCACCTAAGGTCATAGACCATGCCTCACATCCATACAACCGGTAAAATAATTGTTTTATATATTTTAACTTTTATCCCCTTTGATAATAATTTTGATGCGATAAGCCCCTTTATTGCATGATAACTGGTGTTTCCCGATTGTAACCCCGCTTTAAAATCATCTCGAATATTATTATCTTTCGTTATCACAGAACCTAAGAATTTAAATTTTTCTACATCTTCAAATTCTATATCTTGTATATTAAGATTTTGTGTCTTAATACTATTCCTCTCTGCTACTAAATACCATGTCTTAGCATTATTAATTTCTAGTCCCACCTCTTTTCCTGCTTCAATTAATTTTTCTACACTATCTTTAATTACACTTGCCGATACTCCTTTTATATTTAAGTCGTCTGCGTAACCTAATACTTGAATTTTTTTGTTTAATTCGATTCCGTTTGACCTCTCCCCAATTTGTATAATTACATATTCCAGAACTAAGTTAATTAAAATTGGTGATAATGCGTCTTCTTGTTTTAACCCATTTCGAATTTCGAAAGTTTCTGACAATTGATTCTCGCATCTTACTCTTCCTTTACTACCCACAAGACAAATAATCCTAATATATATATATACTAATTATTATTTTTATAATTACCAATTTATTATTCTTTTAATATATATGAAGAATTTTATATTTTTAAGTAAGTATATATTCAAATTTTAAATTTGTTATTTGCTCTATATACCATTCAATTTTTCATTGATTCAACTAGTTGATGAAAACTTAAAAACTTAATAAAAGAAAAATAATATATATATTTTTTGAGATAACATTCAAAATTTAAAAGATTTTAAGTTTGATCCATATTTAAATTTTATTATACAATTTGATTAAATATGAAATATAATTTTAAATTTTATAATTAAATTTTAAACAAAAAATTATTCATACATTTATTAGTTATTATGATAGAGAAGTTTGAAGAAAAAGGTTGATATGATTTTAAACTTTAAACTTATCAATAATTATTTGTTTATTTTCCTTAAAATATCTATTTTTTCACTTTAAAAATACAATTTTAGAGTTTAAATAATATATCTACAAAAAATATCTATAAAATATATAATATAATTATTTGTCAAATTGATCAATAATTATAATTCAAGTTAATATTAAAATTATTTCAAAATTAATATTTTTAAATTTTATTCACTTTTGGGAGTATTTTTATCATAATGGCCAAAGAGTAATAATCTTAATATATATAATAATAATATAGAGGATGTTGCAATTAGAAAAAATAATTGTTTAAATAAATGAAATATTTACCTTAACATATTGAAACTATATTATAAATTGAGATGAAAAGTAGAACCCTGTGAAATATTATCGAATTTAATGATTATGTATAGATATGTTTGTATATGTGTATACAGGGCCGTTCCTAGGCTATATGCTGCCCCAAAGTTGTTAAAAATTTACAAATAAAAAAGATAAAGTAAATTTAAGTTAATTTAATTTTTAATTTTATTTTATTTATAATATACTAGCTGCTCAGAGCTCCTACGTCGCTCTTCACACCTAGACGGGGGCTCCGCCCCCTGTACCCCCGAGTGGTACATAGTATTTGGTTGAAAGTAGTAAAAGGTTTCCATCCATTTTGTTTCAATCAGTGTATAACATAAAACACTCATTTCTTATTGTGTGATTATTTAAAATATATTTTAATTTAATCAGTAAATTAATTATATATATTATTATTGAATATGTTATATCTATCTATGTGGCTCAACAGTACTCGAAAGTTCTTGGCAGCTACAACCACATTTCTCCAAGTGTCCTTATCCTGAGCCTCTGTTCCATCTCTCTTACGTCATTCCTTGGTGTCCTCATCTTTCTTTGGCCCATAAATACTGGGAAGAATCCTATTCTCAAATACTCTAAATCCACTCTTATCTCCTAAGATCATAGACCATGTCTCACACCCGTATAATACAACAGGAACAGACAAAATAATTGTTTTATATATTTTAATTTTGATTCCCTTTTATAATAATTTTGATGAGATAACCCTCTTTATTGCATGATAACAGGCGTTTCCCGATTGTAGCCTCGATTTAAATTCTTCTCAAATATTATTATCCTTCGTGATTACATTCAATTTTTCTACATATTCAAATTCTACATTTTGTATGTTAATACTGCTTCTGTTTGTTTCTAAATATTTCTATTTATCATTATTAATTTCAAACCTCATCTCTTTTCCTACCTCGATTAATTTTTCCTAGCTATCTGTAATTGCAATTGCCGAATCTCCTATTATATTTAAGTCGTCTGGGTAACCTAATATTTTACAATTGATTTCCGCATCTTACTCTTTCTTTACTACCTTCAAGATAAATTTGAAGATCAAAATTTGAAAAAGTTTATCCGGATCTATTGAGTCATGCGTAGGTTTTACTAAAGTCTACAAATAATTAGTGAACAGAAATATTGAATTCGCGGTTTTTTCGAAATTCTGTCATAATGAAAATATCTTAATTAATGTTGATCGATTTGGCCTGAACCCGCAATGATATCTTCTAATATTTCCTCCGCCTATGGTTCGTAAGTATTGTATATGTTATAATAGAGATAGAGTATAATATTTCTTGATCATTTCATTTTGATATTTTAATTTCATTGAATGAACAACACGGAGAACTATATAAACTTCAAAAAATTAAATTCTGCGGTTATTGATTAGATATTAATAAAATTGAAAGCCTATGTTACCATAGAAGTATATAAGAATATTGTGATGTAATTTCATAGAAATCGTTTCAGCCAATTTTGAGTCTATAGCATCCTTATTTTCCTGACAGACAGACATGAAAAATTCTAAAGTCACTTTTGGATTCTAGAGGTCATGAAACGCGAAGATATGCAAAAATTTTTAAATTCTGAGCAATGTGCAGACAAAAACCTTTATATATATATATATATATATAGATTTATATATTAATCTAAAATTTATCTTATTAGTCTTGTAAACGTTTTAAGTATAAATCTTTCTGTCTTTCTATCTTGAAAATGTTCAATTTATTTATAGTTTTAAATAACCAAGTGTCGGTTAAGTGAGAATTTTTTTTTTTGATGTTCAATTGTTTTTGTTAATAATTCTAAATTATCAAGTGTCGGTTAAGTAGGAAATTTATTTTTTGTTTGTTTCTATGACAGCAAAAAAGTAAACAAATTACATACATACATACAAACACTCTCCTTTATATATATATATAAGTAGGAGCTGGCTTTGACGTCTTATAATTTTAAATTAAGAAAAAACAAATGAAGATGATTTTTCCCGAGGATAAAACCAATACAAAGTGCATGATTCGTGGAGATATGTAAAAAATAAAAATTATTCGCATATTCATTCTTTTTAAATTAATTGATATAATAATTTAATATAAATAAGTATTTTCCTTTGGGGAATAGTAAATTTATGTACGAGGTGTGGCTATTAAATAACGAGACTGCGCGCGCAGACGGCCTCCAGGAGAGGGTAGGCGGGGACCTAATGCACCGTTGTACAGCTGGAAGGGTCTACTATTCCAGTACGAGAACACATGTCTAGCGGTGAAGTAGTTTTTTTTCTGTAGCGGTTTAAAATAAACGTTTTTTGTTCCTACGCCGAAAACGATGTGTGACGAAAAACCCGAACAACGTATCAATGTGAAATTCCTCGTGAAACTGAAAAAAAAACCCGAACGAGTGCTATAAACATGGAAAAACAAGACGTGGATTCTGCACCAGGACAACGCACTTTCTGTTAAGCGTTATTTGGCTGCTAGGGGTACTCCAGTGCTGGAACACCCTCCTTACTCTCCTGATCTAGCACCCTGCGACTTCTACCTGTTTCTGAAAATCAAGTCCGCACTAAAGGGAAGACGATTCGAGTCGATGGAAGAGGTGAAAAGAAAAACGGCGGAGCTTCTGAAAGGCCTAATAAAAAACGACTTCGAACATTGCTTTGAGCAGTGGAAAAAAAGGATGAAGGGGTATGGGCGAGTGGAGGGGAGTATATTGAGGGGGAAAGTTCGATTGTACCATAATTTTTTTAATTAAACCATTTTTTGTAAGCAGTCTCGTTATTTAATAGCCACACAATATATATATATATATATATATATATATATATATCTATTTCAAATAATCAATAATATAATTTTAAATTGTATAATTTAACATTGGTATTCTCATAAAATATTCATAATAAATTTCGTTAATGTCATAATAAATTAAAAAATAAAACGAAAGAATAGAAATATTGATATTTGTGGGGTGCAAATATCATTTAATCTAAATTTTTAATTTAAAACAAAATAGGCTTCCTTTAAGTATATTATTTTTAATTATTCAAGATTATAATCTTGAATAATATAAGATATTAGATTTTTTCACTATTTATATATTAATATTATCCGATTTTAGCACATTTTATTAGCAATTTATTGAAAATCTTTAACAAATCCCTTTAGATATCGTATGTGATATAATAATATATCGTATCGGATCCGACAAAGTGTGGAGGGGGAATTCACCTTAAAACACGCGAATAAATAAGAATTACCACAATATGTACCAAATTTGCAGGATATCAGACATCTTAATCAGTGGTAGATGGTCTTCTGATTTTTCCAATATCTTTAGGTTTATTTTTTATTATTATTATTACTATTATCCGATTTTGAGCGCATAAATGTTGGAAATATTCATCTATCTCTTAGATGGTTCGAAATAATAACGATATAATTATTTTAAGTAATTTTTTTTAAATGGTTTTATATGTATATGTTATTGATTAGATAGATTTTAATTATAGATTTTGATTATATAAATCACCTTAAAGACTAAAAAAGGATTTATGAGTTTTGATTAAGCAAGATTTTGGAAAAAAATAAATGGATGGGGGATTTTATAAAATTGAGTTGGACTGTCCTCTTTTAATATAAATGATCACGTGGGTAGATATTTAACAACAAAAATAGTTAAATACTTAATTTAATTTAAAAATTTTATCATTCTAAATAATAACTAAAATAGATTCAGATCAGACATGGTCAAACGATTTTGCCTCCAACCGGATGAAAAGAAAAAAAATTCTTCCAGACAAGATATAAAAAATTGTTATTTCTTTAAATAAACAAATATTTTTATTAAATTTGAATATATATCATTTTGAGTCAATCAATACAACAAATTACCATAATAACTAATGTGACGTGTTGAGTTGGAAACGCCTATTTTTTTTCAGTATCTATTCTTAACACATGTTTCAAATATAAATAATTCATTCTTATTCTTAATTATATATTCTTAATTTATTCTTTATATTATTTAAATGGTTTATTTAGAAATATAATCGAGATAAAGATTACTAAATATCTTTTGGTAGGTTTTTTTTTTAAATTTTCATGTATCTATTAATTTAATCAAAATTACCCGATTTTTTACCGACCGACGATAGTAAGGGAGGTATTGTTTTCACACCAAATTTCACATGTGGAGATTTTTACATATCTCGACGAATCATGCATTTTCTTAACAGAAAAAGGTATTTTTAGCATGATGTCTGTCCGTCCGTCCGTCTGTCCGTATAGATGTGTAGGGGAGAGTGGTGATAGTTGATCCCCACTTTGGTTTTTTTCATATATTTCGGGCTATATTCGTGAATTTGAAATTCTGTTTGAACGAGTTGATGACATGGTTCCTTACATTCCCCTTGGCACCAGGTTTGTAACCAATAACTTTCACAATTACGAAAAAAGTGATGTTTAGTGTAATGTACTCCCAAGGATCAAGTATCCCTCATATGAGGGATACTTGATCCCTTGGAGTGGGATACTTGTTCCCGGGAATCATGATGTTATTTTGCCGACTTGCTTCAACCTTTCGTTGCTAGTATTTTGGTCGGCTTATGAACCGTTGTCAATCCCGTCTCATCTATACTCCAGACGCGCTCGGGGGGAAATTGAAATCGTATAAAAACATCTTTGAGTTTTCCAAAAAATTCCTTCACGCGGGTTCTATTAAATGCTGTGCTTCTAGCTAAACTAGTAGCTTCCGGTGTTCTCAGTGATAAGGTCCCATTTCTTTAAACGAAACCCCTATACCAATCTCTTCCTGCTTCCTTGTTCTTATCCCAAGAAGGAGGGTATATCAACTTATTTTTTGATGCATATGCGTAAGCTAATTGTCTAAATTGAAGCACAGTCAGGCCGTAGTACATTTTTGCCATATCTTTCAAAAACTTGCCCAGTTCTTTCTCCTGAATGCTGGTAAAAACTTGGCGCACTTTGTAGCCTGGAAGAGCAGTCAAACCATTCTTGCACAACCTCTTCAGTGTCATGACGTTGATCCCATAGTATTTTGCAGTTGTTTTGAACTTGCCACCTTCTTTTACAGCCTTAACAGCCTTCTTAACGATATCCGGATCAGGTGGAACCCTTTTCTTGGCTCCTTCCTTTCGTTTATACCTACGTCCCATCTAAAACAATAGGTACTGGTATTAACACACTATGAGCGGGCTGGTATTTGTACCCGTTGCGGGGACTGCCACTTATAAGCGGGGCGGACGCTAGCCGCTCATAGTGTGATAATATATATTTTCCCTTGTGTCACTTAAAATTACTTATTTTAAACGATAACAAATATATATCCCTCATATAAGTGGCAACGGGTATAAATACCCGCCCCGCTTATAAGTGGCAGTCCCCGGAACGGGTACAAATACCCGCCCCGCTCATAGTGTGTTAATATATAAATAATACAACAATAATAATTATCAAAATTGCCTTCTTAAAAGGAGAATCTCGTGGTGGGTGATACTTGATCCCAGGATCAAGTATCACTCAACGCTAAGGGATCAACTATCCCCCACTTAACATAAAAAATTAATAAATTGGAAAATGTCAAAAAAGTCGGTCTGTACGAAAAAGCTATGTCATTTTAAATAGCCAATAAAAGGTGCAATTTAAATGTATCAACCAATTCTTTACAACATATAAGACAAGAAAACAATATGACTTACCGTTAAGTTGAAAAAAAACTTTGAGGTAGCAGTTAAAAGAATATATATATTATTAGTCTATGCCATCAACTCAAGCGGCTACCATTACACGGATTCAATAAATAAACAACACTACCACCCAGTGATGCCAACAAAACGGCGACAAAACGTTCTAAGACGGGGAATTTCAATGAGTATTACCCAGGATCAAGTATCACCACTCTCCCCTACAGCCTGAACGGCTCAACGGATTTTGATGAAATTTGGTATATTTACTTAATGCATCAGTGGGATGAATTGATCAACTTTTGGTGCAAATCCGGAAACCGGAAGTGGTAGTATTAGCGATCGACGATTAGAAGGGAAGGGTTATTTTCACACCAAATTTCACGAGATTTTTTTATATATCACCACGAATCATGCACTTTGTATTGGTTTTATCCTCGAGAAAAATCATATTTATTAGTTTTTTTTTTATTTAAAATTATATGACGTCATCCAGCCATTCATGACGTCACAGCCTGGTCTTGCATACATTATAAATAAAATAAAATTAAAAATGTTTATATTTATTATTTATGTATCCATATCTGTTTTTTATTACATTAATAGATATATTAAAATTATTTGAAATTGTTTCTGTAGCTGGAAATTAATTTACTTCAAACCGTCGGTCGGTTCGGACCTGGCCACAGGTCAACTTATTTTACTTTGATAGAATTTACTAGAATGTTCAGAGCTAACTAATAACAAAAAAAATTGTTCAGCCTTTTTTTAAATCCCTAAGCCTAATAATATTAAAAATATAAACAAAACATTATTATTTCCACTCAGGATTAAGTATTTTAAATTAATAAAATTGGAAAATGCTCTTTTGATTTAATTAAAAAAATCAAAAAATATAAATTTGAACCTGAATCAGATATTATTCATAGTTGGGAAATATTTTTTTTTATTCTTGAATAAAAGAAAAAATCATTGGAATTGATTAAACATTTCATAATTTCAATATTTTATATTATTTCTCTAATTCTATTTTCTTACTGAACTGAACATGAGTAGCAACCAGATTGTTTCAATCATTCCTATCTTGAGCCATCCTCTTATCTTTTATTATATTATAATTATAACGTTTTTCTGAACTTCACTTGGCGTCTGTCTTTCTGTCTGTTCACTCTTTTGACAAATTGAAATCGATTTTTCATCATCATCGATCCCTAGAAGAAATATAATTGAATTATAATTAATTAATTTTAATATTATTAACGATTAATTGCTTTTAGTAACTAACTCCTTTTGTATTACTCCGATTAATTTTTTTTCAACGGATTCTGAAGCATAAATATTGTTTTCAGGATAGATTTTCATTTTGAATGTAATTACGAATGTTTTATAGCATTAAAATTAATGATGAAATCTTATTAATCAGTACTAGCGTCGATGAAGTAGGGGAGTTTTTCCCTCAAATGGCATAGAGAAAAGATCCTTTTTTATATATGTCCCCGAGAAAAAAAACAAACAAAAGATTAACCATTTTATATGAAGACAATATGAGTACATTATTCTATATACATTTATAAAATCTTATGTTAATAAAAAAATATTTATCTATAAATATGATATAATAACTATTATTCAATAATAACATTTACTTAACATAAATACATAAAATCAATTTTAGAAGATTAATATAATTTTTTGTTTTGCAATTTGCAAATTGTCGTATAACTTCATCTTTTTCTATTTCTCTTGTTATGTTTAATAAATTAATCAAATTAAAATTGCACTAAAAAGAATAAAATAATATAAATATAAAAAAATTTTATAAAATAACGTTTTTCCAATGAACTAAAAAGAATAAAATAAATTTTCTATAAGCCTGACAAAGTTTATGGATGAATTGCTTCATATTCAATTAAAAACGTTGAGCGCTTTTAGTTTTCATTTGATTTCTAAGCAATTAACTTCCTTTATAGAGCTAAAACACTTCATTAACATGTAACACTACTTCTTTTAATATAATCAACCATTTTGGAATATATTGATAATATGTAAATTTAATAAAATTCTTTTAAATTTTGATACATACTTTGATATAAGTATATTACAGTGAAAAATAATAAAAGATTAATTTCTTAGCTCTTAACCTATCAATTTTATTGCATGATAAAAATATTTGTCAGTTTATGTGTTTAATAAAATTTTTATTAATACAAAAATTTGTGACTTGATTTTTCATATGAATAAATAAAACTAAAAGCGTCCAACGTTTTTCGTTGAATATGAAACAATTCATCCATAAACTTTGCAGGTTTATAGAAAAATTATTTTATTATTTTTAGTCCATTGAAAAGCGTTCTTTTATAAAATTTTTTTGTTTAATATATATTTATTAATTTATAATTAATTAAATTTAATTTAAATATAATATATATGTTAATTAATCCAATTCAAACTTTGCAAGATAGTCGAGTGGAGACACTCCAGATGTTTTAATTCCAAATAAACTTTTCTTATGCAAATTTTGCGGGTCGCTTCTAGTTTATAAGATACAAAGGATTAAAGTTTGCCAGATTAGCCTATTAGGAACCTCGAAATATGATGTTATTAAGTAATTTTCGGTTTGGATATAGGGAAATTATTTAATTAATTAATTTTTTAATATTTCTATATTTAATCCGAACTGAAAAAAAACCCCGAAAACTAGTGGAACCCTCTGATGATCAAATAATAAAACATGGATCTATATGCAAACCTAAAATTAGTGAATTAGTCAATAAAGCATTACTTAATGGCACATTTCGACGTTCATAACCAGCTAATCTGTCAAACTTAAAAAATCTTTATTTATCTCGTAAACCAGAAGTGACCAGCAAAAATTGCATAAGAAAAGTTTATTTAGAATAAAAATAGGAACCCACTGGTAAAGTTTTATCCAAATCCATGACTGGATGACCATTCAATATAATTACCAATTATAGTAGTATTACCAAAAAATTAATATATGTTTATAAAATAAATGTATATTAATATAAAACTATAATATTTTTTTTTATGTTTAAATTGAAGATTTATTTTAATTCCTTTGCGAATAAATCAAATGAGAAATTAACATTTTATTACACCTGTTTATTAAAATTAATCCTTTTTTTTCTTTATAAATAATTTTGTGTCCTTGATCCATTCCAATACGAACAATTATCATTTAAATCTTATATTTTTTATCATGCCCAGTCCAAGGTTTGCTCCAAAGCTTCAAGTTCAAGCATGTATTTCAGGTGCACGTTGTCACTGACAGTCGAGTTCTGATACTTTTGAAACAGACTATAGCTTCATCACGTGATGAGGGGGCTAGTGCATGGGCTAGGCGGGGAAGGCGTGTTGAAGGGACAATAAGGGGAGAGGGGGAATGGAGGGGAAAGGGGGAATTTCAAACGACGGCTGGTGCTCTCCACCGTTGTTCATCAGTTGCGATCTGGCATTCAAACCTCGACTATACTACTTGCCGCCTTGCATACGAACATCATGTGCATTTAAATTAAAACAATACAAACAAAATAATTTGAAACAAACAAAATGCCGGCTGTGATTTCGAAATATGCTGCAAAATATAATATCCAAAAAGAATATGTCACACGCGGGGTAGTCGGTTTTGTTGTTGTACTTTATGGACTCAAATTAGGGTATCCCTATTTACAATCCTTGTGTAAACATCCCTCCACGGTGGTGGTCACCCACGAAAATGGCACCATTCTTGACAACAACAATCATACAACAAAAGAGGAGAGTTTGCAGAAAAACAATTCGCGAAAAAAATCGATCTCCACCTCGAAATTACAAACAGCAACAGCATCGGTTGCACAAAGAATTGGCGTCAATGTCAAATTTCTAATTCAATTGAAGAAATTGGCACGATTAATGGTGCCCGGCGTCTGGACACCGGAATCTGGTATTTTATTTCTTCATACAATTGCATTGGCCACCCGCACCTTCCTCTCCATTTATGTCGCCACGATGGAGGGACGAATTGTCAAGCATATTGTCCGAAAGGATGTTTATAATTTTTCGATTATGTTGTTAAAATGGCTTGGAGTTGCCATTCCAGCTACCTTCATCAATTCAATGATCCGTTATTTGGAACAAAAATTAGCGCTCGCATTCAGGTAAGCACACCTTCATTAAAATCTCAAAAAGGACTTCTTTATGCCCTTAGAAAAATTCATTCGTAATAAAAAAATCTATCATAAAAAATAAAAGGTAATTATTCAATCGAGTTATTATGACAGGAATTTGAATAAAACTTTACCAGTGGGTTCCTTTTTTAATTCTAAATTAACTTTTCTTATGCAATTTTTGCAGGTCGCTTCTGGTTTACTAGATAAATAAAGATTTTTTAAGTTTGACAGATTAGCTGGTTATGAACGTCGAAATGTGTGTGCCATTAAGTAATGTTTTATTGACTAATTCACTAATTTTTCGGATTTTATAAGTTCGGTTTGGATATAGGAAAATTGTTTAATTAATTAATTTTTTAATTTTCACATAAATCCAGACCGAACTTATAAAAACCGAAAATTAGTGGAACCATCTGGTGGTCAAGTAATAAAACATGGTAGCTAAATAGAATATCAATGGATTTATATGCAAATTTAAATAATATTTATCTCGTAAACTAGAATCAACCTGCAAAATTGCATACGAAAAGTTTGTTTAGAATTAAAAAAGGAAACCTCTGGTAAAGTTTTATCCAAATCCATGTCATAATAACTCGATTGAATAATTACCAATAAATATAAAATAAAAGAGTGAAAATATATATATTTGTTTTTTAATTTGTTGACTATTGTCTACATACCGGTTGCGATTTATCCATATCCAAAAAGAATATGTCACAAACGGTGGGGTAGTTTATTGTCAATTATCACTACCTACGGACTAAAAATTAATTAAAATATTCTATTTTATATCTAAGTAATGATTTTTCTTAAAAATAAATATATTGATACATTTGCTCTCCTACTAAATTAAAAACATTCGCCAGAAGCCATCTAATAATTTTTTATTTAATTTTCTAATCCGCTCAATCACGCTCAGGAGCGTGATTGGCTTTGAACATAAAATTGGTTTACTTGAAATAATTGGAATATTTATACAATTTTAAATTCGATAAAATAAATTATGAATAAATATTTTCACACAATCATAGATAATTTTTTTTTTATTTCAATCCAATTGGTTTAAAAAATACATTTATGAAATTCTCAATTTGAAGGGTTTAATAAAATAATTGATGCTTTTGTTCATTTCAAACCGTTAAAAAGAATTAAAGAACCTGATTTTTATTTTATTTATAATTTATTTATAATATATAATATACTTAATAAATTATTTTGTGTATAATTTAAGTACTCCCTCCATTCAAAAAGAAACCGAACTTTTAAAAAAAAATAGTACCACTAATGCCATATGTTGTAATATTACCCGTAGATGGCTTAGTCCCTCATTGACAACTGGTATAAATTTCATGACATTTGGGTGCATACAACAAAAGTTATTGAGTTTCAAATGTCAGTATGTTTTGTTCATCGGTAGGAAAATAAGTTTCAAACAAAGAGCTGCAATTGATTTTTGTGTTAAACTTGGGAAAACTTTTACTGAAACGCACCAAATGCTACAAAATGCATATGGTGATGATTGTATATCCCGTACGCAAGTTTACAAGTGATTCGGGCGATTCAAATCGGGTAGAGAGACGCTGGATGATGACGAAAGATCAGGCCGTCCCAGAACCGGATTTTTACGATTCAAAAGGAATTATCTACAAAGAATTTGTTCCACCCGGCTAGACAGTCACTGGAGAGTTTTACTTGAGCGTCCTAAAGCGTTTGTTGGCAAGCATTCGTCGTATTCCGCCAGAATATCGAGAAATCGGCAATTGGACTCTTTTGCACAATAATGCACCATCATATCGTTCGCGACTTTTAACTGAATTTTTGGTCAAAAATTACGTTGTTTCTTTGCATCATTCGTCCTATTCACCAGATCTGGCTCCGTGCGACTTCTAAAATGCATTGAAAGGAAAGTGACACCCATCGATTGAAGCCATTGAGAAGGCGTCGACCGAAGTCATAAAGACCATTCCAATAAAGGATATGGAGAAGTCGTTTGACAACTTGTTGAAGGTGAATACATTGTTAATAAAAATTATTTGTTCCAAAATGTACATTGGTTTTTTGTTTTTTTAAAAGTTCGGTTTCTTTTGGAATGAAGGGTGTAGAACTCAAAAACCCTTGAAACATTCTTAATTTTTGAGACGATTATATTTCTTTATAAGCTTGTATGTGTTGAATTGGTTTGATGTATTAAATTTTTTTAATTTTTTTTATTTAAAAAGTTTAAAAAAATAATAAAAAATATTATTAATAAAAAAATGAAAGATAAAAATATATTTGATGAAAATAAATGTTTTTTGAAATTATATTATATAATTATTTAATTAATTTAGGTTTCTTATTCATAATTTTATTTCATTATTTGCAATGTTTAAGTAATATAAAATAAGTTAATCCAATTTATTAATATTTAAATTTAAATGAAATGAGGGTAGGTCAATAAGTCCGTAACTTTTTGAATTTCCCATCTTTCTAAAGGAAATAGCAACGATCAGCAGGCATCAGCTGTCGAAATTTGAATCAGATGGGTCTTTTAGTTTTTGTTTGACATCCACGTTGAAAAAATAAAATAATTTTTTATTCAAAAAGTCACGGGCTTATTGACCTGCCCTCGTATTATATAGTTATATAGTTATAGTTTTGAATAACAGAATATATTTAGTATTTTTTAAGTAAAATTGTTTTCTTTACTAATTATTATATATTAATTATTATTAATTATAGGATAGATAGCTTATTCACACTTATCTATTCATACCCCGTCCCCCTCCCCAAATGCCACCTCAGTAGACGGAAATAATTTTTAATATTTTTCAAACTTACTGAATAAATGTTTGATAATTTCGTTTTTACTAAATGCAGATAATAAGAAAAATAAATATTAATCTAAATTTATTAAAAAAATAAACTCATAAAATTTCATTGATTTAAATAAATAACTGGAAATTGTGTAGGTTACCAAAATGTGATGTTTATTAATAAATTCTTTAAAATTTTGTTTACATTTGGTATTTATATTTTTTAAATATTGAATTACATATACTTACGGTAAATTTGTGTGATTTGTCACAGTTAATTTTTATTATTTTAGCACATATGACATGTTATTTTTGAAAAATAAAAAAATTCGTTTTTTATTAATATTAATTTATGCATAAACGTAAATATTTGTTAATATTATAACTTTTTTATATTTCTTTTATAAAATTGATTTAAAGTATAATATATTATACCGGGACCCCGAGCCTCGGCTCGGTAATTAAGTTAAAAAAAATGATTCATTGGGTTTGGCTGGTAATATTAATACCTGGGACACCGAGCTCTCACTCGACCCTTTAAAAAATATTGATATACAATTCTTTAATTATTTATTACAATTTTTAAATGTTGCATCGAATGGAACTGGGGTCCTCATTGTTCACCGAGCCACCACTCGGTCAATAAAAAAAAATGATTCTTTATTATCGGGTTTGGCTGGTATTATTAATACCTGATACACCGACTCGCCATTCAAATAATTTTAAAGAACATAAATTTAAAAAAAATACTGATAAATTATACACCCCTTAAACATACGTATTAATGCACTGCAAGACAGAAAAGAATGGCCTTTGCTGCCTATGGATATGCTGCTTTTATACTTTCCTTAGATCATACCTGGTACATTATTAGATCATACATGGTTCACCGAGCCGCCGCTCGATCATTAAAAAAAATGATTCCTAATTATCGAGTTTGGCTAGTAATACTAATAACTGGTTCACCGAATTACCGTTCCAATAATTTAAAAGAACTTAAATGACTAATAAAACATATACTCCTTAAACGTATGTATCAATGCACTGAAAGATAGAAAAGTACCAGTTGATATAAAATATATATATTTTCGTAAATTTGATTTATTTATATGTATATATAGATAAAAAGGTTTTTCTCTGCACATTGCTGTGAATTTAAAATTTTTGCATATCTTCGCGTTTCATTTCTAGAATCCAAGAGTGACTTTAGAATTTTTCATGACTGTCTGTCTGGAAATTTTGACGATATAGAGTCAAAATTGGCTGAACCGATTTTGATGAAATTACATACCTCTATTTTTTCGATATATATTCAATAACCGCAGAAATTAAGTCTTTCTGTTGGGAAATTTTGACGATATAGACGCAAAATTGTACAGATTATTTACGGAGGCGCTGAATGACGAAATTGAATCTTCTAAACGTTGTGAAACAATTTCAAATAATTTAAATTTATCTATTAATGCAATAAAAAATAAATATAATATACATATTTTTAATTTCATTTTATTTATAATATAAGAATAGATATATATCTCACAGGCGTCATTTGTGACGTGATATCTATTTAAATTAAAAAAAAAACTAATGAAGATGATTTTTCCCAGAGATGTGATCAATAAAACTCGATTTTTCTTTATAACTACTATCTCTGGTGTGAATTTAAAAAAAATCGATCGAGCGGTTTCTGAGAACCTATTTACATATATATATATATATATATAATTTTAGCTAGCATAATAAGATTAGATTAGATATATATATATATATATTATATTGTGTTAATAAATATATTTAAATTAATTAATATTATGATTTTGTTTACTAAATCTTCCATTTCGCAATATATATATATATAGAATACAAAAATCAAACTATTAATTAAATGGAAAAGAAATACTTTTGGATTTATAGTTACAGAATATATTTCGATTTTAATATTAAAATTTTATTACCTATTTATATTGACGAGTTTAAATAATATACAAGATAAAGTAAATTTTGTGGTGGGATAAACATGTTAGTGTAGGAATATGGTATAGAAAAGAAATGTAAATGACAGATTGTTATATGTGACAATAATATTATAGATATCAAGATTTATCACAAAATATCGTTTTAATTTTTTATTCTATTTGATAAGTAACATTTATTTATTAAATAGTTCGTTTATTACTATAATTTTTAAAAATAAGAGTAAATTAACAAAAAAAATATACGTTCCTTTTATGTGAATTTAATTTACTATCTATTGTGTTACTAAAAAATTAATTAATTAAATATATGTAAGAAGAAAATCTTATTTTAGAACTCAGAATTGAACCAAATACCAATAATAATAACTTTTTTGATTTATATGAACATTACAAGTTATATTCGTATCTAAAATAGAAAAAATAACCTACTTAAATTATAAATTATATTTCAAGTAAAATAGATTTGATATTTGATTATAGATATTTGTGAATTTTGATTGAAAATTAAATTACATTATATATGATATATAGTTCTATATAATCAACATTCCATTCTTTCTCCACTTTATATTTTGGAATTGGACAACCCTAGCGTTGCAATCTGGCAACTGACAGCTCTATAGTAAAGTTTGACATTTTTGAGGTTATACTTACTCAGAACGTTTTAACATACGAGCGCTAATTATGTTGTTTACAGCAACTTAAAAGATTCATCTCGGTCAAATAATGGAATTAAATGGTGAACATTTTCGAGCGATTATTTTTTACAACTTTCGACGTGGATTAAATCAGCAACAGTGCATGAATGAAGTGAATTCAATTTTTGGCGATGAAGGACTAGTGTTTATCGATGAATTCAATCGAGATCGTAGGTCACGTTGTTTTTCAAAATATTCCCCATGAAGATCTATACACTTTTGCATGTGTTTTAACCAATTGTCGAAGCATTTTTGCCACTCTGATTGAGCCGATTTAGTGATAATATAAATATCAAAGACATGCTTTGTTTAACGTTGGTTATTGTATCTCGATATAAAGAACTAAATATGAATAATTCAAAACACTAGCTATGAAATTCATAATAATAATAATAAAATAATACCAGAAGTGCAAATGAAGAGATTGCAAATTAATTTTCTAAAAACAACTCAACGTTATAAATTGGTTGATTTTTCAATTTTTTTTTTCTATTTTTTTTAACATTGATTATTTAATTATTTATTTTTTTGTTGAAGATGATATTTCAAACAGCAAAATGAAAATTATATAGTAATTTTATTGAAATTTTTTCTTTCATGCAATACTTTTATGGATGAGTAGATTATTAGGTAGAAGGAAAAAAATGGGAACGTTACATATGTATATGAAATATAATAATGATGGATTTATAATCGAGATGAGGATGTGAGGAATAAAAATAAAAATAACTGTGAAATGATTGTAGTGGATAATAAGATAAGAGTCAATATTCAAGAGCCTTAAGTTTATTCAATAAATAGGTCTGTACACAATTGAATAAAAATAAGAAAGATGGGAGTGTGATACGTGATGTGAACATCAATATTAACATTCATATAATATATTAGAGAATGATAATGTAGAATAAAGATTATAGAAGAAATTTTGCAAAGGAGGAAGATTCATTCATTCATTGTACAATCGAATTTATTATAATCTTTTGATTTTTACTATCTTGTCAGAGATAGTATTGCGAGCACGAAAATTTTCGATGTCGAGACTTTGATGTTATTATACGTTTTGAAGGTCCGTGAGTCATTTTCACTAAGGTGGAGAAAAATGTATGTCTCTGTCTGTCTGTGTTTGTGTGTGTGTGTGTTTAGACAAGATTACGCAAAAACGGTTTGAGCTAGAATAATGAAATTTGGTACACGGGCATTATTCAAAATTTGTAGTTTTCTATCAAATTTTGAGAAATGTAGCTCATCCGAAAGAGGGTCAATACCTACCACGTTTTCAATTTTTTTTTCAAATATATATGTTTGATAGTTTTTCACATGATTAAAAATTGTATAAAACTGCTATATATAGAATTTCAGCTTTTGTTGAATCGCTGAAAGTACCGGATTAATTTTTTGACACATTGACTGGAAATCACGAGCCAGCACGTTTCGTCGTGCTATCAACAAAGAGCCAAACACGCGCTGGTTTAATAAATATTATTTATTAATTTTAATTAAATATTAATTTAAATATAATATATGTTAATTAATCCAATTCGAATTTGTGAGATAGTCGAGTGGAGACCCTCCAGATTTTTTTTTTATATTTTTATTTAAAACAAGAATTTCTAGGAAATGTAAATCCCAAATTTTAGTTTGATATGTACAAAAATAAGTATTTGAGTGTATATGTGATTGAATTGTATTTGTTTATTTTTCATCAAGGAAATTAATTTTTGAAAAAAGATTAATTTTATTTTCAATGAAATAACCGGATACACCATTGAATCGATGATATTACTGATGAATGGCATATATTATACTTCAATTACACTTATTAGAATTATAAAAGCGAGAAGGTTAAGAAAAGCAAAATATGGAGCTGAATACCTTATGGGCCAATGAATTATCATTAATGGTACTAATTAATTTAAATTGCAATAAGATGCTTTTATGCTTATTATATTAATTAATTTTAATTAATATTTATAAATTAAATGTTTTATTTTTCTAAAATATATGAATTTAGTTATATTTAATTTGGCAGAAGTTTATTAAAATGTAATTCTATAAGAGAAAAAATTGTGACGTCACTGGTAGGTAAGAAACTAGCATGGTTATCAATTGTGTAACCAGTGTAACGTAAGGTTGTGAAAACAGATTTAGGTTTTTCTTCAATGTCAAGGCATTTACACAAAACTATTCGTTAATTGGGTCGGAAAAATTTTAAAATCAGTCCCAGATATTGAAAAAATTCATTGTCTCTTCTTTTCTCTGCAATGTTCGATTAATAACATCATACTCTTTTGCTTACCAAAATCCTGGATGTAAATATAAACAATATTTTCTCCTATTAATTTTGATCAAAAATATTCATTCATCATTAATATTAAAAAATTAATTATAATTATAAGATATATTGTTTCAACTAATTTGATCGCGTATACACGTATATATCAAATATATACATAATATATTTTTACTAAGTAATAAATTATGCTCTTTTACTTTAAGAGATACTATTAGTCGAATATTAATTGTATAATAAATAATTTCACTATAAGATTTAATTTTTCATTTTTAAATTTTCAATGAAAATAAATAATCCAAAAAAATAAATACTCGCAACTGACTATATTATACAACAATTTTGTCATCGAAATATCATTTTTTATAAGATTTCTCTTAGAAGATATAACCAACCCTTTGACCTCAAGTGATTTTTATCTATCTTAGATTTTGTAAGAAAACTATCAAAATGTGATAAGAATATGAACGAATTTAAAATTTTTCAACTAAATACATATTTCTTTTTTTTTTTGTAATATCTTCATGTAAAAAAATAAATTATTTTTACCTTCAACTTGAGTTTGTAAACACGTGTCTGAATAAGGATAGATTTCTAATTTATAAAAAAAAAGATCTTAGAAAAAAAATACCTAAATGATTAACACAATCTAATATATATGTATATATATATATAGTATAGTATATTTTTTACTACTAAATTCAACCATTCTTTCAAACGTTCCTAAACTGAATCAATTTCTCTCAATTTCTAATCTTTTCTAATTCTACCATAAAACAGTATATTAGTATTTCAAATTTAAGTATAGAAATATATAATTTTGTGATCTTTATATTTTTAATCTTGAAATATTTGTTTGTAAATAAATAAATAATATTTATTTAGTATTTTTGTAAAAAAAATTAAATTAATTTTTTAAATTAAACTATTTTATATAATAATAGAAAACCGAATATCATATATTGAATATATTATTTATACAAAATATATTGATAAAAGAACTAATAATTTTTTTTTAATATTATCTATCTTTATAATTGTTACTTTTTTATTATAAATTAAACTTATTATTTATTAGCTATAGATATATAGATACATATTAAGACGTTAAGGACCAAGTAGTTGATACACTTCTCAATGATAAATAATTATTATGTATATAAGTATTTATGGAAAGTTTTAATATATTAGTTGATTTTTAAAAATTTGATAATTTGTGATAAATGTTGTATCGACGACCTTCCTTTTCTATAAATATTTAGTAATATATATATATACGCAAATAATGAATCATATTGATTGAAAGTAGATTAGAGATTTTTTTTTTCATACGATTATCATTAAGAATATCCTTGGAATAGACTTTGCTTTTTTTCTTTGATGGGGTTAGTAGCAGTTTTTTAAAAGCCTTTTTACCTTTGATTTTATACAACCTATTTATCTAAATATCTATCTATTCATATATTGAATTTTAATAAACAATAAAAAATTCTATATCTTTATATAACTCATTGTCAGTAACTTGGTTTTTCTACTCTTGAATATAATTTAAAAAACAATTTAAAATTCTGAAATTAGTGAAGTTTTTATTTTTAAAGTGAAAAATCATTTGTATAGTTCTTTTTTATAGGTAAACTCAATTTAATTTTTTTTTTTTTTTAATTTATTAAATAATTTGTATACATAAATAACAAAGAATATCAATATCAATTGGAACGATTCAAAGTGTTTGAGAAAATTAACTTTAAAAAACTTATAAATATAATAAAATTGCTCTGTTAGAATTGTCCCTTATAAATATTATAATTATTATACCATTTGTGTGAGATCAATAATCTGATCATTCATCGAGTCTATAAAATTAATTATAATATTAGTTTCTAATCGAATATATTTATTTGTTTAGAAAAATAAATATATTAGATTAGAAAAGTGTTTAAATGAGAATATTTTTATTTATTTATTTAATATTTTTTTAATGTTTCAAAATTACAGATATTATTGAATTATAATGACATTCCGAATACAAAAATCACATAAACATATTGATTCATTGACACATTCAAAGAAATAATTATTAATTAAATAAAATGGAATCTATATTGATAACTTTTTTAATAAATGACAATTGATTATTATAGATAGAATTTTCTCCTTTTTCTTTTTCTCTATATTATTATTGCAAGTTTTAATTGAAAATAGAATGATGATTCTTTATTTCATCAATGATTGTACACTCATGTAAATAGACACAATAAGTAAAAAAAAGGAAAGTCTAAATAGTGAATTGTATGATGAAAAAAAAGAGAAATAAAAATTCTTGATTCTATGAACGTTGAATGGATGGGATGGATATAATTTTCCTTTAAAAAAATCATTTTTTTTAGGTCGATATTCTTTCCTGATTTCTTAACGTTTGGATTGCGTGCAATAACATTCCATCTCTTTCGTAAATGTTCGTTCTTTCTGTTTAATCTATTTATTTTTATTTTCGACTCAATCATTTCAAATTTGAATAGCTATATATATATATATATCTATTTATTTATTTATTTATAAATTATAACCTGGCAAATAATAATTTGGTTATATAAGGACCTGGATCTTTTAATATTACACACTTCATGGTGGTTGACGTAAGAGGACATTTGGTCCACTGAACTTTTGACTTTGAATTGAGAAAAAAAAGTCGCTGCTTAATGACTAAAACATTAATTCCATTTGATATTTGCTATCAAAACTTTTTTTTTTAATCTTTCAAACTATAATAAATAAAAATAATAAATTTATCACTTATGTTCAATCAAATAATTTTAATTTAATTTATTTATTTAATAATCAATTAGTTTTTTTTATAAACATTTTTCTTTCATTATTTTCTATTTTATTAAAATAAGACTCATTAATAGTTATTGGAGCAAAATTATCAACAAAATGAATTAATAGATTCTGTTATTAGATTATTATAATATACTATTTCTATATTTATTATTTATATGATTCCGTATTATAAATATTTACTTTAGAGACTTTAAAGCATTAAATATTTTATATATTCACTGATATTATTTATTTATTAAATGTGTTTTAAAAATTTTTAAATTTGTTTAGGGATTTTTTTTTAAATAACTTTTCTTGTTAGAGAATTTTATAAATATTTATTTATATTTATTTATTTTTAATTTTATTTATTTATTTATTTATTTCTTAGTAGTATATTCAACCTTAATGGAAATGTTTAATTCATAATGAATCATTTGTGATTAGAGATTATTTTTTGTTGACAGATGTCTTGACATTACAGAATTTTATCTCTCTCTCTCTCCCTCTCCAAATGGCTTAATCTATTGCACATTACTGATTTAAAATTTCTTAGAAATTGTTTATTCTTGTATTTCATATAAACAATAAAATTTTTTGTTAAGTTATATATTTATACTATATATAATATATATAATTAACTCCAAATTAATTGAATTATCATTATAAATCATTTTTACATAGGGTGACCCAGCCAGTAGTTGAACAAATAAAGCCAGTTTACCACGGATCCTGATGTAAGTTCTATACTATTAGCTGTAAAACTAAGCTAATGGATTTTTAACAAAGCTTTATTATTGTAGTTATTAAAAAAAATATTAAACAGTGCTTAACTGAAAAATAAAAAGCTAAAAAAAATTCACAACATTTTTTATGATTTTTTCCCAGTGGTTGAACAGACATGTCCAGTTTCTGAACGCTCGATATTCCAGTAATTGAACACCCATTATTTCATAGTTTTTTTTTATTTTAAGTTTAGGTAGACATCCAAAACGACTTAACAAATATCTAGGCTTATAGCTTGAGCACTCATAACACAATACAAGGCTGATTCACATTCCAAACATTGCTCAATGTTTAAATTATAATAATAATAATAACAATAATACATTTATTTATTTATTTATTTCAAACAAACACCAATCGGCAATATACATATAAGATACAAAATTAAAAATATTTTTAAAATTTTTTAAACTTTTGATACCAAATTGCTTTGGGAGTCGAGTTCCGGTACTGCATACAGATTTCTGGTTTTTCTCCGAAGCCTTTTCCAAAACAAAACACTTCACGGGCCTCAATATTACCCTCCCACTCCTCCCCTGCACTTTTCTAAATTCTTCAGGCCTACCCTTGTGGAAGAGGGATTCAAGGTATAAGAGGGATTGAACATTCACAGTCTGGTGATCTTCGATGGCGGGCAACGTTCACCACTGTTCAATTACTGGAATTTGTGCATTTTAACAATGCCATTAGTTGAACAGTCAGTTTAGAGCTCTAAAAAATAAAAAATATCTATACCTTAATATCATGCTTCAAAATGTAGTCCTTTAGCTTTAATTTAAGACCAATTCGGTAAAAATATCTCTAAAAATGACTAGGATGCACGTGGATTACTTTTACTTACCGTATTTTCAGTAGACTAGTCGTGAATGCAAAAACAAGCATTTCATTTGAGAAAAAAAAAATATCTCTGAGTACTTAAGTCACGTGCAGCAGACGATAGGTGTTTCTGTTGTGACAACATAACAACTTAAAAATAAAATAAAATTTCACGATCCAATCTTGTTTCTTCTTGAGATTTTGGCGGATTTTTGGTAATTTGTTCAACTACTGGAAGGTGTTCAACTACTGGCTGGGTCACCCTACATTCTTTTAAATAATAAAATCTGGTTCACCGAGCCGCCGTTCGATCATTAAAAAAAAGCTATTCCTTATTATCGGATTTGGCTGGTAATATTAATAAATCTGTTGGGACGTTTATAGAATTAATAACTATCAATCAATTTCTTTGTTTTAATTTAGGTATAAATCATTTTATAAGAATTTATTAAAAGTTGTGCACTGTTCATTTGAGATTATTTTCTCTCCATTTATTCATACATGTTCAACACAATGAAACAATTATTAATATTAATTCTAGCAATTGACAAACAAAATTATTCATATATATATATATTTTTTTTTAATATTTATAATAATCAAATATCATTTAAATTATTTAATATAATTTATTGTAAAAGTTGTCACTTTAATTAAAATAATTTAATATTATTAGATCAGATTTATTCAACAATTTATTTGGAATAAGATATTCTCATCATTATCATTTTAAATTAATATTAATTAAAGAAAGAAATTGTTTTTAAAATATAAAATAGCATGTTAACAATTTTTAAGATAGAAAGACAAAAAGATAATATATACTTACAATGTTTGAAAGACTAATAAGATAATTTTAGATTAATATACATATATATATAAATTTTAAACTACCATAAATTAAAAAATGGCTGAAACCAATACAGATCGATTTTTCTTTATAAATATTATCTATGGTGTGAATTTCAAAAAAATCCTTAGAGCAGTTTAATAATTCAAAATACAAATATACAATTTTTGCTAGTATAAAAAGATAAAATATAATATTTTATCTAGTATATAAGTATAAATAATTATTTTACTTTTGTTTAGATTAATTTTTATAATTATATTAAAATATTTTTTTTATCTCATTCACATTGATGGAGGGTTTAAATAAAAATTTATTAACAGTTATGTGCCAAGGTATATCAGTAAAATTATTGTGTATTTAATTTCAATCTATCTTAATACTATATATTAATAAATTTCTCTTTGTCCATAATCAATCCTTTTTCAAACTAGATCGATTTCATAAGTAATTAAGAAAGAAAATTTCTATCTAAAAATATTGTTAAATTTGTTAAATAATGATGGTTAACAAATATATATTTTTTTGTATCTAATTATGAGTTTGATAGTGAATTTTTTTAGTTCTTCGCAACAAAACAGTTCCAGATTCTACATCATTAAAAAAATTTTTCGAATTTTTTAATTTGTACATACTTCATTAATAAAATAATTTAATTGGCTTGACATCACATAGTATGAAGAATTCAAAGAGGAAAAAAAAGATAAAACTTCAATTTCAGATTTTTTTTTCATCTTTTTGTTTTTTTACATTCATTAAGACAAGAAAAAACAAATTCACCTTGACTTTAAATTTTTTTTTAATTGAAAAAGGAAACCGGTTAATTGTCATGCTTATAAGAAAAAATTTACAAATATGCTGATCCCTTTTATCTATCTATTATATATTTAAAATTATCAAATAGATATTCCTCAGGTATAAATATATTCAATCTCACATTGAATGATTTCTATTTGTTAATATTGTTTTGATGATAATGGAAACTTTTTCATTAATTTAATTTAAAATATTAATCTATATGATTAAATTAAATTAATTTCAAAAAAAGGATGAAGAGGAGAACATAAAGAGGGGACTTGAAGGAAGGGAAGAATAATATAATAAGTATAGTTAGAGAGATAAATTACCTTGAATGTAGAATGAATAGAATGCTCTCTTTTACGCTTTGACTATTTAATTAATCTTTGTATGTTATATACTAAAAATATTACATATTTACTAAAATAGGATGAAAATGAAAATATTTAAAGATCCGTTATATATGCATTTAAACTACTAAATAAACATTATCATATTGACTTTTTCCATTTTCAAATACTAATAATAATTGTAATAAAAAGATCCTATCTTAGAAGCTGATGTTATTAAAATACACTTTATTTGCCTATACCGTAAAAAATATCTAATCAAAAACATACCTGTTAAAAAGGGGGCCAAGTTCCTATCGGCTATTTGTTTGCCTAAAAAAGGGTTCAAATCCATCCCAATGCCAAGTTTAGATGCACTTCAAAATCATTCATAATCATTTTTATCAACAGCCTGATCCACTGGTAAACATTTGGCATTCCAAAGAATCGCCACCACACCCAGTCCTCCGCCTCCTGCATCCAGGCACGCCACTTTATTCACGTCAACGGTCCATCTGGCCGAAATTCACTTTACCATACACCCAACTTAAAATATGGTATAGTTGTTAAAATACGTAGGTACACATGGTTTAAAATATCTAAAATTATAATACTTAGAAATTTGAACTTGGCAGGTTTTCGTGCTGTACAAAACACTCAGTCCCACACCAAGTCCTCCGCCTCCTGCATCCAGGCACACTACACGCCACTTTATTCACGTCAACGGTTCATCTGGCCGAAATTCACTTTACCATATACCCAACTTAAAATATGGTATAGTTGTTAAAATACGTAGGTACTTGGTTTAAAATATCTACAATTTTAATACTTAGAATTAGCAGGTTAAATTATATATTTAAATAATAAATATAATTATACAATTAATCTAGTGTTACGTACAGTACGAAAACCTGCCAAGTTCAAATTTCTAAGTATTATAATTTTAGATATTTTAAACCATGTACCTACGTATTTTAACAACTATATCATATTTTAAGTTGGGTGTATGGTAAAGTGAATTTCGGCCAGATGGACCGTTGACGTGAATAAAGTGGCGTGCCTGGATGCAGGAGGCGGAGGACTGGGTGTGGTGGCGATTCTTTGGAATGCCAAATGTTAACCAGTGGATCAGGCTGTTGATAAAAATGATTATGAATGATTTTGAAGTGCATCTAAACTTGGCATTGGGATGGATTTGAACCCTTTTTTAGGCAAACAAATAGCCGATAGGAACTTGGCCCCCTTTTTAACAGGTATGTTTTTGATTAGATTTCAATACTTTTTTTTAAGAAAGCTTCCTATTTTTTCCTTTTTGTGCCGCGCCCGCGTCCATTCTTAGCCTTTGAAGTAATTTTGTGTTTAAAAAAATTGCAAATTTTTTTAAATTAAAATTATATTTGTTTATATATTAAATATACCTAATAATTTTATTTGTTCTTTTATTTTATAGTTCTGAATTTTCAACTTGTATTGAATAATAAATAATTAGAACTATTAATATTAATTGAAAATTATATAGAAACTGTTAAGTTATAACAATAAAAATAAACAAACATTAATTTAAATTATAAAGTAAAATGGTTTAACACTATTATATATATTTATAATTTACACCTAACGCTACTTGTATAGGTAAAATGTCACTTCCGGTAGTCAGATCATGATGAAATTTGGTATCTGAATTTTTTTCATATTTTTAAATCTATATACAAAATATGAAGAAAATATCTCGAAGCAAACTGGTACTTTACTTGAAAGGTAAACGCAACCAGTGTAGGTAAAGTACCACTTCCGGTTAACCTATTTTGACGAAATTTTAAAAGAAATCTACAAACTGTGAATAATATCGGTGTACCAAATTTCGAAGACCTAGCTTGATTAGTTTCTGACAAAACCAATGAATTCGTTTGAATTCGTTAAAATCGCATTGATATTCGATTATAACAACTCAAGCTTGACCGATTTCTTAAATTTCATAATTTTTTGTTAACCTACTTATAACACACGACCTGTATGCCAAATTTCATAGCGCTAGGACAATTGGAAATACCCTAAGAATTTTGTTGACCAATCAGTGAATCAGTTCCAAAATAAGCCATTTTCACAGGGTCATATTTCAGGATCTACTGAAGGTATAACTATGAAATTTGGCATACTGCTTTAGTTCTAGTACATGACTATGTAGATAAAATTTTATCTCTGTACTTGCAATAGGCACTGAGATACAGGGGGGTCAAAAGTGACTCCAAACCATTCGTGTAAATATACTTACGGCATGCGCGCGGCTTGCTGGAACTTGGCCGGCGCACTGCCGTGCGCATAGATATCTATTTTTATTTATTTATTTGTTTATTTTAAGAGCCTACTATGTTTGTGCAACATCCAATAATAAAGAATATAATTAATTTTTTTTATTCATGATATCTTCTAATAAAGTCATGATATTATTATTAATATTAATACAATAATTCAGTGATGTCTCTAGGGATGTTCTCGCCAGGATTGGATAGTTATGGGATCACCACTTCTCTCCACTCCATATTTTCTTCTTAATATAATTTTACATAAAAATAAAAAAAATATTACCTAACAATAATAAAGAATTTCAATAATTTTTACTATCTCGCCAGATCACGAAAATTTTCGATGTCGAGATTTTGATGTTTTTATACGTTTTGAAGGTCTCTGAGTCATTTTTAGTAAGGTTGAGAAAAATGAGGTGTGTCTATGTGTGTATGAGTGTATGTAGACAAGATTACGCAAAAATGGTTTGAGCTAGAATCATGAAATTTGGTACACGGGCATTATTCAAAATTCGTAGTTTTCTATACACTTTTGAGAAATGTAACTCATTCAGAAGAGGGTCATTACCTACCACGTTTTCATTTTTCTTCCTCTTTGGAGGCCCCTGCGAAGTGAGGGGTGCGTAGATAGTAGCTGGCTACTACTCTAGAGACCTCTGCTATAATACCAATACGTGTTTTTTTTCAATTTTATCTTTCGAAATTTAATAGAATTTATTTATTAATATTTAATCCAATAATTCAAGTTTGTTCTTTGAAAGTAATTTACTTCATATTTTATAGACAATTATTTATTATAGGTGTCAATAACTATAATTTAATTTATAAGTTAAGAATCATAATTTATTTAAAGATATTGAATTAGTGACTGATTATATAATATGATAAATTTTCGATTATGTATTCATCAAGTTAAAATGTCTGATAAGCTAGCAATGAACGAACATTATCAGTTTCATAAATATTATATTTATTATCTCTGGCGAGATAGTATTGCGATCACGAAAATTTTCGATGTCGAGTTTTTTATGTTTTTATACGTTTTGAAGGTCCCTGAGTCATTTTTAGTAAGGTTGAGAAAAATGAGGTGTGTCTATGTGTGTATGAGTGTATGTAGACAAGATTACGCAAAAATGGTTTGAGCTAGAATCATGAAATTTGGTACATGGGCATTATTCAAAATTCATAGTTTTGTATTAACTTTTGAGAAATGTAGCTCAATCGGAATAGAACCATTACTAACCACGTTTTCATTTTTTTACCTCCAAACTGACCGTAAAAATAAAGATATATGTTTAATACTTTTTCAAATGATTAACAATTGTATAAAACTGCTATATATATAATTTCAGCTTGATTGAATCACTGAAAGTACAGGAATTCATTTTTTTTACATGTTAACTGGTAATTACGCGCCAGCACGTGACGTGGTGCCTTCATCAAAGAGCCAAACACGCGCTGGTTTAATAAATATTATCTATTAATGTATTTATAATTTATAATTAATTAAATTTAATTTAAATATGATATATGTGTTTTAATCCAATTAAAATTTGTGAGATAGTCGAGTGGAGACACTCCAGATTTTTTTTATGATTTTCTTATGATATAAATCTTCTATATATATGTATGATATTATTATTAATATTAATACATTAATACAATGGTTCACCTCCTACCAGAATTTCACCTAAAATTAATTTTACATTAAAATAACAAAAATAAAAATTAATTTAAAGTTTGAAAAAAATTTATTTAAAATGTAACACTGTTGTGTTTTACTTTGAAATTTGTGTTCTCTTAAAATTTTTCATTTTAATGTCATTCCACTGATGGTGTAACACGTCGTCCCTCCCCCCTTATTATGACACTATTATATTCATTTAATTTTATTGCACAAGTGAAGTCTTAATATGCTACCAAAAAATATTTATAAACAATTAGAAAATATTAATGAATTTTATTTATCAATTAAAATTATTTTGTTTAATATGTTTCATATAAAATATACAATAGTCATATTAAGATCATATACAAATCTGTCTTATGACGTATTTCTTTCTAATTCCTTTTCCTCGTCAAGTTAAATATAATTTTCTTCTCACTGTCAGACATTCAGTTGTTGGCTCGTTAATTTAATCTCGCTCGCTCTCTTTCTTTCTCTATTTATCAATCTTATTACGTCGTTTTTTAAATCAAAAATAGAGCAGTTTTTATTTAATATATGTTGTATCAGAATAAAAAACGTATAAACATAAAATTCCTTTATTTATATTATATTATATTCAGATATTTTCTACATATAATATTATAACTAAATTATTTTTTATAATTTAAGAATGATTAAATGAAGACTTATTAGCACTAGAAAATAACATTATTTCTTGTAAATACAGATTTAAATTAAATTATTTTTTACAGAAAACAACCTGTAAATTTTTTTTTATAAAAATATAACATTTATTATAGTCCATTATTGAATATTCCAAAATATATTTTATTATAATTACTATAGAAACTAGCTCAATAAACAATAATGATCAATATTTAATTTTTTTTTTAATTCTGTACAATATTTCTTATACTTACATTTATTTAAATTGAATGAATTTTTAAATTTTTACCGACCGACGATAGTAAGGGAGGTATTGTTTTCACACCAAATTTCACATGTGGAGATTTTTACATATCTCCACGAATCATGCATTTTCTTAACAGAAAAAAGTATTTTTAGCATGATGTCTGTCCGTCCGTCCGTATAGATGTGTACAGCCTGATGAAATGAATTAATGAAATTTGGTATATTTACTTAATGCATCAGTGGGATGAATTGATCAACTTTTGGTGCAATTCCGGAAACCGGAAGTGGTAGTATTAGCGATCGACGATAGGAAGGAAAGGGTTATTTTCACACCAAAGGAGATTTTTTTATATATCACCACGAATCATGCACTTTGTATTGGTTTTATCCTCGAGAAAAATCATATTTATTAGTTTTTTCCTGATTTAAAATTATATGACGTCATCCAGCCATTCATGACGTCACAGCCTGGTCTTGCATATATATTATAAATAAAATAAAATTAAAAATGTTTATATTTATTATTTATGTATCCATATCTGTTTTTTATTACATTAATAGATATATTAAAATTATTTGAAATTGTTTCTGTAGCTGGAAATTAATTTATTTCAAACCGTCGGTCGGTTCGGACCTGGCCACAGGTCAACTTATTTAAATTAATAATTCATTGCCTATAGAGGATATTTCTATATATATAGAAAAGAAATAAAATATCTTTTAATGATTTAGTAAAATCCTTATTTTCTTTCAAAAAAATAATAATATTTAAAAATTTTATAATATATATATTTGAAATACATTTTTTACTATAAAATTCATTAAAGTTAAATTAATTAAAACATTATAATCTTTTATAAATAATACATGTTATTTATGTTAGAATTAATCCCAAAAACGATTAAATCCTATACCATGTTTGAATATTAAATAACATATATAAATAAATTTTGAGAATAATTTACATGAAGCTATAAATATAAGACAACTCTAAGTTTAATTTAAAGTTTGAAATTATGAATAATAATTGAAAATATATGATTTTGCAAATATACCATAAAACTAATAAGAAATAGAATTATTTTTATTCATCCGCAAAATCAGAAACCTCCTCGTATTGATATATCCATCTATTATATATATTAATTTGCAAATTATAAAGAGATCTACCATGCTATTGTAATTGATTGATTTGGTTTTTAGTTTATAAAAACTTTTTATTTTTTAATATACAAGCAAATATATTAAAAATAAATTTATTTGCACGATCAAATAATTTTGAAAATAATAAAAAAATGTAATAAGTATTTATTTCTTAAACAAGATCTACTGTGGTCTGGAGGGCAAGAAGTTAAAAGCTTTTAGACCAGGGTTTAGAATTTTGCAAGAGGTCTCCCATTCTATGATCAAAATTGAGAAATTATCAACCCCTGAACACGAAAATTAAAATAAGAGTTGGAAAAACTTTGTAGTTATTTATATTATGTTCCAAATCTAGGGTTTTTCTTTATTTATTTTCTAATCATCTTGAATCCAAAGCCCAAATATTACTTTATTCCTCCAATTCTTAAGTGGGAATAGAAATTGATTGATTTTGAATATGAACAAGAAATAATACGAGGGCAGTATGTGACTTTTTGAATGAAACACAGGTTTTTGGATAACAATTATTTTATAATTCAAGAAATAGTTACTCGGGGCTAAATCCGGAGAATAGGGCGGATGGTGAAGCAATTCGTATCCCAATGCATGGACTTTTATGGAAATTCACTTTTTTCTAATTTCTTCTCAAATCACAAGGTAGTCTCTATTAATGGATATCAAAAAAAACTAAAAGACACAGCTGGAGTCAGCTTTTATTTACCTGCTGACAGAGCAGTGTTGCCATTTCATTTAGAGACAGGAATTTCAAAAAGTTATCTGCCCTCATATAAGAAATATAATTATTGAGAATAAGATTCAATAATATATACCTTTAAAAAAAAAATGTTTAAGTTTAGAAAAATGATATGATACTATTAAATTTCATTTTCAATTTATTATTCAAATCGATCGCTTTCAAATTATTTTTGGAAAGATTACTATTAGTTCCAAACTGGTTCTGTGCGAAAGGCGTTTATTTCTCAATTTATTTCTCCCTCTCTCTCTCTCTCTGTCATTCTTTCTTCATCTACCCCTCTTTAACATGTGTCGATATTTAATATTCCAAATAAAAAAAATATATTTACACTCCTTTTACTATATAATTAATGATAACATAAATAAAAATATAAAATAATAATTAATAAACTTAAATTAGTAATTCCATTAAAATAAATTTTATTAATTAGTTACATCAAAAAAGTTTTATTTCATCATACATAAGAAATGATTTGTAATTTGTTTTTTTAAAAAAAAGGTATTTAATTGTCAGTGTAAAATGTTTTGCGTAAAGATACCCTGAAGGCACTTAGGATAAGGCATAAGGAAACGATGTTAAATTTCTTCATCAATAACACTTTATTCATTTCAGCCAAGGTCTTAATTTATTTATTTTATGCATCAAAATGGAATGAATTTGTGGTTAATTTATCCACATTTATTATACGTTATATGTTATATATCTATAGATATGTATATATATATCTGATAATTATTTTTGTTTTTATTGGCAGTCAAAAATAAAACCAGAATGACGTTCTCATCAATAATCGACAAAAAAATAACTACTATAATATCATTCAACTTACATGAACATTAATTAGAATTTTAACCCGTAAACTATAAAAATAATTAAAAAGTAAACGATTTGATCAGTCAAAAAAAAAAACGTACATTAAATTTAAATATAAAGAATCGACTTAGCCACCTTCGGCGATAATTTCATCTAATAGAATATGGTTGTGCCACCAGAATCCTCAGTATTTTTAATTGTATAATGATGGTTTTAAAATAATATTTTCAAACATTTCGGTTTTCAAAAGCAATTTTTTTCATATATACAGTTGAATTTAAATTTATTTCGAATTAAATTTTATTTTAAAATACTAGCTGCTCACTTTTAACTTATTTGGTCTTCCCACAAATACATACAAAATTTAAATAATATCAACTATTTATTTTTTTAATTTAAACACGATTTAATTTAAAATTGTGAGTCATAATATAGTAATTGATGTCCAGAAATATATTGAATGTTCTTAGCGAGATTGGATCTGATCTAATGTTGTCTAATTTGGCCTTAAGTGAAATTTTCCTAAAATAAGTAGAAACTTAAAAATTGTCTTCTCCACCAGTCAAATTCATTTACCCATCCAAGTTGCATGAGAAATAATAATAATCAAAATATTCTTTTATTTTAATATTATAATTAAATATTCAAATTTTAAAGTATTATATAATTAAACTCATATTTCTGAATTTAATAGCAAAAGAATTTTCAAAATTTTCTAAATCATCATCAAATAATTGATTACATCTGTTAAAATTTAAACAATCCTTTATATCATTTGTTTAAAAAATTTCTATATAATCATAAATCATTTTTTAAAATTTTGTATTAATTAATAATTGAGTAATTAAACTAAAAACAAAAAACCAAGATAATATAATTTAAATTATAATAATTCTTTTTGTGAAAATTGCTAGAATTAGTAAATGAATGGACTTCTTCAGTGAGCCTGTGGATGCTCTGAATTAACATCATAGAATATTATATAAATTTTAAAAAAATAATTTCTTTAGTTATTAATTAGATATTGATAAAATTTATAGCCTATGTATTAATAGAGGAATATAATTATATTGTGACGTAATTTCTTAGTCGGTTCAGTCAGTTTTGAGTCTATCTTCACAATATTCCGGACAGACAGGCAGATATAAAAAATTCTAAAGTCACTTTTGGATTCTAGAGGTGATGGAACCAAGATATCCAGAAGTTTTTAAATTCTAAGCAATGTGCAATCAAAAACCTTTATATATATATATATATAGGAGATTTAAATATAAACCAAAATTATTACTATCAAATGAATAAAATCATAACTTTTTAAATTTGGGGAAAATTGTCTATAAAAACTATTGCAATTAAAATAAATGTATATTAATTAAACTATAAAATAAAGAGCAAAGTTCATATTGAACTACACATTTTTGATTTCTAAAATTATTCAAGTGTATTTTGTAAATTTAAACTATTTCTGTATCATATTTTATTATCATTTGTGAATTTATATAAATAAATTATTTTTATAAATTTGAACTTTCAATTATACTTTACATGATGTGATCTGTTAAACACAATGTATTTTATAAAATATTTTTCTACGATATATGATAAATATTAAATAAAATAAAAAAAAAAAACACAGAATAATTTTTTTGATGGAAGTAGGTATTTGCATTTCATAATAATTATTAGTAGCTATAAATAAAATTCCCAAGCAAATTTACGATTAGGAATAAATTACTGAACAATTTATACTACTAAATTTGTATAAAATCTAAATAATTTTTTTTTATAGATTTATTTTATAGAAGATATATCAAATGAGAGAATATCTTCCTTCTAAAAAAATTAATTCATTGAGGCAAATATATATACAATTCAATGTCAATTTCTTTGCATTCACAATTTCCTTATAATTTTAATTTAAATTTACATAAAAAATAAAAATATAGAAACATTTCTATAATAAATTTTAGATTTGTTTTTTGGATCAATTTTAAAAAAATCTGGAGTGTCTCCACTCGACTATCTCACAAATTTGAATTGGACTAATTAACATATATTATATTTAAATTAAATTTAATTAATTATAAATTAAAATTAATAAATTATATTTATTAAACTAGCGTGTGTTTGGCTATTTGTTGATGGCACCACGTCACGTGCTGGCGCGTGATTTGCAGAGGTGTTAAAAAATTAATTCCGGTACTTTCAGCGATTCAATCAAGCTGAAATTCTATATATAGCAGTTTTATACAATTGTTAATCATGTGAAAAAGTACTAAACATATATCTTTATTTTTAAGGTCAGTTTAGGGGAAAAAAATGAAAACGTGGTTTGTAATGGTCCTATTCCGATTGAGCTACATTTCTCAAAAGTTAATACAAAACTACGAATTTTGAATAATACCCGTGTACCAAATTTCATGATTCTAACTCAAACCATTTTTGCGTAATCTTGTCTACAAACACACACATAGTTTCTCAAACTTGGTGAAAATGACTCAGGGACCTTCAAAACGTATAAAAACATCAAAATCTCTACATCGAAAATTTTCGTGATCGCAATACTATCTCGCCAGAGATAATAAAAATAATATTTATGAAACTGAAAATGTTCGTTCATTGCTAGCTTATCAGACATTTTAACTTGATGAATACATAATCGAAAATTTATCATATTATATAATCAGTCACTAATTCAATATCTTTAAATAAATTATGATTCTTAACTTATAAATTAAATTATAGTTATTGACACCTATAATAAATAATTGTCTATAAAATATGAAATAAATTACTTTCAAAGAACAAACTTGAATTATTGGGTAAAATATTAATAAATGAATTCTATTAAATTTCGAAAGATAAAATTGAAAAAAAAACACGTGGTGGTGTTATAGCAGCGGTAGAGTAGTAGCCAGCTACTATCCACGCACCCCTCACTTCGCAGGGGCCTCCAAAGGCTCAATCGATTTCTCAAAATTTGCCGGGCGCATGTCTTGTTGTAAGAACGCGCAGTGCAGTGAACTAAAAAACAAATCATTACAATAAAATAAATACTATAATGTATGAATATAAGAATAAAACATTTTTATATTAATCAAATACTTAATTATTTATATACTTTTTTATAAAAAAAAATATTTACAATTTTGATCTTTAACAAATTTAGCAATTTTTTGTATAAAAATCTATAGTTCACATCATTTTTTAAAATTTTTCTTTTATTTTCAAGTTTCATCATTAATTCCGATATTGTATTATAATTTTATTCTATTCAAGTATATATAGTTTACTTCATAGTTATATTTACATATAGCATTTATATAAACACGAAACAAAAAATCATATTATAATTCTCAACATTTTATTAAAAGACCCTTGAACACACATACCAATTAATTTAAAATGTTTTTAAATAATTTTACTTTGCTTTTCTATCATATAATATATCTAACAATCCATAACTCAAATTTCACAAATCTTTTACATATTTAATAATAGGTAAAATAATGGACGTTTAAATTTATGGGAGGCGTGATCAATGACTTTGGAGGATGAAAATATATTTAAGATATTTCTTCTTCATAAAAATATATATCAAACAATACCTCCTTTACTATCGTCGGTCGGTAAAAATCATACAAAACACAAATAAGACACGAGACTCGAATGAGTGAGGAAAGTATTAGACCTGTCAGAATTCAATTGAGAAACGAACGTTGGGAAATAATATGAAGTAGTTGTAAAGATCTTAAGATAAAAACTTTTGAATGAATGTGGTTCTTGTACTACATGTGTAGTATAATTAATTTTATAGTAATTTTGTGAGAATTATATCAGAATTTAATAATAAATTTCCAAATAAATAAAAAAATTATAATAAGATAAAAAATACCTACAACATTATTAGTCTATTATAGTATAAATACACATATGAAAATTAAAATATATTAGAATAAAAATTATATAATTCTATATTAAGATTGATTTATAATGTATAATAATAATATTTATAGTCAAATTCGATTTTATAAATTCTTTTAAAACTTTTAGAAACTAATAATTTAATAATATATAAAAAAACATAGAAAATGATATATTATAATTATTCACACACACATTTAGTTAATTATTTGTTAATAATAAGAACATATATAGATATATGTAACAAAGCGTTAATAACACAAAATAATATAATGCAATAAATTTATATTTATAATAAAATATAAATAAATATGGAATATAAAAATATAGAATATGTAGTTTGTAGCCTGAATCTACTTTCTCATTATATCAATTGGAAGTAAAAATGAAATTATTGATAATATTAATATTAACCAGTTTTTTCACTAAAAAAAATCACTATTTAAATTGTATATGAAGCAATTTTTTAAAGAATTTATTTTTTTAATATTTTATAAATAATTATATATTGTATAACTTGTTTTTTTATTAAATCTGACCTAAAAATCTCTTGAATGATAATATAATTAATTATTAATATATAGATTTTACACACACAAAATACCAATATCTAGTTTTTCTTTAATAATCATAATTTCATAATATAATTTGTTTAGATAATATTGGTCAATAATTGATTAAGAAAATATAATATTAAAAAAAAATCAATGAAAGTAAAATGTTTTATTTAATAATTAATTAAGTTTGTTTAATAATAAAATAAGTAAATAATTAAATATTTTCGGGAAAAAATTAAATACATATTGAATATGAAAATAGGAAATGAAGTCCTTGTGTAAGGTTTTGAAGTTGGAAAATGTGGGAATTCTATTAATGAGAGGGAAAAGATTACTTAAATATTAAAACAAACACAATCTAAACTCATAAATTGATTAATTAATTAAAATTGTTTAAAAAAAAATTAATTCGTTATTAAATAAAATTTATTTATTTAAATTTATACATGAAAAGGTTAGATACACCTGATATACTATTTTAGATTGTAGATATATAATTAAATCAAAATAAAATTAGCTGGAGTGTCTCCACTCGACTATCTCGCAATTTGAATTGGATTAAATAACATAATATATTATATTTAAATTAAATTTAATTAATTATAAATTATAAATAATAAATATTAAACCAGCGCATGTTTGGCTTTTTATTGATGGCACCATGGCACGTGTTGGCGCGTGAGATTTGCAGTGTTAAAAAATTAATTCTGGTACTTTCAGCAATTCAAACAAGCTGAAATTCTATATATAGCAGTTTTATACAATTATTAATCGTGTGAAAAATTATCAAACATATATTTTTATTTTTACGGTCACTTTAGAGGAAAAAAAATCAAAACGTTGTAGGTAATGACCCTCTTCCGGTTGAGCTACATTTCTCAAAAGTTGATAGAAAACTATGAATTTTGAATAATGTCCATGTACCAAATTTCATCATTCTAGCTCAAACCGTTTTTGCGTAATCTTGTCTACATACATACACACACACACACACACACACACACACACACACACACACACACACACACAGACATTTTTCTCAACCTTAGTGAAAATGATTCAGGAACCTTCAAAACGTATAAAAACATCAAAATCTCAACATCGAAAATTTTCATAATCGCAATACTATCTCTGGCGAGATAGTAAAAACAAGGTCTATTTAAATAGTGCAAATATATTTGAGTCATTATTATTCATCACAAAATAGACCTTCATTTTGATTTTCTTATTTTATTGTATAAATGGATCTAAAGTCCTAGAAATGAATAATATACTTAATTTTAATTCAGATATACATACTAAAGATATTTTTTAATTTGCAAAAAATAATTTATACTTATATTCTAATCATTTAATACACATTTAATATCCATTAAGTAAATGAAGTATTATAATATTATCATATTATATCTTTATCATTGTTTGTAAATTCATATATATATATATATATTTAATCAATGTAATCACTAACCTTAGAACCGTTATCAAAATTTCGGAAGTTACAAGTTTGACATTTCCTTTTTCGTTGTGTTAGTTAAAAATTATCTCTCACTATGAATCATCTCTATCTTCTCGACTTCATTATTAACATAAATAAAGAATTATTCACCGGACATGTATGACATAAGAATTTCTTAATTATTACATAGAAATAAATTTTATTTAATTACTGATTATTTTCTTTTATAGTTTAATTTTTATAAATAATATATTTTTATTTATTTTTTTTAAAATAATTATTTAAATAAATAATAATATTTAAAATATATAACTAGACCTTCAGATGGTTTTATGAAGGACCTTTAAATAAAATTATAAAATATGTAAATGAGTAAATTAAAAATCTAATGTTAATCGTAAAAATTAACATTTAATTGACTAAATTCAATTCTTTTTTTTAATTATAATTACATATTTATATCTCAAAGATAATGGTTAATTACTATTAATTGATATAAGTTTTTCATGTCTCTCTAATCACTGATCAAACTAAAAGTGCATCTAATCTTGAAGAATAGCTTTACCTCTGCAAGCTTATATTTGAATCTGACGTGACAGAAATAATTATTATTATTGCAATTGACATCCATATACGAATTTTTTAATAAGTATATAAAGTATGTTATTTGAGTGGCTGTAAAAGAGCCACCTCAGACTTAATTAAACCTAAAATACATTTTAAAGCCAATGGCCATATAAACTCAAATGGAAGTCTACTGGCAATACAATTCTAAGTTATCTATTTTTATTTTCAAAATTTTACAAGAGTAAACGGAACCACCTTTAGAATAAATTATTATTCTTATGTTTTCTATTCTTTTAATCTTTTGATCATATTTTTGGATATCTTAAGTCATTCATCAGGATAATTTTGATAGTCATTTTGAATATATCCACCGAAAGTGTGGCATGGCCTATCTGCAATCTAACTCTGACGTTAATTACCTCACCAACAAAGGATAATTGTGCCATGAAATCGTAAATTATTTTTAAAAAGATCATTCACATAATTTTTAATTATTATTTTTTTAAATATACATATATTGAAATTAATATACTTATTTTAAATATGATTGATATAACACATTAATATTACTTATTGAGATTTAAATTTAGGTCTTAATTGATAGATGTACAACTAAGAATTTTTTAATACAAAGCCTAATTATTATTTATTTTTTTTTGTATTGTTATAGAACTCGACTTGTGGACCACGCTTACGGCCTTTATTTTAAAAATCAAACTTATTATCGTGTGTCCAATTTAGACGGACGTATAGAAAATCCAGATCACCTATTAACAGATGACATAACAGCATTCACCTCTTCTGTTGCTCATCTTTACAGTCATATCACGAAACCACTTTTTGACTGTCTTCTTATTGTTATTGCATTAATGAGAACCAACAAACGAATGGGCGCAGCCATTATTCCAGGTATGCAATGAATATAATAACATTCAGATATAAATTGAATTTATAAGAGCTTATTAGCACATAAATACTACCCTTTGTTTCGCGATAGCCTTTGGATTTATTCGTTATATTTTATTTTAATGTTTTGTTAATTTGATTGCATTAGAACATTAGTTTGATTATATAAATTGATTGGGGCTGAAAACGAACAATGAAAAATACAATAATTGTAAATCCAGACTTTAATTTTAATTTTTACCATTTAATTTTATTTTAGAAATATTTTTTTCTTTGAAAAGGAAGTTACTTACTGCATGTTTTGTTGAAATATAGGTACTACGATTTTTCTAAAAGTCCGCGAACTTTAGTCCGTTCTCCTTACTAATTTACTAGTTTTTAATATTTTAATGAGGTAATAGAAATAGATAAATAAATATAATATATAAATATTATTTATCTATTTCTTATCTCAAAAAATAATTAATAAATAAATGAAGTTCAAAAGAATAATAAATTATCAAAAGTTTTATAATAAATCATTCAATTATAATATAAATAATTTGTGTGTGAGTGTGTGATAATAAAGAATAAAAATGCCAAAATTGTCTATTATTATCCAAAAGTTGCAATGGGTTTAATCCAAAAATTTCAAAAGTCAAAAAATTGAAGACAGGATAGATGGCTAGAATGGATAAGAAAAAGGAGCATGTTTAAAGGAAAACCAATTGGAAAATGACCGGAGGGTCATAAATCTAGAAATGAATAAGTTGACCTGTGGCCAGGTCCAAACCGACCGACGGTTTGAAGTAAATTAATTTCCAGCTACAGAAACAATTTCAAATAATTTTAATATATCTATTAATGTAATAAAAAACAGATATGGATACATAAATAATAAATATAAACATTTTTTATTTTATTTTATTTATAATATATATGCAAGACCAGGCTGTGACGTCATGAATTGCTGGATGACGTCATATAATTTTAAATTAAGAAAAAAACTAATAAAAATGATTTTTCCCGAGGATTAAACCAATACAAAGTGCATGATTCGTGGAGATATGTAAAAAATCTCCTTATGTGAAATTTGGTGCGAAAATAACCCTTACCTTCCTATCGTCGATCGCTAATACTACCACTTCCGGTTTCCGGATTTGCACCAAAAGTTGATCAATTCATCCCACTGATGCATTAAGTAAATATACTAAGTAAATATATTAAGTAAATATACCAAATTTCATTAATTCATTTCATCAGGCTGTACACATCTATACGGACGGACGGACAGACATCATGCTAAAAATACTTTTTTCTGTTAAGAAAATGCATGATTCGTGGAGATATGTAAAAATCTCCACATGTGAAATTTGGTGTGAAAACAATACCTCCCTTGCTATCGACGGTCGGTAAAAAATTGGCAGAGGATAGGTATTGTATAGAGGTGGGTGACTCAGAACAGAGACGTTTGGATGGAATTGGTCACTTTGGTCAAAAAGTTCTAGGTTCGGTTGTATCATTTAGATAAATAAATAAAAGACTCGTGTAGGAATACTTAATAATACAGATAAGATATTTAAAGAGAAAAGTATGTTTGGGACATTTTTGTTTAGAATGACTTTTTTTATCTCTATTTAAAGTGTAGTAGATTGATAAATATGACTTTATAAAGAAAAAATATACTTTCAATATATTAAAAATATTTTATTTAAATTACATAACAAAAACATATTTCATATATTAAATATAAATATTTAAACATATAAAAAATGATTGATTGTGAACTCAAAATTCAATTTTATCGATATTTTTAAAATTCACTCTAAATTTTATCATAGTTATTTCTTTTTTTAATTATAATTCATAAATTGATAGAAAAGAATAAATAAAAAAATATTTTCTGATTAGTAAATACTATTTATTCGCAGCAGGAAAAGAGGTGGGGCTGGAAATAAATATTGCTAAGACAAAGTATTTAGTAACAGAGAGGAATAGTATTAACACACAGTCTTAATATACAAAATATAGAATTTGAAAATGTTGAAAAATTTAATTTCTATAATAACGAAAGATAATAATATTCGAGAAAAGTTTAAAGCGAGGTTACAATCGGGAAGCGCCCGTTATCATGCCGTAAAGGGGCTTATCGCGTCAAAATTATTATCAAAGGGGATAAAAATTAAAATATATAAAACAATTATTTTACCGGTTTTATTATATGGGTGTGAGCATGGTCTATGACCTTAGGAGACGAGAATAGATTTAGAGTATTTGAGAATAGGATTCTGCGAAGCTTTTATGGGCCAAAGAAAGATGAGGTCACCGGGGAATGGCGAAGATTGCATAACGAGGAATTGCATGACCTCTATGTATCTCCAGATATAGTTAGAATTATTAAATCGAGAAGGCTGCGGTGGGCAGGACTCGTGGCTAGAATGGGGGAGGAAAGAATGGCAAAAAAATATTGGGGAGGATACCGAGTGGGAAACGCCCGCTTGGAAGACGAAGGACGCGATGGGTGGATAATGTAGGAAGGGACGTGAGAGAGATGGGAGAGGATAGGGACTGGAAGGTTGTGTCTGAGAATAGGAATACTTGGAAGGGTGGGGTTGCTGCGGCCAAGAACTTTCGAGTTCTGTAGAGCCACAGAGATAGATAGATAATAAATACTATATTAAAACTAAAAATTTTAAAAGAAAAAAGAATTAAAAGAATATATGGGGAAGTTTATTATTTTCCATAGAATTTATAATGATAAAGAATGAGGATTAATTGATAAAAAGAATTCAAGAGAAATATTTTAATTGATACTTATTCTTAAGATTCTTGTCATCCCTAATATACTAATTTTAATTTTTTTTTTTTTTAAATGTCTGACTAATTGAATAATGAGTGAATATTTTCAAATCAATTTATTCTCATTAAAAAAAAGTTATAAATTCCTAAATTTTCTTTTTTTTCTTATTCCTTTTCTAATTTGAAATTTATGGATAACTAGCTGCTCAGAGCTCCTTCGTCGCTCTTCACATCTAGACGGGGGCTCCGCCCCCTGTACCCCCGAGTGGTACATAGTATTTGGTTGAAAGTAGTAAAAGGTTTCATCCATTTTGTTTCAAACAATGTATAACATAAAACATTCATTTCTTATTGTGTGATTATTTAAAATATATTTTAATTTATTTAGTAAATTAATTATATATATTATTATTGAATATGTTATATCTATCTACTCGAAAGTTCTTGGCAGCTACAACCACATTTCTCCAAGTGTCCCCGGTGACCTCATCTTTCTTTGGCCAATAAATGCTGGAAAGAATAATCTGAATCTACTCTCATCTCCCAGGGTCATAGACCATGCGTGGCTCAACGGTACTCGAAAGTTCTTGGCAGCTACAACCACATTTCTCCAAGTGTCCTTATCCTGAGCCTCTGTTCCATCTCTCGTACGTCATTCCCTGATGTACTCATCTTTCTTTGGTCCATAAATGCTGGGGAGAATCCTATTCTCAAATACTCTGAATCCACTCTCATCTCCTAAGATCATAGACCATGTCTCACACTCATATAATACAACAGACAAAATAATTGTTTTATATATTTTAATTTTCATTCCCTTTTATAATAATTTTGATGAGATAAGCCTCTTTACTGCATGATAACAGGCGTTTCCCGATTGCAACTTCGATTTAAATTCTTCTCAAATATTATTATCCTTCGTGATTACATTCAATTTTTCTACATATTCAAATTCTACATTTTGTATGTTAATACTGCTCCTGTTTGTTTCTAAATATATTTATTTATCATTATTAATTTCAAACCTCATCTCTTTTCCTACCTCGATTAATTTTTCCTCGCTATCTGTAATTGCACAATTGCCGAATCTCCTATTATATTTAAGTCGTCTGAATCACCTAATATTTTACAATTGATTTCCGCATCTTACTCTTTCTTTACTACCTTCAAGATAAATTTTAAGATCAAAATTTGAAAAAGTTTATCCGGATCTATTGAGTCATGCGTAGGTTTTACTAAAGTCTACAAATAATTAGTGAACAGAGATATTGAATTCGCAGTTTTTTTAATATCTGTCATAATGAAAATATCTTAATTAATGTTGATCGATTTGGCCTGAACCCGCAATGATATCGTCTAATATTTCCTCCGCCTATAGTTTATAAGTATTGTATATGTTATAATAGAGTATAATATTTCTTGATCATTTCATTTCGATATTTTAATTTCATTGCTTGATTTTTATTGAATATTTTTAATTATAATAAAATTTGAGAAAATGCAAAGTTAGAGACTTGAGACAATTTATAAAAATTAACGGTATAAAAGTATTGATAAAACTAAAGATAAATTAACATTCATTAATAGTATTAATTTAAATTAATGGATTCATTTGATTTTTTATTATTAAGTTCATTTATTAATTTTTTTAGATCATAGTTAATTCCCTCCCTTAAAATAAAAGAAGTACCTATTCAAATATGGAAAGAATAAATACAAAATAATTTAAGTTAAATATGATTTAAATATTTTATTATATTAATTAAAATGAGAACTTTTAGAATAAATTATTTAATTGAAATGATATTTGAATATTAGAATTTAAAATAAAAAGTTAAAAATTATAATAATTCTTTGATTGGGAATCCCTAGAGTTATATACATTGTGTAAAATGAGTCCGCCAGTCAGTGGGCCACGCCTGCCTCTTGAATGAACAACACGGAGAACTATATATAAACTTTAAATCTCTCTCTCTCCCGCTCACACACACTCCCACCTCTCTCCTCATCCCCTCCACCTCTCATTTCTTAGTTATTTCAATTTCCACAAATTGTCTTATTTTTAAAATATTCACTAATTTACTTTCTATTTTTATTCTTTAATCCTTAAATAATATATTTTTTATTTTATGTTAAAATGTAAATAACTTACATTTTAACATATTACACTATGACAGCAAAAAGGTAAACGAATTACATACATACATACAAACAGTCTCCTTTATATATATAGATATGCTATACCTTCCCTGGGGAGCCGCGAAAAAAATTCCTAATACTTGAAATTTTTTGGTTCTAAAAAAAAACGGTAAAGCGTTTGTCCCGGTTTGATGTTTTCGAAATATGGTCAAAAACATGGCTTAAATCACTTAAAAATCCGATGTATTATGGGAAAAAGTTTGGGAACCTCGGTGCTATACCAATTGAATTCGAGTTATTAAAATTGATGGATTATTTTGTCTTCAACTCTAAAATAATATTTAAATATGACCATTAAATTAAATTTCATTCTCATTTATAATAGTTTTATATTCAGTATATTCGTTTATTTTTATTTTATTATTTGTTGGCTTAAATTACAATTTTATGACGTTCTCCATTTCAGTACATTGAAATCGATACGTTATTTCTCCAACAGCTTTTGCAAATATTTATAAATTAAATTCATTCCCATTTATATAACTTTTATTTATTTATTTTAATTTAATTTATTTATTTATTTCAATTAAATTAAAATTGATTTTTTTAAATTAAATAAAACTATAGATCGATTATGAAAACTAAATATCAATATATTAAAAAGTTGACTTTCCCTCTTCTTGTTTATAGATTTCTTAAAAAATAATCATAGTAAAAGTAAAAACAAAAAAAAAAACAATAAAATAACTTCAAATAAACGAAAACAAAAAAAAGATTGGCATAGTCCCAAATATGATGACTGCTACTAAATCTGTATTACATCTGACCTCTATTTTGAATATACAAAGGTCAGGTTCAGATAATAATACACATCACGACTTGTCATTTCCAACTCTCTAGCTATACCAAACACATATACGCAAATAGAAAGAGAAAGAAAAAACTTTCACTAATGGACCAACATTCTCTAAAATGACTTGCACTGATTGAAAGTGAAATTACTTTTCCATTCACTCCTTTAAGGAAAAGTTGTTAGAAAAAGAAATAATTATAATCATAATCGTGATGTATTTAATAATACTATAGCATTTTTAATGATTAATTATTAAATATATTTTAGAATAAAATTTCTTACTATTGACACATTCAAATATACTGAAAACAATTATCATTATGATGTAAAAGAAAAGTATTCACTGTGAATAATTATATTCGTTGTAAATGAAAGAAAAGAATAATAATAATAAAAAGAAATAAATTATATATATTTTACTATAGACTATTGTAAGTTGGATGATGATCCATTGCGTGTTTGTGAAATAAAACATTATTATTATAAAGTTTTATTGGCAAACTACAGTCTTTTTTACTCAATATATAATTAAATAGATAAGATTTAGAATTATAATTAATGCTCGGTTGAATGGGAACATACTAGAAGAGTGTATAAAAAGATGCAATAGAAATGTTTGCAATGAAATAGAAAAGGGAAATATAAATGTACTCTTATTATGAACTTATATACCCATTAAGTCTAACTCAATACGAGTAGGAAGAAATTCAAAGCACTTTTGGGCCAATTCTTTTCTATTTTCACGTTCCAGCATTAAGTCTAGCTTTTCCTTTATCCTGTGGAGATACAAAACATTCGATGCAGCATAACTTTTTTGTTTGTCTGTTAAATATACATATATATATATATATATATATATATATATGTTACTACTGTTATTAATCTCTTTAATTATGAAAAAAATTAATTAAAATGTTGAGACTTATACAGGTGTTAAAAACTCCTTAAAATTAGCTGGAGTGTCTCCACTCGACTATCTCGCAATTTGAATAGGATTAAATAACATAATATATTATAGTTAAATTAAATTTAATTAATTATAAACTATAAATAATAAATATTAAACCAGCGCATGTTTGGCTTTTTGTTGATGGCACCACGTCACGTGTTGGCGCGTGAGATTTACAGTGTTAAAAAATTAATCCTGGTAATTTCAGCGAATCAATCAAGCTGAAATTCTATATATAGTAGTTTTATACAATTATTAATCATGTGTAAAATTATCAAACATATATCTTTATTTTTACGGTCACTTTAGAGGAAAAAAAATCAAAACGTTGTAGGTAATGACCCTCTTCCTGTTGAGCTACATTTCTCAAAGTTAATAAAAAACTACAAATTTTGAATAATGATCATGTACCAAATTTCATCATTCTAGCTCAAACCGTTTTTGCGTAATCTTGGTTACATACATACATACACACACACACACAGACATTTTTCTCAACCTTAGTGAAAATGATTCAGGAACCTTCAAAACGTATAAAAACATCAAAATCTCAACATCGAAAATTTTCGTGATCGCAATACTATCTCTTACGAGATAGTAAAAAGAGTTGGTTTCAAAATCCAAAAAAAAAAATCAAACTAAATGGCATACCATAAACCAAACAACAGTTGTGTTTGTGCTAGAAGATAGGTAAAAAAAAAATTTGGAATCCTTGCATTCAAAGTAATTAAAGATATATTTAATTAACATAAAGTGATTTTATGGTACATTTATCTTTCTGGGAATAACTCAAAAATAAACTATAGAGTTCAATACAATCACCAAGAAGAAATAGGAATGAAATTTAGGTAAAACATTTTTCTATTTAAATTATTTATTTGATAAGTGTTGCAATGGTAGAGGTTAAAGTATGCGCGAGAAGAAATGTGAAATAGTGGCATCTTAATGACCGTAATAGTCTCCACGATTTTGTATGCAAACACCCAAATGTTTTTTTGTTTCTCTAGCACTCCTTGAAATTTGAATTTTTTTCCGCCTGTGTATATATAATTTATAATAATATATAGATATATACGTAGATATACAAATAATATATAATAATAATAATAATAAATAATAATTAGACCTTTCTCATAATACTCGAGGTGTTGTTCTACAATTTGTTTTTCTAAGTAATCATAATATATATATATAGTGCTACCTAAGTAAAAATTTCATGTTCGCATAAATAATACATATTTCTCCAATCGTCCCTAATCTGAGACACTTCCATCAAATTTCTATTTTCTCATATTTTCTTCTCACCTAATATCATATATTTTATCTTCCCATAAAATTGTTTTCACCTAGAATTTTATGACCTTTTATTATTATAACTAGGACGAGATTTTGAAATTAATTATTAAGTTATCTCCGCCATTCTCCAGTAATAATTATCATTTATTTTTGGCACATAAATTTTGCGTAGATTTGTATTTTATGCTTGAATATATAGTTTTCTACTAGTAATGGATCACAACACTATTCGGAACCATATAAAACCACTGATTAATATTTAATCAAAATTTTATTTACAACATTGTCAAACGTTGTTCTTAATTGATTAAGACCTGAAGCTATTAATATTATTTGGTATTATTTTCTTAATAAAAAAAACAAACAAATCTCTGCTAAAATCATAGTTTTTTAAATAGTAGTAAAATAATTGATAATAATCTTGCTGACAAGTCTTTTTACTACACAAATACAAATTAGTCTCTCTCTTAAATATTATATATATATCAATATATTAGAAACATTTATTTTTCAGTTAGTTTTCCATTTAGATACATGTGTATAAATTCGATAATAAAGGTAAAAAATATACTAATAAATATTGCAAGAATTAATTACTTTATATATATATATATATATATATATATATATGAGTGTAATGTTTTTGAATGTTAACAGAATAAAAAAAATTTAAAATGTTAATTTCAAAAGCACTTGTCTCCTCGAACTTTGAATCCTTCTCTATTGAAGCAATCAACCATGATCAATCAAGGTGTTTCATTTTTTTATAAAGGTTTTTTTCTAAACCAATATTTAATATTAAACTTAGATTGAAAAAATTAAAATATAGCAACACTTATAGCAGAATGCAACATGTGTAACTTCATGTTACAAGAAAAATGTAATTTTAAAATTTTGGTTAAGTTTATGTTCTTTTCAATTATTCAATTTTATATTTACTTAAATAAATTTTATTTACCTTAGTAAAAATTATTGTAAAAAATTAGTTTGTAGCCCATGTTTTTTCATTGTAGCAATTTTTTTTTTTGTACATGTTTGGGATTTCAGATAAGATAAGAAATTAACTGCCCTGTTATTAATATATTGCAAGAAATTTACTTGATTCATTAAAATGATGCCTTAATGGATCCAATCTGATGAATAATCATAATATTTAATTAGAAAATAAAAATTTGAGGGTTTATTTAAAATCTAAAAAAAATCTAATTATTTTATCATTTTATCAATAAGAATAATTTTATTTTAGATTAGATAATCTTAGAATATTAGAATTTTACATCAGTGTAAATTTAAAGAAAAATCTTTAAAAAAGTAACTTTTTAAAATGAAATAAAATTGATAATAAAAACAAATAGTAATTTTTAGTGTTAACATTGAAATAAAATAATAAAAATCTTAAAAATAAATAAAAAAAAACCTCTGACTTTTGTACGTCCTACGCAAGGACAACGCCTATCAAGTCGGTTATATCAATGAGGTGTCCTATGATCAGTAGAACGGGTCCTCTCAACCTTTACCTTGATTTTCTTGATCGGAGGCGCTATCAAGTAGCTTTTCCCCAATGTTGTTCCCGAAGGCTGGGTTGACTCCGTCCCATAGACTCCAGCTAGGGAAATTCCATTGCCAGGCCCGGGACTTGAACCCGGGATCATGTGAATGTGAGGCAGGTTCGCTACCCGCACATTCAATGGAGCCTTTTAAAAATAAATAATTAAACATAATTGACATAAATATAATATTTATTTATTTTTTTTTTAATGACAATGACATAAAAAAAATCAAATATACTTGAATGATGATGACGTGTAATAGATTCTAAATATTTATTTCTTTTTATTTTCATCAAAAAAAATATGAAAAAATTAATCTGTTTTTTTTACTATTAAAATGTATTTTATGTAAATCAAAGGATTAGTCAATTATATCAAGTAAGAACATTATGTGTTATTCTATTTGTTTTTATACTTATCACTTAAGAGGAACAGTCCAAAGGACACTCTATAATTAATAATTTTAATATTAATTATATTTATATTAATAAATGAACTTCGGATTGAAATTCACGTGATTATGTAGAGTATTATACAAAATAATAATAATAATAGAAATAATAACAAAAATGAACATTAACAATTTCATTAAAATTATTAACAAACATGTCAAAGTACTTACAGAAAGAAAAATTCGGGAGTGTCCTCCCCTAGACTTTCCCGCATATAAATAGGTAATTAGGTTATTATTATTATGTTTTAACAACAATAAAAATAAACAAACTAATTAATTTAAATTATAAAGTAAAATGATTTAACACTATTATATATATATTTATAATTTACACCTAACGCTACTTGTATAGGAAAAATGTCACTTCCGGTAGTCAGATCATGATGAAATTTGGTATCTGAATTTTTTTCATATTTTTAAATCTATATACAAAATAGGAAGCAAATATCTCGAAGCAAACTGGTACTTTACTTGAAAGGTAAACGCAACCAGTGTAGGTAAAGTACCACTTCCGGTTAACCGATTTTGACGAAATTTTGATAGAAATCTACAAACTGTGAATAATATCGGTGTACCAAATTTCGAAGTCCTAGCTTGATTAGTTTTTGTGTAAATTTGCTTACAGACATTACATACATACATACATACATACATACATACATACATACACACACACAGACATAATTCGAAAAATGGTATTTTCCGACTCAGGGAGGTCTAAAACGTCAAGATCTATCGAAATCTCGAAGTCGAAATTTTTGATGATTCCAATACTTCCCTTATACGAAGTATGCGGGAAAGTAAAAATAATAAAATTTTGACAAATTATATAAAAGAATTAATAATTAGTAATCAAATAAATTAACTAATCTATATAATTTTCATATAAATAAAATATATTTATAGAAAATTAATATTAATTTCTGTTGTACTTCTTTAACAAATTTTAAAATTATTCATTAATCATTTAGTAATTTATAAATTTTTATTTCCCATTTTTACCGACCGACGATAGTAAGGGAGGTATTGTTTTTATTGTTTTTTAGAAAATTAATTTCTCCCCCTTAACTAAATTTAGTGTATTATTCATTGTCAAATTTAATTGAAATATCTATTTAAATCATTTAATTAACAAATTTAATTAAAATGATTAATTTAAGCATCTATTTAAAAAATAATCATAAACATTTAAAATTGCAATAACAAATGAATGAGCAATGTGTTATTTAAAAAAATTAAAAAAATAAATTCCTATTAAAACTTTCGTTCAATTTTGAAAATCCTTTCTTTTGAGATTTAAATTCATAACTTTCTTTTCTATATTTTTATATATATTATTAATATACTATTAATATATATGTTTAGAATTATTTCATATTTGGTATGTTATAGACACGTATAAATGTTTGTGATATGTTTAAGAGTAGGTACGTATATTATTTTACATATAATAAACGAGTATTTAATCATTGTGAATGTTCATCTACCGGAACAGAAACTTCTCCGTCACTATTTATCTTGTTACTATGATGAATAAATTATGAAATTTATTGGAGCAGAACTTTGCATTTATTATTTTTCCTTATAAGATTTCATTTTCCGCATTTTTTAATTGTTTATAATTATTTCATTAATTTTTTTTAAGATTATCATATTTAAGAAAAATAAAGAATAAAATAAATCCTTGTAGAAATATTTATTATTATTTATTATATTTAATTTATTAATTTAATTTAATCAAGTTAATTAGTTAATAGAAATCATTTAAAAAATGATGTTAATAAATTAACACCAATTTACTAGTTTCAAAAATTTATGTTATTATTATGTTATTATAATTATTTAACAATCTATATATTTAATACGATAGTGTCCGTCTGTACGCAAAAAACTCCAGAGCCTAAACTACAAGGAGTAAGGTAACCAAATTTTTCTGAGGTGAAGGGTACCTCAAATGATGAAAAATAAAAAAGAAATTAGAATCTTAGGTAACTCCTGAGCTGAGCTGCGAGTGTCCATTTTCCAGAAATATATATAAAGGAGAGTATTTGTAATGTATGTAATTTGTTTACTTTTTTGTTGTCATAGAAACAGATATATATATATATAATTAGAACCTCTCTCTCTCCCTCTATTTAAAATTTTAAAAAATTTCTTAAGCCAGGTAAATGAATTGGACTGGAAGAGGAGACATGTGATTAGAGAAATTGGGGAAAAATCAACCGAAATTTAATTAAACAAAAAAATTCAAGAATTATGCTACGGATACGACTTACATACAATTAACATACAAAATGTAGAATTTGAAAAAGTATAAATATTTAAATACTTAAGATCTCTAATCACGAAGGATAATAATATTCGAGAAGAATTTAAATCGACGTTGTAATTTTGTAACGCCTGTTATTATGCAGTAAAGGGGCATATCTCATCAAAGAGGATCAAAATTAAAATATATAAAACAATTATTTTTCATGTTGATCGATGACTAGGTTGACCATATTTCGAAAACACCAAACCGGGACAAACGGTATACCTTTTTTTTAGAACTAAATTGAAAAAATTTTGAAAAAATAATTACGAAATGTCCTAAATATTGAAAAAACAGTAGGGTGTCCCGAAGACTTTTTTGGGACAGAGCACCTAAAGACGGGACGTTTGGTCACCCTATCGATGACTCTGGGAGACGATTTGGAGTATTTGTGAGATTAATATTGTTCGCAGCATTTATAGGCCAAAAGAAGATGAGGTCACAGGGGGATGGCGGAGATGGCATAACGAGATATAATGTCCAGATATAGTTAAGGTTATAAAATCAAGAAGGCTGGGATGGGAAGGGGACATGGTTGGAATTGGAGAAACTAGACATTGGGAGAAACCGATTGGGAAACATCCGGTGGAAGACCAAGGACCAAGGTGGGTGGACAATGAAGGAAGGGACATGGGATGATAATTAACAAACAAGTGCATCTAAACTCCTTTTTAACAGGTATGTTTTGGATTAGATATATTTTACAAGAAAACAAATACATGTCTTATCTACTTATACTGATTGAAACAAAATGGATGAAAATCTTTTACATACAGACTTTCAACCAAATACTATGTATCACTCGGGGGTACAGGGGGCGGAGCCCCCGTATATGTGTGAAGAGCGCCGAAGGCGCTCGGATAAGCTAGTTGTTTGTTAAATTTGTATATCGATCTATCTCTGAATTGAAAACTTGATTTTTCCATTAATTTTTAATATTGAAAAAATTTAATTTACTTTTTTACCGACCGACGATAGTAAGTGAGGTATTGTTTTCACACCAAATTTCACATGTGGAGATTTTTACATATCTCTTAACAGAAAAAAAGTATTTTTAGCATGATGTCTGTCCGTCCGTATAGATGTGTACAGCTTGCACGGCTCAACGGATTTTGATAAAATTTGGAAAATTTACTTAATGCATCAGTACGATGAATTGATCAACTTTTGGTGTATATCCGGAAACCGGAAGTGGTAGTATTAGCGATCGACGATAGGAAGGGAAGGATTATTTTCACACCAAATTTCACATGAGGAGATTTTTTACACATCTCCACGAATCATGCTCTTTGTATTGGTTTTATCCTCGGGAAAAATCATCTTCATTAGTTTTTTCTTAATTGATAATTATATGACGTCATCCAGCTCCTACTTATATATTATAAATAAAATAAAATTAAAAATATTTATGTTATATCCATATCTGTTTTTTGTTGCATTAATAGATACATTTAAATCATTTGAAATTGTTTCTGTAGCTGGAAATTAATTTACTTAAAACAGTCAGTCGCTTCTGCGCCTGGCCACATGTCAACTTATTTATTCTGATGAACATTTACAAAGAAAAATTCGTTTATTCTTATTAATTATACTTAATAATTATTAATTAGTATGTAGGAAAAAATCATAAAGAATTTCATTATATATATACTCTATGTTTATATAAATATACTGATTATATTTAAAAAAATTCTACTTTATTTATTCATGATTTTGAAGAAACAGAAACATGTATAGTATTTGTTTGAACTCAATATTAGCTGAATGAGTAAAAAAATACTTAAATAAATTTCTTATAAAATATATTTACATAAATTCCAAAGAGGACCTTTAAAATTTGAGATTTAATAATTGAAAATGAATATTGAATTACACATACTCACATACATATTCATAAATTGTAAATTTAAATGTATATAAATAATAATTCTATTTATATAATTTTATATAATAGTTTATTTCAATATATTTTCAAATTTTAAATTTATATAGAGAAAGGGAGATAAAGATGATTCTTTTATCGTCTTTTAAAACACATTTATTTTTACTTTCTTCCTGGAGGCCTTTCTTTCTCGATAGAGTCGTTGGTTCACTGGTCAGGCCATTGACATTCTGCTATACATTGACACACTTCCCTCTTCACCCCTCCTTTCACCTTTTTTCTAACCTATTCTTCTTTTATTTAATATTGTTTGTACATAAATCACATGAACACAAAACACCTGTATTTCAATTTGTTATTTGTTTCATACAAGGTCACTTTAATATCCATTTTCCTGAATTAATCATCTCAACTTAAAAGAAATTATGAATTAAAAAAGAAAGAACAAAATACGATGATGAAATATTATCAACATTTCATTCTAAAATAAATAAATACGCACAATCATTTTTATTAAATATATATAATTACTTAAATATTTAAATAGAAAGGAAATTTCATATTTTTTTGTTTTGTTTTGTATTTACTTTCAAATTTATAATTGATAACTTAATTACAATTGCAAAATTAAATTAAAGTCATTCATATTTATATTTTTATTGATATTTTATCTTATATTTTATAGTATTTTTTCTTCAAAACAAGAGTGAATAATAAAAAAAAATAATAAATATTTACATAATTATGAATTTTAATATAAATATGAAATCAAATCACTTTATTTTATTTTTTTCTATTAGTGAAAAATATAAAATTTTAATAGTTATTTTTTAAAGGTCCTAATGAAGAGAGTACGTATAATATAAAAATATTACTTAAACACGGCCACTTTTAAAGATATTAAATAAATGGAAAATATGTACAAATACACTGGTGTAGAACATGTTTTCATTTATTTTGAGAAATATTACACTCAAGATTTTTTGAGAAGATTCTTATGAAAATCATCTCTACAATATTTTCTCTCTCTCTCTCTCTCTCTCTCTCTATATTTATATATATATATATATATATATATATATATATATATATTCCTTCTTGACCATTGTATTTGCATTAACAATATTTAAATATTTTAATAAAAATCATAAAACACATCACGCTACTTGGCTGATGCATACAAACAATAGCCTACTTCGGTTCAGAGAACATATTCCTACCAAAGCTTCACAATAAATACAATCCAAAAAAATATAATTATTTAAATAATTTTTCATTCTAATTCTAAATAAAGAATCAAAAATTATATTAAATAATAATAAAATTATTTATATTGGACTACTAGTATCTTCTATTGAAGATTTAGAAATAAAATTTTTTAACTTCTTTTTCAACCAATGTCGATAATTCAGTCCTGTATCAGGACCCTCTTGCTGAATTTGGTTTTTCTCGACCTTTTAACAAATTTATACAATTTTTTAATTATTTATAACAATTATTAAATGAGTTTTCTAAAAATTACAAATTTGTTTCCTAAAATAGTAAAAATTGATATAAAATAACTCGATTTCCATTCCAAAATGAAAAAAAAATATTTAAATTTACTTGCTAAAATACTTGATCATATATATAATATATATAATATACTTAGATGGGTTCAGTTTTATATTTTTCAAAGTAGCAATAGCTTATAGAATATTTCGACCAAGGATTACTACACTGCTAATAATATTATTTCTGAAATTATATTGCCATATAAGCAAGATTGTTCAATAAGTTCGCTGAACATCCGAAAGTGTTTTTGCTCCATCGTTAGAGAATGCGGCACCAATTTTGCATAGTTTTTTGAAACTCAAATTAACACTCAAAATATTGCTGAAATGCCTAAAGCCTCTTTTAAATCTCTTTCAATCAATCGACGGTCTTCCAATACCATATCTTATCGCTGAATGAACAACCTATTACTCTTTTAATATAAAATAAAATAATATATATATAAATTATATTTCTCATTTCCTTTTATCATTATTAGGTATAATATACAATAGAGGCATCATTAAATATTGACATGTTTCAAGCAAAGCTTGCTAATAACTATTAATGTGTATATATTATTCTATAATAATAATAATAATTTAATTATTCTTTTAGATAAGTATCATAACAATGTGTAAATATTTATAATAATTTATTTAATAATTGTAAATATTCTTTTAAAACTAATATAATCAATATAAACCGAGGAACAATATCTCTCATTGAAAGCCACATTACAAATTAAATTATATATAAGAAATTATTTTTTTAATAAAATGGATACAAGTCGATTTGAAGAGTGTAAATTGTTTGTGCATAAATTTCCAAAGAAACGAAAATGAATTTGAATATCAAAATTTGGCAGATCACAAGGTACTCATTTCAAAATCATTACTAAAAAACGTTATAGAGGCTATTAAGGATAATAGGAGTTAAAATCGACGAAAATTTAATAAAAGAATATTTTGATGAAGATGAAAACCTTGGCTATAAAAATATTCCATTGACAGAGATGAATTCAATTCAATCGGAAATAAAGAATAACGAATCTGATGAAAAACATTTTTTGATTAATAAAGTAAATGATTCCAAGTTAATTGTAAATAAAATAAATTTTCATGATGTAAAAAATTTATTTTAAACAAATTTGATAAACAACACAATCCTGTTAAATGGTTTGAGCAATTTGAAAAAGAATACCAAAAAAGCAGGTTGATTTTGATTTTGATAAAATTAAAATTTTACGTTTTTTTTTGTTTCCAGCCCAGTCAGGTATATGAGGCTAATTTTTAAAAAAACAATTTGGTTAGAAAAATGGAATTCATGGATAGATTCATCTTTAAATTTATTTATAGATAAAGGATGTTCTATAATTAAGAAAGTTTATAATTATAAATATCTATTATTTATAAATTATGCCACATATAAAGAAAAATTATTTTTAGAAGCTAAAAATAATAATGAAATTGAAGCAAGAATTAATTACCAATAGATATCAAAATCAATTAGATAGGGAAAATCAATTAGATAGGGAAAAAATTATAGAAATCTATAGAAAAACTTTTTACAGAATTTAGAAAATTAGACAATAGATTTAATAAAAAAAAAATTGGATCAAATTTTAATGAAAATACTATACTAAACCAGAAAAATATGAACAAAAGCTTAAATTTACTAATTTTTATGATTAAAGCTATTTTTGAGATAATATAAATAAGTTGACCTGTGGCCAGGTCCGAATCGACCGACGGTTTGAAATAAATTAATTTCCAGCTACAGAAACAATTTCAAATAATTTTAATATATCTATTAATGTAATAAAAAACAGAAATGGATATAACATAAATATTTTTAATTTTATTTTATTTATAATATATAGCTGAAGTAGCCGGCGTTGCCGGCGTTACCCGAGGCTGTGACGTCATGAAGGGCTGGGTGACGTCATATAATTTTAAATTAAGAAAAACATAATGAAGATGATTTTTCCCGAGGATAAAATCAATACATTCGTGGTGATATGTAAAAAAATCTCCTTATGTGAAATTTGGTGCGAAAATAACCCTTCCCTTCTTATCGTCGATCGCTAATACTACCACTTCCGGTTTCCGGATTTGCACCAAAAGTTGATCAATTCATCCCACTGATGCATTAAGTAAATATACCAAATTTCATCAAAATCCGTTAAGCCGTTCAGGCTGTACACATCTATACGGACGGACAGACGGACAGACATCATGCTAAAAATACTTTTTTCTGTTAAGAAAATGCATGATTCGTGGAGATATGTAAAAATCTCCACATGTGAAATTTGGTGTGAAAACAATAGCTCCCTTACTATCGTCGGTCGGTAAAAACATTAATATAAATTGTCTATTCAATTTTGACATACATTTATTATTTTAGTCTCAGTGATTTTTTTAGATAGTCACATATCAAATTATCTTTTATATTATTATAAAAATTATATATATATATAAATTCTTTTTATTAAATTTCATGAACTTGGCGAGGTTCTGCAATTCAACCTGAAGTTCGACAGGTGTGATATTTAATTAAAATAAGAATTTCAACGTTGTGGTATTTTCCTTTATTGCTTGAGATCATTTATTAAAAAAGTTATTTTATGAATCTGTTTTTTATTTCCTTTAAAATCTCTTCTTACGGTTTCTAATAAGTTTTTAATCATAAAATATTCGTAAAGTTTTTTTTAATTTCATTAATTATTAAATATAAATATACATTGTATAAATAAAAGATGTGATGTATGATTTAACAAACATTTTTCTAATAAAATTATATTTGCATTAATCTATAGATCCCATTATGGCTCGTCAATCATTCATCCTCTCTTGGATGCGATGACACTATTTATTTTTAATGGTTGGCAACGATAATTGTGCTGTTTATTTCATAAGTAATGTAAAACTAGTGAAAAAAACACCACATTAATAATCAATTTTATTATGGACCAATAATAATCTAATTATTTTTCAAAGAATTGGCTTAGGACACTTTCAAATGGCTCATTTATTATATAAGTATTAAAGTAGTATCAAATTTATTATAAAAAAAATTACCGGTGTAAAATGAAAATATAAATTCATTACTTGATAAAAATGAAAAGTTGCATAAAAAAATAAATTCTGCAGATGAAGCAATAAATATATCATCTTTCCGTTTCATTTTTGCTGTAATAATCAAATGACTGCCGTGTATTATGCGGCACTGAGTTCTTTTCAGTATCACAGAACACAAGCACATTGTTTAGAAAATGTATAGAAAATAGAAAATATAAAAAAATTGTAAATATAAATATAACATTGTATTAAAACCAGTGATTCCCAAAATGAGAGCCGTGGCTGCCAGGGAAGCCGTGAAATATTCAATTTAATTTTCTAATACTCGAAATTTTGCCCCAACAATCTTGTAAGCTTTTTAATTTTTCGCTGTTAAATGGGTAATCGCTTTTAAAAAAGGAAAGTTTTCCAATTTGTCAAGAAAGTACATTTTTTTTTATAAAAATCTGATGTTTTAATGGAGCCGCAAACCAGAAAGGATTGGGAACCTCTGATTTAAACCATAGGTTCCCAAACTTTTTTGTCGTAGACTCCTTGCCATGTTTTTCGGATTTGGGTAGACCCCCTATTGAAATTGATTTTTGTAAAATTTTAGTAAATATCGTAGTCCCCCAATTTATTTTCTGGCGTAGACCTTGCAGTTCGCCATAGACCCCTGGGGTCGATATAAACCACTGATTTAAACTCACAAATTTTAAAAAACCGTATTTTTGAAAAATTCAAAATATTTATTTTTATTTATTGCAGTGTCATCGACTTTCAATATACATTTCAAATTTGAGCAAAATCGTTCAACTAGAAGTGGAATCAAATCCAATTACATATTTTTAAAATTACAGACAGACAGAAAAGTGAAGTTAATAAAAATCGTATAAAAAGATTCTAATAATCAAAACATCTTAATACATATTATTTAACTTTGCAATTTTCAGTCTTTTTAATGATTATACATAAAATAAGCTAACTTATTAAAAAAAATATAATGTGTAGGTACTTATTCATATTTCAGAATAAATTTAAAAAAACACTAGTTAACATAAATAAATAAAATTTCAGTCGATTTATTTAACCATATAATATATTATGATTTATTTTTTAATTTTATTTTTATTAACTCCTTAAAATATCTGAATATTTTTTTGTCCCTTTCTATGGCCCTAGTGAATTCAACAGTAGCAAATTAGTTTATTTTATATGATGGTAATATTTTAACAATACTTCAAAAGTACATTTTTGTTGAAATTATGAAATTAGGAATTTTTATTTATTTTTTTGAATTGTTCTTATGTTCTTGTGGTCCTGATTACCGTTGTAATCAATTTTCCCCAAAATATTTTCATTGTTAATTTATAATGTTCACAAACATCTATGTAGAGATGAATATAAAAATATGGTATTGTTCATATTTTATATTTCAAAAAATTACCCATTAAAATTAAAAATATGGATATTTAAAAATTCTCTTTCTTGAAAAATTATGTTAAACTGAAATCTTTGTTTAGATTAATCTTTGTAACTCAGATTTAACAAAAATATAAGATTCACTATTTATATTATTTATATATCATTTCAAATTATATACATACTTATATTTCCAAAGTATTTATTTATTTCCTAAGTTCTTTTTTTTGTAATCAAATATAATAATTAAAATTGTTAACAAATTTAACACTACCCGATTTTAAAAAAAAACTTCTTCTTAATAAACATTATTAAACTTTATTTATTAGAGGCATTTAAATAAATATTAGCATAATTTTAATACCACTATCACAATATTAAAAAAAAAACTTCACTATATAAATTCATCATCATTAATTCCTATATTTTATTTATGTATATTTTTTTTTTTAGATTTTTAGATATTTCCATTTTTAGCAAATATTAAACAATCTACTAAATAAAAAACATTTTTTTCAATAAATTTTTTAATTTTATTTTATAAATATTATTTATGGATGGTATTATTTGGAAAATTATATATCTTTTTAGTAATGTATATTAACACAAAAAATATTTCTAAATGATAGTACAATGTTAAAAACAAATATTTTTGTGCTAGTATAATAATATTGGCCTAATTTCATGCAAGGTTACTATCGATAAGAGAGCTTTTATTAGAAAAAAAAATCAATAACATACATATATGACAGGAAAATAAATTATAGTACATAAATATTTAAAAACTTACTGTTATACTACTACCTATTAGTAGCTATAAAAATAACAATAATAATAATAATTAAAATAATAATTAGGATTTTATATTTATTATTTATTTAATCATTATCTGAATTAAATATAATATGATTATCACATTTATTTATTATCAGGTTGGTGAGAAGTAATAAATGTGTCTGTTTAAACTGCAATCAATATATAATACATGCATATATGATATCATTAAAAATAAATATACGGTAGTGACTTTTGATGACACTATCATTAATTAAACTAAAATAATAGTAATTAGTCTTTCATTTAATCCTTATTATTCTTAATATTATTGGGTATATTATCATATATTATCCGGGAAAAACTTTATTTTTAAATTATTTCACACACACACATTCTTAATATTTAAATGATATAAAATAATTAATTATTTTATGCTCAATAAATAAAATCATATATTCAGTTCATTGAATGTTTCAGAGTAGTATATAAGAAAAATATAAAAATTAACTTTTACTTGAAATATTAACACGATTTCCGAGAATTTCGGATTAGGACTATTATATAATATTAAGATTATTATTTTTTAAAAAAAAAAACAAAATAAAAACAATAATTTTAAAAATATAATACAATAAATAATATCTTCATTTACATAAAATCAATTCTTTTCTAATAATGTTGGTCATTTTTAATTCACAAAATTATTATATATATATACATTCCCCAAAATTTAATCCAATGATATAAATAGTATTGATAAGAGATAGACATTTAACAATGTTGAAAGATGGTGTATCAAAATTCTGTGAGAATCATCAAGAACTTCTAGATGATTGTGCAATAACTATAAATCAAAATATCCTTAATAATAGACACTTTATGATATTTTTAAGTTACATGTTATTTTTTATTAACTTTTGATCAATTGCTAGACATTTTAATATAACCACATATCGATATTTAACTTCAATTTCCAAAAAAAAAAAAATGATGAACAATTACATGGAATGAAGTATTCTTGCCCATTTCTAGTGTAGAGGCATATTTTTATCTTACGAACATAGATTTCTATAAACGTTTGGAAAATATGTGGGGCTTCATATGCAATATGCATGAATTTAATATAATTTTAAACAATATATTTTTTCAACTTTACTAATTGAATCAATAAAACTAATTTACCAAAATAAACTATAATTATATATTTCTTTTTTTTAATACAAAATATTTATTTTTGCATTTATATAATTCTTTTACAGTTTATGATAAAGGGGTTGTGAATATTTGTTGCTTTTTGTTTAAGAAAAGATTATTATCTAATCTAAAAATGAGAGTGGGATCGCTGAAGTTTATCCATGACCTCTGTCAAGAAAAATAATATTGCATGTGAATTAAGAAATATTTAAATTTCCTCATTTTTATTATTATTAATTTATAGATAAATATAATATTGAATAATGTAGATAGTTAGTTTGAAAATAGATATGAATAAAATATAAAAGTAAAATTTAATTCTTGAAGAGGAATCATATTAATATAATCCATCTTTATTACTTTTAAGATTAGAACTTTTTAATTCTTTCTTAATCTTGTGAATAAATGAACTCTATGTTATGAGTAATAGAAGTGAATTGGTATAACTTTGGCTTTCTTAATATAAGAAGAACCAAAATAAATGTCAGGCTTATTAAAGTGGACCAAAAAAAATAAATAAATTCCATTGTGAACAATTTCAGAACTTTATTTATAATATATAAAATTTGTTTGTCTTTTTATAAATTTGTTTATAGATTAAATTGATTATAAATAAATAATTAATGATTCTAGAAAGAGTTGTCAAGCTGTGAAGCTCTGTCGGATTAACGCTATCATGTTCATCTACACACATATCATATCATATATATGAAATTAATTGAAAACTTGTTTTAAAAAAAAATACTTTATATTTTATAATTCATAACTATAAAACTTATTATTAAATGAAAGCTTATAAAATTCCCCATTTTTCCCATTTTTTAATGGTTAGCATTTATCTTATTATTTTTTTTATTCAATAAGATAATTTTCTATCTTTGATAAGTCAAAATGATACATTTTGATTTGTTTTATTATAATTTTTTTTTAATCTTTGTTTTTATAATATTTTATTTATTTTTTTTTCTTTCTAGGACCATTGCTCGCAACCGTCGTTATTGTGACAACAGGGCAGATTTTAAAAGTTGTAAGTCCACGGTTTGGTACACTAGTTGCTGAGGAAGCAAATCGAAAAGGATATCTACGAAGCATCCACTCCCGGGTTATCACAAATTCAGAAGAAATTGCTTTCTATGGAGGACATAAAGTATATAAAAATCAATTTTAAATATATATTATTTTTTTTATTCATTGACAATTTTGTATGATATGAAAAACCATCCAATTTATAATATATATAAATTAAAACCGAAGAATATGACACACAATTCAGGTTTTTGCCAAATTTCAAACGATAATACCATTTATGACATTATTATTGGTGTCAAATAGGACTATTAGGTACTTATAGCATAAATTACAGCTTTATTTTCTTATATAATAACAACTACTAAAATTTACAAAAATAAATAAGCGGGAGTGTCCTCCCCTAGACTTTCCCGCATATAAATAGGTATAAAGAGTTGTGAATGAATATTTAGAATGTGTAAACTTGGTACCTAAAAATATCCATAGGTGAAATTTGGTGTGAAAACAATACCTCCCTTACTATCGTCGGTCGGTAAAAAAGAAACGCTACTTGTATAGGTAAAATGTCACTTCCGGTAGTCAGATCATGATGAAATTTGGTATCTCAATTTTTTTCATATTTTTAAATCTATATACAAAATATGAAGCAAATATCTCGAAGCAAACTGGTACTTTACTTGAAAGGTAAACGCAACCAGTGTAGGTAAAGTACCACTTCCGGTTAACCGATTTTGACGAAATTTTGATAGAAATCTACAAACTGTGAATAATATCGGTGTACCAAATTTCGAAGTCCTAGCTTGATTAGTTTTTGAGTAAATTTGCTTACAGACATTACATACATACATACATACATACATACATACATACATACATACATACATACATACATACATACATACATACACACACACAGACATAATTCGAAAAATGGTATTTTCCGACTCAGGGAGGTCTAAAACGTCAAGATCTATCGAAATCTCGAAGTCGAAATTTTTGACGATTCCAATACTTCCCTTATACGAAGTATGCGGGAAAGTAAAAAGTCAACTTTTGCGCAATATCCCACACAGGGGTGGTAATATTGCGCCGGCGAGATGTGGGGGATATGGTTTAAATAATAAAAAAATTAAAACTCATAAAGTTGAAATATTTAAATATTCAATTAGGTATGTTTTGGGAATTAAAAAAAGTAGATAACTTAAATAATATATTTACACAAGTCTGTGAATATTAATATTTCCCTCGACTTACTAAATTTTCAATGTTAAGCAAAGGTAAAATGGGCACCATAACCCCTGAAAACACCTTTTTTAGATAAATACTTGCAAATAGTAAACAATGAGTGAAATGTGAAAGATTAGATCCCACAAATGGACATTTAAATATTTAAATAAATAAAAAATAATAATAAAATTTTAACGGTAAACTTATGAATGGAATTTATTTATTGTTTTATTTTTACGTTTGAATATATTAATTTTAAATGAAAATTTTAAGTACTTTTTTGTAGATAAGGAAATTAAACTTTATCAATGATTTCTTTAATTATAGAAACAAAAGAAATCTTTTTATATATTTATCTAAAATGTGTTATCAACAAATATTTCGTCAATGAATAATAATTTGAAATTTTTTGTAAGATATACTGCTTCTAAGATTGTAATGTTTTGAAATTTTTCTGAGATTTACTAACATAGGCAATTAGTTTTAAAAAAAAACATCTTACATTTGTTTATTGCATTTTAAAACAGCTGATCCGTCTAGTTTCATAATGATGACCGATAATTATTTTAAAAATTTAAAAAAAAAATATTAACTCATTATTTTAAATTATCTTTTATTATTTATTTATTTTTTGCATTCTGTTTAGATTAATGCAATTTCAGTTGAAATTTTGCATTTTTAAATTTTACAGAATATGTCGAATTAAATTATATTCCACATTATATAATACTTAATATATAACAATTTTAATTGTTGGGCATTCAAAACGTACTATTCTCGACTAAATATGATAATAATTGTTTACCAAAACGGAAGATTCAGATATTAGGTTAAAACTACCAGTAGATTCCTTTTTTAATTCTAAAGAAACTTTCCTTATGCAAAATTTCTCGGTCGCTTCTAGTTTCTGAGATAAAAATTGTTAAAATTTGACAGATAAACTAGTTATAAACGTCCAAATGAGCAGCCTTTTAGTAATGTTTTATTGACTAATTCACTAGTTATTCGCTTATTCACTAATTTAAGTTTTTTTCGATTTAGTTTGAATATAGTAAAATTATTTAATTAATTAATTTTGTAATTTTCTTATATCCAAACCGAACTCAACCTCCCTCCCTGAAAATTAGTGAAGTCCTCTACTGGCCAAATAAATAAAACATGGTATCTAAACTGATGGATTTATATGTAAATTTTAATAATTTTTTTTCGGAAACTATAAGGGACCGAACCATTTGCTAACTTAATAGTTACTTAGAATTAAATCTACTGGTAAAGTTTTATTTAAATCCCTGAAGCTTCCGTTTTTTTAAACAATTACCAAGACGATATATCTTAGATTATGTGACCGATTTAGCCTACCTTAGGTAGTTACAAATAAATATTGCAATATACGGTATATTGGCGTATATATATATATAATTTTATATAATAAATAATTGACGTAAATTAGAAGAACTATTTTGGTATTAACTAAATATATAAATTTATAAATTGATCTAAGTGAAAGGAAGAATAAAAAAAAATATAAATTCTGTAGATGCAGCTGTGAATGGGTCACTTTTCCGTCTCTTGGGGGCATAACGTAAACATGAAGGAAATTGTACAAAAATAAATAAATAAATAAATTGAAAAGTGAAATTTGATCAATTGGCCTCCCGCTATGACTTAAAATAATGAAAGTTTAAATTTTTAAAACGATGATACAGCTAAATTAGTATTTACTGACAATATATAAGAATCTATCATTATCTTTTTATTAAGATAAAATTTTCAACTATTGAATGTACTTTTCATATATAAATATATATAAATGAAAAAAAAAAATTATTTCAACAAAAACATTTTATATCAATGGAAATTTAATTTAGGCCAACTAAAATGATACAGACACAACTTTTTGTATTTATTTATATTCTTTTAAATTCATAAGTAAAATTTTTTAATATTTTTCTGGAGATTTTAAAATTTTTAGAAATCTTTTGAAGGGCAATCATTTTTTTAAATTATTTATTTAAATTTCTTTAAAATAATTGAAAATATTAAAACAAAAGTAAATTAATAAAGTTTTTATACATTTGACTTTTCAATACATATATTTGGATATAGTTGGATATACTACAATGTATTGGGAAAATAAACTAAAAATTTGCTTAAATATTATTAATTAAATATTTTTTTTAATAATTAATTAAATTAATTTTTTTTCATATGCAATTTAATAACTTTTTTTGGAAATTAAATTAATATTAAAAAAGTAGATTAATTAGTTATTTAATTAATTGTTAATAATAATAATATCAATTGTTTACGTTTGTGTGAATTATATTAATTTTGCCACTTGAGTTTAGAATTGCTTGACTTCCTTTTGAGAACTTGTGAGTTCTATATCAAAATAAATTACCGCTATAAAACATTCAACTTATTAATTTTTACAAAATACTAATAAATTTTTAAAAGTCACAATTTTATTCAATATTAGATCCTGAGCTTATTATTTTACCTCCACCCAGCTTACATGGGCAACCCCGAAGTGATGTTGAAATTAAAATTTCTAATTTCTGAATAATTAACTTGAAATTTTCCACAATTATGTTATATTTAAAAAAAGGATGTTTATTGTTTAATTTAAAGTCTCACAAAAAAATGTAAAATTATATAAGTATATTAACAAATATAATTTACTCAAAATTCTTTAGTTTTATTTTTAATATATAAATAAAGTAGTCTTATTTAATAACATATTTCAACTTATATACTCTCATTTCGTTTTATGAATGATGAAAATTTATCATTTGATTAGATAAATACACTAACGGAAAAGAAAATAATATAAAAAAAAAATATGAAATAGTTGTGCTAGGTAAACTTAAAACATTTAGATTTTTGCATACAAATTATTTATTTATTTATAATTACTTATAATTGTTTTTAATTAACACAAATGATTTTATGGTGCTTTATACTTCCTCGGAAATGTCAAAATTAAACTATATAAATTTTCAATTCAATTGTTTCTTTTTTACTTTCCCGCATACTTCGTATAAGGGAAGTATTGGAATCGTCAAAAATTTCGACTTTGAGATTTCGATAGATCTTGACGTTTTAGACCTCCCTGAGTCGGAAAATACCATTTTTCGAATTATGTCTGTGTGTGTGTGTGTGTATGTATGTATGTATGTAATGTCTGTAAGCAAATTTACTCAAAAACTAATCACAAGCTAGGACTTCGAAATTTGGTACACCGATATTATTCACAGTTTGTAGATTTCTATCAAAATTTCGTCAAAATCGGTTAACCGGAAGTGGTACTTTACCTACACTGGTTGCGTTTACCTTTCAAGTAAAGTACCAGTTTGCTTCGAGATATTTGCTTCATATTTTGTTTATAGATTTAAAAATAGGAAAAAAATTCAGATACCAAATTTCATTATGATTTGACTACCGGAAGTGACATTTTACCTATACAAGTAGCGTTAGGTGTAAATTATAAATATATATAATAGTGTTAAACCATTTTACTTTATAATTTAAATTAATTAGTTTGTTTATTTTTATTGTTGTTAAAACATAATAATAATAACCTAATTACCTATTTATGTGCGGGAAAGTCTAGGGGAGGACACTCCCGAATTTTTTCCACCTATATAGGCAAATAATAATTTTAGGAAAATAAATTTAGAATTTTAGTATTTAAAATTAATTTAGAGAACTCAAAACTGCACTGAAAGCTGAAGTTAGATAAATATACAATAAAGAACAAAAAAAATTTTGAATAATTTCTTAATTGGCTACTGTAATAGTTAAAGCTATTTGCCCAACAAAAATTTAGTCAAATGGCTTTTGCCTAGGCAAATCCTATTTTCCTAAAATAAAATTTTTATAAGAGTTATAATAATATATTTGTATAATTTATAAGTCAAATTAAAAAAACAAATTAAATAATTTTATTATTCTTTGATATTGATTAAAACCTGTTCAGGAATTAATTACTGAAATTAAGAAAAAAACATTTAACATTTTCTGTAAAGGGACTTTAGCTCAAAATCCTCCTGTATATAATATTTAACATAAGTAATTTCCTTTTATAAATATGAAATACATATATACAATTATTTTTCTTATAATAAGGTTAAATTACAACTATTTATTTGCACTAGCTATATAATAATATATAATATGTAATTTGTAAGCATTTTAATAATTGTATTATTTTTTTTTCTTTTGTATTTTAGGTAGAATTGGCAAATCTCACTTCAGCCTATTCTTCTCTTGTTAAACAAATGAATATAATTTTTACTCAACGATTATGGTATGTGATGTTGGAACAGTTCCTAATGAAATATGTATGGTCTGGTACTGGAATGATTATGGTTTCACTTCCAATACTTGCAGGTGGAAAAAGTATGTATAAATGTTATTAATTTAATATATATTATATATGTAATAAAGCTGACAATATAAATTGATTTTCAAATTTTGTATTTGTTTTTACTTTTTATCTTTCAATAGATTATACTAATCTAACAATTGTCATACCTGGACTTTTCTAATATTAAAACATTCTTATACATATTTGCACAACATTTAAAATCAATTCATTTTCATTTATTTTTATTTCTCTTTTTTTTTTGTTAATTAAATTAAAATTAAAATGAAAGAAAATAAGATGGGGTCATCAATATCAAATTGGATTGTATTAAGTTAATTTCAGCCCTTTAAAATATTTTTCTTTTAATTCATTAATTCTGAAATTATTTAACTTTTTCACACACTTATTCATATAGTAAAGATTTTGTTGTTCAATAATATAAAATTATATTAATTATTATGAATTATTTTAAGACTATAAGTGTCTGATCTAATATTATTAATTTATGTTCGCTTCTCATTGATTTTTTTGTTTTTTTGTTTTAGAAGATGATAAAACCGGTTCATCTGATCATGGAGTTAGCGAACGAACGCAATATTTTACTACTGCGAAAAACCTGCTTGTATCAGGTGCTGACGCAGTTGAAAGACTCATGTCTTCCTATAAGGTATCAATAACAAATTATGACTTTGAAATATTAAAAAATAATTCCATAAATTATTTATTCAATATTCCTATATTCAAGTTCAAACCCCCTCTCTTACTCTCTTATCTGTGGTATTTCAATTGGCTTCAACAATGGATAATTTTATCATTTAATTATATTTCTGATTTTAATTTAATTAAATTAGAAAATGAATTAGAAAAAAAGAGAAAAAACAATTTTTTATATGAAATTACATAAATTAAATAAAACATTTAATATTATGTATTTATAAATACATTTAAAATATCATTATATTTAAATATTTTATTCAAATGTTAAGAAGCATTTCATTCTCCTCTCTCCCTATTTACTATTTTAGTGACAAAATAGAGAAACGTATAAATTCAATTTTGAATTAAATTAATCATATATTTTAAATTTTATGTATTTATGAAAATGAATGCTAATCAAAAGAAGAAAATAAATATTTATCGTCTCTTCTTAAATTCCGCCGCATAATTTCATATTATATTATAAATATTCCAATAGAGTATTTCTTTAATTTTAAATGGGGAATTTTTATTTAACATTTTCATAGAAAAATCATTTATAATTAATAAACATTTTAATTATATATAATTTTATTGAATTTATTAAATATACGAGTAAGATATATTCATATTTTTTTTTTGTGTTTTAATAGGAAATTGTAGAATTAGCCGGATATACAGAAAGAGTAAGTGATATGCTTAATGTATTTGAAGAAGCAAGTAATGGACGTTATAAAAGAAATACAGTTGGTCAACAAAGATTAGCATTATCATCAAATTGTCTTATAGAATTTGATAATGGAGTGCCACTACCAAAAGGTGCTAATACATATTATTTATTTTCTTTAATTTATACACATTCATATCAATTAATATATTATTTTCATTATAATTTAAAAATCATTTTTACTTTACAATCGAAAAAAGTTTTTTTGAGAGTTAAGTTATTGTAATTTCAGTTCACTAGTGAGATTTGATTTTAACAGATCTCCCCGTTTCAAGTCATTCTGATCCCATAAAAGTGGTTTTACCGTTGACGTTTGAGTGTGTGTGTGTATGTTTGTGTGTGGCAGAAATCTTGTTTTAAGTATTACATAGATATTATAAATACCTAATCTCAGCATACCATTACTATCATAATCTTATTACAAAAATAAAAGTAACTTTTATATAAAAATTTTTTTAAAAATTTTTTTAAAAATTTTCTTTTAATTGATTGTCTTTATAAGAGAAAAATTAAACAATTATTAATAAAATAATTAATAAACTAATGTGTTTTTGGTATTTTTAGGTGTAATTCATGAAACAAATGATGGTACAATTTCATTAGACAAAGTGCCAATTGTAACACCCAATTGTGATGTTGTCTGTTCATCTCTAACAATAAAATTAGAGCCAGGCATGCATCTACTTATAACGGGTCCAAACGGATGTGGAAAATCATCACTTTTCCGAATTTTATCTGGACTCTGGCCGATCTATGCTGGTGAACTTCACAAACCTTCTAATTCAGAAATGTTCTACATTCCTCAAAGGTTTAATTAATTTTAATATAATATATTATAATCATTTATTACAAACCCAATTGGAACTTAATCAAAGATTGAAAAAGTTTTTTATTATAGGATTCTATTACATTTTCATTAATTTGTGGTCCTTAATATTAATGGGTCTCACAAAATTGTTATCTAAAATCCTAATCAATACATATCATTGTTATATATAGTATATTAAATCTTTATCTAGCCAAATTAATATTCTTAAGCCCATTAATGCATTGTTAGTTAATTATATCATAATATTGATTAATTGTATTTGAGAAAAAAATGATTATCATTAAATTTCTCATCAATCATAAATCCATATTAATAAAAAAAACAATTTTTATTCATATTCCAACAGGCCTTATATGACATTAGGCACACTTGCAGAGCAGCTTATCTACCCCGACACTTTGGAAGATATGAAGGCTCGACGACTTACTCTGGATGATTTATCAAAATCTTTGGAATTAGTTCATTTGAGTCATATAATCACACGTGAAGGTGGTTGGATGGTTTCTGGAGATTGGAAGGATGTTCTTAGTGGTGGTGAAAAGCAAAGAATGGCAATGGCAAGACTTTTTTATCATAAGTATGCATTTTTTGTAAAGATTTTATTTATTCGTACTATAGTCAATTGATTATTATTATTTTATTTATTTTTGTTTTTTAGGCCTCGGTTCGCTTTGCTTGATGAATGTACAAGTGCTGTTAGTATCGATGTTGAAAGTGATATATATAGGGCAGCCAAAGATGCAGGAATAACTCTTCTTACAATTACTCATCGACCTTCTCTCTGGTTAGTTTATTATATTATGATTAATAGATAAATAAATGTTAGTAACGAAATGGAGAAAAAAAGGAAAAGGAAAAAAATAATGGTAATTCACTTACGACTAAATGATATAAACACATTAAATAGATGAATAATCAAATGAATTAATGGTGATTTGTGGCATTAAAAAGCCCTCCACTGCTATATCGCCTCAAGACCAATATATATATATATATATATAGAGCAGACTGGATCCAACTCTCGATTTTATTTTAATTAGGCTTTTAAGAATTTTAAGATTTTACTAAACATAACTTCTTGAAAATATTTTTAATTGTATTCATTATCAATGGAATAACTTATATTTACTCTACTCTCTTTAAGTTTGGAAATATCTTCTAAAAGTATGTAAAATATTCGATCTATTTAGATTTATAAATATATATTTAATTAAATAAAACAAAAATTAAGATACATAAATACATTTTTTAGGAAGATTCTTTTAGAATAAAGAATTTTTTTCATTATTAATCACTATTTTCTTTAATGATTTTGTTACATTTTAATAATATGTTGAAAAAAATGTCTCGAAGGTACATCTCAATCGTAATCGTTGCTGAGAGATCCTCTGCTAATTATCCCTTAATAATATGATTGGATTTCAATCTAGTGACCTCGCGCACCATTGTGTTCTTTCTAAAATTTACTTCTCTCATAAATGCAAATAATTTTAGTTTAATTTATTTTTATAAATATATATCTAGTAAAACAGGTTATTACACTAACTTTTAGTATATAGAATTTCTAAATTATTAACTTTAATAATTTTTTTTTATATGTCCAATGTAGTATGTAGTTTTTGCACAAATAAAATAATTTAATAAGCCAAGTACATTATTTATTATAAATTTTATTCCATATATAATTAATATGAACTATAAAATGATCGATAGCAGTTGACATTCAATTTTATTATTATACATACATAAATATAATTCGGTCCTCGATTTGATGTATTATTTTTTTTCTGACCTGAAGTCTTATCTAAGTTGAACATTGTCCAGAGTAATTAAACGTTATTTAATAAAAAGCAAATAAACAGGAACATACTTTTGTGACCTTCACTTCTTTCGACATATTTAATCATTGAATTATGCAATTCGATCGTTTATTAAAAGGTCAAAATGTCAATTAAGCATATTTTCTAAACTTACATCTTTACATTTCGAAAATAGTAATATTTTGGATTTTCAATTTATAATAATATATTGTTTTTTAGTAGATAAAATAATCCAATTTAACAATTTTCCAGCTGACATTGTTGTTGACTTGTGTGTGAAATTTAGAGCAAATGCAATAATTTTTTAAGTTATAAATAATAAATAATGGTGCAGTAAATTATTAATTAGTTTTATAGAAAGAGAGACAAATGTAATATAAAAAATACTCATAACCTATAATACAAATTGTTTAAAAAGCCCAAAAACTAACAAAAATTATTTTGTTTTTTTTTTTTAGGAAATTCCATACTCATTTACTTCAATTTGATGGACAAGGTGGCTGGAGGCTTGATTCTTTAGATTCCGGAGCTCGTTTAACACTGAAAGAAGAGAAAGAACATCTAGAGACTCAATTAGAAGGTGTACCTAAAGCACAACAACGACTACAAGTAATTTTTATTTTTATTTTTTAACAATATTTATTCTGTAATGAGTTTGCTCTAGAGTTTGGATTTAAAAAAATATCATTTACCCATTCGCGTTATTTACTAAAAATCAGAGAAATTCAACCTGTAAACTCCGGAACCAGGAGTTGTCAAGTTCGTTTATATAGTAGAATAGACAGATATAAAAAAAATTATTTAATTATGGGAACTATTAATAAAAATGGTTATCGATTTTCATTAAGTAATGATTTTAGGCTCATTTTATTATTAATGCCTTAATTAATTGATAAACAGTTAGACTTGAGAATGATAATTCAGAAAAAAGGCATTCAAAACCTTGTTACTGTTTTGAATTTTAGGTTGAACTTGAGAAATATGAGAATTTTATGTTAATTTGATCTTTTCTTCCGTTAAGCCTTATGTCAATATGTTATTTATTTTATACATAATCTATAATTCAGCAAAAAATTTAAAAATGTTATTATTTTAAATATAATCATTAATCCAGATATAATATAATTATTAAATTATAATTTATCAAAATTATTTCTTGTTAAATTTTATCAAGAAGAAAATTTATATATTTTTTTTTAATTTCCAGGAACTATGTAAAGTCCTTGGTGAAGATTCTAGAGTGCTCAATGATCGAAAATCAGAAGAGGAGTCCGATTAAAAATTAATTGTTGCCATTAGGACCGACCTATATTAAATTGGAACTCATTGATATGAATTGTGATAATAATATGTAGATTCTTTAATAATCAAATTAATAATAATTAAATTAAATAAGCATTATTTCCTTTTAAAAATTTAAAAAAATCATGTTACTTAGAAATTTTCTCTAAACTAATTTTTTTTTATAAATTTATACATATATATATATGATATAATAAAATGGTTCCTCTCTAAAATAAATATAGTTATTAAAAACATAGATATATGTATATACATATAAATCAAAAACTAAAATGTTTTAGTTTTGTAATATAAATACGATATTCAAAAAATTTCTTCCATTTTTAACTATAATAGAATTTAAAATAAATAAATCAATACTTTAAACTGTTTAAATAATATAAAAAAACCATATCTATTTATTTATTTAATATAATACAAATGAAAAAACTCTTCCTAGAAATTATAATATTAGATAAAAATGACAATCCAATTTACAGATATAACAATGTTAATTAAAGTAACAGGTAGATTCTTCTTATAGATGAGATTTAAGAGTAAAACTTCCCTGAATTCAGGTGAGGTATTAATTTCTCTCCCCATTTTACTAACGTATCTTCACATAGAGAAATTATATACCTTGTACTTCTTTTATTTAGTTAAATATACATATTTTCTACTCTTTCTTCTTTTCCAAATATAACAAAACAATAATATTAATAAAATAATAATTCAAAAAATAGACACATATCTCTTATATATAATGAACGCACAAAATTAGAATTTTAAAAGGATTATATTGCCCATCTCTAATTCAAATAGTAATTATATATAATATCGTTATATTATTATAATATACTCTGAGATAAAAATAGTAAAATATATTAGATAAATGAAATATGACCAAATTAAAGGATTTTTATATAATTTATATAATGATACTTTAAATAAAGTAGTACCTATATAATCAACATTTCAGTTGCATACTAAAGGTATTAAATTATTAAAAATATTAAAGAAATTTAATCAAAATCAAAATCGCATCGATCTTTATTATAAATTTAATAACAGAAAGGTTCATATTTAGTTACTAATAATTATTAAATTGTTTTTAGATTAATAGTTACATTTTTTTTACAAAATTGATAAAATCATTTCTCCAACCGATTATAAAAATTATATAAATATACGACTTGGAAAAAATTTGGAAAATAATTTGAATAATAATTAACAACTTTACCAATAAATGTGATAACTGAATCGTGTATTTTGAAAGTGGTGAAAGTTGCTTTTCTATTCTTTCGAGAAATCGCTAATTTAATTAATTTATTGTCTGTTCAATATTATTTTATTTTCAAATGAGCTTACAATTAGTATTTTTTGATATTTTAAATATTAGTTGATAATAATTATGAAATTTATATTAAATTTTGTATAAATCACATGCTATCTAAATTTTTTAAAAATTGGATCTACACCACTTTCAGAATTGATCATTTACTTATTACAAAGAATACAATTGAAAATAAAGAATATAATTTCTTTATTTCTCTTTTGCTTTAATGATTATCAATAAATGAATGTAATTTATTTTGATATGCTTGCGTGGAGTTCCCTTCTCAAGTTTAAAACTCGTTAAATAAAATTCAAAACAAATAATAAAATTATTAAGAAAAACTTCACTTTAAATTTTACAAAAAAATTATATTCTAAAAAAATCATTTATTTTTATGTTATGCCATAGAGCAATAGAAAAAATATAAAAGTTGCTCAAGTTATAAGGAAATACATTTTGAATACCTATTATTATTTTTGTTTTTTTAACAATTATAATAATTTCCAAAATGTATATATATATATAGGTGCCTTAAATTAACTTCAAATACAAAAAATCTTCCTTTATCAGCCTTAGAATTAGTGCCTAAGAATAATAATAATAATATTTCCAATTTCACTTTTTAACATGAAATTTTCTTAAAATATTTTATAATATTATTCAATCAATTTGTAAATATTTGTTCATAATCAAATAATTTATATATATACTTATATATATATATAATATATTGTATTTAATATTAAAAATAAATAGAAAAAATGTATTAAAAGAAAAAGAAATGTAGTTTTTATGAGTCATATTAATAAATAAACATCTCAACATTAAAGCCGAACATTAGCGAAGTTTATATATATTTACTAGCTGCTCAGAGCGCCTTCGGCGCTCTTCACACCTAGACGGGGGCTCCGCCCCCTGTACCCCCGAGTGTTACATAGTATTTGGTGGTTGAAAGTAGTAAAAGGTTTTCATCCATTTTGTTTCAATCAGTATATTACATAAAACATTCATTTCTTTTTGTGTTCTTATTTAAAAAATATATTTTAATTTAATCACTATATTAATTATATATTATTATTGTATATGCTATATCTATCTACCTATGTGGCTCAAAGATACTCGAAAGTTCTTAGCCGCAACAACCACATTTCTCCAAGTGTCCCTATCCTGAGCCCTTGTTCCATCTCTCTTACGTCCCTTCCTACGCGTTTTTTTCCAAGCGGACGTTTTACAATCGGTCTTCCCACCAATATCTTTTTCCTCTCCCATTCTAGCCACGTGCCCTGCCTATCGCAGCTTTTTCCCTTTTATAACCCTAACTATTTCTGAAGATGCAGAGAGGCCATGCAATTTCTTGTTATGTTGTCTCCCCCATACCCGGTGACCTCATCTTTCTTTGGCCAATAAATGCAGGGAAGAATCCTATTCTCAAATACTCTGAATCTACTCTCATCTCCAAGGGTCATAGACCATGCCTGCCACCCATATAATGCAACAGGCAAAATAATCTTTTTATATATTCCCTTTGATAATAATTTTCAAGAGATAAGCCTCTTTATTGCAGATAACAGGCGTTTCCCGATTGCAACCCCGATTTAAATTCTTCTCAAATATTATTATCCTTCGTGTTTACATTCAATTTTTCTACATATTCAAATTCTACATTTTGTATCTTAAGATTTTGTATGTTAATACTCTTCCTCTTTGTTACTAAATATTTTTTCTTATCACTATTAATTTCAAACCTCCATTAAATTATCTGTAATTGCAATTGCCGAATCTCCTATTATATTTAAGTCGTCTGGGTAACCTAATATTTTACAATTGATTTCCGCATCTTATTCTTTCTTTACTACCTTCAAGACAAATTTGAAGATTGAAAATTTGAAAAAGTTTATCCGGATCTATTGAGTCATGCGTATGTTTTACTAAAGTCTACAAATAATTAGTGAATAGAAATATTGAATTCGCGGTTTTTTTCCTAATATCTGTCATAATGAAAATATCTTAATTAATGTTGGTCGATTTGGCCTGAACCCGCAATGATATCTCCTAATATTTCCTCCGCCTATGGTTCTTAAGTATTGTATATGTTATAATAGTGAAATAGAGTATAATATTTCTTGATCATTACATTTTGGTATTTTATTTTCATTCCTAGATTATTATTGAATATTTTTAATTATAATGAAACTTGAGAAAATGCAAAAATAGAGACTTGAGACCAGGGCCGCGGCGTGCACGTGTGCAAGGTGGGCGCTGCCCACGGGCGCCTGGTGTAGGGGGCGCCAAACTGACCATTCTTTTTTATTTTATTTTAAGTGTTTTAAAAATGAATCAATATAATTGTGGACGTGAATCCTACGACACGTTTAAATATATTTTCCAAATTTGTTTGTTTTACTGCGTATCTTTCTAACCTTGCCCGTAACTGTAGCTTCGGGTGAACGAAGCTTCTCTAAGTTAAAAATTATAAAAACGAATTTGCGTTCGACATTGTCGCAGGAGCGCTTAACAGATCTTTCTATGATAGCAATAGAAAATGAAATCATGGATAACTTAGAAATATATGATATTATTAAAGGTTTTGTAGCTTCAAAGGCTCGAAGAATCCGAATAGTATAGTTTTGTGATGGAATTTCATATTGTATTATGTTTTCATTTTTGAATTTTTTTTATGTTTATTGTTCTAGAAATTTAACCTTGTTTCTATTGTTAATGAGTTAATTATTTTGTTATTTCCTATTATTATGTAGATAAATTCCTCTGTATTCATAAACACAGTTTTCAAAATTAAATGTTTTATTTGATTTTATTGTTCTATTGATAGAGGGGGCGCTTTTTAAAAATTTGCACACGGGCGCTTTGCACCCACGTCGCGGCCCTGCTTGAGACAATTTATAAAAATTAACGGTATAAAACTATAGATAAATGACCAATATATACATTCATTAATAGTATTAATTTAAATTAATTGATTTATTTGTTTTTTTATTATTAAGTTCATTTATTAATTTTTTTAGATCATAGTTATTTTCCTTAAAAGAAACTTAAATTCTGTGGTGCTAGGGGATTTGAAAATCATTCGTCGAAATATGAAGATTTCGCTTACAGTTTCTGTCATGTCCGACCTCCATCCAACAGTTATTTTCTGTCAAGTTTTTTGCTTCTCTTAATCATGTGATCTATATATTTAATTTTTTTTGATTCATTATAATAAAATTTAAACAAATAAAAATTTTTACTTTGTTAATTTATATAAATTTCAATATAAACTGATTGTGAGTGATACGCTTAGCCAATACTCTGAATAATTTGTGTACAAAAATATTGAATGTTCTTAGCGAGATTTGATATAATGTTGTACGATTTGTCCTAAATCTGAATTAGAAGAAAATTATAAATTGCCTCCTCTTCCAGCCCAATTCATTTACCAACCCATGTTGCATATGGCATCTAAATTTCTTAAAACTCCGTTTTTTTAATTTAAAATAGAAGGAGAGAAAGAGTTTTAAATTATATTCGAATAGTCTATATATTCTATATATAATAGTATTTTTTTTCTGAATTTAATAGCAAGTTGATTTTAAAAATTTTCCATTCTTAATGCATATGATTGATTACATGTGTTAAAATTTAAAAAAATTCAAATATTCTAATTTTTATATTTATATATACAATTTAATATTATTTTTTATTAATATCATATCAAAAAAAGAGAATTTATTAAAAATTAAAAATAAAAAAAGAAGCCTATTAATAAAAAATTGAATGGTGATTTAAATATTTTATTAAATTAATTAAAATGAGACCTTTTAGAATAAATTATTTAATTGAAATGATATTTAAATATAAGAATTTAAAAAAATATTATATTCTTTGTTTGGCAATTGTTATTTAATTATGTGCAACATGATTCGACTTACACAGAGCATCGTTATTTTTTATTAATATCACATAATAAAATAGAATCTTTTAAACATAATAAATAAAAAAAAACATTTTAATAATATTAAAAAATATACCCAATTTAAAACAACTTTATATCATCATATTTTAATTTTTATATAATATATATATATATTTAGTAATTAATAATAGAGTAATTAAATTAAAATAAAAAACAAAGATAATAAAATTCAGTAAAGATAATATAATTCAGTCATTTTAATTCAGGTTAAATAATATTTTTTTTTATTATTCAATGATAAAATTTATATATTATTATATATATATTATAGAAAAGAAGAAATATTCAATTAAATAAAAAATAATTTAAGATAAAAATATGATCTAATAAATATTTTAATTAAATTGAGAACTTTTAGAATAAATTATTTAATTGAATTGATATTTGTATATTAGAATTTAAAATAAAAAGGGAAATATTATAATAATTCTTCGATTGGGAATCTCTATGATAATTCATTGTTTGAAATGATTCCGCTAGGCCGACAGTGAGCCGCGAGCTGCTCTTGAATGAACAACACGGAGAATTATATAAACTTTAAAAAATTAATTTCTGCGGTTATTGATAAGTTATTAATAAAATTTATAGCCTATGTTACTCTAGAGGTATATAAGAATATTGTGATGTAATTTCAAAGAAATCGGTTCAGCCAATTCTGAGTCTATAAAATAGTAATTTTCCGGACAGACAGACAGACAGACAGACAGACAGACAGACAGACAGACAGACAGACGTGAAAAATTCTAAAGTCACTTTTGGATTCTAGAGGTCATGAAACGCGAAGATATGCAAAAATTTTTAAATTCTGAGCAATGTGCAGACAAAAACCTTTTTTTATATATATAGATTAGATATAAATTTCCACTATCCCATCCCTGCACTATAAAATTATTATATAATGTATATATATATATATATCCTCATAATTTTAAGATTTATTTAATTAAATTAAAAAAACTATTTAATTATATATACCTATAGTTGTTTTACATTACAGTTATTAACATATCAGTTAGACACATATCATTTAATATTTGATAATTAAATAATATTATAATATTCATTCCATATATATATATATATATATACATATTATTTATTAAGAAAGTATTATATAATTATAATTCAATATATATATACCAAACATTATATATATATATATATTATATGATTTAATAAACTACATTTTTATTGAATTTATATTCATATAAAATGATAAAATTCAAAAATATTAACTAAAATATTTAATAAATATGATTAAATAATATTAAATTAATTAAAATAAGAACTTCTCTAAATAAGTCAAATAATTTAATTATTTAATCAATGAAATTATATATTATAATCGAAAAATTTTGTGTATGAATTGCTAGAATTAATATCCCTATTTTTTATATTTACTGTCGATTATGTATGTATCTCATATCAAAAGTAGGCATTGTTGGATAAACATCACGGAGCTTGTTATGAGTTCTTTAAAAAAAATAATTACTGTTTTTTTTGAAAAAAGAAATTGATTGATGATCTATTTCAGGGTTTCTTGACCGTTTTTCTTCTTTTAAACTTTAAATTTTGATTAATAATAAATTTCACAACTATAGCTAATAAATGACCTATATCAAATATTTTATTAATTAAAAATAATTGGAAAATATTAATTTATAAAAAAATTAACTCATTCACAAAATCTATTTAAGTTAAATGTTATTTTATTTAGATTGAAAATTTAAAACGAAAATTTCAATTGGAAAATCCTTAAAAAATATCTTAAAACATTGACAATTATATACATATATAAGTGTAGTAAATATAACTTTAATAAATTCTACAACTTTGGGAACTAGCAGGACCCATTAGCAATTGTTTGTATTTACTTTTTATTTCATAAAGAAAACCTTTACTTTTTTATAGTAATTGAAAGAGGAAATTTCGTCATTAACCCCATAAAGCAGATCAATAAGTCCGTGACTGCTATTAATGGATGTCAAACAAAAATTATAAGACCCAGTTGGCTCAAATTTCGACAGGAGTCAGCTAATAGTTGCTTGCTGACAAGAGCAATGTTGCCATTTCATTTTAGAGTCGGGAAATACAAAAAGTCTCGGGTTTATTGACCTACACTAGTAAAATAATATTCTCAAATCGTAAAGACTGCATTTTTAAAGTTCGAGTGCCGGCTATTTGAATCAGATTATATATATATATAGGTTGTCTAATAACAAAAACGGGAAGATGTGATAAATGAAGGTTTGATAATTAGAAGGGGTCTATAAACATTTATTATAGTTTGTATGTCATTATAACTATTATGTATACCATCCTCGATTTTTTGTTTTCAAAATACTTATAATAATTTCAATAATGAACTTAAACTATATGTATATTTATAAATTTGTCCTTGTCCTTAAGATCTTTGAATAGGATTAAGCTTAAATATTCTATAATTTCGATTTAAAATGTATTCAAAAACACAGTGGCGTACCTAGGGGGGTGCGGTGAGTGCGGTCCGCACCGGGCGGCACTTATCTTGGGGCGGCATTTTTTAAATTTAGTTATAATTGTAAAAAGCAACCATTTCATATTTATTTTTTTTCTTTCTTGAATAATAAATGATTATTATGATTATTATAAGTTTACTATTTGATTTATATAGATTATGATTAACTATATGATTTCGAAATTATTCCTCGGTGTATATAAATGCATTTTAGTGTAAATTTTGAATTCTAATTCCAAGAACAGGATAATAATTTTATTTTATTGTATTCATTAAAATTCATTGAATTCGTAAACGCATTTGTAAAATTAAAAATGTTTATATTCATTATTTATGTATCCATTTTGTTCGGCAATTTTTCCTAACCAAAATTTTATAATCAGTTTATAAATGTCATTTCTTTTGAAAAGTTTATATGATTAGATGATTACTTTGAAGTGATATTCCAATATTTTTTTAAATCATCTATTTTTCTTTTGAAAAGCAGGGCCGGGGAAAAAAATATAAATATAAATTTTGAGAGCATTATACACGATTTTTCTAGTATGAAAGCTAGAAGAGTAAATATTATATAAATATGTTTATGAGTGCATATAAATATGTGAAAAAATTTACTCTGTGTATTAATTAATATTGATTAAATAACTTAATAATTTATTTATGTGTATTAATTTATAAAAACCAGTATTTGATTGACTTATAATAGAAAGGGCGGCAAAATGGAGATCGCCCCGGGCGGCAAAAGTTCTAGGTACGCTACTGCAAAAACACCATTCATTATAAAAAAATTAATATTTGTGTTTTTATTTTATTGATATAATTTTAATTTATATTAAATTGGAGGAGAAAGAGGCTTTCAAAGAGCTCACCTTCGCTCGCCCCTCTCTTTACCCCTCCGCCACCTAACCTCACCTCCTCATACCTGCCGGAGCGCCTGGAACGCATTCAGTTGGTTTTTACTTTTTTACTGCGCAATATAAGAAGTCGAACGGCCTATTCACCGAAATCATCCCTCAATCATTCGCTAATCAAGTATTAATTGAAAATGTATTTATTTTTATTAATTAAAATGAAGATTTTATTAGTGAACTTTTAAAAAAAATATTTCAATAAAAATTTAATTTTATAAGTTAAAAATCTTTAAATTTAAATAGAATTAATTAATATGCTTCTATTAATTCGATTTTCGATCTCATTATTTCAATTCTATTAAAAGTTAATTGAAAATTAAAAAATCATACATAATTCATAAATAATTCTTCTTATAATTCTCAATTCTCCAAATATTATGTATTCATAAAACAGTAAGCCAATAAAAAATAAATTAATATATAAACATAAATAAACATAAACAATTATTCTATGTGACAGAACCGATACAAAAATGTGAATAGATGCACTGGGGTGTTTTCTCCAATGAGGTAATCTTACACAGCAAATTTCGATCTTTCAACACCTTATCATAAAATTTCTCATATTCCAAGACACAATTTTAGTATTTACTATAGTTTGTTAAAAACAAGACAAAATTGACAATTTTATTAAAACGATCGTACGATCGAAAAATATGAAAAAACAGTACTGTACCTGACTGTACCAATCAAAACGGTATGTATGGTCACCATATATATATATATATATAATTATAAAGAATATAAATATATAATATAAATAATTTATATAAAGAATGCCTCCTTCCATGTACATATGGACCCCTGTATTTCATTTCTTCTGACTTATAATAAAAATTGTTTACTATTTAATTAATACTATTAATTGTTTTACTTAATATTAGTTTTATTTTTACTATTGAATCTTGTTACTACCATTTTGAACATTAAAATAAAAAATATTTATTTTTAAGTTTTTCTTCAGAAGAAAAACGAGTATTTAGTTATAATTATATAACTATTATTATACAGCAGCATCTGTCCGAGATTTTTGTTTTATTTAATTTACACTAGATAAAAATTTTATTTTAACTAGTGCTTATCTAATTGATATGACAATTTTTCATAATATGTATATTTATGTATATATGTATATGTCTAGAGAGCAAGAGATTTTAAATAAGGTTAAATAGGTTTCATAATATTAAAATTATAATTGAAAAAACTCGGAAAATTAATCGATTTTCATAATTGAAATTAATTTATTTAAAAGATTTTTATATTTGAATATAAATATATATTATAGTAAATAATAATAACATATATTTTATATTTAACCTTTTTCTTTCTTCTTTTCTTCCTCTATTCTTTTTCTTTATAATAATTTAATATATTAAAATTAAAATAAAAATTATTTTTATCTATTACTAATTTAAATTATTTAATTATAGGAAGATATATGAATTATAAAATTACAATATCAACAATATTAAATGAATCATTTTCTAAAAAAATAGAAATAGAAAAATAGAAAAAAAAAAAATTTTCTAAAAGCATAGAGCCACCTGTAGAGATTCTAATAGCTTCAAGGGCGGTCCGACCACATAGTAATTTAATATTAAATAACAAAAATAAAAGTATAAGCGCTGGATACAATTTACATGTTAAGATATATATATATTATATATATTATGAGCCAATATTTTAAATTCTTGGTATAATATGTCAGGCCTAACAAAATTTATATCTATATATATAAAAAAAGGTTTTTGTCTGCACATTGCTCAGAATTTAAAAATTTTTGCATATCTTCGCGTTTCATGACCTCTAGAATCCAAAAGTGACTTTAGAATTTTTCACGTCTGTCTGTCTGTCTGTCTGTCTGTCTGTCTGTCTGTCTGTCTGTCCGGAAAATTACTATTTTATAGACTAAGAATTGGCTGAACCGATTTCTTTGAAATTACATCACAATATTCTTATATACCTCTAGAGTAACATAGGCTATAAATTTTATTAATATCTTATCAATAACCGCAGAAATTAATTTTTTAAAGTTTATATAATTCTCCGTGTTGTTCATTCAAGAGCAGCTCGCGGCTCACTGTCGGCCTAGCGGAATCATTTCAAACAATGAATTATCATAGAGATTCCCAATCGAAGAATTATTATAATATTTCCCTTTTTATTTTAAATTCTAATATACAAATATCAATTCAATTAAATAATTTATTCTAAAAGTTCTCAATTTAATTAAAATATTTATTAGATCATATTTTTATCTTAAATTATTTTTTATTTAATTGAATATTTCTTCTTTTCTATAATATATATATAATAATATATAAATTTTATCATTGAATAATAAAAAAAAATATTATTTAACCTGAATTAAAATGACTGAATTATATTATCTTTGTTTTTTATTTTAATTTAATTACTATATTATTAATTACTAAATATATATATATTATATAAAAATTAAAATATGATGATATAAAGTTGTTTTAAATTTTTGACATTTTTAAATTGGGTATATTTTTTAAATTTATTAAAATGTCTTTTTTATTTATTATGTTTAAAAGATTCATTTTTATTATGTGATATTAATAAAAAATAACGATGCTCTGTGCAAGTCGAATCATGTTGCACATAATTAAATAACAATTGCCAAACAAAGAATATAATATTTTTTTAAATTCTTATATTTAAATATCATTTCAATTAAATAATTTATTCTAAAAGGTCTCATTTTAATGCAATTTATAATTTTCTTCTAATTCAGATTTAGGACAAATCGTACAACATTATATCAAATCTCGCTAAGAACATTCAATATTTTTGTACACAAAATATTCAGAGTATTGGCTAAGCGTATCACTCACAATCAGTTTATATTGAAATTTATATAAATTAATTTAGTAAAAATTTTTATTTGTTTAAATTTTATTATAATGAATCAAAAAAAATTAAATATATAGATCACATGATTAAGAGAAGCAAGAAACTTAAGAGAAAATAACTGTTGGATGGAGGTCGGACATGACAGAAACTGTAAGCGAAATCTTCATATTGCGACGAATAATTTTCAAATCCCCTAGCACCACAGAATTTAAGTTTCTTTTAAGGAAAATAACTATGATCTAAAAAAATTAATAAATGAACTTAATAATAACAAAACAAATAAATCAATTAATTTAAATTAATACTATTAATGAATGTATATATTGATAATTTATCTATAGTTTTATACCGTTAATTTTTATAAATTGTCTCAAGTCTCTATTTTTGCATTTTCTCAAGTTTCATTATAATTAAAAATATTCAATAATAATCTAGCAATGAAAATAAAATACCAAAATGTAATGATCAAGAAATATTATACTCTATTATAACATATACAATACTTATAAACTATAGGCGGAGGAAATATTAGGAGATATCATTGCGGGTTCAGGCCAAATCGACCAACATTAATTAAGATATTTTCATTATGACAGATATTAGGAACAAAACCGCGAATTCAATATTTCTGTTCACTAATTATTTGTAGACTTTAGTAAAACATACGCATAACTCAATAGATCCGGATAAACTTTTTCAAATTTTCAATCTTCAAATTTCTCTTGAAGGTAGTAAAGAAAGAATAAGATGCGGAAATCAATTGTAAAATATTAGGTTACTCAGACGACTTAAATATAATAGGAGATTCGGCAATTGCAATTACAGATAGCGAGGAAAATTTAATGGAGGTTTGAAATTAATAGTGATAAGAAAAAATATTTAGTAACAAAGAGGAAGAGTATTAACATACAAAATCTTAAGATGCAAAATGTAGAATTTGAATATGTAGAAAAATTGAATGTAATCACGAAGGATAATAATATTTGAGAAGAATTTAAATCGGGGTTGCAATCGGGAAACGCCTGTTATCTGCAATAAAGAGGCTTATCTCTTCAAAATTATTATCAAAGGGAATATATAAAAAGATTATTTTGCCTGTTGCATTATATGGGTGGGAGGCATGGTCTATGACCCTTGGAGATGAGAGTAGATTCAGAGTATTTGAGAATAGGATTCTTCCCTGCATTTATTGGCCAAAGAAAGATGAGGTCACCGGGTATGAGGGAGACTGTATAACAAGAAATTGCATGGCCTCTCTGCATCTTCAGAAATAGTTAGGGTTATAAAAGGGAAAAAGCTGCGATAGGCAGGGCACGTGGCAAGAATGGGAGAGGAAAAAGATATTGGTGGGAAGACCGATTGGAAAACGTCCGCTTGGAAAACCAATGACGCGTAGGAAGGGACGTAAGAGAGATGGAATAAGGGCTCAGGATAGGGACACTTGGAGAAATGTGGTTGTTGCGGCTAAGAACTTTAGAGTATCTTTGAGCCACATAGGTAGATAGATATAACATATACAATAATAATATATATAATTAATATAGTGATTAAATTAAAATATATTTTTTAAATAAGAACACAAAAAGAAATGAATGTTTTATGTAATATACCGATTGAAACAAAATGGATGAAAACCTTTTAATACTTTCAACCACCAAATACTATGTACAACTCGGGGGTACAGGGGGCGGAGCCCCCGTCTAGGTGTGAAGAGCGCCGAAGGCGCTCTGAGCAGCTAGTATACATATAAAAAAGATAGTACTAATATTCTCGATTTCTTAATATTATATACTTATAATTAATATTTTTTAAAATTGAGAAAAAAATTTCAAGTAGTATATTAAAAATATCAATTGTGCATTTGCAGGGTGTTGCATTGCGTTCACTCCCACAAATATTAATTTATTACATCCAATTTAAAATTATATAATTACATAAATAAATGTTACAGAGAAAAAAAAATAAATATCACACATTTTGTAGGAAAATAGAAAAGGGATCATTCATATTTAAAACGAGAATCAAGAGTCAATTGTGATAGTCAAAAATCCATATCATCTGGTTCTGGTCTTTGTAATGTAAAATCTAAAATTTCATCACCAGTTAAAAATCGTACATCAGAATCTTCTGCTAAATTATTAACTTGACGATTGATATATATTCTTCGTCTACGATAAATAAACCAAATTCCTAAAATGGTAAATAAAATAATTGTAATCGATCCGACTATGATTGATATTAAACTAATTTTTGAGAAAAATGGTTCCTTATCGTTGTTTTTGGATGTTAATTCTAAAAAACAAAAAAACAAAACAAACATATTTATTAATTAATGAAAGAAGGCAGTGTAATTAGACATGAAAATGTATTTTTACTATTGCAATTATAAAATAATTAATGAATAGATCTTTCATTTGATAAATACATTTATAATTATCTAATTATGGTTCAATAGTTTTTAAAAGTTTAGATCCCTAAGGGTAATATCTCTTTTAGGTTACAAATATTATACTATCAAAATTTATAATCCATAATTGTTTCTTCAAAAGAAAGTCTTTTTCCATAACCTTCCCATATTCTTATTTTCATTAATGAATTAAGATGCATATAATAGATGTAATGCATATTAATTTCCTACATTGGTAACTTTGAATAAATTTAGTTTTTAATTTGTTAATATATATTTAATTACTTTACCTTTGGTATGATAAGAAGGGGTTGTACCAATTGATATTTCTTCGGTATAGGTAACCTTTGTTGTAGTTGATAATACTGTTTCTTTTTTAAGAGTATTAATTGTTGATGTAATCGGATTAAAAGCTTTTGTAGTGATGTCTGTTGTTGGCTTTCTAGAAGTTTTAATAGTAGTTGGGATAATTTTTTTTGTAGATTTTGGTCTGTTTGTTGTTGTTGTTTTAGTAGTTTGAATATTTTTTGTTGTAGATTTTGGTCCGCTTGTTGTTGTTGTTTTAGTTGTTTGAATATTTTTTGTTGTAGATTTTGGTCTGCTTGTTGTTGTTGTTTTAGTTATTTGAATATTATTTGTTGTAAATTTTGGTCTGCTTGTTGTTGTTATAGTTGTTTGAATATTTTTTGTTGTAGATTTTGTAGTAATTGGGAATAATTTTGTTGTAGGTCCTGGTTTTAATGATGTGATTGGTATTTCAATTTTGGTACTTGAAATAAATGTACTTGCGGTAGATAATAGAATAGGAGTTGTATTTATACTTTTAGTTGTTATAATTTTTGTTGGACTTATAGTTGTTGTAGAATTCACAATATTAGAATTAAGTCTTTCTCTTGCTGAAAAAAAAGAAATATTAATATTTATATTTTATCTTAATTATAAATTAGGTGTGAAACAATTTTTTGGAATTTTTTTTATTTCATTAAAAATAAAAAAATTGCATTTTCAATTAAAAAGTAATTATTTAAGTTTTTATTTTTAAATTTATCACTAAAACATTAATTTAAAGAGCCATTATCACGTCATGTCTTATCGGTAGTTAGTACATATATTTACTTTTAATAAACAAATTGAAATTAATTGCAAGTTTTATTTATATACATCCCATACTAAAAACATAAATTATTTTCAAGAGCAATTTCTGTGTAGCGACATTTAGAAATGTGAAAACATCTATCATATATTGAATTAGATATATATATATATCATTATTTGACATAGCTATTATTTTATTAATATATTAAATCTTTTATTAAAAAAAAATTAATTTTAATTAATTCACTAGAATGATTATTAAGAATTTTGGTTTAAGATCAACATGTATATATTTCTATAACCTAAAGGATATTAATTGTTTGGATTTGATGTATTAAATGATATCATTTTTTGTTAAGAATTTTTTTATATATTATAAGCCTTGATAATAATTTAAACTTGGAATGGACATACTTTCCGAAACTAAGGGTCGCACAATTAGTCTTGGGAGGGGGGAGGTCTATACTTCACTATGAAAAAATAAATTTGAAAATTCATCCAACCGCTTTTGTTTTATTGCATTTAAAAAAAAATGATACATGGCGGACCCTGTATATGTCTTGACATTTATAAATTTTGTAACACGAAATTGTTTCTATTTTAATAAATATTATTAAAATTATAAATAAAATAAAATCTTTCTGCATTTTATAATATTCAGATGGGTTTCTAAAATATAATATTTATTAGTTATTTATAAAACTTTAACAAATCTGAAATATTTCTTTATTATTGTCATTAATTTTTAACCAATAAATAAAAAGAAAGTAATATTTATATATTTTCTAATTCTTAAAAAGTTATAAAAATATTTTAATATAGGTAAAAAGGTTTCTTGTGTCTATTCTCTATTATGAATTTTTATTTTAAAAAGAACGAATACAAGATATATTATAGATCCTAGAATGTTCCCCCAGAAACGCGTAAAGCAATGACATACGTATCACTTAGCCGTTTTTTTTTTCATACCAATTCCCAATATTTTCCTTTACACTACAATCACAACGTTTGAAAAGTAAAAAAAAAATGTTTGTTAAGAGGTTTTAAATATTTTTATTTTTCTATCGTTGAATCCAGAATTTTTAGTAAAAATTAAAATATTCTATATTTATAATTTACCAATGCAGTAATGATCAAAATCTCGGCAACATGTTGATGTTTCAGTACAACTTGGATCGCAATCACATTGAATAAAAATGGGTTCATCTGTTTGAGTTGTATCTAATGATAAAGTAGAAGTGAAATAATCTGGTTCAACTGTCAAAGCATCTGCATTTGTACAACGATATCTACAACTTTGATTATCTCTTTCTAACAAAAAAATTATTTAAAATTAAAATTTATAATATTATAATATTAATAATAATAATAATAATAATACCTGGAGCAATATCAGTTGAAGGAATTTCTGTATTTGCTATAGAATTGCATGATTCATAATCGATGATTAGGAAATTATCTAAATTTACACGTCCAGTACCAGTGGCTTCTATAATTAACTAAAAATATATAGAGATATATGTATATATTAATTTGAAAGCAGTATTAAGTATAACTTATGTATAAGATAAAACACAGGGATATGACAATTAAGGTTTTTGCCAAATCTCAAACGATAATACCATTTATGACATTATTATTGGAGTTTATTGCGTCATATCACTCCTTCGACACAATTTTAGATAAATAGTAAAAATGAGGAATATGTGAATAAATAAGTCTTGATATTAATTTTAAAGTATGTGCAAAAGCATAGAATGCACTATATTTACAAAAATTGAAAAAGAAAACAAATTATAAGTCTTTGAAATAAATATGATGAAATTTCTCTTGTATTTATTTCAAGAAACAAAGCAAGGCAAATCCTCATTAAACGACAATTCGCTTATTATTAATCCCTTTCCCGCACCAAAAGGGTTAGTTTTTAAGATATATAAAACGTGCCAAATTTCCTATTCCTGCCATATTCATATCCCTCAGTTTTACCTTATACTTATTATCAATAGATATTTATTTTAGAAGTTCAAATTTGATTCAGAGATTTTATTAATCAAGGATTTAATTTTCACTGTTTTTGAGAGCGTCAATAGGCATAATGGTTCATTTTTTTTTAATTTGTAGGCAATTTTGAAATTTTTTCCAGAACTTAAAATATTTGTCATTTTCTATAAAAAAACAAACTTCTACAATCATTTAATACAAGATTTGTAAATTAATTTGTATTTGTGAAAAAATGGAGGGGGGAAATGTGTAACATAGATAAACCACTACTACTACTTCAACTAGTACATAATAATAATTAATAATTATGTACCTCACAATGTGTTTCATTTGTAGGTGGTAACTCATAAGTAGTAGTTTCCCAAATAGAGATTGGTGTATAAGTAATAGTCGAATTAGTGTCTATTGATAAATAAATACGAACAAATGTTTCCGAATCATGTTTTCTACTAAATAAAAAACATCTCTTTTCTTTTGATGTAACAATTAATGGTGAAATGATTCTGGAAACGTTAGTAGTTACCACAGATATATATCCTCCACCTAAAAATAAAATAAGCTACTAATTAAATATTTTTTTATAATTTAATTAAAAGAAATGAATAAAAAGGTTTTAATAGACTTTTAATTAAAATATATATAAATATTTATTGTGTAACTGAATAAATATATAATTATTTTCATTTAAAAACAATTATTTATTAGATTTTAAATTAATATCTAAAATATCAACAATTACTGGAGTCCGAATTAAACCCTAAGATAATATGTATATATATATATATATATATATATATTTAATTTATTATTGTAGAAAACATATTGAAAATATAATATAAAATATTATATAGCAATAATATAATAATTTTTATGAAATAATAGATGCTTAACCTATTTTTAAAAATAAATATTCCATTGAAATAATAGAATAAAAATTGAAATTTTGAAGTTTATGATAACCTAATTGTATTGTGCATTTCTTTTATCAATTTATTTTTATAATATATCCAAATTAATAATATTATAAGCTAAAGCCATATAAATTTAAAATAAAAATAAATATTAGTATTTAATATTTTGAAATTAAATTATTATCAAAATATCAAATTTATTGATTGGTAATGTAATATTTCGATACATTATATTATTTTAAAAAAAATATAAAAAAACAACAATTAGAAAATTGATAAATTTGATTGTTGACAATCGTTAAACACTTTTATTTTAACTTGAAAATGAATTAAATTAAATATCTAAGAAATTTAACATTCGAAAATTTCGAATTTTATGCGCATTTCGGTATCAGATTTCTTTTTGTTTACTGACACGCAAAAAACGCATTAAAAATAAATCAACCGTTAAAAGTCGAAATTTTACATAAATAATTATTATTAAATTATTCTTAAATATTAATTTTCTTAAATGTTTATGTTTAAGTGTTCCAGTTTAATTTACAAAATATAAATGAATTACCTGAAGGATTTTTAACCCGTTGCCAAGAATCTGAAGCATCTTGAATCCATCCACAAACTGGATCATTATCCGAATCGAAATTACATTCTAAAGAACCAGGTTCTAAAAAATAAAGTTTTAATTTAAGTTAAATTAAGAAAAATTAGTTTTTTTTATTAAAAAGAAAACGTTTTTATACTTAAACAACGTGGTGCTGTGGCATTCCAATTTCCATTTGAACAAATGAGACTTGCACTTCCAACTAATACATAACTTGGATAACAAACAAATCCCACTGTCGTACCATCCTCATATGGCCATATTAGTCCGTTATCAGGTGATTTTAATTTGTTACATCCAGGAGATTCTAAACGATATAAATTAAAATTAAACTATTTATATAAATTATAACTAAATTGTTAATACATTATATATATTTTTATTTTATTTAAACTATTTTAGTTTTCAGTTTTACTATCTTTATTTCAATTTTAAGTGAAAATATATATAGAATTAATTTTATATTTAAAAAGATGCAAATATAAAAAAGTTAGAAAAGCGATATAAAAACATTTTAAATTTAAATCAATACCTCAAAACAAATTCTACAATAGTTTTTAACTAGAGCTTATTAATATTGGATTTTATTCACTAATTAATAAAATATTAATTAGGTATATGTGAAATTAATGTGTTCTTTAAGTGTTTTTCATTCTACCCCTGTTTAACAGCAACTAGAAATAGATTCTCACTAAATTAATTCTATATGCTGGTTATAGATTTATAAATCACAAAATATATATTTGATATTCAAAAAATATCTTAAGACAGAAAAAGGAAATATAAATTATTTTTTTAAATCTATTAATTTATATTGTTATTGACTTTAATTAAATCTTTTACTTACTGATACATTTAGGAAAATCATAATTCCATTTGCCAGCGTAACAACTCAAAGTTCTTGGTCCAAAAAGCAAATACCCTTTATAGCAATTAATTCTTACAACATTTGTTCTTTTTATACGCGTATAACCATGCGGAATTATAATTTTAGGGCAATTGGATGATAATTTAAAAGAACCAATTAAAACTTCTAAAAGAAATATATCTCATTTAAGTATGTATATATATATATGAGTATAAATATATATATATTAATATAATCTTTGAAATATATATATAAGAATATTAAGAATATAAATTCACTTACCGGTTGTTAAATAAATATGACATGTTAATAAATTAAAGAGAATTAAAAGATATTTCATTTTTTTTTATAAATCCACTAGAGAAATTAAATGTTTATATATATTTATAAATTTGATGAAAGCTTTTATGAGAGAGATGCTAAAGTGGATGACTGGGCTTACAATAAGCCTGCAGATACTAACTCAACTCTGGATAGAAAATTAGAGATAGGCTACTTCCGTTGATATTAAAATCTTTAGAAAAATCATTCAGTATATAAGATATTAACAAATGAATTGATATATATATATATATATATATATGCTTATTTATAAAAAATAATTTATATATTAAAATAATATATATATATTATGTTTTATAATTACATAAATTTAAAATTAAATACAAATACTAATTTTAAGGATATTTTTCTCTTTAATCTCTTTTTTATCAATCTTTTTCATTCACTCTCTCACATCCTTTGATAATATTAAAACAAAAATATCTCTTTTATATATTAGGGTGGCTCTTATTTTCATTTAGTAAATAATTCTTAAGTTTTATCAAGTTTCTCTCACCAATTTAATCTTACTTCAATTTTAGATTGATAGACATTTAAAAATTCTCATAATAAATTAGAAGAGAGTAACAATTTTTCGTTGGAAAGGTTCAATATAAATAAAAAAATTTTTATTTGATTTTTCTTTTTGAAAATTCATTTTTTATTTGATAAGATAATCAAGGATGGCTTTTTGAAGATAAAGTATAGTTGCATAGCATAATAAAAAATTTTTAAAAATCTGAAATAATTTGAACATTAAATTTTTTAAAGAAAAAGACAAAAGTATATATTTATTTATTAATTTATTAAGAAATAATTAATATAAAAACTAAAATACATATATTAATTATTATTTATTTTTTAAGATTAATAAATTATACATTTTTAGACGAAATTTCTTCGTCAAACCATTTTATTTTTTAAGAAACAATCCAAATTAAAATATATTTCATATTTTAAAAGAAAATTGTACTTATAATGAGTCTTTTGGATAAAACCGATGAGGGTAAAATTTTCGTTCTGGAGAAGCGAAAAGTAAATCTTGATAAACAATTGGCTTATTTTGTGAAAGATTCTCCCTTTCTGAGGAATTTTTCTAAAAAAAATATTTAATAATATTTAATATTTAAGAATATATACAAAAATGATTTTATCTGAAAATGGCAATGAACTTTAATAAAATAGATAATATTAAAAGAAAAGAAAAGAAAAAAGTTTACAAATATTTAAATATTTTTGTTGAAAATAAATGATTAGTAAAAACTAGTATCTCTCCAACTTAATTTAACTGATCGAAAAAACCTGAGGAGTAATCAATTTCTAAAGAATACCTGATAGATATTGAAGGATGAAGGTATTTGATTGCTTTCAAACGATGTTGAAATGTCTTGATTGATATCCTCAAAGTTTAAATTCGATTCATTTAAAAGCAAAGAAACGTTGTTTTTATCATTAAAATATAAATTAGAATTATTTTGTATACATGTTTCAAGTTTTTCATTATAAGAATTAAAATTATTTTGGTATGAATTTATAGAATGAGGTAAATTAAAATGATTTTTAGTTGAATAATTATATTGAGAATCGTTATAATACATATTACTTAATTCTTGATGATATTTTTGTTCTTTTTCAAAAACATTAAGATTTTCCGATAAACAACTCGAATTCCCAATAAAAAAACTTTTCTCAATAGAACTTTCCGGGTTGAAGAAATTTTGGTTATTTCCAATAATATTAAATGTATTCAAATTAACTGGGTCTTTTAGGAAATGATCCCAATTAATTGATTTATTTTTATTAGAATAATGAAAATTTAAATTTTCATCAAAATGTGAAGTTAAATGAGATAATATTTTTTCATCTTCATAAAAATTTGTATTATAATAATCTGATTGTTTTTCATCGGAAAAAATAATTTTGTTTTCTAGATTATTAATATTATTATTATGACTATTATTATTTATTAAAACTCCATCATCATGATGATTATTAAATAATTCGTATTTATTCGTATTTATATTAAATAAAGAACTATTATTAGAATTAAAATTTTTATCTTTTAATGAATTTACATTAAAAATATTATTTTCATTATTCATATTTAAATCAAATTGTGTTTTCTTTTCTTTAAAACACTTCGTTTGAGATTCTTGTTCAAAAAAATGATTGAGTGGGATTTCTTTCTGGGTCTTATTTTCCAAAGATGTTAATTTAGAAATATTTTGTTTTGGTGAAAGATTGATATGAAGCTTTTCTTTGGAATGTTTTAGTGGTGATATTTTTATTGGAGTTGAATATTTATTAAAAACACTATTCATTAATTTATTATAAGAAGTATTTTCGGCATTTTTAGTCATATCTGAAACAATAATATTTTTCAATAATTCTTTAAATTTATAACGATTAGTATATAAATATATATATATATATATATATAATTATCTCAAGACAAAATAAAGTTATATTTAAGGAAATATATATATATTCAAATCATAAAAACTAAATAAATAAATACTTTTGTTATAAAACATAAATCCCAATCTTAACATTCCAGATTTTGTAAAGAAACAGTTAGCAAGTACTTAAAAATTAATATAAAATAATATAAATATAAATTTTTTTTTATAAAATGACGTTTTTCTCATAGACTAAAAAGAATAAAATGATTTTTCTATAAACCCGACAAAGTTTATGGGTGAATTGCTTCATATTCAACGAAAAACGTTAGACGCATTTATAAAAAAAGATTTTATTTTCATTTAATTTTCTCTCGGAGGCATATATAAAATATATAATATAAATATTTTTAATTACTTTCAAAATTAAAATCTATCCTGAAATCAATATTTATGCTTCAGATTCCATTGAAAAAAAATTAAAGGGAGCAATACAAAAGGAGTTAGTTACTAAATGTAATTAATCGCTAATTATATATTACAATTAATTAATTATAATTCAACAATATTTCTTTCATACCTTTTAGGAATCCATTGAAATATGTATAAAAAATTTCAAAAGTCTAGCTCAATTTAAAGTTGATGAAAAATCGATTTCAATTTGTCATAAGAACGAACAGACAGACAGACACGAAGTGAAGTTGAGAAAAACGTTATAAAAAAGGTGTGACATTCACATAGTTATAACAATATTATTAATAGAATATGAAAAAAATACCTTTTTGCAATGGAATAAATTCTTCTTTTAAATTTTGAGAACTAAAATGAAAATCTAATTATTAATTTTTTTTATAGATTTTATTGAATTATACTCTTACCTTATAAAAAGTGATCTTAATGATTCTTTATTTTTTTTAAGTTCATCTAGAAAATAAAAAATATATAAAACAATTCTATATAATAGTTTAAATATTAAAATTATAAAAAATTTAATCTAGTTCATATTTTATAGAAAAATATTTATTAGAAGAGAATTTTGAATTTATATCATTTTTATGATTAATATGCATGAATGAATACTTGATCTTAGAAATTTTCTTTTTTTATCCTTCAGATTATTTGATAAAGAAGCTTTTAGTAATAATATAATAATAATAAATAAATATGTATATAAAAGTATAAATAAATATAATAATAATAATAATAAAAATACTATAACGAAAATTATCATAACATTGAATATTAATAGAAATAAAATAATAGTCAACTCTTTTCAAATTATAATAAAAAAATTTGAAAGTGCTAATTAGAAAAATAGAAAATTTTGGAAATGGAAAAATTATCTTAGAGATATTCTATTTTATTATTATATGGGAATAATTTTAGATTTAGATAAAATCTTTTACTATAATTAAAATTAAATAATAAGACTAAAATTGCTAAACTCTGAAGAATCCTTGACGCCATGAAAAGAGCAACGAGCGAATACTTGATAGTGATTCTTTTAAAGAATTATCAGAAGGGACGATTATTTTTCTCATAAGTAACTAATTTGAAATCTTAAGATATTACTGGTATAATTCTTCTTTTGATTAATATATTAAAATCATATCAATAGAAACATTTGAGTTTCACCTAATTTTAAACAAATCGTAGCCATTTTCATCATCTGCATTTAAATTACATTTAAAAAGAATGCTACTATTAAAATTGTTTTATACAATTTTGGACATGTCTAATATAAATTGAATATTTGCTATACAGTAATCATTTGCATTTGTGTTATTCTATATTTCAGGATATCAATATTTTGATTATTTCTTTTTTTAAAAAATTATCGTATGATCGAAAATGTCAAAATGTGTATATGATAAAACTGTGAGAAATATTTGAATCTGAACAAAGAAAATTTTATCTAATTGCAATATTATATAATAATAAATCATTGATAAATAATAAATAATAAAATAATTTAATTTACTATTAGATAATAAATCTCCTTTAAGATTGTATTTCTTAACATTTGTTAAATTTTCAATAAATTGTACATATTCTTTATAAACTTCTACAGTATTAATATTATTATCAAATTTAGCTTGTGAAATAAAATCATATGATTTTTCAAAATTATTTGAATTTGAATATTTATCATCCACACTGTTACATGTAAAGCCAGGAGAGAATCTGAAAAAAAAATTTGTGTATTTTTCAAGATATGTTATTTTAATTTAACAATTTTAATATATTTAAAAAAAACATTGTAGTCAAAATTGAAATGGCATTTAAATGTAAATTTGTAATTTTTTCCTTTGGTTAATCAAGTAAAAATAGACAATAATATATAGCTTTGATTCCTAGATACATTTTATACATTTTAGAATTAATTATTAAATGAATAACTTAACAAAAACCTTATTGGGCTTATTTCCCGATAGTTTTCTGAAGTTTTTTCAATTTTTTGTTTTTTTGCGGTACGTCCATCAATATGACTATCAAAGATGGATTCAATTGGTAATTTTCTAAAATTTAAAAAAAATAATTTAAATAAAGTTAAAGTTGAAATATTGTATTAAAATTAGAAAAATAATTAAATCAGAAGAATCTATCTATGTGGCTCTACGGAACTCGAAAGTTTTTGGCAGCATCAACCACATATCTCTAAGAACCCTTACCCTGAGCTACCCCCAGCCAACTCTTATTTTCTCCCATCTCTCTCACGTCTCTTCCTACCCATCGCGTCCTTGGTCTTCCAACCGGACGTTTGGAATCTGTCTCCCCTCAAATATATTTTTCGAAAGTCTATCAACACCCATTCTTGCTACGTGTTTTGCCCATCTCAACCTTCTTGATTTTATCACTCTAACTATGTCTGAAGATGCATAGAGGTCATGCATTTCCTCATTATGCATTCTGACCTCATAAATAAAAGAACGTATAATATTAATTATTAAAAAAATTAATTATTAAATGCTGCAGAGAATCCTATTTTCAAATAAATCAGAAGAATACGAAATTAATTTTATTCATATGTCTCATCTTTAGAGGTGTGTTTCAGTAAAAAAATATTAAAATTGTCTAATTTTAAATTTTTGATCATTATATCTCTTATATTTTAACATTTCTTTATGTATGCTGTTAAAAAAATCGAAATGTGTTATTTATGAATATAAGATTTAGACATTTTCATATTTACTGATCAACTTATTATTATATTTCATTTTCATAAATGGTAATTTATTTCACTTATGAGGGTTCAAATGTCACCAAGTTTCAAAAATTGACATTTAATACATAAGTTAATATTATAAAAGTAGTAGTATTGATGATCCCAATAATCTTATAAAATAAAAAAAATGGACAGAGCTTCTGAGGTGTTTTGTTAAATAATAATATAAATTTTTAAACAATATTACCTAGAATTCTTTGGTATTGTTTGAAATGATTCAGAAAAATGTGTGTCATCTTCTTTTAAATTATTTCCTAACTGTAATATAGTATTGAGGTCGTCATCTATTCTTGTTTTATTCATTTGAGTTAATGGAGACATTCGTTTTACAGTTTTTGATGTAACGCCGCCAAGATATATACCATAATTAAACTTGAAAAATAAAAAAAAAATTAACAGCAAGTTCTGTTAGTGTTGAATCCTCTCAGTATGTTGGTTAGAAGATAACAAGGTTAATAAAATCTCACAATCAGACACTTTTCTTGAGGATTTCTTGTAATGTTAGGCTAACTTTATGCATATACTATTTATGAAATTATTTTTAAGATAAAAGAATAATTTTTAAACTAAAGTGAATCAAATGACCAATTTTAAGTGAATTAACGAGGAACGATAAAAATAGGGAGTAGTGGAGGCTCAAATATGTAAATAAACGAGGGAGGGGGAAGATAATAAATTTTAGAAGGAAATAGGGTAGTCTTTCTCATAAAATTTGTCCACTTCCTCACAAAGCTTCTAAATGTAAATAAATTAGTTTTTTGTAGATTATTTGCTTTTATAATACATTTTATTTTTTTAATAATAGATTTAAAATGAATACTTTTTTAAAGTAAAAATTACTCACTGGTATAGTAAACCGATCTTTCTTATATTTAATTTTTGATGGCAAATCATCATCCTTCATTCAAAAAGATAAAAAAATTAAAAATCATATATATATATATATTGATCAAAAGTTTAACAAATTAATTTGAAAATACCTTATATTTTGTTTCAGTTGTTTTTTCAGCATATTTTTTATTCTAAAAAATTATTGACAGATAAAATTTATTTTTTTATTTTATATTATATGATTGAAAGGAACTATTAAAATAATATAAATTTATTATTACATTTTTATTTGGAAGAGATTTATATTTCTCAGAATATTCATTTTTAGTTTTACTCCTGGTTTTTGAATAACGTTTCCTTTTTCCACTTGTATTATATCTTCCCATTATATTATTTAGAAAAATATTAAATTACATAAATTTATATACTTTAATATAAATTCTTGACAGATGCAATATATTTTAAATTTAAGCATAATGGAGACTGGCCCCAACACATTGTAGATGATTTCATGTTATTTTTTAATCTTAATAATTTCTAATACCATGCTAATATCATGAAATAAAAATAATCACATTTTATATCATTTTAAATGTCATTAGACCTAAAATAAAATATCTAATCATGGTTGTCTAAACTATGACCATTCGAGGAGCATATGGCAAAAAAAATGCTCGGCCGCACATAATTTTTTTTTAGAACCATATTGAAAAAATTAACTATTTTCATAATTTGCGTTTGGGCTGCAATCTCAAAGGGTTTTGGGCAGCACTTTAGACAAGCCTGATCTAAATATTCAATTCACAGTATAAAATATTTATAATATGTATAGGTACTATTCCCAATTTTAATTAAATAAAATATCTTAATTATACAATAAATATTAAAATAAATACAAAATATCATATACAAGATATAAATAATTTATGAAATATTATTCAAATGTATTTTAGAAAGCATTCCATTATGTTATTAAAAAAGCAATGCTGATCAATTGTTTAGAAAACAGAAAGGGCAAGAAATCTTTAATATCTATTATTTTTTAAGGTTCAATATATTTAATATTTAGATAAATTTCTTCTAATAATTTATGTAACTATATAAAAAAATATTTAGATATTTTTTAATTTATAAAATGGAATTGGTAGGGTGACCATTCACAGTAACCCTCTTAACAAATATTATTAAAATTATTTTTAAAAATAAAATTTTCTATAAACCAGAGAATATATATAATGAATTTAAGATATATAGTAACTGTAATGAAGTGAATGAAATTTGGATTTCAGATTTAGGAGTTTTTTATTTTACCTGAATCGTATCAGATATTCATCAAGAATTTAATTTTACTGTTATAATTTAAAGAGTTGTTGAAAACTTGTACATCCTTTTTTTTACTATGTGTATAATTTGCAGAGACGAAACAATATTTCAATTTCTGCGAGTTTTTCAAAATAATTTTGATAAATGAACTTAAAAAAAAAATTTCAATAAAAATTAAAATTTATAAAAGTCATTTTATAATGTTTTATTGATGTTGATTTATAAATTTTTCATTAAGATCTTTGAATAGAATTAATCTTAAATATGCTATAGATTCAATTTAAGATGTATTCCAAAACACCATTTATTATAAAAAAATTAATATTTGTGTTTTTAGTTTATTGATATGATTTTAATTTATATTAAATTGCAGGAGAGGTTTTTTTCGTAGAGCGTTCACACCTCCGCTCGTCCCTCTCAATTCCACACCACACCTCACATGGCCACTAGCCTACCTTTTCTGACTGCCGGTGAGCCTCGAGCGCATTCAGTTGCCATTCACTTTGCACTGAAATCATTCATCAATCATTCGCTATCCAAGAATTAATTGAAATTTTATTTATGAAGATTTTATTAGTGAATTTTTTTTAAAGGAAAAAAAAAAAAATTGAAAGTCATTTTTATGCTTGTATATCTCTATATATATAAGAATATATAATATTTTAAATCAGCGGCGCAACTAGGATTTGATCCTGAGGGGGGGGGGGGGTTGACTAAAGGTTGCGCCACTTTATAAATGTTTATACTTAAATATAATTTTTCCTTTTTATCTAAATAATTAAAGCTAATTGAAATTTTCCAATTTATCTATATTTTAATTCATATTTTTCTAGATTTTATATCAGATTTATATAAAAAAACATACAAGATTAGTTTTATTATACAAGATTATTATTATTATACAAGATTAATTTTATTATACAAGATTAATGATATTATCTTTAATAACTCTTATTTGATAAATCTATTTCTTTATCTATAAATATATAAGTTAAATGTTCTTTTATTTAGTTTTTTTCCATAAAGATTAATAAACAACTCCACAGCAATGAAATTCATATTCATATTAACAATTTTATTATTAATATCGATTAACTTTGTAGAGGTATTTTCTTTCAAATTTTATAAAATACTTATCCTATATATATTACATTGTATTCCTAACCATTTATTTATCTAATTTTTTAGAATTTAACACCAAAATACAATTATATTAAAAATAAAGAAATACTTATCGAGAAATCTGAATGGAAAGAATTTTATTAAAATATAGAACAACAGTTGAAAAACTTACTCCAGAAGGTATTATTTATTTATTTTCTTCAATTTAAATAGAAAATAGAAATGTATTTATTTGTTGAGATCACTATTCATAAAATCTAAATAATATATATATATATATATTTATATATTGTTTTATTTTTAAATTATAATATAAGTAAATTATAATATAAATATTTAAAAATTGTTTTCTAAATTGATAAGAACTTGTAGAGTAAACATACCAGTAGTTGATCAATGTACCAATAATTCAGCATTTGATAGAATTTTTATCAAAATAAGCTTTTTAATTTCTCTGTTTTATTGTTAAGCAATCTGGGAGAAGCTCTTGCCTAATTTGAAATTAAAAAGCTTATTTTGATAAAAAATCTATCAACTACTGGTAAGTTTGCCTTAGTACATATTATTCTTTTCAATTTGCTAAAGAACCATTAATATTTTTTTAGTACACATTTATTCATTTGTATCCATTCATTTTATATTTTATTATATTTATTACATTACTTTCATTTACAGTATGAGAGATAAACTATAAATATTTTTTATTATTTATAATTATTAAATTAAACGATTATAATAAAACCAATTATGTTGTTAATAGAAATAGTTGTTTTCCATGTTTTGTATAAAAATTTAGAAATTTTACAATTTTAAACTATATGAAATTGCTTGTTGAATCACTTCTAAGCTAAGGACATGCTCAATTCCCTAGCATGATACACTTATGCAGGGCCGTCTTAAGGAATTCGGCGCCCATGGGCTACTAAAAATAATGCGCTCTTCTTCCTAAGAAAATACACAGAATGGCAAATGGGAGTAGGAAAAGTTATCAGTTTTTAGTCTAATCCTTAGAACTCTTGATCGGAACTATTATATGATTGGTGGTCTTATATTAACTCCAGTACAGCTCCGACTGGCTCCGACAGTTCAAATGCGACTGAAACAAAAGTACGATCGGTAGGGTGTTACTGTTATTTCGCGTTGCCCTTCTCTATCTATCGTTTTTCAGCATATTTGGAAGAAATAAAAATCAGTTTAATATTTTAAGAAGTGTTTTAATTTAAAAATAAGTAAAAACTAATAAAATGAAAAATAAATTTTTACTATATCGCAAATAAAAAATTGTCGCCTCAAAAGGCTTGCGCCCTGGGGCTATAGCCCATTTAGCCCTGTGGTTAGGGCGGCACTGCACTTATGGCCTTCTATGCTTCTTTATTTACCATTTCTAGCTTACTTTCTAGGTTTTGAAACAACTCACGACAACCCCTCAGTCTCTCCATATACTTATACAACGAATCAATGTACCACAGCCTCAGGTTTTTCAAATTGAAACAATCAATCTTGTGCCAGCAATAGGCATAAAACTTGATATTTTCAAAAAAAATATGAAATGCTCATTTAGAGTCACTGATTTCCCAAGTGTATATATTATTAACAGATATTAAAACTTAATGATATTACATTATATATCTGACAATTTTCACATAACTTTCTGGTCGAGTCACCTAATTTATACTCCTAATTATTAGGTATTAATTAAGGTAAAACCGGGGGATATGACGCGTTTTCTATATCTCGAAAGCTAGACCTTTTAGCATGGGAAAGTCATTGAGGGATAATAGTAGCCACCTACCATATGAAGCGTGTTGATTTAATTGTACTGTCGTTTAAGGAGGATTTAATTTAATTATAAGCGAACCGTTGAGTAAGGATGATTTGTTTTGGTCGCCATCTTGTTGAAATCAACACAAGAAAAATATTTCATATCTATTTTAAAGGTTCGTAATTTGTTTTCTTTTGTAATTTTTGTAAATATAGTGTATTCTACATTTTTGCACATTCTTTAAAATTAATATTAAGACTTATTGTTGTTTATAATTTACAAGTCTTTATTAAAATTGTATGTGCAAGGGATATGGCGCATGTTTTGCCTCGACTTAATAGTGAAAAATTGAACCCCCAAAACAATTTAGTAAGACGATGGAAATATTTATAGTCCCAGACTTGTGTAAATATATTATTTATTATTTATCTTATATACTCTTTTAATTTTTAAACCTACCAAAGTAATTAAATATTTAAACATTTTAACTTTATGAGTTTTTATCTTTATTTTACATGTAAAATTACATATCAGTAATAAAATATTATAATTTATTTTTAATTTAGGAATAACTCCACGAATTGTTGGCGGCCAACAAGCAAAGGAAGGCCAGTTTCCTTGGCAAGTTGCACTAACAATTGATGATGTTTATTTTTGTGGAGGATCTTTGATATCTACTGAATGGATTCTAACTTCCGGTCATTGTGTCATATCCTCTGAAACAATATTCGTGCGGGCTGGATCTCTCTCTCCCGATTACAATGGCGAAACTACAGTATCTACTGAATATATCATTCATGAGAATTACAATCCTTATACTGTTGAGAATGATATTGCTCTTATTTCAATAAAAGATCTTGAATTTAATGGTATTTTTTAAAACTATATTATTTTACTTATGATAGTAAAATGATTTTCTTGAATATATAAGTTTTCAAAGACTAACTTTACTCCAAAAATTAACACCTGTGAGAAGTACAATAAGCCAGATAATGTATGAGAAATTTCAGTGTTTACTTCAAAATATTAATTAAAGACAAACTCTCTCTGGATTATTTTATTGAGTCAGATATCAACTCATTAATGGATTATAATTTGCAGTACCGGGACCCCGAGCCTCGGCTCGGTAATTAAGTTAAAAGAAATAATTCATTTTATTGGGTTTGGCTGGTAATATTAATACTTGGGACACCGAGCTGATACACAATTCCTTAATTATTTATTACAATTATTAAATGTTGCATCAATGCATTCAATCTGAATAAAATGAATGGAACTTGGGGTCCTCAATAATACATAAATATGTATTATTAGGTATGTTTCTAAGTGCATGAATATTTTTTTTTTATTGGATGAATGATAAATATATATCGTAATTTATAATTATAAAATATTATTAAAATATATATTTTTAATTTTATTTCGAAATTAAATAAAAAATTTTAAAATATTTTAAATATAAAAAAAATATTAATACAAAATCCTTTAAAAAAAGGCGGGAGTCAAATTTCAATATGGATGACATAGTGACATCACATTTTTACATTTAAATTAAAAAAAAAAAAAAAACTAATGAAGATGAATTTTTCCAGAAATATGATCAATAAAACTTAATTTTTCTTTATAAATACTATCTTTGGTGTGAATTTCAAAAAAATCGTTAGAGCGGTTTTGGAGAACCCATGTACAAACAAACAATTTTAGCTAGCATAAGAAGATAAGATAAGATATTAAGGAAAATCATTTTACTTATTATCAATTCAAATTTTGCAGCAATAACAGCGATTAATAATCATTTATATTATATTTAATGATTAATATTTTTAATATATTTTTATATAGAACTGATAGATAGTATTCATTTACCCAGTTCAAATATAGGGGATCTTATTGGAAATACTGTAATAGTTAGTGGTTGGGGATTAACTAGCGACAGTAAGTAATATTAATTATTTAGTCATATACAAATTTAAAAAAAAATACCTAAAATTTTATTATTTTTTATTTAGATGCCTCTGATATCTCTCCTACTTTAAATTATGCAGAATTAGTAGTTATTGAAAACGATATTTGTCGTGATTTCTATGGTGATATTATAACAGTAAACCATCTTTGTATTTCAACTTCCAATGGACAAAGTACATGTGGTGTAAGTAAATCATTTCCATATTAATTTTAATAAAATATATTCAAAATTATCGAACAAATCAAATTTCACTTTTATTTTCCTTATTTGAGTTAAATATAGTATTTAATTCAATTTTATTTTATTATTTTTTTTCCTCTTAGGGTGATTCTGGCAGTCCTTTTATTGTACAAGATATTGACAACAAATGGTCACAAGTAGGAATTGTCTCTTTTGGATACATTAAAGGTTGTGAAGTTGAAGCTCCGATTGGCGCAATTCGAATTTCAAGTTATCTCGAATGGATTGCAACAAAAACCCAAATAACCTTTTAAATTAATATTCTTTCGATATACCTATATTAAGCTCACATCAATTTGTTTTGAATTATAAAAAAATATTTTAAAATATGTATTATTAACATAAATAAATTGGCATAAATAGACTTTATTTGCAAGATATGTAAAATAAAATAAAATATAATTGAAACAAATACAAATCAAATATTTTTGTATGGTTAATATTTAAATAATTAAAGTTGTTACTCTTTATAATATTTTAAATATCCTCTCATTTTTGAAAATTCAAGATAAACCGCTTTTGGATGTAATTCACTGTCTACTCCCCAGAAAGCATCACTATGCATTAAGCTCGAACGATATAACATTACAGAAATTAAATAAAAATAAATACGGAATAAATATATTATTTTTTGCATCAGCCAATAAATATAAACTTAATGAAATTTTTTTTTAAGTGCTTGAAAATTAATATATAATAGAATCAAAAATATTTCAAATTAAACATTAGAAGAACTTAAATATTAAGTGGCTAGCAACTTTATTTTATTTATTTATTATTATTTTAATTTGTACTTGAAAAATCTAAGTGTAAGAATAGATTAAATAAAAAAAATATAACATTGGGAGTCGTGGGACTGGCCGACAGAAGTGAAAACTTCTGCGTAAGAAATTTGAAAGCAGTCGGAATGCGCACCAGCTTCACGAGAAAAATGAATTTTATATACGTATATATATAAAATTCATAATTATTTTTTTCAGCAAACTGATTATTATTACAAAAATATTAAAAATACGATGTGTAAATAACATCATTTATATATTAAAATATAATATTCTTTTATTTCTTTTCCCTACAAAATTTGTACATCTATAATTAATATTACAATATAATATGCTTTTATTGCAATATTTAAAAACATTTAATACTTTTGAAAAATTAACTTTTATATACAGTTTCAAAAAGACTTTCACCATGTTGACGACCATCATCATCAATTTGTAAAACTGATACAATAGGTTTATGGTAGCTAAAGTAAGAAATGAACAATTTTGATTGAAATCTATGTAAATGTCTTGTAAAGATTGCATGTATTGTAGTTTTATATTTCGTAGTACTTAGATTGCGATCATTTGACATTTTGAAACCAAATTCATTATTTAAAAATTCAATTAATGATTTATTTTTATCGTCTGCAAGGTTTATGTTGAAATCTCCACTCAAAATCATTGGGAAATCATCAAATCTTTTTCTAATTTTTTATTGAAGCAATGCGGATACGTCATGAGAATATATAAATAAATTTTCATACAAGTCTTGTATAGCACGTAATGACATCAGGAGAAATGTAAACAGCAACCATAATGATGAACTGACTATCACCAGAGTGGCAACTACATAGGACATAGGATATCGCCAATATCATAAGTAGTAGTGTTGAACATTCTGGCGTATTGCGCATGCACATCTCGCGGTGCCCCTAAAGAAGTTTTCACTTCAAAAAACTTTAAAAACACCAGAAATTCCTTTCTAAAACTACCTCAAGCCACAACTTTCTTCACGCAACGTTGAGTGTTCTTTTTGTGAAACCCTGAATGAATAAGTATTAAGAAAGGTACAATGTTACTGATCTGAGGCAAGCACAGTAAAAACAAAATTCTTGCTAAATATGTTCATGCGTCCCGTAACCCAATGTCTTGCCTGTAAGACGAAACAGAAGAATCCAGTTAAAAGTCCGGTATATTCGTAACCCAAAATTGCACTGTATTTCTTCTTGAAACTAATTAATTATCATTTTTTAATTATATTAAATTAAATAATAAAAACAACTTTTTTCGTAATACTTTTCAATGATTATTAATATAACATATAATTTTAAAATATGATTACTCAAGTTCAGGGGTTTTTAATCATAAAATGATTAAGGAAAGGAGGAGAATATTCAAAATATATTACAAGGAAATATAGGAAAGAAAGACATTAGATAAAGTGAATATAATTTTATTATATAAAATAAAAAAAATATAAATAAAAATATTTAAATGCGAAGACCAGTTTTTTCTGAGATCCAATCAAGGTATTCGGAGACACGAGTGAAACCAGCTGGTGCTCCAACTTCACAACCTTCAATAGATCCGAAAGAGACAACGCCGACTTCAGTCCAGATACCATCATCTCCTTGGATGACGAGTGGACCGCCTGAGTCACCCTGTAAAGAAGATAAAGACAATATTTTAGTTTATTAATTAATTGAAGATGTTAGTCAAAATAATAATAAAAAAAATATATTTACATTGCAGCTGCTCTTTCCATTTGTGGTATCAATACAGATAATGGTTTTAGGAATACCTCCATAATAATCGAGACAGGTTTTGACATCAACAATATTCAAGTCAACATAGTTGAGAACTGGAGAAATTGATCCAGCATCTAAATATAAAAAGAATGTTAATAAAAGAGAATAAGGAAAAATATAAAACGAAGAATTATAGTATTTTAAATAAATTAAATATTACAAATAAATATAATTTGAATACTAACTGTCACTAGTTAATCCCCATCCACTGACACGGGCGGTTGTTCCGACGAGGTCTCCAATATCACGGCTTGGAAGTTTAATACTGTTAACATTACCTGAGAAAGAATGAATAGTTTAGTAGATTTATTATTATTAATTTACAATGATTCACACACAACTGATATTAAAAATAAATATAATTATTTTTACCTCCAAGATTAATTCCAGAAATCTGAACAACACCAATATCATTTTCTAAAGTGTAATCATCGTAACCTTCATGGAGGATTCCACCTGAAGTTTCAACACTCTGTCCACCGCTTTGTGGTTTCAAAGAACCAGCACGGATAACCCAGGTTTGTCCATCAACAACGCAATGTCCGGCAGTTAAGACCCAACCATCAGACAACAAAGAGCCACCACAGAAATACATGTCGTCAATAATAACAGAAACTTGCCAGGGAAATTGGCCTTCTTGAGCAGCGTCTCCTCCAATGATACGAGGAGTCAAAATTTTTCCAGAAGAAGCTAAATTCAAACATTATGCCATTTTAATATAATCTATATATGCACGTTAAGTTAAAGAGAATGTCTTTCTCTACTTTTGATATGTTTCCATAAAATAATTTACCTGGTTGAGGGAAAATTCCACGAACACGAGGACTTGGTGGTACATATTTGGTTTTCTCAACAAGCTCTTGCCATTCTTTTAAAGTTTTCTTTGGATGGATTCCATTCTGGCCAAGCACCATACGTTTTGGCACCAGAGCCTATCGACAAATTATAATACATTTTTAATCAATTAATATTTATTTATATTAGATACCTCTATCAGTGAATATAATTAACTTATAAGTATTATTTATTTTCATATTAAATTATAATTTATATCATGTTTTTTTATTAGATTAATAGATCTTCTAAAATTCTAATTTTTCTTTATGATTTATATTAATATACTGTATATATTATTACCTGAGCAACGGCAAGTCCCAGAAGCAAAATACACAATGTTCCTTTCATCTTGAAATTTGTTTGTGTGATATGTTTAGATAAACTTTAGTCTTCTTTTATATACTTTAGGTTCGTATCATCTAAATTTAATCTTTAATTGAATTATATTATTTGATTAATTTCTATTATCAACGGTTTTTCCAAATTCTATTTAAAAATCGCATAAGTGGTTTTCATTAAATTATTTATATTATTTTTTCCTTGTGTCCGTCCGTCCGTATAGATGTGTACAGCTTGAACGGTTCAACGGATTTTGATGAAATTTGGTATATTTACATAATGCCTTTGGTGCAAATCCGGAAACGATCGACAATAGGAAGGGAAGGGTTATTTTCACACCAAATTTCACTTGAGGAGATTTTTTACATATCACCACGAATCATGCATTTTGTATTGGTTTTATCTTCGAGAAAAATCATCTTTATTAGTTTTTTCTTAATTTAAAATTATATGACCTCATCCAGCGATTCATGACGTCACACTCTTGTCTTACATATATATTCTAAATAAAATAAAATTAAAAATATTTATGTTATATCCATATCTGTTTTTATAGAAAAAACTGGAGTAGATTTATGAATTAATTTTTATATACAAAAAAATATTTTGGAAATAGTTACTTCAACTGAAAAATATACTGGAACCAAAGAAGGTTGAGATATATAAACTGTTAATTGGGTATTTAACCCATGTATTACTTACTAAATTTTTTTTAGAATTAAAATAGAATTTCATACTAGAAAATAATTGTTTAACATAATTTGCTAAGAAAAGCATAACTCATCGATATCTTCGAAATGACATGTAGACTTATTATACCGCATCCCAACCAAGATAAGAACAATTCTTACCATTTACCCTCTTTTTATGAAATATATTTACATTAAATTAAAATTATATCACATTCGGCAAACAATTTTAAATTTAAATTGAATCATTTACATTAATACGCCACCTCCTTGTTTTTTTTGAACTTCTTATTGATATATTTATAATTTTTTTTTTAAATTTTCATTAAGATCTTTGAATAAAATTAAGCTTATTGATTTAATAGAATTAATAGAATTAAACTTATTGATTCGATTTAAGATGTATTCTAAAACACCACTAATTTTAAAAATTAATATTTGTTTATTTTATTTTATTTTAATATGTATTTTATTTGAAATAATTTGCAGTAGAGAGCTGCACTCCCCGCTCGCCCCTCTCCATGCCCCTCCGCCACCTGGACTGACCTCCTCATGCCGGCCGGCTGACTCGAACGCATTTTTTCCCCTTCCCTGGTGAGTGTGAGACCATGAACGGCCCCTCCACTGAAATCATCCCTTAATCAGTCGCTAATCAAGAATTAATTCTAATTTTATTATTTATTTTTATTAATTAAAAGGAAGATTAGTGAACTTTAAAAAAAAATATTTCAATAAAAATTAAATTTTATAAAGTGCATTTTTATAATTTTTATTCATATACCCAAATAAATTTATAAATTTTTCATTCAAATCTTTGAAAAGTTTTAATCTTAAATATTCTATCAGATTTCATTAATTAAATTTTATTAAAAGTTAAATTAAAATTATTTAAAAATTAAAAAATCATATACAAAATTTTATTTTTCTTTAAATATATTTATTGAAATATTTTTTAAATTTCAATATATATATTAATCCTTATAAAACTTATTTATTTAAAAAATAGGAAGATGTGCTGATTAGGGCTTACAATACCGAACTAAAATCTGAATACCGGTATTTGGTATTTGAAATTTGAAATACCGGGATACCGGTATTAATACCGGTATTATTAATAATAAATTTACTAGCTATATTTCTACTTACCTCAGTTGTTCTATTGACTTTTTAACAAATATAATATATGAAATCTAATAAATATTGTTCTGAAATGAGTAGATATTATTTATTTTATTACATCGAGAGACAGAGTAGGGTAGATAAATACAAAAAAACGTGCAAGTAAAATAAAGTAAATATTTAATTCTATGTTGCATTTTACATATAATAGGCTCGTATGGTATTATATAGTTAAAGAATTAAATATAATTAAAGAAGTAAAAAATATAAAAATATAAATTGAAAGTATTTAATATTAATAACTTGCGTTTTGTTTATTAAAGTTTGCTCTTAAAAAACAACGAATCAAGCGTTTCATCATCAAGCGAGGACCGAATTTTCGTACAAACATAACCAGCGGCCTAAAAAGCTCTTTCTGATTCTACACTTGTCGGCACTATTGTCATTAAAAAATTATACACATTTTGTAAATTCGTAAATTCGTAATACCAAAATACCGGTATTTTTACATAAATACCGGTTTTTAATACCGGACAAAAATCCTCCGGGATCCCGGTATTCGGGATCCCGAGATCCCGGTATTGTAAGCCCTAGTGCTGATTATTTTCAAAATCATACAGTATAATTATAAATCAAAAAAATATAAATTTCTTATATTCATATAGGAATATAAAATTTTAAATATTCTATATATTCTTTCTAATCTCATTATCGCTCACACCGTTCCTTTCAAATCTCATATGAATATTGTTTTGTCAATTTCATATTATTATAACACTTTTGAAAAATGAATAATATTTCTATTACCTACTCGTATATCTCAATGAAACAGAATAAAATCGTCGTGAAATAAATAATATAATCACAATTAGTTTTCTGATATTTTCTAAGATATTTTTATTATATGTCTATTAAATGCGTATTATAACTAACTTATTATAATCATGGTTCTATATAGGATGTAAAATAATTTTAGTTTTTTAATATTACAGAAATAAGATAATATTTTTAAAAATCTATACACTTTTTTAATCCTATTAATATTATTTATTTATCTATATCTTATTTTTTTTATTTCCTGTATCTATCTATCTATATATATATAAAAGGCAATGTCTGTGTGTGTGTGTGTGTGTCTGTCAAATACACAAAAACTACCCGTCCGATTACGGTGAAACTTTCAGGGATTGTTGTGGGCATCCCAGGGAAGGTTTTAGTGTAGTTAAATCCAAAATTAATTTATCCAAAATTAATTTAATTAGTAATATTTTGGTAAAAGTCTGTAGTGTCACAAAACTATCGACAGATGGCGCTACATAAAAACTTAAACATTCAAATATTTTTAATTTAAATGTATATATGTGACGTCACAGTTACCGCCTTTTAGATATATATCTATTCATAAAATAAAATTAAAAATATTTATATTATATTCATATACTAGCTGCTCCGAGCGCCTTCCAGGCGCTCTTCACACCTAGACGGGGGCTCCGCCCCCTGTACCCCCGAGTGATACATGGTATTTGGTTGAAAGTCTGTATGTAAAAGGTTTTCATCCATTTTGTTTCAATCAGTATAAGTAGATAAGACATATATTTGTTTTCTTGGAAAATATATTTTAATTTAATCAACAACAAATTTTCCTAGTATAATAAGTAAGATTTATTGACTATTTCATATTATTATTTATATATTTACTAATATATTTGTGGCTTTTTGCATTTATTTAAGTAGATTTTAATTAATTAAATAATTAATATTCTAAGTTTATGAACATTATTTTTTTTTTATAAATTATATTAATTAAAATTTATTTTCTTATTTCTGTTTGTTCTTTATTTTACATATATATGTACAAAACACAAAACAATAACACAGACAGACACACAGACATTGCATTTTATATATATAGATAGATTAAAACCTTCCCTGGGATGCCCACAACAATCCCTGAAAGTTTCACCGTAATCGGACGGGTAGTTTTTGAGTATTTGACAGACACACAGACACACAGACATTGCCTTTTATATATATAGATTATTAAATAAATCAATTTTAGTTATAATTTTATATAAGCATTTTTTAATTGAACCTATTCAATCTTGTCATTCCCTAATCAACCTACGCGGTTTCAATAACCCTTTTAATTATTCTAAATTCAATCCAAAGTGCTACCAATTAATTAAACTTATTTTTAACCCAATTTTTCTTATAAAATACCTCACCCCTAATATCTTATACACGACAATCTATATATAAGATGGTAGGTTTAATCAAATGGACTATAGACAGATTTGTTTGCTAAAAACATCTTATTACATTAGAAAAATTGTAAATAATTACAATAAATAGAATAATATATTCTTACCTAAAAACAAATTGGTTTTTATAGTCAACAATTCTTATCTTGTTAATAACTTAAGAGTATAACTAATGGTTTTCAATTTATAAAATCTAATTTAACACACAACAATTCCGTTTCATTATTGTAATATAAAGTTAGAAATATTAAGTTAATATAATTAATATTATTTATTTATTAATACCAATTAATAATATTAATTACTTATAAATAATTCATAATAATAATAAATTGTGATACCAACTTATAGGAATATTAGTATAAGTTTATGAACATTATTTTTTTTTTAAATTATATTAATTAAAATTTATTCTTATTTCTGTTTGTTCTTTATTTTACATATATAAGTACAAAACACAAAACAATAACACAGACAGACACACAGACATTGCCTTTTATATATATAGATATGTAAAATAATAATTATATTATTTTAATATTCCTATAAGTTGGTATCACAATTTATTATTATTATGAATTATTTATAATTTCTAAGTAATTAATATTATTAATTGGTATTAATAAATAAATAATATTATTTATATTAACTTAATATTTCTAACTTTGTATTACAATAATGAAACGGAATTGTTGTGTGTTAAGGTTAGGTAAATTAGATTTTATAAATTGAAAACCATTAGATATACTCCTATGTTATTTAGTTACTAATAAGATAAGATAAGAATTGTCTATAAAAACCAATTTGTTTTTAGGTAAGAATATATTATTCTATTTATTGTAATTATTTACAATTTTTCTAATGTAATAAGATGTTTTTAGCAAACAAATCTGTCTATAGTCCATTTGATTAAACCTACCATCTTATATATAGATTGTCGTGTATAAGATATTAGGGGTGAGGTATTTTATAAGAAAAATTGGGTTAAAAATAAGTTTAATTAATTGGTAGCACTTTGGATTGAATTTAGAATAATTAAAAGGGTTATTGAAACCGCGTAGGTTGATTAGGGAATGACAAGATTGAATAGGTTCAATTAAAAAATGCTTATATAAAATTATAACTAAAATTGATTTATTTAATAATCTATATATATAAAAGGCAATGTCTGTGTGTCTGTGTTTCTGTCAAATACTCAAAAACTACCCGTCCGATTACGGTGAAACTTTCAGGGATTGTTGTGGGCATCCCAGGGAAGGTTTTAATCTATCTATATATATAAAATGCAATGTCTGTGTGTCTGTCTGTGTTATTGTTTTGTGTTTTGTACATATATATGTAAAATAAAGAACAAACAGAAATAAGAAAATAAATTTTAATTAATATAATTTATAAAAAAAAATAATGTTCATAAACTTAGAATATTAATTATTTAATTAATTAAAATCTACTTAAATAAATGCAAAAAGCCACAAATATATTAGTAAATATATAAATAATAATATGAAATAGTCAATAAATCTTACTTATTATACTAGGAAAATTTGTTGTTGATTAAATTAAAATATATTTTCCAAGAAAACAAATATATGTCTTATCTACTTATACTGATTGAAACAAAATGGATGAAAACCTTTTACATACAGACTTTCAACCAAATACCATGTATCACTCGGGGGTACAGGGGGCGGAGCCCCCGTCTAGGTGTGAAGAGCGCCTGGAAGGCGCTAGGAGCAGCTAGTATAATATAAATATCTAATCTTAATTATTTTTTTCTTTATCGAGGCGAGAGTGATGGACATCAATTCAAGTCTACGAGCTGTTCTTCAAGTTTAATCTGCGAGAAATATCAACCCTTTATTAACTCCGAGGTCAGCATTTATTATTAATTTTATTTTTAATTCAATTTAAATATATTGATTATAAACTAATAAGTTATTTTTCTTCTTCTATTTCATGTTTCAATCTTCGTTCCTGCTACTGAATGTTGATTTGAATTCTTGATTATCCTTTCCATCCTTCATGACGATGAAATGATTTAAATTCAGCTCTCCAAATGTAAGTAATAATCGTTATTTATTTAGCATGGCGCATTTTAAAATCGAAAATGTAAATATAATATTTAAAGTAAAGTTTAATATAATATAGAAAGTATAATTAAATTACAATGATTTTTTGCTTTTGATAATATTCATTAGGAGATTATAGTGAAATATATTAAATTATATGACAGAATTTAGTGAAATTAGGGAATTTCAGAGTACATGTTTCAAGGAGAAGCATTGATAAAGGAGGCAGAAGAGACAAAGGTATTTTTAGAATTAGTAGGTTTCGATGCGTTATACTGTGAGGGTGGCTATTTTTTGATATATATATATATATAGTTGTTAGGAATTTTCAGGTGGTTGCCTCCTACATCCATGCATGTTCTCATCTTACTAATTCATAGATTAGATTAGAATTAATAAATAAATAAAATGTGGGTGGATAAAACAAATGCCATGCTTGCACTCCAGGTCTGAATTGTGCCATTTTGTATTACTAAGAGTGTATTTGAGGTGGATTGGATGAACGGGAATTCGGGAAGGTAATTCAGCACAGTTCCGAAATGGGATTAGCCTGAACAGGAACAAATTGTTGGTTACCTTTTGAGCGCAGGGCTTTTTCGATTAGCATGGGCCTTCCATCCATATCGATGGAGACTATGCACTCCCTTACTAGGTAGGTTTTATTTCAGGTTGCCCCGAATGTCGCGATTTCATTTCGAAATCCAAAAATCAAAGGCACTCTCAGCTCATTCAAAGAGGCTACAGACCAAACGCCTTATTTTTTTAATCTTTTTTTTAAGGCAAACTTTCTTTATTATTACTTTTTCTAAATTTCGGAAGGCGAGGCTTGGAAGGGCTAATTTATGGGGAAAGGAGGAGGCCCTATTAAATATTCATTTGTTTTTTTTTAATTTAATTAATAATAAAAAAATAATTGAATATTGCGATTATTTTCTTTAACTTTTTATTTTCATTTTGAAATATACAATTTCATAATTTAAACTTTGATATATTTTAAATATTTTACTATATAGGTAGAATTAATTATTATTATAATTTCTCAATTTAAAATTAAAATGCAAACATCACAAAAAAAAAAATCATAATTATTGTTAAAATATAACTCTTTTTCATTATTATTTCTTTTTAACTTACCAAATATAAAAATATTTTATTTTTTTTTATTATGGAAATTATTTCATATGAATATAAATATATTGTAATCGAATATATCTATACTTAATAATAATTTAATATTATATAATCTCATTATCATATTTTCAAAAACTCATTTGAAATGATAAATTCTATACACTATTATAGAATTGTTAATTGATATTTTATTTTCTTTCTTCTTTAAACTAATGAATAGTCATTTCTTAATCAGATGAAATAAAATATCAATAATTAATTTAAAAATTTCAGTTTCTCAAAATGGGTTATTTTGATTTTTTAACGATTACGATGCTATATTTATTATATTTGGATAAATATAAATTAATATACCTGAACTACGTCAAGACAAACAAACACAAAATACACAATTTTCCTTTCATCTTAAAATTTGAGTGGGCAATATTTTAGTTCTCTTATATATACCCCATCTTATCTAATATAATTTTTTTTATTTTAATGATTAATTTCCATTATCAATGTTTTTTTTCTATTTTTTAATTCTTACTAAATATTTTAAAAGTATTAAAAGTAGGATGTAGCTATTTATACATACAGTATGTATACGCAATTGGCTATTTATACATAGTGTATGTATACTCAATTGGCTATTTATACATAGTGTATGTATACTCAATTGGCTATTTATACATACAGAATGTATACCCAATTGGATATTTATACATACAGTGTTAAATTGTGAATGACTTATTCTATAAAAGTGTTGCAAGGAATTAACTGATTTTTTAAATTAATTATATTATTCTAATATATATTCTAACCTCATTATATATATTCTAACCTCACTTTTAGATGACAGAACAAATGCCCTTTGATGACAACAATGTTAGTGAACATATTTTAAATGTTGGTCAACATTTTAATGATTATGAACAGTTATCAAAGACTGTTAATATATTTTGTAATGAGCATTATCATCCATTTGTTATTTGAACACGGTCTCAGAAACAAGTACTGTACAAATGTTGTTATGGTATTAAGCAAAATTCAAAATGACTGGGAAAACGTCCGAATCAACATTACTACTACAAGAATTGTCCAGCTCAAATAAATTTTTATAAAAGCAAAAATGAAAAATGGAAATATTAACAAAACTATTACTAAATCACAATCATACCGTTGGCAAAGAAGAATATAGTAATTACGGCAAAGCCAAAATTATGAATAAAAATGATTACGAAACAGCAACAGATTTAATCTTGTCTAGCGCCAAAGATGGAATGGTTGCTGCAGTTTTAACTAAAAAAAGTGGGAAACAGTTTATAAGAAAGGATATACAAATTTTTCGAAACAAACTTTTTGCTTCATGTACCGAAGTGGACCAAAATGAAGGCATGAATGATGTAGACATTGTTGATATGGACAAGGATGAATTAAAAAAATTAATCAATGTTCGAAATTCTAGTTATGATTGGAAGTTTTTAAAAGTATTTAAAAAAATTAATCAATATACGAAATTCTAGTTATTATTGTAAGTTTATTGGAATTATAATATAATCTCGGACTATGATCAAGCTGGTAAGTTTAAAAGTGAACTCTTATTCTAAATATTTTTCAATAATCTAGTAATTATAATAACTTAAATAAATTTAAATTTGAATAATTAAAATGGAATATTAGAATATATGAAAATTTACCAATATCAGAAAATATTAATAAAAAAGCTGCAATCATTGATTTACAAAATTACCAATTGTACAAAAAATACAATTTTTATCGTTTATTTCTTTGTTTATTCGTTCGCTTATTTGGTATGAATCGTAAGGATAGTTTATTTATGTAATATAATGCTAGATACTAAATGACCAAGTTACAAATGTTCCTAATCAATTGTTTACCTTTAACAGTAACAAGCGGGAGTGTCCTCCCCTAGACTTTCCCTCATATAAATAGGTATAAAGAGTTGTGAATGAATATTTAGAATGTGTAAACTTGGTATTGATAAAGAGCCAGTACGTATTAGTTTATTGGTGTCAAATTTGATATTTGGTAACCTTTATATATATATATATATATATAGAATGAAGTGCTACTTCCGGTTAACTGATATTTTAAATGTAAAATACTTTATATAAAAAAAAAACTTTTTTAAAAAACCACGTTTTTAACGCACTAAAAAGAAGAAAATAATTTTTCTGAAACCCCATAGGTACTGACATTACAAACAAGAGATATGATTTGAAGAAAATTTTCTTTAACGTAAAACGTGGGGCGCAAATAATAATAAATTTTTTAAATGCAATATAATTTCTTTGATTAATTTATTTCAATATCCATGGATTTATATTTTAAGTTTTATATTTTTTACCAGACTTTTTGTAAAAGGGAATATTATTAGTAATCCAACAGAATACTTTTATTAATGTAAATTTTTTTTGGAAAATTAATTCCTTAATATTAAATAAACATCTTCAATTTACACTTTAGAAATTTTATTAACATAAATATTAAATATTTGCTAGAAGTTTTGCAGTAGCAAAATTTAGTTTTAGATTTCTTCAAGTTAAATTTCTTATATTATTTACCAGAATATTGTTAGGATGTCATTTTTTATCAGAATTTTTTAAAAGTGAATATTATTAGTAATCTAAAGGTAATCTTTTCATAAATTAAATTTACCTCTTTTAAAAATTTCGATAAGTTATAAGCTTTACTTTTTGAAGCTAATTAAAATATGAATTCATTTATCCTATTAATTTGTACCTAATAACATTTATTTATAAATTTTTATACGATACAGAATATTTTAGCCATAGTTGCGCCCCACGTTTTACGTTATAGAAAATTTTCTTCAAATCATATCTCTTGTTTGTAATGTCAGTACCTATGGGGTTTCAGAAAAATTATTTTCTTCTTTTTAGTGCGTTAAAAACGTGGTTTTTTAAAAAAGTTTTTTTTTTATATAAAGTATTATTTTCTACTTTTTAGTCTTCATATATTGCAATCGATTTCACTTGACCTATACTACTTTTAAGTTTTTTGATTGACTTTAATAGTCATGAAATACTATTATCCTGAAAGTAATAAATTTAAATTGAATTATAAAGAGAAATTTTTAAATTTGTCATATTTTAATTCTTTATTGCCTAAAACTCATCATAAATTTAAATTTTGTTTTCTAAATTACAGTACAAAACATTAATATACCTTCTTTCAAATTTATTTACATTTTAAATATTATACATATTATATTATTCTTTTAACGGGTTTTTAACGGTTTTTTTCAAATTTAAATATTTACACTTTTTGTTTTGATTTTCCCATACAAAATTATATTCATTAATTATGCTCTAATTAAACACTTACAAGCTACGAATGTGTTATTTTATTGTATTGTCATCCAGAATACATTACTCTGAAAAGTTTCAGAGCGATTGGATGACTGGAAGTGGTCGAAATTTCGATTGCAAGATTTGACCCGAACAGATAAATAAACAAACAAACAAACAAGAAAGCAAGCTAAGAAAAACGTGGTAAAATACACTCAGTTAGCAAGAGTGCTAATGATGACTTGGTGAGATGCAGAGAGCAAATGATAGCTGAAGGAAATTGAGGGTGGCGTTTAAGTCGAAAAAAGGTGTGTCGAAACAGGCAACCAATCAGAAGACCCGTTAAGTAAAAATAAGAAGAGGGGAGTTTGAACCTTTTTTCTACCTCCCTATTATATTTTTTCAATATTTTGATTTTATTAATTTTTTATCTCTCTTTGTAAAGACGAAATTATAACTTTAAAATGATTTTAAATGTAATCAATCAAAAGTCAGAAATTATAATTTAAAAAAATCAAAATTCTTCATAAAAAAAAAATGGCTTTTTATTTTTTCTAATACATTTACCGTGTATATAATATATAGAGATTCTTTATTTCATTAGATTGAATATTATTTATTAGTAATTCATTTAATAAATATCTAATCGTTATTTGAAATTTATTTAATTATTATTTTAGAATTTATGATGCTTAATCCAAATTTAATTCGCAGCATGGAACATACGATCAGGACTGTCATTTAGTTGGAGGGGAGCGACCTGAACATTTTTTCAAACTTCTTATTTAAACGGATTTTAATATTTTGATTATTATTATTAATTAATGTATTATATTTGCATCCCGCCTCGTTTTTGTATTAGATATTGTATCAATATTTTTTATATTTAAAATATTTTAAAATTTTTTAATTAATTTCGAAAGAAAATTAAAAATATATTTATACAATTTTTGCTAGTATAATAAAATAAGATCTAATGAAATATATTTATTTTTATCGTCAATTCACAATGTGTCATTTATTATATTATTAATTTGTGAAATGATTACAAATTTTATGTAAAATCCATTCTCTATTCGTTTAGATCAAAAATAATATATTTAATATTTAATATATTGAATATATTTAATACATACTAGAATCAACTCTTGAATATTTTTTTAAACAAGCGGACTATGGACATCTGTATTATTTATTTTTAATGTTTTGACAAAGTCCCTTTTGTTGTTTTCTTCTTTTGTATTATGTATTGAGAAAGGTAAGTTTTGGAAAGGGCCTTTTGTTGTATTATTATTGTTTCTCCTTTTTAAGTTAACAAAATACAAATATTCATTAATTATGCTCTAATTAAACACTTGCAAGCTACGAATGTGTTATTTTATTGTATTGTCATCCAGAATACATAACTCTGAAAAGTTTCAGAGCGATTGGATGACTGGAAGTGGTCGAAATTTCGATTGCAAGATTTGACGCGAACAGATAAATAAACAAACAAGAAAGCAAGCTAAGAAAAACGTGGTAAAAAACAGATATGGATATAATATAAATATTTTTAATTTTATTTTATTTATAATATATAAGGGCTGGCTGTGACGTCATGAAGTGCTGGGTGACGTCATATAATTTTAAATTAAGAAAAAACTAATGAAGATGATTTTTCTCGAGGATAAAACCAATACAAAGTGCATAACACGTGGAGATATGTCCTCACGTGAAATTTGATATGAAAATAACCCTTCACTTCCTCTCTTCGATCGGCAATACTAGCACTTCCGGTTTCCGGATTTGCACCAAAAGTTGATCAATTCATCCTACTGATGTATTAAGTAAATATACCAAATTTCATCAAAAACCGTTTAATCCTCGAAAAAAATCATCTTCATTAGTTTTTTCTTCATTTAAAATTATACGACGTCACCCAACCCTTCGTGACGTAATTTAATCTGCCTAATTTTTAATAACAGGCCACTCGACATGTCCAGAATCCGATTAATCATTTCAGTTGTTTCTTCATCTCCCAATGAAGCATCTGAGAGAACATCTGAGTTCACCTCGTTGATGCTTACATTGGAAGATTCCAACTGAACCAACCGAACTTTTAAAACATCCGAGTCGGCCTTACCTATATCCCCCAAGGCGGAAGCGATGGTGTGCACAGAACCTGCACATATATTTAATTTTCTGTTTAATAATTTAAATGCCCTCGACATTTTAAAATTTTTATTTAATTTTAATTAATCTCCCTGAGAGACTAAAACTATTTATATAACTATTAAAAGATCCTTTAAAATATTAATTTTAAACGAACCTTTTAAAACTTTAGCGACCTTTTTTCAAACAAAGGACAAAGAAAATGAATGGAAAGGAAATTTGCTATTGCAAGGGTCAGGTAAAAAATATTCCAACTGAATATAATGTTTATTGCAATTCTATCTCAAGAACAAATGCTTTCTTTTGAAACTAATATAAAATTATTTATATTAAATTAAAACCAGATAAAATCTTCAATTTTATCCGGCTCGAAGGACAAAAAATTTAATGATGTATCCGCTTGATACATCGACTATAGAGGCTTGTAAGACCTAAAAAATAATAGAAAGCTATTGTTCCTGAAAATTGAAAGTGGGAGGAAATGGAAGGGGATGAATCCTTAATATATATTAATTTTGCTCGAAGGCTAAAAAGAGGAATTAATATAATATTGCGATAGTTACCTCTTCACTTCTATCGCACCTTGAAAATTAAGTGGACTGTATTAGAGGTCTATGTTTAATATATTAAGAATTTGGGATTGAAAAAAGCTCGCTAAATAAAAACTATAATCAACTTTTATTATCTTTAATTAAATTAAAATTAGGTTCAATGTAAATGGATTAATTATATTTAGGGTCACCTAAATATTTTTATATATCAACTTAAATCTAAATTTTAAGTCTAAAATTAATATAGTTCTAAGTGTTCATAAGTGCACTTATCTGACCACCGGGAATTGAATTAAATGGGGGTTTACGCGGCCGTTCGCTGCCTGGATGTCTTCTCTGCTGGTTTCGCAATTGATCCAACGATCAATTGGCTCTGGACCCTCCTCGAGTCGAATGGACCACCACGGATCCAAAAGTAGAGATGATCCCCTTCAGGAATCACTGGGTTTGCCCCCTCGGAACAAACTCTGGAGCACAGGACCGGCGGCTGCAATCTGTAGCCTCGTCGACGACCCCAAAAGCACCGCGTTCGAGTTGTAAATTCGAACGGGTCGAATAAGGCGTCGGTGGGCCAAGGGGCCCCAGTAAGCAGTGGACGAGCAGATAAAAACAACAGGCAGCAGCGACAGACAAAGGCAATAGCACTCGGGCGACAGGTACAACAGCAGGGCTTCAGAGAGCTCGGCCTGTCTTTTTATATGTAGATAGTAAGGGAGGGGGGTGGTCAACCTCATGAATTTATGACAATAACAATTAAATATTTAAAACTATAAATGAAATTAACTTAAAAATATTAAACTTCATTATATAACTAATTAACACTAATATTTATAAATATTAACTTAATTACTATTTAAACTTAGTCAGAGGGCGGGAATTCAAATTTATTTGAATTCAGGTTCCATGCGGAAACAGCTAAATAAAGAAGTGCACGATGGTTATCTCAGCAAAAATATTTGTATATGTTAAACAGATGTTTAGGTTTGCAACTAAAATAAATCTCTAAATTTTGGTTGATGATATTGAATTGCTATTTTCTTTATAAACATATTTTATAGAATTATTTATTTCTTGATATACTCGTATTTCTTTAGTTTGTATAAGTATTTGTTATAAATATCAATAAAAAGAATTAGTAAAAATTTATAACGTAGCCCATTTTTATTTATTTTTATTAAATATTTTCTGAAGACATCGTTACAGAATGGAGCTGTTGTAGACGAATCATTATATTATCTTTGACTGGCATCTCTACCGGGCGATAATTTATCGTGTGATACTGAACCATTACCAGCAGAGCCTGATAAGGAAATGTTGGAACCAGCAATGGAAGCCGTCAGGTTCGAATTCATACGAACAACCGACATTCTTAGAGATGAGGGACAGTCGAACATTCTTTTAGTAGAGTCAGGAGATGGTTGAATGAACAGAAAAGATTCAAAACTTTAAGAAAAACATTTTTAATAAAATTTTATTAAATTATTATTATTTTAAGGTGTAAAAATAGATAAGTGTCCACTTTAGGATTTTTAATCATAAAGGGTGTCCGATTTTGGATTTCAGTCTAGTCAAATTTTAATGATAATATTTTTGTAAGTTTATTAATAATAAATATAATAATACATCTAATATATAAAAGAGTTAATACTGTCTGTCACCTTAGGCGGAAATTCACTGGGAAAGGTAAAATAAAAGTAATGCTCAAATTAACGATAAATGGAGAAAAAATGCTTAAGGTGTTCTTTTTTGGGTCAGTTACTTTAATGTTTTTTTTTAACAAAGTTGTCCTATGATGATATAAATTAAACATTGGTTTATTAAACCATGTTCATTTTTCTGAGGACATCTTTACAGAAATTTTCATAAAATAAAAGAACGTGTTGTCCATATTAATATATTTAGTAAATAAACAATTTAAAAGTCGAAAAAAAGAAGATATGCCATTCAAAAGTTATTATTAAATAAGTAGTTAACTATATACAATGAACCCCGTCGTTTCATTTCGTTATATTTTAAATATGAATACAAAAAGATACGAATATTTTGATATATTAATTGAATAAAAATGAATTAAAATCTTTTGCATACAGACTTTCAACCAAATACTATGTATTACTTCGGCAGAGCCCCCTGTCGCCGAAGGGAGTCTGAGAAGCTAGTAATAATAGAATCAGAGAAATGATTTTCTAGAATGTCCATTAGAAGAAGAAAAAGTAATAATAAGGAAATAATAAGTCCACACATATAGGTCCTATTTTTTGATTTTATTTATATTTTACATAAATATGTACTCGTATCAAGCCTAATTTGTATAATGATAAATAAAACATTTCAAAGAGACATAATTTTTATTGACAAAGTGTTTTAATTTTATCCCTTTTGAAGTATTTTTTTGAATTTCTAATGTAATCAATTTCTTTTTCTTCTTCTTATTTTCCTCCGCTCTTGACAGAAGCTCGTTTTGCTCGTATAATAAATGCTTCAAATCACCGGCACTGAGGTCCAGGCAGATCCATTCATCTACATCAACGACGCCTAAATTCCTTTCTAAAACTACCTCAAGCCACAACTTTCTTCACGCACAGTTGAGTGTTCTTTTTGTGAAACCCTGAATGAATAAGTATTAAGAAAGGTACAATGTTACTGATCTGAGGCAAGCGCAGTAAAATCAAAATTGTTGCTAAAAATGCTCATGCGCTCCGTAACTCAATGTCTTGCTTGTAAGCCGAAACAGAAGAATCGAGTTAAAAGCCGGGTACATTCGTAACCCAAAATTGCACTGTATTTCTTCTTGAAACTAATGTGAACTTAATTGTACAAACGGTACGAAACAATTACATAAGAGAGAAATTATATAAGAATAATTTATAAAAATGAAAAAGAAATTTTATTTTATTTAGATATTAATATTATAAACAAGATATATACAAACTTTGATTTATATTACGGTACACATATGTTTATTGTACAATTTAAGATACATGAATGCCTAAGCTTAACTTAGGTTGCTGGATAGAAACTCATCGGGGGGACCCACTGGTTTTTTTATTATAATCTCTAATACGAAACACTGAATAGATGAACGTTAATAATATTAAATGTCGATACGATACTGTAGTGCTGTAGCGGTACGGAAAGTAGGTGTATTTTCTAGAGACCAACAGCCATAACGAAAAACGATATCCGGAAACGGCGATAACTTAAAACTTGCACGTAACCTGAACTTGCGGTAGCCTAGAACAGCAGCTAACCGGAAACTTGCGGTAGCCTAGAAACTTGCGGTAACCTAAAACACGGTACGATATCTGATATGGGCGGTATTTATTGCAGGTAAATATCACAACAATATATATATTTTATTTTTACAGACACTACGAGAGAGAAACATTTACGGTAGAATTTTCGGTAAAATACAACACATTAATTAATTCGATAGCGAAACCATAATATTTCATCCACTGGACAAGCGAGAATATCTTTCTTTTTACTTCGCCCTACCACTTGGCTATCTCCCCTCCAATCCACCGATCAATCATGTTGATTCCGATAGATGGCACCGGTATGTCCATTTGTGCCTGTACGACTTTTTCTCTACTATTCAATCTGGGCGTTACAATTGACATATTAATATTATCTAAATATCTATTATCTTCCTGATAAGTTAGTTTATATTCAAACACTTTTCGTAATACTTTTCAATGATTATTAATATTACATATAATTTTAAAATATGATTACTCAAGTTCAGGGGTTTTTAATCATAAAATGATTAAGGAAAGGAGGAGAATATTCAAAATATATTACAAGGAAATATAGGAAAGAAAGACATTAGATAAAGTGAATATAATTTTATTATATAAAATAAAAAAAATATAAATAAAAATATTTAAATGCGAAGACCAGTTTTTTCTGAGATCCAATCAAGGTATTCGGAGACACGAGTGAAACCAGCTGGTGCTCCAACTTCACAACCTTCAATAGATCCGAAAGAGACAACACCGACTTCAGTCCAGATACCATCATCTCCTTGGATGACGAGTGGACCGCCTGAGTCACCCTGTAAAGAAGATAAAGACAATATTTTAGTTTATTAATTAATTGAAGATGTTAGTCAAAATAATAATAAAAAAAATATATTTACATTGCAGCTGCTCTTTCCATTTGTGGTATCAATACAGATAATGGTTTTAGGAATACCTCCATAATAATCGAGACAGGTTTTGACATCAACAATATTCAAGTCAACATAGTTGAGAACTGGAGAAATTGATCCAGCATCTAAATATAAAAAGAATGTTAATAAAAGAGAATAAGGAAAAATATAAAACGAAGAATTATAGTATTTTAAATAAATTAAATATTACAAATAAATATAATTTGAATACTAACTGTCACTAGTTAATCCCCATCCACTGACACGGGCGGTTGTTCCGACGAGGTCTCCAATATCACGGCTTGGAAGTTTAATACTGTTAACATTACCTGAGAAAGAATGAATAGTTTAGTAGATTTATTATTATTAATTTACAATGATTCACACACAACTGATATTAAAAATAAATATAATTATTTTTACCTCCAAGATTAATTCCAGAAATCTGAACAACACCAATATCATTTTCTAAAGTGTAATCATCGTAACCTTCATGGAGGATTCCACCTGAAGTTTCAACACTCTGTCCACCGCTTTGTGGTTTCAAAGAACCAGCACGGATAACCCAGGTTTGTCCATCAACAACGCAATGTCCGGCAGTTAAGACCCAACCATCAGACAATAAAGAGCCACCACAGAAATACATGTCGTCAATAATAACAGAAACTTGCCAGGGAAATTGGCCTTCTTGAGCAGCGTCTCCTCCAATGATACGAGGAGTCAAAATTTTTCCAGAAGAAGCTAAATTCAAACATTATGCCATTTTAATATAATCTATATATGCACGTTAAGTTAAAGAGAATGTCTTTCTCTACTTTTGATATGTTTCCATAAAATAATTTACCTGGTTGAGGGAAAATTCCACGAACACGAGGACTTGGTGGTACATATTTGGTTTTCTCAACAAGCTCTTGCCATTCTTTTAAAGTTTTCTTTGGATGGATTCCATTCTGGCCAAGCACCATACGTTTTGGCACCAGAGCCTATCGACAAATTATAATACATTTTTAATCAATTAATATTTATTTATATTAGATACCTCTATCAGTGAATATAATTAACTTATAAGTATTATTTATTTTCATATTAAATTATAATTTATATCATGTTTTTTTATTAGATTAATAGATCTTCTAATTCTAATTTTTCTTTATGATTTATATTAATATACTGTAGATATTATTACCTGAGCAACGGCAAGTCCCAGAAGCAAAATACACAATGTTCCTTTCATCTTGAAATTTGTTTGTGTGATATGTTTATCTAAACTTTAGTCTTCTTTTATATACTTTAGGTCTCGTATTATCTAAATTTAATCTTTAATTGAATTATATTATTTGATTAATTTCTATTATCAACGGTTTTTCCAAATTCTATTTAAAAATCGCATAAGTGGTTTTCATTAAATTATTTATATTTTTTTTTTCCTAATGCATCGTAGTACTCACCATGCAATTTTAAAGGGGTTTCATTCAAAAATCTTAGATATAATAAATACTCATAGATGTAATCAATCTTTTATAGATTAATATGATTCTACTATAATTTCTCTATTTGAATTATTTTGCAATTTTTTATAATTTTTTATGACCTACAATTTTGATCTTGATTTTTATGATCTTCAATTATATTCTTATTTTTACCGACCGACAATAGTAAGGGAGTTATTGTTTTCACACCAAATTTCACATGTGGAGATTTTTACATATCTCCAAGAATCAAGCATTTTCTTTACAGAAAAAAGTATTTTTTAGCATGATGTCTGTCTGTCCGTCCATCCGTCCGTTTCTGTGACCGTATAGATGTGTACAGCTTGAAAGGCTCATGTGATTTGGTAGTATTAGCGATCGACGATAGGAAGGGAAGAGTTATTTTCACACCAAATTTCACTTGAGGAGTTTTTTACATATCTCCACTTTGTATTGGTTTAATCCTCGGGAAAAATCATCTTCATTAGTTTTTTCTTCATTTAAAATTATGCGACGTCACCCAACCCTTCGTGACGTCACAGCCAGCTGCTCCTCCTTATATATTATAATAGAAATAAAATTAAAAATATTTATGTTATATCCATATCTGTTTTTTATGCATTAGTAGATACATATAAATTATTTGAAAATGTGTCTGAAGCTGGAAATTAATTTATTTCAAACCGTCGGTCGGTTCTGTGACTGGCCACAGGCCAACTTATTTTTTTGTTAATTCTAATAAAGTATTATTAGTTAATTTTTTATATTATCAATATAAAATTAATAATTCTCGAAAATTTCATACCAAGAATGTTTATAATATTTAAATTTTTATTTTAATTTCTAATATTCAATAATCTTAAAAGTAAAATCAATTTCAATAAAATTAAATTAAATATTACTCATTAATTCTGATTAATATTTTCTAAAACAAAGTAAATAATATTTTTTATATTTAAATTTTTAATAAAAGTACATTTAAATCTGTTCATTTGTCAACGCCACCATGATAGATTAAATCTAAAAAAGAAACAAATGATCTCAAATTGTTTTGAATCTTTTTTTTATATAAATATTTTTTTTTTGTTATAATTGTGATTGTTACTTTTAAATTAATTTCAATTAAATTAATTATTAATTATTTAAAATTTTCTTATTAAAAAGAGTGGCTAATATTTTTGATAATTAAATTTATTATTATTTTGAAAAAATGTGCTGTTTGCAAATAGGAGTGAAAACGAAGATCCAAATGAGAGAGAACGTTGATTGGCTAAATAAAGAAGTGCACGATGGTTATCTCAGCAAAAATATTTGTATATGTTAAACAGATGTTTAGGTTTGCAACTAAAATAAATCTCTAAATTTTTGTTGATGATATTGAATTGCTATTTTCTTTATAAACATATTTTATAGAATTATTTATTTCTTGATATACTCGTATTTCTTTACTTTGTATATTCGTTATAAATATCAATAAAAAGAATTAGTAAATATTTATAACGTAGCCCATTTTTATTTATTTTTATTAAATATTTTCTGAAGACATCGTTACAGAATGGAGCTGTTGTAGACGAATCATTATATTATCTTTGACTGGCATCTCTACCGGGCGATAATTTATCGTGTGATACTGAACCATTACCAGCAGAGCCTGATAAGGAAATGTTGGAACCAGCAATGGAAGCCGTCAGGTTCGAATTCATACGAACAACCGACATTCTTAGAGATGAGGGACAGTCGAACATTCTTTTAGTAGAGTCAGGAGATGGTTGAATGAACAGAAAAGATTCAAAACTTTAAGAAAAACATTTTTAATAAAATTTTATTAAATTATTATTATTTTAAGGTGTAAAAATAGATAAGTGTCCACTTTAGGATTTTTAATCATAAAGGGTGTCCGATTTTGGATTTCAGTCTAGTCAAATGTTAATGATAATATTTTTGTAAGTTTAATAATATAATAAATATAATAATACATCTAATATATAAAAGAGTTAATACTGTCTGTCACCTTAGGCGGAAATTCACTGGGAAAGGTAAAATAAAAGTAATGCTCAAATTAACGATAAATGGAGAAAAAATGCTTAAGGTGTTCTTTTTTGGGTCAGTTACTTTAATGTTTTTTTTTAACAAAGTTGTCCTATGATGATATAAATTAAACATTGGTTTATTAAACCATGTTCATTTTTCTGAGGACATCTTTACAGAAATTTTCATAAAATAAAAGAACGTGTTGTCCATATTAATATATTTAGTAAATAAACAATTTAAAAGTCGAAAAAAAGAAGATATGCCATTCAAAAGTTATTATTAAATAAGTAGTTAACTATATACAATGAACCCCGTCGTTTCATTTCGTTATATTTTAAATATGAATACAAAAAGATACGAATATTTTGATATATTAATTGAATAAAAATGAATTAAAATCTTTTGCATACAGACTTTCAACCAAATACTATGTATTACTTCGGCAGAGCCCCCTGTCGCCGAAGGCACTCTGAGAAGCTAGTAATAATAGAATCAGAGAAATGATTTTCTAGAATGTCCATTAGAAGAAGAAAAAGTAATAATAAGGAAATAATAAGTCCACACATATAGGTCCTATTTTTTGATTTTATTTATATTTTACATAAATATGTACTCGTATCAAGCCTAATTTGTATAATGATAAATAAAACATTTCAAAGAGACATAATTTTTATTGACAAAGTGTTTTAATTTTATCCCTTTTGAAGTATTTTTTTGAATTTCTAATGTAATCAATTTCTTTTTCTTCTTCTTATTTTCCTCCGCTCTTGACAGAAGCTCGTTTTGCTCGTATAATAAATGCTTCAAATCACCGGCACTGAGGTCCAGGCTGATCCATTCATCTACATCAACGACGCCTAAATTCCTTTCTAAAACTACCTCAAGCCACAACTTTCTTCACGCAGAGTTGAGTGTTCTTTTTGTGAAACCCTGAATGAATAAGTATTAAGAAAGGTACAATGTTACTGATCTGAGGCAAGCGCAGTAAAAACAAAATTGTTGCTAAAAATGCTCATGCGCTCCGTAACTCAATGTCTTGCTTGTAAGCCGAAACAGAAGAATCGAGTTAAAAGCCCGGTATATTCGTAACCCAAAATTGCACTGTATTTCTTCTTGAAACTAATTAATTATCATTTTTTAATTATATTAAATTAAATAATAATAAACAACTTATTTTAAAAGTCGATCAACTTGGAGAATTCTAGTAATTATAAAAAATGTATTGACATATTAATATTATCTAAAAATCTATTATCTTCCTGATAAGTTAGTTTATATCCAAACTCTTTTCGTAATACTTTTCAATGATTATTAATATTACATATAATTTTAAAATATGATTACTCAAGTTCAGGGGTTTTTAATCATAAAATGATTAAGGAAAGGAGGAGAATATTCAAAATATATTACAAGGAAATATAGGAAAGAAAGACATTAGATAAAGTGAATATAATTTTATTATATAAAATAAAAAAAATATAAATAAAAATATTTAAATGCGAAGACCAGTTTTTTCTGAGATCCAATCAAGGTATTCGGAGACACGAGTGAAACCAGCTGGTGCTCCAACTTCACAACCTTCAATAGATCCGAAAGAGACAACACCGACTTCAGTCCAGATACCATCATCTCCTTGGATGACGAGTGGACCGCCTGAGTCACCCTATAAAGAAGATAAAGACAATATTTTAGTTTATTAATTAATTGAAGATGTTAGTCAAAATAATAATAAAAAAAATATATTTACATTGCAGCTGCTCTTTCCATTTGTGGTATCAATACAGATAATGGTTTTAGGAATACCTCCATAATAATCGAGACAGGTTTTGACATCAACAATATTCAAGTCAACATAGTTGAGAACTGGAGAAATTGATCCAGCATCTAAATATAAAAAGAATGTTAATAAAAGAGAATAAGGAAAAATATAAAACGAAGAATTATAGTATTTTAAATAAATTAAATATTACAAATAAATATAATTTGAATACTAACTGTCACTAGTTAATCCCCATCCACTGACACGGGCGGTTGTTCCGACGAGGTCTCCAATATCACGGCTTGGAAGTTTAATACTGTTAACATTACCTGAGAAAGAATGAATAGTTTAGTAGATTTATTATTATTAATTTACAATGATTCACACACAACTGATATTAAAAATAAATATAATTATTTTTACCTCCAAGATTAATTCCAGAAATCTGAACAACACCAATATCATTTTCTAAAGTGTAATCATCGTAACCTTCATGGAGGATTCCACCTGAAGTTTCAACACTCTGTCCACCGCTTTGTGGTTTCAAAGAACCAGCACGGATAACCCAGGTTTGTCCATCAACAACGCAATGTCCGGCAGTTAAGACCCAACCATCAGACAATAAAGAGCCACCACAGAAATACATGTCGTCAATAATAACAGAAACTTGCCAGGGAAATTGGCCTTCTTGAGCAGCGTCTCCTCCAATGATACGAGGAGTCAAAATTTTTCCAGAAGAAGCTAAATTCAAACATTATGCCATTTTAATATAATCTATATATGCACGTTAAGTTAAAGAGAATGTCTTTCTCTACTTTTGATATGTTTCCATAAAATAATTTACCTGGTTGAGGGAAAATTCCACGAACACGAGGACTTGGTGGTACATATTTGGTTTTCTCAACAAGCTCTTGCCATTCTTTTAAAGTTTTCTTTGGATGGATTCCATTCTGGCCAAGCACCATACGTTTTGGCACCAGAGCCTATCGACAAATTATAATACATTTTTAATCAATTAATATTTATTTATATTAGATACCTCTATCAGTGAATATAATTAACTTATAAGTATTATTTATTTTCATATTAAATTATAATTTATATCATGTTTTTTTATTAGATTAATAGATCTTCTAATTCTAATTTTTCTTTATGATTTATATTAATATACTGTAGATATTATTACCTGAGCAACGGCAAGTCCCAGAAGCAAAATACACAATGTTCCTTTCATCTTGAAATTTGTTTGTGTGATATGTTTATCTAAACTTTAGTCTTCTTTTATATACTTTAGGTCTCGTATTATCTAAATTTAATCTTTAATTGAATTATATTATTTGATTAATTTCTATTATCAACGGTTTTTCCAAATTCTATTTAAAAATCGCATAAGTGGTTTTCATTAAATTATTTATATTTTTTTTTTCCTAATGCATCGTAGTACTCACCATGCAATTTTAAAGGGGTTTCATTCAAAAATCTTAGATATAATAAATACTCATAGATGTAATCAATCTTTTATAGATTAATATGATTCTACTATAATTTCTCTATTTGAATTATTTTGCAATTTTTTATAATTTTTTATGACCTACAATTTTGATCTTGATTTTTATGATCTTCAATTATATTCTTATTTTTACCGACCGACAATAGTAAGGGAGTTATTGTTTTCACACCAAATTTCACATGTGGAGATTTTTACATATCTCCAAGAATCAAGCATTTTCTTTACAGAAAAAAGTATTTTTTAGCATGATGTCTGTCTGTCCGTCCATCCGTCCGTTTCTGTGACCGTATAGATGTGTACAGCTTGAAAGGCTCATGTGATTTGGTAGTATTAGCGATCGACGATAGGAAGGGAAGAGTTATTTTCACACCAAATTTCACTTGAGGAGTTTTTTTACATATCTCCACTTTGTATTGGTTTAATCCTCGGGAAAAATCATCTTCATTAGTTTTTTCTTTATTTAAAATTATATGACGTCACCCAACCCTTCGTGACGTCACAGCCAGCTGCTCCTCCTTATATATTATAAATGAAATAAAATTAAAAATATTTATGTTATATCCATATCTGCTTTTATTGCGTTACTAGATACATTTAAATTATTTGAAATTGTTTCTGAAGCTGGAAATTAATTTATTTCAAACCGTCTGTCGTTTCTGTGACTGTCCACACAGGCCAACTTATTTTTTTTTAATTCTAATAAATTTTTATTAGTTAATTTTTTATATTATCAATATAAAATTAATAATTCTCGAAAATTTCATACAAAGAATGTTTATAATATTTAAATTTTTATTTTAATTTCTAATATTCAATAATCTTAAAAGTAAAAGTAAATTTTTTATATTTAAATTTTTAATAAAAGTACATTTAAATCTGTTCATTTGTCAACGCCACCATGATAGATTAAATCTAAAAAAGAAACAAATGATCTCAAATTGTTTTGAATCTTTTAAATATTTTTTTTTGTTATAATTGTGATTGTTACTTTTAAATTAATTTCAATTAAATTAATTATTAATTATTTAAAATTTTCTTATTAAAAAGAGTGGGTAATATTTTTGATAATTAAATTTATTATTATTGTTGTGACTTTATTATAATCACATTTTCTGTAGGAAAATTATAGATTGAAATTGCACACAGCTCATTTTATATAAACGGTTTATTTAACTTTATTAATAAAATTACTTATGAATTGTTAGTAACAATTATTCATGTGGTCGTTACTTGGAGACATAATATTCTCCCCTACTTTGATTAGAACATTTTGAATTAGTTTGATTAGAAATTGTTGAAATTAAATCTATGCGCACGGCAGTGCGCCGGCCAAGTTCCAGCAAGCCGTAAGTATATTTACACGAATGGTTTGGAGTCACTTTTGACCCCCCTGTATCTCAGTGCCTATTGCAAGTACAGAGATAAAATTTGATCTCCGTAGTCATATACTAGAACTAAAGCAGTATGCCAAATTTCATAGTTATAGCTTCAGTAGATCCTGAAATATGACCCTGTGAAAATAGCTTATTTTGGAACTGATTCACTGATTGGTCAACAAAATTCTTAGGGTATTTCCAATTGTCCTAGCGCTATGAAATTTGGCATACAGGTCGTGTGTTATAATTAGGTTAACAAAAAATTATGAAATTTAAGAAATTGGTCAAGCTTGACTTGTTATAATCGAATATCAATGCGATTTTAACGAATTCAAACGAATTCATTGGTTTTGTCAGAAACTAATCAAGCTAGGACTTCGAAATTTGGTACACCGATATTATTCACAGTTTGTAGATTTCTTTTAAAATTTCGTCAAAATCGGTTAACCGGAAGTGGCACTTTACCTACACTGGTTGCGTTTACCTTTCAAGTAAAGTACCAGTTTGCTTCGAGATATTTGCTTCATATTTTGTATATAGATTTAAAAATATGAAAAAAATTCAGATACCAAATTTCATCATGATCTGACTACCGGAAGTGACATTTTACCTATACAAGTAGCGTTAGGTGTAAATTATAAATATATATAATAGTGTTAAACCATTTTACTTTATAATTTAAATTAATTAGTTTGTTTATTTTTATTGTTATAACTTAACAGTTTCTATATAATTTTCAATTAATATTAATAGTTCTAATTATTTATTATTCAATACAAGTTGGAAATTCAGAACTATAAAATAAAAGAACAAATAAAATTATTATATTTAATATAATATAATTTTAATTTAAAAAAATTTGCAATTTTTTTAAACACAAAATTACTTCAAAGGCTAAGAATGGACGCGGGCGCGGCACACAAAGGAAAAAAATAGGAAGCTTTCTTACAAAAAAGTATTGAAATCTAATCAAAAACATATCTGTTAAAAAGGGGGCCAAGTTCCTATCGGCTATTTGTTTGCCTAAAAAAGGGTTCAAATCCATCCCAATGCCAAGTTTAGATGCACTTTAAAATCAATCATAATCATTTTCATCAACAGCCTGATCCACTGGTAAACATTTGGCATTCCCAAGAATCGCCACCACACCCAGTCCTCCGACTCCTGCATCCAGACACGCCACTTTATTCGCGTCAACGGTCCATCTGGCCGAAATTCACTTTACCATACACCCAACTTAAAATATGGTATAGTTGTTAAAATACGTAGGTACTTGGTTTAAAATATCTAAAATTATAATACTTAGAAATTTGAACTTGGCAGGTTTTCGTGCTCTACGTAACACTAGATTAATTGTATAATTATATTTATTATTTAAATATATAAATTAACCTGCTAAGTTCAAATTTCTAAGTATTATAACTTAGCAGGTTCAAATTTCTAAGTATTATAATTTTAGATATTTTAAACCAAGTACCTACGTATTTTAACAACTATACCATATTTTAAGTTGGGTGTATGGTAAAGTGAATTTCGGCCAGATGGACCGTTGACGCGAATAAAGTGGCGTGTCTGGATGCAGGAGTCGGAGGACTGGGTGTGGTGGCGATTCTTGGGAATGCCAAATGTTTACCAGTGGATCAGGCTGTTGATGAAAATGATTATGATTGATTTTAAAGTGCATCTAAACTTGGCATTGGGATGGATTTGAACCCTTTTTTAGGCAAACAAATAGCCGATAGGAACTTGGCCCCCTTTTTAACAGATATGTTTTTGATTAGATTGTTTTAAACAGAGAATAAACAAATAGTCATGTTGATATTACAAAAAAAAAACATATTAAGAATAATACTAAAATCAAATATAGTCTTTTAAATAACTTGGTGGTTTTCTCACTCTCACCGGTCTTGATCTCACTGGAGGTTGTTGGATTGTTTCATTTGTATTAAAATTTTGAGTAGGTTCTTGATTGTTTTTTGTATATATAGGTATTTGCAAATGTTTTTCTTCGATACTATTTGGTTTTACTTCATCATCAAAAGTTACAGTCTTCTTAATTTCTGTCTTCTTTAGCTGGTTTATATGTCGTTTTAGTTTTCTCTCTTCGTCCAATTTAACAATATAATGTAATTTTCCTAGTTTCCTTTCCACCACTCCTGGTTTCCATACTGTTTGATTGTTGATGAAAATGATGCCAGAACTCTCTCCCCTTCTAACATCTCTCTAGTCCTTGGAAGAACTTGTTGATTATTTCTACTTATAACGTTCGGTTTAATGGCATCTAGTCTAATTCGTATTTTCCTTTTCAAGTATAATTCTGACGGAGATTTTCCATTCTCTAGAGGAGTTGCCCTATATCTGAATAAAATTTTCTGTACTTTTTGATAGATTGGAATATTTTCATTTCCCCATTAAAATTTTATTTTCATCGATTGATTCTATGTTATTCTCTTCCTTGTCTATTTGTTCAAGATTTATTTTTTGATGTCTTAGCCATTCACGGCCTAATAATGGCTCAAACCCGTCAGGTAATATATACATTTCTTCATTTGATATTTTATTTTTATATTGTACTTTCACGAACGTTTTTCCAATAGGATAAAATATGTTTCCAGTATATGATCTGAATACAAATTTTGTTGTTTTAAGTTTCTTATTTATGTTCATTTTTTTGAAAATTGATTGAGGAACTAGAGAGTGTAGCCTGCACCCGTGTCTATTTCGAATTTTTGTAAATAATTTTCTATTTTTAAAGTGACATGAAATTTTTTTCTATCTTTTTGAATATGGTTGATAGAATGTAAGTTGACTATTTGATGAATTCCGAATTGTTTAAAATTATCATTTTGAATTTGTTTGACTGGTGAATTCGAATAACCGATTTTAAATGTCTTATTTTTCGAATCAGAGATAAGAGTTTTGATACATACCTTAGAAACATGACCTTTATTTGAACATGATTCACAATATAATTTATTTTTTTGGATTCGACATTCGTTTGATCGATGATTATTTCTTCCACACCTTAGGCATAAGTTATTTATTCCTAATTTTTTATAATCCAAGTTGTATTTATAATCTGTTGTGCGCCCTCTTGATAATGATCGTTGTTTTGATGAGTTTCTATTTTCATTTGATCTGGAATCTAAATGTCCTTGTTTTAAGTCGCTACTTTTTGTTTTTCTTTTATCTGTTGAAAATTTTGAAACTTTATTAATTTGTTGATTAAGTTGTGTAATATTTTTCGATAGTTCTTGTGTATCTGACTTAGAAACCTCTTGAGCAATAGCTTCCTTTACTATCTCTTCAAAAACTGTAGTTTTTGACTTAATTAACATTGCCTTAATTTGATCATCTTTAATACCTCTGATGAATTGAGTTCTAAGGAATAAGTCTGCTGCAGAAACAATTTTTTTTACATGTGCATTCTACATTAAATTCACATTCTGCTATGTCCCGTCGTAATTCAGCGACATAATCAGCAATAGATTGTTGGTCAGTTTGGAATTTTGACAAGAATATGTGTTGAAATACTAGTACATTTTTCTTTGGTGCTAAGTGATTTTGTAATAATATAATTAGTTCATCGTATGACAATGTTGATGGAATTCTTGGTGCAACTAATGCAGCCAGTGTATTGTGATTTGAGCGACCGATCGAATTTAATAAAATTTTAGCAGCCTGATCATCTGTTTTTACATTGATTGAGTGCATGGATAAATAATTTTCAAACCGTTGTTTATAATTTTTAAAGCTTTCTTTTGATAAGTCAAAAGCATCAAAAGCTGGAATGTGTGTAATTTGTGAAGTAGGCTCACGTAACATCATCTTCGACATGGCTTCCATAAATATTTCAAATTGTTCTTTATTCATGTTTATTTTTGAATTTTTTTTTTTTTTTTTGATATATTGATAAAATATAGTTAATACTTACAATTTCTATGTTTAAATTATCTTATCCTGTTTATGTTGTGGATGCGTGAAAAAAACAACGAGCTATTGTTGATCCAACGGAATTTTTGAATATTATATTTTATTTGATATTTTCTTTTTCTTCTGAATATTTGATAAGAAATAATAGTTTTGCCTCGTCGCCAATCTGTTGTGAATTTATTATAATCACATTATCTGTAGGAAAATTATAGATTGAAATTGCACATAGCTCATTTTATATAAACGGTTTATTTATCTTTATTAATAAAATTACTTATGAATTGTTAGTAACAATTATTCATGTGGCCGTTACTTGGAGACATAATAATTATTTTGAAAAAATGTGCTGTTTGCAAATAGGAGTGAAAACGAAGATCCAAATGAGAGAAAACGTTGATTGGCTAAAGAAAGTGCACGATGGTTATCTCAGCAAAAATATTTGTATATGTTAAACAGATGTTTAGGTTTGCAACTAAAATAAATCTCTAAATTTTTGTTGATGATATTGAATTGCTAATTTCTTTATAAACATATTTTATATAATTATTTATTTCTTGATATACTCGTATTTCTTTACTTTGTATATTCGTTATAAATATCAATAAAAAGAATTAGTAAAAATTTATAACGTAGCCCATTTTTATTTATATTTTATTAAATATTTTCTGAAGACATCGTTACAGAATGGAGCTGTTGTAGACGAATCATTATATTATCTTTGACTGGCATCTCTACCAGGCGATAATTTATCGTGTGATGCTGAACCATTACCAGCAGAGCCTGATAAGGAAATGTTGGAGCCAGCAATGGAAGCCGTCAGGTTCGAATTCATACGAACAACCGACATTCTTAGAGATGAGGGACAGTCGAACATTTTTTTAGTAGAGTCAGGAGATGGTTGAATGAACAGAAAAGATTCAAAACTTTAAGAAAAACATTTTTAATAAAATTTTATTAAATTATTATTATTTTAAGGTGTAAAAATAGATAAGTGTCCACTTTAGGATTTTTAATCATAAAGGGTGTCCGATTTTGGGTTTCAGTCTAGTCAAATTTTAATGATAATATTTTTGTAAGTTTATTAATAATAAATATAATAATACATCTAATATATAAAAGAGTTAATACTGTCTGTCACCTTAGGCGGAAATTCACTGGGAAAGGTAAAATAAAAGTAATGCTCAAATTAACGATAAATGGAGAAAAAATGCTTAAGGTGTTCTTTTTTGGGTCAGTTACTTTAATGTTTTTTTTTAACAAAGTTGTCCTATGATGATATAAATTAAACATTGGTTTATTAAACCATGTTCATTTTTCTGAGGACATCTTTACAGAAATTTTCATAAAATAAAAGAACGTGTTGTCCATATTAATATATTTAGTAAATAAACAATTTAAAAGTCGAAAAAAAGAAGATATGCCATTCAAAAGTTATTATTAAATAAGTAGTTAACTATATACAATGAACCCCGTCGTTTCATTTCGTTATATTTTAAATATGAATACAAAAAGATACGAATATTTTGATATATTAATTGAATAAAAATGAATTAAAATCTTTTGCATACAGACTTTCAACCAAATACTATGTATTACTTCGGCAGAGCCCCCTGTCGCCGAAGGGAGTCTGAGAAGCTAGTAATAATAGAATCAGAGAAATGATTTTCTAGAATGTCCATTAGAAGAAGAAAAAGTAATAATAAGGAAATAATAAGTCCACACATATAGGTCCTATTTTTTGATTTTATTTATATTTTACATAAATATGTACTCGTATCAAGCCTAATTTGTATAATGATAAATAAAACATTTCAAAGAGACATAATTTTTATTGACAAAGTGTTTTAATTTTATCCCTTTTGAAGTATTTTTTTGAATTTCTAATGTAATCAATTTCTTTTTCTTCTTCTTATTTTCCTCCGCTCTTGACAGAAGCTCGTTTTGCTCGTATAATAAATGCTTCAAATCACCGGCACTGAGGTCCAGGCAGATCCATTCATCTACATCAACGACGCCTAAATTCCTTTCTAAAACTACCTCAAGCCACAACTTTCTTCACGCACAGTTGAGTGTTCTTTTTGTGAAACCCTGAATGAATAAGTATTAAGAAAGGTACAATGTTACTGATCTGAGGCAAGCGCAGTAAAATCAAAATTGTTGCTAAAAATGCTCATGCGCTCCGTAACTCAATGTCTTGCTTGTAAGCCGAAACAGAAGAATCGAGTTAAAAGCCGGGTACATTCGTAACCCAAAATTGCACTGTATTTCTTCTTGAAACTAATGTGACCTTAATTGTACAAACGGTACGAAACAATTACATAAGAGAGAAATTATATAAGAATAATTTATAAAAATGAAAAAGAAATTTTATTTTATTTAGATATTAATATTATAAACAAGATATATACAAACTTTGATTTATATTACGGTACACATATGTTTATTGTACAATTTAAGATACATGAATGCCTAAGCTTAACTTAGGTTGCTGGATAGAAACTCATCGGGGGGACCCACTGGTTTTTTTATTATAATCTCTAATACGAAACACTGAATAGATGAACGTTAATAATATTAAATGTCGATACGATACTGTAGTGCTGTAGCGGTACGGAAAGTAGGTGTATTTTCTAGAGACCAACAGCCATAACGAAAAACGATATCCGGAAACGGCGATAACTTAAAACTTGCACGTAACCTGAACTTGCGGTAGCCTAGAACAGCAGCTAACCGGAAACTTGCGGTAGCCTAGAAACTTGCGGTAACCTAAAACACGGTACGATATCTGATATGGGCGGTATTTATTGCAGGTAAATATCACAACAATATATATATTTTATTTTTACAGACACTACGAGAGAGAAACATTTACGGTAGAATTTTCGGTAAAATACAACACATTAATTAATTCGATAGCGAAACCATAATATTTCATCCACTGGACAAGCGAGAATATCTTTCTTTTTACTTCGCCCTACCACTTGGCTATCTCCCCTCCAATCCACCGATCAATCATGTTGATTCCGATAGATGGCACCGGTATGTCCATTTGTGCCTGTACTTTTTCTCTACTATTCAATCTGGGCGTTACAATTGACATATTAATATTATCTAAATATCTATTATCTTCCTGATAAGTTAGTTTATATTCAAACACTTTTCGTAATACTTTTCAATGATTATTAATATTACATATAATTTTAAAATATGATTACTCAAGTTCAGGGGTTTTTAATCATAAAATGATTAAGGAAAGGAGGAGAATATTCAAAATATATTACAAGGAAATATAGGAAAGAAAGACATTAGATAAAGTGAATATAATTTTATTATATAAAATAAAAAAAATATAAATAAAAATATTTAAATGCGAAGACCAGTTTTTTCTGAGATCCAATCAAGGTATTCGGAGACACGAGTGAAACCAGCTGGTGCTCCAACTTCACAACCTTCAATAGATCCGAAAGAGACAACACCGACTTCAGTCCAGATACCATCATCTCCTTGGATGACGAGTGGACCGCCTGAGTCACCCTATAAAGAAGATAAAGACAATATTTTAGTTTATTAATTAATTGAAGATGTTAGTCAAAATAATAATAAAAAAAATATATTTACATTGCAGCTGCTCTTTCCATTTGTGGTATCAATACAGATAATGGTTTTAGGAATACCTCCATAATAATCGAGACAGGTTTTGACATCAACAATATTCAAGTCAACATAGTTGAGAACTGGAGAAATTGATCCAGCATCTAAATATAAAAAGAATGTTAATAAAAGAGAATAAGGAAAAATATAAAACGAAGAATTATAGTATTTTAAATAAATTAAATATTACAAATAAATATAATTTGAATACTAACTGTCACTAGTTAATCCCCATCCACTGACACGGGCGGTTGTTCCGACGAGGTCTCCAATATCACGGCTTGGAAGTTTAATACTGTTAACATTACCTGAGAAAGAATGAATAGTTTAGTAGATTTATTATTATTAATTTACAATGATTCACACACAACTGATATTAAAAATAAATATAATTATTTTTACCTCCAAGATTAATTCCAGAAATCTGAACAACACCAATATCATTTTCTAAAGTGTAATCATCGTAACCTTCATGGAGGATTCCACCTGAAGTTTCAACACTCTGTCCACCGCTTTGTGGTTTCAAAGAACCAGCACGGATAACCCAGGTTTGTCCATCAACAACGCAATGTCCGGCAGTTAAGACCCAACCATCAGACAATAAAGAGCCACCACAGAAATACATGTCGTCAATAATAACAGAAACTTGCCAGGGAAATTGGCCTTCTTGAGCAGCGTCTCCTCCAATGATACGAGGAGTCAAAATTTTTCCAGAAGAAGCTAAATTCAAACATTATGCCATTTTAATATAATCTATATATGCACGTTAAGTTAAAGAGAATGTCTTTCTCTACTTTTGATATGTTTCCATAAAATAATTTACCTGGTTGAGGGAAAATTCCACGAACACGAGGACTTGGTGGTACATATTTGGTTTTCTCAACAAGCTCTTGCCATTCTTTTAAAGTTTTCTTTGGATGGATTCCATTCTGGCCAAGCACCATACGTTTTGGCACCAGAGCCTATCGACAAATTATAATACATTTTTAATCAATTAATATTTATTTATATTAGATACCTCTATCAGTGAATATAATTAACTTATAAGTATTATTTATTTTCATATTAAATTATAATTTATATCATGTTTTTTTATTAGATTAATAGATCTTCTAATTCTAATTTTTCTTTATGATTTATATTAATATACTGTAGATATTATTACCTGAGCAACGGCAAGTCCCAGAAGCAAAATACACAATGTTCCTTTCATCTTGAAATTTGTTTGTGTGATATGTTTATCTAAACTTTAGTCTTCTTTTATATACTTTAGGTCTCGTATTATCTAAATTTAATCTTTAATTGAATTATATTATTTGATTAATTTCTATTATCAACGGTTTTTCCAAATTCTATTTAAAAATCGCATAAGTGGTTTTCATTAAATTATTTATATTTTTTTTTCCTAATGCATCGTAGTACTCACCATGCAATTTTAAAGGGGTTTCATTCAAAAATCTTAGATATAATAAATACTCATAGATGTAATCAATCTTTTATAGATTAATATGATTCTACTATAATTTCTCTATTTGAATTATTTTGCAATTTTTTATAATTTTTTATGACCTACAATTTTGATCTTGATTTTTATGATCTTCAATTATATTCTTATTTTTACCGACCGACAATAGTAAGGGAGTTATTGTTTTCACACCAAATTTCACATGTGGAGATTTTTACATATCTCCAAGAATCAAGCATTTTCTTTACAGAAAAAAGTATTTTTTAGCATGATGTCTGTCTGTCCGTCCGTCCGTCCGTTTCTGTGTCCGTATAGATGTGTACAGCTTGAAAGGCTCAATTGATTTTGATAAAATTTGGTATATTTACTTACTGCATCAGTATGATAGATTGATCAACTTTTGATGCAAATCCGGATACCGGAATTGGTAGTATTAGCGATGGACGATAGGGAAGAGTTATTTTCACACCAAATTTCACTTGACGAGTTTTTTACATATCTCTACTTTGTATTGGTTTAATCCTCGGGAAAAATCATCTTCATTAGTTTTTTCTTCATTTAAAATTATATGACGTCACCCAACCCTTTGTGACGTCACAGCCAGCTGCTCCTCCTTATATATTATAAATGAAATAAAATGAAAAATATTTATGTTATATCCATATCTGCTTTTATTGCGTCACTAGATACATTTAAATTATTTGAAATTATTTCTGAAGCTGGAAATTAATTTATTTCAAACCGTCTGTCGTTTCTGTGACTGTCCACACAGGCCAACTTATTTTTTTATTAATTCTAATAAATTTTTATTAGTTAATTTTTTATATTATCATTATAAAATTAATAATTCTCGAAAATTTCATACCAAGAATGTATATAATATTTAAATTTTTATTTTAATTTCTAATATTCAATAATATCAAAAGTAAAATCAATTTCAATTAAATTAAATTAAATATTACTCATTAATTCTGATTAATATTTTCTAAAACAAAGTAAATAATATTTTTTATATTTAAATTTTTAATAAAAGTACATTTAAATCTGTTCATTTGTCAACGCCACCATGATAGATTAAATCTAAAAAAAACAAATGATCTCAAATTGTTTTGAATCTTTTAAATAATTTTTTTTTTGTTCCTATTGTGATTGTTACTTTTAAATTAATTTCAATTAAATTAATTATTAATTATTTAAAATTTTCTTATTAAAAATAGTGGGTAATATTTTTGATAATTAAATTTATTATTATTTTGAAAAAATGTGCTGTTTGCAAATAGGAGTGAAAACGAAGATCCAAATGAGAGAAAACGTTGATTGGCTAAATAAATAAGTGCACGATGGTTATCTCAGCAAAAATATTTGTATATGTTAAACAGATGTTTAGGTTTGCAACTAAAATAAATCTCTCAATTTTGGTTGATGATATTGAATTGCTATTTTCTTTATAAACATATTTTATAGAATTATTTATTTCTTGATATATTTCTTTACTTTGTATTCGTTATAAATATCAATAAAAAGAATTAGTAAAAATTTATAACGTAGCCCATTTTTATTTATATTTTATTAAATATTTTCTGAAGACATCGTTACAGAATGGAGCTGTTGTAGACGAATCATTATATTATCTTTGACTGGCATCTCTACCGGGCGATAATTTATCGTGTGATACTGAACCATTACCAGCAGAGCCTGATAAGGAAATGTTGGAACCAGCAATGGAAGCCGTCAGGTTCGAATTCATACGAACAACCGACATTCTTAGAGATGAGGGACAGTCGAACATTCTTTTAGTAGAGTCAGGAGATGGTTGAATGAACAGAAAAGATTCAAAACTTTAAGAAAAACATTTTTAATAAAATTTTATTAAATTATTATTATTTTAAGGTGTAAAAATAGATAAGTGTCCACTTTAGGATTTTTAATCATAAAGGGTGTCCAATTTTGGATTTCAGTCTAGTCAAATGTTAATGATAATATTTTTGTAAGTTTATTAATCTTATATATAAAATTCTCGTGTCATAAAACTTTGAAAAAATACTCCTCCGAAACGGCTGAACCGATTCTTATGAAATTTTTTATGCATATTCAGTAGGTCTCATGGCATGTCAGACTTCCTTTATAAAACCGCTAATTGGTAAGGTGTGTCCAGGGGGTGCTAATTAATTAAAAATAGTTTAGTTACCATACTAGATCATAGAGGCGCTGGTGGCGATAATTTGAAATCTTATATATACCCTTATAAGAGGCATGCAAACAATACTGCTTCATGGGTAAACCAGCTAGCGAGTCAGTCTCGTTTGTGCCTCAGTACGGTCAACACCTATTGTCAAATTGGCCACCCTTAGCCCAGACGAAACATCTTTTACGGACCAAAAGGCAGGACATATACCTGACCCTTTGGGACCTTTTAAAACTACCAACCCGTTCCGGCCATCACCGTTCAAAATAAAATTAAAAAGCCCCAGCAATAGGCAGCGAATTAACAAATTAGTTAATTATAAGCGGCCACTCTCGGCTAACCAATTAAAAAATTTTTTAATCTCAATGGCACCAAAAATATAGAAAACTCTTCTCAAGAAGAGCTTCTTAAAAAAGAAAATATGCTTTTAAAAAAAAAAATAACGGAATTGGAGGCCATTATTAAAAACCTCCAGAATCAAACTAAACCGACGGATTCACAAGAAATAGAAGATATCCAATCTACAGAATGGACTACGGTCCGACCGAAAAGAAAATCCACTCAAGATATAAAAAAAAAAATAAAAACGGCAGGTCCTAATCCAGAGAACATAACCACAGCTCCAAAAGAATCACCTAAAAAATCGGCACCTTACAGCACTCCAAGGGATTCATCAATAAAAACAGCATCGACCAGCATTATAACTCCAAGTCAATCAGAGAAATCTGAAAAAATTCCACCATTAAACCTAAGGTATAGTGACATTTTAAAAATTATCCACCTTCTTCCAAATAAATATAATATCAAAGATTTTTATGTTAAAAAATATACGATTGATAGACATTCGATATTTGCTAAAAATTTAAATACTTACCAAAAAATTAAAGAAGCGCTAGTAAAGGAAGGAATTCATTTCTTCACCTTTACACCTAAATCTTTAAAAAACATATCTTTTTTACTAAAAGGATTAGATCCAGCCAGCGATTTGGACGGAATTCGGAATGAGTTAAAATCTCATTCTCATATTTTCTTCGAAAAAATAGAGAGATTTTCAACAAAAATCTCCCAACGTAAAGGATATATACTTCCTCACATTTTGGTTCAGATATCGGCCAGTTCCAATCCTGCAGACCTATTAAAGATCAAGCATTTAAACTATCAAAAAATTAATTGGGAGAAAGTGAAAAGAAACGAAAATGAGATAATTATTTGCCATAATTGTCAACAAATTGGCCATTTCGCCGAAAACTGTTTCTTACCACATAAATGTTGTAAATGCGAAAAAGCACATGGTCCGGGGGAATGCGAAATCCCAAAAGGGGAGAAAATAGACAAAGTTTATTGATTAAGATGCAAAAAATTCGGGCACCCAGCTACTTTTGAGGGATGCGAAATCCTAATAAAGTACGCAGAAAAGGAAAAAGAAAGGAAAGATTTAGCTCAACAAATTAAAAAAGAAAAACTTGAAAAAATAAATAATTATATTAGGCCCAATACGCAATTTTCTGAATTATTTAAAAATAATGAGAATAAAAATCAAAACAATAACAATAATAATAACGAAAATTTGAATAAATTTATGAGTGAAATTCAAACTATATTACAAAAAATGTGTAAAGACATTGAATCAAACTCATTAAGTATTATTAATCTCACAAAAATGTATTCGCTTTCGCCATGAACACTAGAAGAAATAAATCTATAAAAGTCATTACCTTAAATGTGAACTCGATCATATCAAACCAAAGGAGATATAATTTGTTGAATCTATTAAAAAAATTAGACCCAGATATAGTACTATTATCCGAAACAAAACTTAACAAAAATCACAAATTAGAATTCAAAGATTACGATATTATTAGAACAGACAGGCCAAATTCTATTAGGGGTGGGGGTACTGGCCTATTGATTAAAAAATCCATTAAATATAAAACAATAAATAGAATCCAATTACAAAACGTATTAGAAACATCAATTATAAAAATTAATCTTACAAAAGGTGAGGCTTTATTCATAATTTCAACATATGCTCCTGCTGGGGATGATAATAATTTCATAATAGAGTGGGATAATATTTTCAATACACTAGATTTAAATAACAATGCTCATTATTATATAATAGGGGGTGACCTAAACGCCAAACATAATAAGTGGGGTAATAACTCTAACAACACTAGAGGAAAAAAATTTTGTAAGTGGATGGATGAGAATGAAATACAATACAAATTAAATATATATTCTTCAAACCGCCCCTCCTTCCCAAGCGCGAATTCTTATTTAGATTTATTTGCAATAGACGCTAGAATAGAAATTATAAATGAAATCGAAAATAAAAAACTACCAATTATTCCATACGACAGTGATCATAACGCAATTTTAGCCGAAATTCAATTCAATTCTGCCCAAACATTTTTCGAAATAAATAATCACAAAATCTCTTATAATTATAAAAAAGCAAATTGGTCCAAATTTGCTAATCACCTTAGTAGAAGCTGCGAATTGTATATTCCCCGTTACTCAAACTTGAATAACAAAGAAATCGACTCTCATATAAAAAACATTGATGAACACATCCTAAAAGCCATAAATATTTCAGTCCCAAAAATTAAACAAAAAAATTCAGTAGAAATTTATATAAACCCAAGAATTCAGCAACTTCAGAAGCACAAAAATTACCTATTCAAAGAGAGGAATAAATATCTCTCACAAGGTAAAAACAAAAATTCTATTGAATTTATGGTTATAAAAAAACTATTATCTGAAGTAAAAGAACAATTGGCAAAAGAATTCAAAAAATCGACTAACAATTACTGGTCTGAAAAAATTAAAAACATCCCACATAACGATTCACTTAAAACATTCCCCCAATTAAATAATATATTTCGAAAAAAACAAACAGCTTTCCCTTCTATTCTAGAAATTCCAGACAATAAAACAAATATCCTAACAAATGCAAAAATAGATACCCTTTCTATTCATAAAAATAAAAAGGGCGAATTTACAATACACGATAGAGACAATATATTGAATGTATTAGGAAGTCATTTCTCATTGATCCACAAACAAAACGAACACTTAGGCAAACCAGGACTTTCCAACATCGTAAATAAACACGTTAATAATTTAAAAAACTAAATAGAAAAAGAAAACGGAAGTGGAATATATCAATTTTCAATTTATAATTCTTCACTTGACCCTTCAGATGACAATGAACAACTTCTTACAAATGAAAGCTTTGTAAGCACACTATTTAAAAAATTAAACAACAAAAGATCCTCAGGTAATAACCAAATTCCAAATGTAGCTCTAAAACATATACCAAAAAAAATTTCTCAATATTATACTATTATATTCAATAACTGTTTAAACAATAGATATTTTCCCCAAGCCTGGAAACAGGTAAAAGTCGTTCCAATTCCAAAAAAAAACAATTCTAAATCATTATTAAATTTTCGACCTATTAGCTTATTACCTAATATTGGAAAAGTATTCGAAAGAGTAATAAATAATAAACTAATCTCTTTTTGCGAAGAAAGCGAAATTTTACCAGAAGCTCAATTCGGATTTCGAGCCAAACATTCAACCGTTCACGCTATCACTAAATTAACCTCGGATATACATTGGGCCCTTAATAATAAAGAAAGTGTAGGTGCATGCCTAATTGATGTAGAAAAGGCTTTCGACACGGTTTGGCGAGATGGACTAATTTTCAAAATGCTCAAAAAAGGATTTAATAGAAATTTGATAAAAATGATCTCTGATATGATCGAGGGAAGGTCTTTTAAAGTCACCAACTTTAAAGAAGAATCTTCAATTGCATTTGATGTAAGCGACGGTTTGCAACAGGAGACAGTAATTTCTCCAATACTATTCAATATATACATAAGCGAAATCTTAGAATGCTTCGAACTAAATACTTCTCCAAATAAAAAAGCCATTGCCTTCGCTGACGATCTCGTGTGTGTTTCAGGGAAAAAACCTTAAAAAATACAAACAGAACTACAATCACTTTTTGAAAAAATTCATTCATTTTATGACACATGGAAACTAAAAATTAATCTACACAAATGTGAAACAATCCTATTTAGAACAACCTTAGACAAAGGGAACTCTAATTTAAAAAAAATTGGAACAAATTTCAAATCAAATTTGAAAATGAAACCATCCCTAACAAACGATTAGTTAAATATTTAGACGTAAACTTAGATGATTTATTATACTTGAATAAACATTTACATATCCAATTAGCTAAGGCAAAGGCTTCATTTATGTCACTAAAGAATCTTTTCTTTAATCGGAACCTTGATCACAAAATAAAAATATTATCCTAACAGCTTCTAATCCGCCCTATCATCACATACAGCTGTAACGTTTGGTTTAATCAGAGAGCGTCTGACATGGAACTGATCCGACTATTTGAAAGGAAATGCCTGAGAGCTTGCCTTGGTAAATACAGATCAGCGCATTCTGGTTATACTCGGTATATCAGTAATGAAAAGATATATAATGAAGCAAACATAAATCGCATTGATTGCTTCATATTAAAATTAATAAGGAACCTTTATTGCCAAGTTGCACAGGTTCCAAATAGTCTCATTAGCTGGTCAATCTTCCAAAACGAGCCATATTTCAAAAACACTTTAAAAAGTGGTTTTATCCCACCAGAGGCGTTCATATTCCTTGATAAACAAGGATATATACAGGATGATAATGGAATCCCAATTATCTATCATGTATTTAGGAGATATGGAGACAAATTAGATTGGAAAAAGGTGGATAAAAAAAGATGGTGGATCACATAATCTTTTGTATATATATATATATATATATCTTTTAAAAAAAAATGTAAATATTTATTTGTATCCTTATAATTATATAATATATTGTACAATGTAACTTATAAGAAAAATTGTAAATAAATAATATTATCACCCCTCATCCCTCCCCTCTTCCTTCACTTGCAATCTCCAGGTTTTACTAGCCTTTCCTGGTGAGTTGACAATCACAACCCTGATTATATGTATATTAAACTTAAAATATACTTAAGTAAAAAAAAGAAAACAAATGTAAATAAAACATAATATAATTAACTAAAATTGTAATAGCGTATCAATAAATGATCGCAAAAGAAACAATTTAATCTTGTAAATATTGTAACTTTCATCTTTTGTATGTTCTGATAATCAACTATTGTAAAAATTTTTTTTTGGCTAATAAACATACTCTTTAAATTGAAAAAAAATTGTAAACCAGCTAGCGCGGCATCTTATGACTTTGCCCCCTCAGTTCGAAACTCGCAAAGGCACATTTTTTTCTTTAAGTATTATATATTTTTTTTACAAATTTATTAATTTTTATTATTTTAATATTTTATTAAATTATTTTATTTTATTAAATTAATTTTATTAAATTAAATTTTATTATTAAATTTTATTTTATTAAATTAATAATTATGTCAATTAATTTTTTCTGCATAAGTAAACATATATAAAAAACTATATATAAAATTTGAATTTTCATTCATTCATTCATTTAAAATGATATTAAAATATTCATTTAAAATGATTATTAAAGAATATCTTAATGTTGAATATATCTGATCTAAATATTTTTTTTAATTTGTTCCTTTAAAATATAATAAATAATTAAATTAATCCCTACTAGGGCCTCGAAGGGGAAGCTTTCTCTTCTTCTTGGGAAAACCCATTCCAAGCGTCGGTTTTGTCTGCACATTGCTCAGAATTTAAAAATTATTATAAAATTTCACTAAAATTATATTACTTTTGTTTTTGTTTCAATTATTAATTACAACTATATTTTAAGTGCAAAAATGATTTCTTGGTTAATTAAAATGTTTTTTTAGACAAATGATATAAACGAGATGTTTTAAATTTGTCTTTTTTATATTTTTTTATTAATAGACTTCTTTTTTTATTTTTAATTTTTAATAAATTCTCTTTTTTGATATGATATTAATAAAAAAATAATATTAAATTGTATATAAAATTAAAAAATTAGAATATTTGAATTTTTTTAAATTTTAACACATGTAATCAATCATATGCACAACGAATGGAAAATTTTGAAAATCAACTTGATATTAAATTCAGAAAAAAATACTGATATATAGAATATAATAGACCATTCGAATATAATTTAAAACTATTTCTCTCCTTCTATTTTAAATTTAAAAAAAAACGGAGTGTTAATAAATTAAGATGCCTGGATAGGTAAACGGGCTGGAAGAGGAGGCAATTTATAATCTTCTTCTAATTCAGATTGAAATTAATAGTGATAAGAAAATATATTTAGTAACAAAATCTTAATATACAAAATGTAGAATTTGAATATGTAGAAAAATTGAATGTAATCAGGAAGGATAATAATATTTGAGAAGAATTTAAATCAAGGTTGAAATCGGGAAACGCCTGTTATCATGCAGTAAAGAGGCTTATCTCATCAAAATTATTATCAAAAGGAATCAAAATTAAAATATATAAACCAATTATTTTGCCTGTTGTATTATATGGGTGGGACGCATGGTCTATGACCCTGGGAGATGAGAGTAGATTCAGAGTATTCTTTCCAGCATTTATTGGCCAAAGAAAGATGAGGTCACCGGGGAATGGCGGAGACTGCATAACGATTAATTGCATGACCTCTATGCATCTTCAGAAATAGTTAGGGTTATAAAAGCGAAAAAGCTGCGATAGGCAGGGGACGTGGCTAGAAATGGAGAGGAAAACGGTGCTGAGACCGATTGGAAAACGTCCGCCTGGAAGACCAAGGACGCGTAGGAAGGGACGTAAGAGAGATGGGACAAGGGCTCAGGATAGGGACACTTGGAGAAATGTGGTTGCTGCGGCCAAGAACTTTCGAGTTCCTTAGAGTCACAGAGATAGATAGATATAACATATACAATAATAATATATATAATTAATTTACTGATTAAATTAAAATATATTTTAAATAAGAACACAAAAAGAAATGAATGTTTTTTGTAATATACTGATTGAAACAAAATGGATGAAAACCTTTTACTACTCTTAACCAAATACTATGTATCACTCGGGGGGGGGGGTACAGGGGGCGGAGCTCCCGTCTAGGTGCGGAGAGCGCCGAAGGCGCTTGGGGCAGCTAGTAATAAATATAATAATACATCTAATATATAAAAGAGTTAATACTGTCTGTCACCTTAGGCGGAAATTCACTGGGAAAGGTAAAAAAAAGTAATGCTCAAATTAACGATAAATGGAGAATAAATGCTTAAGGTGTTCTTTTTTGGGTCACTTACTTTATTTTTTTTTTAACTAAGATGTCATATGATGATATAAATTGTGTGATATGGGTAATATTTTTGATAATTAAATTTATTATTATTTTGAAAAATTGTGGTGTTTGCAAATAGGAGTGAAAACGAAGATCCAAATGAGAGAAAACGTTGATTGGCTAAATAAAGAAGTGCACGATGGTTATCTCAGCAAAAATATTTGTATATGTTAAACAGATGTTTAGGTTTGCAACTAAAATAAATCTCTAAATTTTTGTTGATGATATTGAATTGCTATTTTCTTTATAAACATATTTTATAGAATTATTTATTTCTTGATATACTCGTATTTCTTTACTTTGTATATTCGTTATAGATATCAATAAAAAGAATTAGTAAAAATGTATAAGGTAGCCCATTTTTATTTATTTTTATTAAATATTTTCTGAAGACATCGTTACAGAAAGAAGCTGTTGTAATCGAATCATTATATTATCTTTGACTGGCATCTCTACCGGGCGATAATTTATCGTGTGATACTGAACCATTACCAGCAGAACCTGATAAGGAAATGTTGGAACCAGCAATGGAAGCCGTCAGGTTCGAATTCATAGGAACAACCGACATTCTTAGAGATGAGGGACAGTCGAACATTCTTTTAGTAGAGTCAAGAGATGGTTGAATGAACAGAAAAGATTCAAAACTTTAAGAAAAACATTTTTAATAAAATTTTATTAAATTATTATTATTTTAAGGTGTAAAAATAGATAAGTGTCCACTTTAGGATTTTTAATCTTAAAGGGTGTCCGATTTGGATTTCAGTCTAGTCAAATGTTAATGATAATATTTTTGTAAGTTTAATAATATAATAAATATAATAATACATCTAATATATAAAAGAGTTAATACTGTCTGTCACCTTAGGCGGAAATTCACTTGGAAAGGTTAGAAAAAATGATGCTCAAATTAAGAATAAATGGAGAAAAAATGCTTAAGGTGTCCGTTTTTGGGTCAGTTACTTTAATGTTTTTTTTTTAACTAAGTTGTCCTATGATGATATAAATTAAACATTGGTTTATTAAACCATGTTCATTTTTCTGAGGACATCTTTACAGAAATTTTCATAAAATAAAAGAACGTGTTGTCCATATTAATATATTTAGTAATTAAACAATTTAAAAGTCGAAAAAAAGAAGATATGCCATTCAAAAGTTATTATTAAATAAGTAGTTAACTATATACAATGAACCCCGTCGTTTCACTATATTTTAAATATGAATACAAAAAGATACGAATATTTTGATATATTAATTGAATAAAAATGAATTAAAATCTTTTGCATACAGACTTTCAACCAAATACTATGTATTACTTCGGCAGAGCCCCCTGTCGCCGAAGGCGCTCTGAGAAGCTAGTAATAATAGAATCAGAGAAATGATTTTCTAGAATGTCCATTAGAAGAAGAAAAAGTAATAATAAGGAAATAATAAGTCAACACATATAGGTCCTATTTTTTGATTTTATTTATATTTTACACTAGCTGATCAGAGCGCCTTCGGCGCTCTTCACACCTAGACGGGGGCTCCCCCGAGTGTCCCTATTCTGAGCTATAACCATCTAACTCCTACCCTATCCTATCTCTCTCACGTTCCTTCCTACATTGTCCACCTTGTTCACAATTGGTCTTTTTCCAATCGACCTCCCACCAATATATTTTTCCTCTCCCATGCTAGCCATGTGCCCTGCCGATCCCAGCCTTCTATATTTTATGACCTATAATTTAATAATTTTGATCCCCTTTGATAATAATTTCCCGATTGCAACCTCGATTTAAATTCTTTGCAAATATTATTCTCTCTGATACTAATTATTTTGTCTTATCACTATTAATTTCAAACCCCATCAATTTTCATGCCTCGATTAATTTTTTCATGCTACTTTAAATGTTATTAATTTATTTAAAAAAAATCAGAGTAAACAAAATAAAAATAAAATATAAAATTAGCATAACACTAAACTACTATAAAAATAATATTAAAAAATATATTATATATTACAATCTTACGTGAAAATCCAATTATGAGATCAAATTTTCTTAATTAAAATGATTTACTCACATAATCTTAAAAATTAATAGTATTAAATTATAGCCGTAATGTGAATGTTTTCAAAGTTTAAAAGGCCAATAAGATCAATTGAGATATTGTAAATATCAATAGATATATAAAAAGATTTTTATCTGCACATTGCTCAGAATTTAAATTGACGCCAAATTATCGCCACCAGCGCATCTAGGATCTAGTATGGTAACTAAACTGGTAATGGTAACTAAACTATTATATTCTTTATAATTTTTTTAAAATTTTTCTAATTCAAAAATCGAAAATCGGGCTTCGAGGTCTGGTGGCCAGCCCCGTTGTGCTTCAGTGTAAAAAATTCCAGGTCCCTGCGTGCGATAGATTTGGCTGAAGACCTCGGTCAAACAAACAGGCAGACAAACAAACAGACACATTACACTTGCTTTTATTATTATAGATAAATATGTACTCGTATCAAGCCTAATTTGTATAATGATAAATAAAACATTTCAAAGAGACATAATTTTTATTGACAAAGTGTTTTAATTTTATCCCTTTTGAAGTATTTTTTTGAATTTCTAATGTAATCAATTTCTTTTTCTTCTTCTTATTTTCCTCCGCTCTTGACAGAAGCTCGTTTTGCTCGTATAATAAATGCTTCAAATCACCGGCACTGAGGTCCAGGCTGATCCATTCATCTACATCAACGACGCCTAAATTCCTTTCTAAAACTACCTCAAGCCACAACTTTCTTCACGCAGAGTTGAGTGTTCTTTTTGTGAAACCCTGAATGAATAAGTATTAAGAAAGGTACAATGTTACTGATCTGAGGCAAGCGCAGTAAAAACAAAATTGTTGCTAAAAATGCTCATGCGCTCCGTAACTCAATGTCTTGCTTGTAAGCCGAAACAGAAGAATCGAGTTAAAAGCCCGGTATATTCGTAACCCAAAATTGCACTGTATTTCTTCTTGAAACTAATTAATTATCATTTTTTAATTATATTAAATTAAATAATAATAAACAACTTATTTTAAAAGTCGATCAACTTGGAGAATTCTAGTAATTATAAAAAATGTATTGACATATTAATATTATCTAAAAATCTATTATCTTCCTGATAAGTTAGTTTATATCCAAACTCTTTTCGTAATACTTTTCAATGATTATTAATATTACATATAATTTTAAAATATGATTACTCAAGTTCAGGGGTTTTTAATCATAAAATGATTAAGGAAAGGAGGAGAATATTCAAAATATATTACAAGGAAATATAGGAAAGAAAGACATTAGATAAAGTGAATATAATTTTATTATATAAAATAAAAAAAATATAAATAAAAATATTTAAATGCGAAGACCAGTTTTTTCTGAGATCCAATCAAGGTATTCGGAGACACGAGTGAAACCAGCTGGTGCTCCAACTTCACAACCTTCAATAGATCCGAAAGAGACAACACCGACTTCAGTCCAGATACCATCATCTCCTTGGATGACGAGTGGACCGCCTGAGTCACCCTGTAAAGAAGATAAAGACAATATTTTAGTTTATTAATTAATTGAAGATGTTAGTCAAAATAATAATAAAAAAAATATATTTACATTGCAGCTGCTCTTTCCATTTGTGGTATCAATACAGATAATGGTTTTAGGAATACCTCCATAATAATCGAGACAGGTTTTGACATCAACAATATTCAAGTCAACATAGTTGAGAACTGGAGAAATTGATCCAGCATCTAAATATAAAAAGAATGTTAATAAAAGAGAATAAGGAAAAATATAAAACGAAGAATTATAGTATTTTAAATAAATTAAATATTACAAATAAATATAAATTGAATACTAACTGTCACTAGTTAATCCCCATCCACTGACACGGGCGGTTGTTCCGACGAGGTCTCCAATATCACGGCTTGGAAGTTTAATACTGTTAACATTACCTGAAAAAGAATGAATAGTTTAGTAGATTTATTATTATTAATTTACAATGATTCACACACAAATGATATTAAAAATAAATATAATTATTTTTACCTCCAAGATTAATTCCAGAAATCTGAACAACACCAATATCATTTTCTAAAGTGTAATCATCGTAACCTTCATGGAGGATTCCACCTGAAGTTTCAACACTCTGTCCACCGCTTTGTGGTTTCAAAGAACCAGCACGGATAACCCAGTTTTGTCCATCAGCAACGCAATGTCCAGCAGTTAAGACCCAACCATCAGACAATAAAGAGCCACCACAGAAATACATGTCGTCAATAATAACAGAAACTTGCCAGGGAAATTGGCCTTCTTGAGCAGCGTCTCCTCCAATGATACGAGGAGTCAAAATTTTTCCAGAAGAAGCTAAATTCAAACATTATGCCATTTTAATATAATCTATATATGCACGTTAAGTTAAAGAGAATGTCTTTCTCTACTTTTGATATGTTTCCATAAAATAATTTACCTGGTTGAGGGAAAATTCCACGAACTCGAGGACTTGGTGGTACATATTTGGTTTTCTCAACAAGCTCTTGTCATTCTTTTAAAGTTTTCTTTGGATGGATTCCATTCTGGCCAAGCACCATACGTTTTGGCACCAGAGCCTATCGACAAATTATAATACATTTTTAATCAATTAATATTTATTTATATTAGATACCTCTATCAGTGAATATAATTAACTTATAAGTATTATTTATTTTCATATTAAATTATAATTTATATCATGTTTTTTTATTAGATTAATAGATCTTCTAATTCTAATTTTTCTTTATGATTTATATTAATATACTGTAGATATTATTACCTGAGCAACGGCAAGTCCCAGAAGCAAAATACACAATGTTCCTTTCATCTTGAAATTTGTTTGTGTGATATGTTTAGATAAACTTTAGTCGTCTTTTATATACTTTAGGTCTCGTATTATCTAAATTTAATCTTTAATCGAATTATATTATTTGATTAATTTCTATTATCAACGGTTTTTCCAAATTCTATTTAAAAATCGCATAAGTGGTTTTCATTAAATTATTTATATTTTTTTTTCCTAATGCATCGTAGTACTCACCATGCAATTTTAAAGGGGTTTCATTCAAAAATCTTAAATATAATAAATACTCATAGATATAATCAATCTTTTATAATATAATATAATATAATATAAAATTAATAATTCTCGAAAATTTCATACCAAGAATGTATATAATATTTAAATTTTTATTTTAATTTCTAATATTCAATAATCTCAAAAGTAAAATCAATTTCAATTAAATTAAATTAAATATTACTCCTTAATTCTGATTAATATTTTCTAAAACAAAGTAAATAATATTTTTTATATTTAAATTTTTAATAAAAGTACATTTAAATCTGTTCATTTGTTAACGCCACCATGATAGATTAAATCTAAAAAAAAACAAATGACAAACAAATTTTGACGCTATTTTTTCCGTTGTTCCTTTTATATAAGGTAATGTTATTTGTGATCTGTATATTGGTTTTTCATTTTCATTTTTGATTTCTGTCTTTTTTGTTTTTCTGAATTTCCTAATTTCATATTCCGAGAAGCCATTGTTTATGAAAGCTTCCTTCAATCGTTGTTTTTCTTTTTTAATGTTTTCATTTGAGCATATCTCTTCGGCTCTTTTCTGCTGTGTTTTTATCATGTATTAATAAAAAAGAAACAGAATAGAATTTTGATATTTTCAGGAAAACAACTCATACCAACAGATATATCCACGCAGATTCCCACCACCATCCATCACAAAAATATGGAGTGATAAAAACACTGCACAAAAGAGCCGAAGAGATATGCTCAAATGAAAACATTAAAAAAGAAAAACAACGATTGAAGGAAGCTTTCATAAACAATGGCTTCTCGGAATATGAAATTAGGAAATTCAGAAAAACAAAAAAGACAGAAATCAAATATGAAAATGAAAAACCAATATACAGATCACAAATAACATTACCTTATATAAAAGGAACAACGGAAAAAATAGCGTCAAAATTGAGGAAACACAACATCAGAGTAACATATAAACCTCATAAACAAATGTCTTCTCTCACCTCAAATATAAAAGACGAAATTAAAAACGAAAATAATGGAGTTTATAAGGTAACTTGTGAATGTAAAAAAGTATACATTGGTGAAACAAGTAGAAAGATTTCTACAAGACTGTCTGAACATGAGAGAGCCATTAGATTGAAACATCCAAATCAATCAGCAATTGCAGAACATGCCTTAACAACAGGACATAAAATAAATTTAGATAATGTAAAAACACTTCATATTGAAAATAATTGGTGGAAAAGAAAAATAAAAGAATCTATAGAAATTAATAATCATCCCAATAATATTAACAAAGAGGATGGATATAGACTTAATAAGATGTGGAACATAGTGTTGGATGAGTAAAATTTGTCATATTGAATGAAATATAATTAATCTAATGTGTATTTGTGTATATATCTTGATTATAGAAATAATTTACTATCTTTATTTTAGAGACATAATGCACTATCATACTTCTTGATTGTAAACGCTTGCTTTGACAATTGCTGCTGACTTCATGTTGAGATTAAGAATTGGCGGCAAAAATTGGAGCCAAAAATTGGCGCCAATATCACTGCCTATATAAGAGGTGACGTGTCCCAACATGCATCAGTCCGCTTGAATCGGAGCAAGCGTACGGTTACTTGAAAACGACTGCAGAATAAGCAGTTGAAACGTTGTACAATTATTTTAATTTAATAAATAATTTTATACAAATAATGTGGTCTTTTAATAAAAATTCCCTTAATAATTATCAAAATAACCACAAAAGCTTTAATAAATACATCTATACACTATTATAGAATTGTTAATTAATATTTTATTTTATTTTCTTTCTTCTTTAAACTAATGAATAGTCATTTCTTAATCAGATGAAATAAAATATCAATAATAAATTTAAAAATTTCAGTTTCTCAAAATGGGTTACTTTGATATTCTAACGATTACGGTTATATTTATTATATTTGGATAAATATAAATTAATATACCTGAACTACGGCAAGACAAACAAACAGAATACACAATTTTCCTAACATCTTAAAATTTGAGTGGGCAATATTTTAGTTCTCTTATATATACCTCATCTTATCTAATATAATTTTCTTTATTTTAATGATTAATTTCCATTACCAATGTTTTTTTTTCTATTTTTGAATTCTTACTAAATATTTTAAAAGTATTAAAAGTAGGATGTGGCTATTTATACATAGTGTATGTATACTCAATTGGCTATTTATACATAGTGTATGTATACTCAATTGGCTATTTATACATACAGAATGTATACCCAATTGGATATTTATACATACAGTGTTAAATTGTGAATGACTTATTCTATAAAAGTGTTGCAAGGAATTAACTGATTTTTTTAAATTAATTATATTATTCTAATATATATTCTAACCTCAATTTTAGATGACAGAACAAATGCCCGTTGATGACAACAATGTTAGTGAACATATTTTAAATGTTGGTCAACATTTTAATGATTATGAACAGTTATCAAAGACTGTTAATGTATTTTGTAATGAGCATTATCATCCATTTGTTATTAGAACACGGTCTCAGAAACAAGTACTGTACAAATGTTGTCATGGTATTAAGCAAAATTCAAAATGCCTGGGAAAACGTCCGAATCAACATTACTACTACAAGAATTGTCCAGCTCAAATAAATTTTTATAAAAGCAAAAATGAAAAATGGAAATATTAACAAAACTATTACTAAATCACAATCATACCGTTGGCAAAGAAGAATATAGTAATTACGGCAAAGCCAAAATTATGAATGAAAATGATTACGAAACAACAACAGAATTAATCTTGTCTAGCGCCAAAGATGGAATGGTTGCTGCAGTTTTAAGTAAAAAAAGTGGGAAACAGTTTATAAGAAAGGATATACAAATTTTTCGAAACAAACTTTTTGCTTCATGTACCGAAGTGGACCAAAATGAAGGCATGAATGATGTAGACATTGTTGATATGGACAAGGATGAATTTAATGGTTTTCAAAAAATATTTTCGGATCGAGAAAAATTCAATACAGCACTGACAATATCAAAAAATATCGCAGATATTTTATCAAATTATGGAACCTCAACCTTTAACAAATATATGAACGAACTAAAATTAATTGAAAAAAAAATGCTAGAAATGGGGTTTCTCTGTTTGAGAATGAGTATAGTGGACCTACAATTAGTTCGATAGAATCTGAGACAAGTAACTTAGTTGAAGCTGGAAGTTGCATGGATAGCTTAGTTGGTACTGAACTAAAACGTTATTTTTCTATAATTATGTAGTTTTTAGTAAAATATTAATATTAATAATCTTTTTTTTTGGTTAGTTAGTACGTTAAACGTAACTACAAATAGCTAATTGCTTATACATACGGTATGTATAAATATTCAATTGCGTATACATACTGTATGTATAAATAGCCAATTGAGTATACATACACTATGTATAAATAGCCAATTGCGTATACATACTGTATGTATAAATAGCCACATCCTTAAAAGTATTTAAAAAAATTAATCAATGTACGAAATTCTGGTTATTATTGGAAGTTTATTGGAATTATAATATAATCTCGGAATATGATCAAGCTGGTAAGTTTAAAAGTGAACTCTTATTCTTAATATTTTTCAATAATCTAGTAATTATAATAACTTAAATAAATTTAAATTTTAATAATTAAAATGGAATATTAGAATATATGAAAATCTACCAATATCAGAAAATATTAATAAAAAAGCTGCAATCATTGATTTACAAAATTACCAATTGTACAAAAAATAAAATTTTTATCGTTTATTTCTTCGTTTATTCGTTCGCTTATTTGGTAAGAATCATAAGGATAGTTTATTTCTGTAATATAATGCTAGATACTAAATGACTAAGTTACAAATGTTCCTAATCAATTGTTTAGCTTTAACAGTAAAAAAGTTCTGACAAAAGGATAAGACCCTTTAGGAAACTATTAAAATAGATTTGTTCCCTTTTTGTAACATGTTTCAATAACTTACATGAAGGATATATATATATATATATTAGAGCAGTGATTCTCAACCACTGTGCCGCGACACTTTAGAGTGACTAGAATACGAGGCTCTTAAACTTTTTTTTCTAAATTTTTTTCAATTTTGTTCTAAAAAAAAGGTAAACCGTTTTTGGGACCACTTTTTTCAATATGGTAAACTTTTACACATATCTTTTTCTTTGTGTGCCGCCAAATTTTTAAAGCTTTAAAAATGTGCTGCGGTAAAAAAAAGGTTGAGAATCACTGTTCTAGAGACAAAATTATTTATTGCTTTGATTGTACATATTAGAATCTACATATATAAAATTATCAGGAAGTTTTTACATATTTGTATTCTATATATTTATGTACGTAAGATTCTTATTTTTGTGAATCTTTAATTTGAACAATTCATTAATCATGTTGCTAATTAACAGCACATCTAAAAGTTTTTTAAAACACTTAAGTCTGCCAAGTGCTTAGGTCATTAATATATAGGGCTTAGTGTTATTATATTATGATTGTATATGATATATTTTAAAATATTATTTAAGTTCAAGGGTTTATAATCTTAAAACTGAAAATTGTTCAAATAAAATGGATAAGGTATGGATAAGAATAATAAATATATAGTATAAGAAAAAATAATTCAAAAGGTGTAAGATTAAAGGTTTATTTTAAATGATCATAAATATATTTTAACATAAAATATAAATAGATATTTAAATGCGAAGACCAGTTTTTTCTGAGATCCAATCAAGGTATTCGGAGACACGAGTGAAACCAGCTGGTGCTCCAACTTCACATCCTTCAATAGATCCGAAAGAGACAACACCGACTTCAGTCCAGATACCATCATCTCCTTGGATGACGAGTGGACCGCCTGAGTCACCCTGTAAAGAAGATAAAGACAATATTTTAGTTTATTAATTAATTGAAGATGTTAGTCAAAATAATAATAAAAAAAATATATTTACATTGCAGCTGCTCTTTCCATTTGTGGTATCAATACAGATAATGGTTTTAGGAACACCACCATAATAAGCGAGACAGGTATTGACATCAACAATATTCAAGTCAACATAGTTGAGAACTGGAGAAATTGATCCAGCATCTAAATATAAAAAGAATGTTAATAAAAGAGAATAAGGAAAAATATAAAACGAAGAATTATAATATTTTAAATAAATTAAATAATACAAATAAATATAAATTGAATACTAACTGTCACTAGTTAATCCCCATCCACTGACACGGGCGGTTGTTCCGACGAGGTCTCCAATATCACGGCTTGGAAGTTTAACACTGTTAACATTACCTGAAAAAGAATGAATAGTTTAGTAGATTTATTATTATTAATTTACAATGATATTAAAAATAAATATAATTATTTTTACCTCCAAGATTAATTCCAGAAATCTGAACAACACCAATATCATTTTCTAAAGTGTAATCATCGTAACCTTCATGGAGGATTCCACCTGAAGTTTCAACACTCTGTCCACCGCTTTGTGGTTTCAAAGAACCAGCACGGATAACCCAGTTTTGTGCATCAGCAACGCAATGTCCAGCAGTTAAGACCCAACCATCAGACAACAAAGAGCCACCACAGAAATACATGTCGTCAATCACAACAGAAACTTGCCAGGGAAATTGGCCTTCTTGAGCAGCGTCTCCTCCAATGATACGAGGAGTCAAAATTTTTCCAGAAGAAGCTAAATTCAAACATTATGCCATTTTAATATAATCTATATATGCACGTTAAGTTAAAAGAGAATGTCTTTCTCTACTTTTTATGTTTCCATATAATAATTTACCTGGTTGAGGGAAAATTCCACGAACACGAGGACTTGGTGGTACATATTTGGTTTTCTCAACAAGCTCTTGCCATTCTTTTAAAGTTTTCTTTGGATGGATTCCATTCTGGCCAAGCACCATACGTTTTGGCACCAGAGCCTATCGACAAATTATAATACATTTTTAATCAATTAATATTTATTTATATTAGATACCTCTATCAGTGAATATAATTAACTTATAAGACTAGAGCCTATGGAGAAATTAGAATACATAGGTTTTTTAAATATCCTAAAAATAATTTTAAACTTCTATCCACTAAATTAACTTATATATGTTATCTATTCCATAATATATTACTATATAGTGAATTAAAGATCTAGTATGTATTCACAATGAATTTTAAATTTGAAAAATTTTTAGAAAAATATGCTGAGTAATATATGCAAACAATAGTGAAATGTAAGAAAAACTAATGAAAATTAGTAAAATAATAGAATAATAATGAAATCGAAATACTATTCTTACGAGACTGAGAAATTATTTATATATATATAAAAAAAAAATAAATAAATATTACTTATTTTCCAAAACTGTTTTTTACTTTGTAATGATTAATCAGTATTTATAAATTACCTGTGCAACGGCAAGTCCGAGAAGCAAAATACACAATGTTCCTTTCATCTTGAAATTTGTGTCTGACATTTGGTCCGATTTTGTTTGTCTTTTATATAGGTCCCATCTTATCTTATTTTAATTCCTAATTGAATGATTAGGTACATTTTTTATCAGTTTTTTTTTTGTTTTTTTTCTTTCCTAATTTATTTGAAAATATTTTAAGTGTACTTTAATAAAATAATAAGAAACAAAAAAAAAAAAAAATACAAATCATTTCATATTATTTATATTTTATTTATTTTTAGAAAATCAATGACATTATTTTATTTCAAAATATATTATCATAGATAGATTATTCTTATTTTTTACTATCTCGCCAGAGATAGTATTGCGATCACGAAAATTTTCGATGTCGAGATTTTGATGTTTTTATACGTTTTCAAGGTCCCTGCGTGATTTTCACTAAGGTTGAGAAAAATGTCTGTGTTGTTCGTGTGTATGTAGACAAGATTACGCAAAAACGGTTGAGCTAGAATAAGGAAATTTAGTACACGGGCATTATTCAAAATTCGTATTTTTCTATCAACTTTTGAGAAATATAGTTCTTTCGGAAGAGAGTCAATACCTACCACGTTTTTATTTTTTTCCTCTAGACTGACCGTAAAAATAAAGATATATGTTTGATAGTTGTTCACATGATTAAAAATTGTATAAAACTACTATATATAGAATTTCAGCTTTTGTTGAATTGCTGAAAGTACCGGAATTAATTTTTTAACACGATTGAAAATCACGCGCTAGCACGTGACATGGTGCCATCAACAAAGAGCCAAACATCATATGAATTAATCATGCATATATATACAAATGAATCCATATGAATTAATCCATATGAAATCATGCATATTATATATATAAAGTATTATATTATAATTATTACAGGGGTGGCCACACTTGGTGTTACTTAGAGCCTTATTGAAAAATCGAAAATATTTAAGAGCCAAATCGAAAAAAAATTTTCCCTTCTTTTTTACTATCTCGCCAGAGATAGTATTGCGATCATGAAAATTTTCGATGTTGAGATTTTGATGTTTTTATACGTTTTGAAGGTTCCTGAATCATTTTCACTAAGGTTGAGAAAAATGTCTGTGTGTGTGTATGTGTGTGTGTATGTGTGTATGTGTGTATGTGTGTATGTATGTAGGCAAGATTACGCAAAAACGGTTTGAGCTAGAATGATGAAATTTGGTACATGGACATTATTCAAAATTCATAGTTTTCTATCAACTTTTGAGAAATGTAGCTCAACCGGAAGAGGGTCATTACCTACAACGTTTTGATTTTTTTTCCTCTAAAGTGACCGTAAAAATAAAGATATATGTTTGATAATTTTTCACATGATTAATAATTATATAAAACTGCTATATATAGAATTTCAGCTTGATTGATTCGCTGAAATTACCAGAATTAATTTTTTAACACTGAAAATCTCACGCGTCAACACGTGACGTGGTGCCATCAACAAAAAGCCAAACATGCGCTGGTTTAATATTTATTATTTATTATTTATAATTTATAATTAATTAAATTTAATTTAAATATAATATATTATGTTATTTAATCCAATTCAAATTGCGAGATAGTCGAGTGGAGACACTCCAGCTAATTTTCTTTTAGGGGAGTGTGGTAAATATATATGTGTCATGACATTAAATTTTTTAATTGAGCCACATGATTGTGGCTCAATTAAAAAGAGCCTCGGTTTGGCCACCGTTGTTATATTATATTTTTTTATATCCGAATTAAACTCAAGAACAAAAAATTAATTTAACTTCTTGAATAAGTTGTTCTTTTATTATTGGTTGCTTTAAATGAAATTATATTTCGAAATCTATTTATTTATTTGTTATTTTATCAAATTGAGAAGCCCTACCCATTGTAGTACTTCTCTTATAACTGGTCTTTCATATTATTTTCTTCTTATTTGATGATTATTTTACCAAATCAATGTTTAATTCTTTTCTTTTCTTTTTATTTATCATCTTTGAAAGACTGATATTTTTATGAAAGTAAAATAAATAGAATCAGCGAGATCTTATTATCAGTGTCAATAAGAAAAACTATTCCAGGACTGACTAAACATCAATTGGTGGATTTTTACTCCTGTACAAACAGGCTAATAAGCCTATGACGCGGGCAGTGTGCAAAACGACCCCTCTAGAGGTGGGTGAGGCGTAAGAGAAGAATGAGGATGATGTATATTTTGATGGCCTCGCCTTTGCCACCCTCCCGGGGGATTCGGCCTCTGTCCGTTTCTTCGTCTAATTGTTTGCTTTCCATTATGCGATGCGTTAGTAGGGATGAATCGGGGGGAGGAAGGGGGAGGGGTGGAATGGGCAAAGACCCCAAGGCAACCCCGCGATTCTGTTCAAATATCATCCGAATATATATATATGTGTGTTTGTGTGTGTCTGTGTTTCTGTGTATGTGGTATTTATCCTCTACATTTTAGGTCTTTCTGACACGAGGCAGCCGCTATGGAGTTTCAATTAAACTCGTCCTCTCTCCCCTTTCGCCCAAATGCTAACACGACTCGTGTAAGGACACCTGTCTCCCTCGTTATTCTGTTGTCCTCTATAATAATGATTAATTGATCCTATTAATTATATAATTTAAAATTATTTCAACCCTCGCTTCTACCCCCACCCCCCACGCACACTCCTCATGACTTTAAGTCATCAATCTAATATCTCTTTAAAATTCAAAATTAATCTCAAAAATAAACATCGATTTGTTATACATTCTATTTAATTTCTAAATTTGAATTATTTTAAACAGAAAACTTTAAACATCAAATTATAAAAATTTTCAAATAATTATAGGGGGTATTAATTCAAATCACTCTAATTATTTTAAAATTTTATATGAGCACTAAAATAAGTACTTTAAAAAAAATATAAAATCCTATTTAAAAAACTCTATTTAAAATATTCAAAATTATTTAAAAAAAAAAAATAAATAAAAAAAAATGTATTGGGTTGCCGATTTCATTCATAGATGACTTCAGTTGAATTTTTAGGTTTACCGACGTAGTCCAAATGTAAAACACATTTTGGTATTTGATAGGTGGCAATTCAGCTGTCAATCAGTAAAAAAAGTTTTTTGATCGGTTCCGTAGTTTTCGTTTGTCGTTCGTTGAAAAATGGAAGATCAAAAGGAACATTTTCGTCATATTTTGCTTTTTTATTTCCACAAAGGGAAAAACGCACCGCAAGCTCATAAAAAGTTATATGTTGTTTATAGCGACGAAACCTTAAAGGAACGGCAGTGTCAAAATTAGTTTGCCAAATTTCGTTCTGGGGATTTTTCACTCAAAGATGAAAAACACTCTGGTCGTCCAGTTGAAGTTGATGACGACCTATTCAAAGCAATAATCGAAATGCTGCCTGAAAGATGGCAAAAGGTCATTGATCAAAATGGGCAATACATTACAGAATAAAGTTATTTAGTTCGATGAAAAAATTGTCTTTGATTTTCTTAAAAAAAACGGCAATGACTTAGTTGCCAACCTAATAGTAAGTAGATTAAGTTCTTAAGATTGAATCTCGACGAAACACTTACTGCAGCCATTGCAAGACACAATTGTATTCTGTTAAATATCTAAAACTCAAATTAAGTAATTAAATTGAATTAATAAATTTTATTAATTTTTAAAAAAATGTATTAACATCAATTGTGAAAATGTATATGAACCTGAGTGAATGAATAAAATGTATTTTTTTGAATGATTGAAAATTTGTACAACATAAATAAATAAAGGATGAGTGTAATTGTAGCAGGATTTGAATACAATTTAGAAATATCAATGTCTTTTGTAATTTTCTTGTAGAAATATCTAATTAATTTATTAATTTAATTTTTATTACTAATACTATAGAAAGATATTGTTACAATGAATTTATTATATCTGGTTATATATAAGTATATATATATATATCTGAAGATAGATATATATTCATTGCTAATTGCTTATTCATTCAAATAGAAACTGTGAACAAGACTCGCTTTGATTATCAATAGAGGCTGGAAATTATTATCAATTAATAGCAATTAGATCTCATGGACTACAAGGAGAAGACCTACTACAACATCATTCGCGCGATAGGGTGAAAATGGTTGAGGTGATGATGGAAGGGATGAGGAACGAGAAGAAGAAGAAGAGAGAGATGGAATAAGAAACAACTTTTAACAACTCGTCAATTAAATCGAATCGAGCCAAAACAGAGAGACCGACAGACATACACCACCAGGCAAAGTCATCTTCACAAATGGAGCAAAAGGCGAGCAAATACGTCGACGTGTCTTTCAATGGTTTTCACTTTCCTTTATCCTTTTACCCTCAATTCGTCTTCATTGCTGTCGCTTTGTGTTGATTGTACGACCCTGAACATTCACCATCTCGCATGTTCAATGTGTTTCAAAGATTTATAATTTATTCTATATCACTTCTTCTTTATCCTCTCTCTCTTTCTCTTTCATTCTGTCTCTTTCTCTTTACCACCATCAATGAATATATAGAGAACCTTTGAAGAGATAAAATAGAATCGTAATTTTCTTCTAAATTCATCATTCATCATTAAATATATATAGTTTAAGAGTAATATACAATGTTTTTCTCTTTTGAATATTTATTTTTCTCACCCTTTTTCATTTAATAATTTCTCTTCATCTTAATTTCCTTTAATATTTGAAAATATCGTAAAATATCTTTTTTTTTACCTATTTTTATTCCTATTTGAATCTTTAATATTGGATTATTTATTTAAAATCAAATTTACATTTATTGATATATAAAGGTTTACACCAAAAAAGTTCCCTAAAAAGAAACAAAAACAACAATACACAAAATAATGTATTAATATTTATTCATCTAACATTTCTAAAGGATTTGGCATTAATGTAGCTCAATCATTAAATAATATAAATGTATTTATTTATTAATTTATTAAATAAAAGCATATATGATTATATTATTTATTGTATTGGACAGTAATTGAAAAACTCATTTCCCATAAGAGCCATTAATTAATTATTAATTTAATATTCTTAAAAGAGATGGTCTTCACTTTCCAATATCATTTAATGTTTTTTTTATTCAATTTTTCCCTTTCGATTTTGGATGTAATTGAAATAATTTCGAAATAAATAGGAGTAATACAAATATTAATTTTTTTTTTGGTTTGTTCTAGTTTTTAAATAGTTTAATCATTTATTTATCTAACGAGCAGATTCATTGCCAGACTATACTTGAACCTTGTTCGGATTATCTGTTTATAAAAATTTTTTAGGTGTTTTTTTATCTAGTAAGAGTAAAATAATCCAATTTATTAAAAAATTAGACCTTTATATAATATATATTAGGCCTTCGGAGCTATGGGGGTCTTCCATAGTGATTTTAAGACATTTGGGATTATTTGAGAATAGAAATGGGAATTTCCCAATAGGTCTGCAAGATCTTGTTTTGTCTTGGAAATGAAAATATGTCATCCGAGTTAAATTCCACATTTATTAAAATTATTTTAAACTAAGATAGATTTTTCGTTATAAAAATAATTTTTGATATTTTTTAATAAATAAAATATTGATATTATTATTATAATTAATATGTGAATCAAAATTAAAGAAATTAATTTTTAATACCAAATTAATTTTAAATGATTGAAAGTTTAATATTTTTATGGCTTCAAAAGGGTCTAGCAACAGGAATCCCTTTGGGGTAATAAACAGACACTTTGTGAATGTGTTAGAAAAATAGAGTAGGGGCACAAGGCCCTTATTTCAACTTTCATTGTTTGTTGTTAGTTAGATATTCTAAGGGGTGAGTATATACCTTTTTTAAAATTTGAGCCTGTTCAAGATTTTTTTAATAGATCTCCACTGATCTATAAAAATCAAACACACTGGTAGATTTTAAAAAACGCCTTTTTTCAAGCTTTTTTGCCATTTTTCGCAATTTTTGTACATTTTTTAGCCTTTTTTTGTATTTTTTTGCAAAAAAAAAAAAATTTCAGTCATTTGCAATTTCTTTGCAAATTCATAAACTATCCAACTCTTGCAATTTGACATTTTAAGTAAATATAATTTTGAATTTCCTTTAGAAATTAAAAATATTATATTAAAAAAAAAGAGTCGAAGTAATAGAGAGGGAGTAGAGTCATATATATATATATATATATATATATATATAGTTGATATGATTCAACACCAGACACCAGTAAAGTTTGAGAACCAGCCCAGCCATTAACACAAAAGATTGAAATCTGCAATATTCAGATTATATATTATTTAGTTTAAACCTGTTTATTTGGTCTTATCTATGATTTGGTCTTGTGTCAATAAAAAACTATCGACATTCTATTTTTTATTACTCTTGTTACAATTTACAAACAATATATTTTTAATTTATATTAAGGGACTATAGTTTAGAGGAATTTGTTCTCTTCATCAGTCTATAAGACAAAGTCCTCAAAACTACAGTATAATCTCTTTATATAATAAAATTTTATTTTACAAGCATAAGGTAACCTTTTATTATTTCTTTAATTTATAAAAGTTCTGATACTTTGGTCTTAAGTCTTGACTATCTAAAATTGAACATTATTTTTTTTATTGTTAATTTAATTTTTTTATCTGCAGGTAATTCAAATGATTAATGTAGAAGATGATGCTCTTTCTGTACAAAAAGCTCGCAAGTTGATACTAAATTCTCAGTTACCCATTAATTTGATTTGGGTTTCTTCTAACTTCGGGTTCATCGCCACAAAGTTAAAAGAACTTGAAGATCCCAAATTAAGCTTACACAATTCACGTTACATCTTAGATGGTGTGAAAATAAAAATTGAGAAAACTGTCGGACCCCGCGCCGATATAGTTGAAACAAAGATTTCCAAACTGTTGGAGAATAATATGGATTTAGATTTTATGAGACAATCATGCGATATACTAAGTGGTTTAAATATTGAGCCAAACAACTTAGTCACAAAGAAACTGAAAAATAGTGAAATTATGACTCTGAAATTTGCACCTCTCACATCTTGTTGAGAGGTCATTTTCTATTTATAAAAATATTCTGACCGATCGGCGAACAAATTTCACAATTCGGAATCCTCTAATGTATTTTGTATGCAATTTCATTATAAATAGGGATGAAGTAACATCTGAGAGAGAACAGTTGTAATAATTATGTTTTGTTTATATTTTATTTCACATAAAATAATGATAAAGTAAAAATATTATTATAAATAAAATCCCTTTTTATTTTTTTGTGTTACTTTTTCTCAGTATATATGTTTTATAAAAATTAAGAATTTAAATTTCTTTCTTTTCTTATTATAATATATTTCTTTTAAAAATTATTTGATATTCGTTAATATAAGTAAAATTTGTTAATGTTTAATTAATATTTTGCTAACATAAGCTAATAAAAGAGACTATTTATCTATAAAAATACAATATTTTTTGGAAAATTTTTGAAAAAATACTTTTTTTATAAAGTTTTTTTTAAAAAAATGCCTTTTTGACAGCCTTTTTAAAAAAAAACTTGTCTTTTTACTATCTCGTTAGAGATAGTATTGTGGTCACGAAAATTTTCGATGTCGAGATTTTGATGTTTTTATACGTTTTGAAGGTTCCTGAATAATTTTCACTAAGGTTAAGAAAAATGTTGGTGTTCCAGGTATTAATATTTACAAACTCAATAATAATGAATTATTTTATTTTACTTTATCTTTAAAGTTCATACATTTTTTTATGATGAAAAATCATTTAAAAAATGAAATAATTTGCCAATCGAACAATATATTATTATCAAAATTATAATAATATCACGAAGTAAGATTAATGAACTTGTTAATTCTATTTATCTTCAAATTATTAAAAATCTAAATTGTATAGCATGATATACATGTGATAGTCATTTTGATTGTAGGATTTCTTACGTTAAAATTTAAAAAATTACGTCAGACTTTCCAATCCATTTTTAATTAGCAAATAGAAAACAATTAGATAATATTCAAGATAATAAAATAAACCTATCATGAATTGATTATTATTGAAATTTAATACTTCATTTCTGAGAGTTCGCTTACACTCTTGAATCAATCAATAAAAAATTTATTTTAATTTATTTTATTTATGACCGGGGTTTTGAACGCGCCAGAGAAAACAAAATTTGACCCCCTTTCATACAAATTATCTTTTCAAAATATAAAAATAAACTTTTTAGAGATTAAAAAAAGCATTTGTCTGCATCTATGTTGTGTGATAAAAGCGATAACAATTAATTTAGGTTTCATTAGAAAATGTTTGTTTTGGTCTATTAATTTTTTCTATTAAGTTATTATGAATTCTTCATATACAAATAATTTCATTATAAATAATATTACAATTAATTCAATATGATCTTTATTTGGAATTAGTAGAAAAAAACACTTAATTTATAAAATAAAAAAAAATTATTTTTATATCGATGCACCTACAAACTACAAACTTTGGCACTTGAGAAGTGACCCGCACTGTCCGCCTCTTTTTCCGCCACTTAGGGTATTTAAAAATTAATAAAATATATCTGATCTCTTATTAAATAAAAAAGTATTTACTGTAAAATAAATAAAATCAAATTTATAAATGCATTTTTATAATAATAATAATAATAATACAATATAAAGAATGACTATTTGAAAAGTTGTATTATTACCTATCTATATCAAAAGAAGATATTTTCAACTATACTTGTAGTATTTAATGAATAAAAAACAATATTGTTTCGCGCAAAAAGGTAGGTATTTCACAATGATTGCAATCCACAAAGTCTTTAAAAATCTTTAATAAAATTAATTAATTAATCTTTAGTGAATTTAATTTTTATTTGTAAGGAGTTTAGTATAATGCAATTACAATATACAATTGATATTTTGTATTTTATTAATTTTTAATTTAGAGATTCAAAATATTAAATATGTTTTAGGTATTATATGTACCTAATTACTTTATATATTTTTAAGTTACATATTTTGAAATGGTTAAATAAATATAAATCTTATTTTTTTTAAAAAAATATGAATTATAAAACGACCCAACATATTAAATGTAGAATAATTCTAAAAATTGTATTTAATTTAATTTTTTTTTTTTTAATATTGAAAGTATTCGGCCTTCAATATAATACAAAATATTAAATCATGAGATGGACATTTTCTACCATATGGGTATATGAAATGTCATATATTATATTGTTTTCGGCACAATCCTATTCGTATAGCTATAAATATCCTATCTTATCCAAAAATAATCTATCCATAATTGAGCCACTCAGAAGTCGATTAAAACCAATTTTAAAAATTTTACTAGTAATGTAATGTAATCTGCAAATTATGAAGTGAATACTGAACTTGATAATCTTAATATTGCAATGCGTATACACATTTTTCTGTAACCAATAACCCTGAATTTAATACAAAATGTGAATTTTGGGCTTCATTTTCTGTTTGTTTATATGTGGAGTTAACCGCTTTGGCTTCTGTGTGGCTCATAATGTCATAAGAATTGACAAATTTTACTCTTCTATCTCTTCGATTTTTTTTTTCACTTTATAATTTAATTTTATTTAATATCCGACTTTGTTTAGAAAAAGAGAAATCATAATTTGAAGATTTTGAATTGTAATTCACATCATACATATAAGACAAATCATTTTTTTGTAAATGTTTTTATTCTTATTAATTAACTATTAATTCGCACATTTCAGAGATGTACTTATTTGAACCCAAACTAAACGGAAATACAATGATGAACATTTAGAATGAAACCAAATTTTAAGAAAAATTGTATATCATTATAACCGTGTTATGTTAGTAATTATATTCTAATATTGTGTCTGGTCTCATCACTTTACAATTGCATTAGTGATTCTTGGTGGGTTCGTCCCCCCATGATTTATATAAAATATTTATAGTTTATATAGCATTAATTAATATTATTTATTTTTTAATCCACTTAAATATGTATGAGATATTTAAATACTTTGATAAAAAATCAATTTTTTTAATATTTTTATTTGTATTTAACCATAATAACATAACTCATTATTACTTTTGGAATATTTCTGAAGTATTGTTTTAATATTTACACAATATTTTACAAGTAAGTGTAAATAAAATATAATTTAATTATTTGTCTTATTAATACTCATAAGAATACATTAATTAATATAAAATCTGTTATTTAGGGATACTTAAATCCAACTTATGGCACTATTAAATATCTATTTTATTTAAGGATCTGATTTAATAAGAATTTATGGCTAAGAGAAAAAAAATCCCTTCGTTCCAAATTTCAATAATAATAAAAAAAATAATAATAAAAACAACTTCTCTAAGTTATCTTTATATGTTTATAATATTTTCCAATTTTATTAAATAGATATATAAATAAATTAGTTAAAATATTCATAATAATTTTTTTTTTTTAAAATTGATCCTAGATATATTTTTTTATCGTTATTATATACCTAAATATACATTTGTATTTATAAATAACAATTTCCTGGAATAATATAAACCGTCGAGGAGTTGAAGGTAAAATTGAAGAAGGAGAGGTGGGAAGAGGAGGGGGGTTAGTGAGGAACGAAGGAGGGTTGCACGCCCCATTTCTCGTCTAGAAAGCGCAATATATATCTATTACGTTAACGAGGCATTCACGCGGCAGGCTTAATTGGACTCGATTCATAGGCGTACAATTGAGCACAGATTCGAAACCCCACCTCTATCGTCTCCCTAACACCCCTTTGAGGGGTTGGAAACATCATTTCTTCAAAGGGTAGCTAGAGAAGGGGAAGGTCTTTTCTATCTCTTTTCTAAGCAACCAACCCTCTTCTATTTGCAAAGATTTCGTTGAAACGTGTAGAAAAAGGATTATCTTAGAAAGTAAAATTTGAATTTAAAACTTTCACTTGTGGAAAAATTATTTATTAATTGAATGACTATTACAAAGATTTTTATAGTAATATTAATGAAAACCATAATATTTTATATATAGAGGTTTTTTTTGTTTCATTAACACAATTTATCTATGCTCTATTGTGCTATTCATTTATTCAATTATGGCCACAGGAACCACTTTCCTACATCAGACCTACTCCGAAAATTCCCTTACCTCTTCTTCTTAGATACCGCACCGAATCCTTAGTCTACCAAATGGTGGTTTCTCTATTTTGATTCCCTTTATTAATTAAGTATTATTTATAAAATTAAGGATTATCATTTGTCAATTTTTTTTTATTTATCTTTTATTTAGTGAGAAATACTCCATCTATCCGATTAATTAAATTATGTAATAATTATTATCTTATTATTACCCAGATAAAAATACTTTTATACTCACCTGATTTCAAATTTCTATCCAAGTATTTAAATTTATACAAATAAAGGTTTTTTAATGCAATCTAAATAATATCCTCATAATATATTTATATATATTTATTAATTAATTATTAACATTTTGTTACACATTATTATTATTGTTATAAAAGAAATGCAAGTTTCTCACGTATTAAAATAATAATATAGGTGTATGCATTAAATTTAAACATTTTATTATAATCTAACATATTATATTATTTTTAAAAGAATGATTGCTATTTTTATGTATGAAAATACATATATAAATAGGTATATATTTTACTTGCTATTACATGTTTATCTAGGTTTTTGCTCTATTTATTGTCAGCAGCAGCAATAAGCACATTCTTCTTAATGACATCCACCTACATCCAATTTCAATTCTCTCCTAATTCTCTCCTATATGTGATTTTTATATTGTTTACCCATATCCTTCATAATTATTTTTAATGACAGATATTTTTATTATCAAATCCTCCTTATCTACTAACGTCATGAACCATGTGTATTTTTTTTCAGGTTAAATATTTCTACAGAATAATTTTAATTATATATTTTGCTGCTTGACAACTATGATCATGATATCATTTAATTAAATAACATTCACCAATTCAATTTAAAAAAAAAATTACAAAAGCAACCTGAAGAAAGATTTTAGCTAATATTAAAATAAATGAATAATGAATCAAATTATCAAATAAATGCTATTAGACAGGATTAATTTATATAGTTGAATCGTTGTGTAAAAATAGAAAATATAATATATGTATATATAAATAAATACGATAGCAATATATATTTATATAATATGGTATAATTAATTTAATTTTTTTTTAAGTGTGAGTTTATTATTAATATATTTAAAAAAAAAATTTTTCAATTTTTTTTTTTTTTAATTCAAAGAAATAAAAGATAGTATTTACACGATAACTCAAGTGTAAAACGTTGAATGATAAAAATATTAAGAAAGATTAATTGATGAATGAATGATTGATTTCTAAAATTAAGATAATAATTTTTTTTTTTTTTCTATTTTTTAATATATTTTTTTTTGGTTTTATTTTTTTAATCTTACTTATTTATTTTAATATAATATTATTTTGTTATTCATTTAACCGTTAATTTATGGCTATTTTCTTTGTATAATAAATAAAATCATTGATCCATCTTTTATTTAATATTTAAAGATGTTTACACAATCTCTATTGACATATCGTCGTCGTTCCCTTCGAAATGCTGACAAAATAAGAATAAACAATATTTGCCAATGGCCCCAAGGCCAGTGGCCGCCCGGTTGGCTGACTGGTTGGCCCTTGTCATTTTGAATGAATGGACAATTATGATATGGTGTGTATTTATCTCCTCGTTACGTGGTGTCCTCTTCTATTAGCAAGTCGTTAATTATCTGCCAGTATTCCAATTCAGCTGCTGAGTATACAGGCGAGGATATTCAGCCAATTGCCCTTGGGGCTTATCTCCAAATTGCTGGGTTTTAAAATAATCAAGAGCTGCTAATAAATAGAATAACCGGTGTTAACGTTACGTCTCATTGGTCTTCGATGCCCTTATCTTTAAACACCTTATCGTTTTCAATGGACAATTAATTATCAACTACAAGTATATTTGTTTAAGATATTTAAATATGAAATTATAAATTTATATTAAAAAAAAACACTTTTAACTATTAATAGAGTATATTTTTATAATTTATTATTGGGAAAGATATAATTTACTAACATTTTTTTTTTAATTTTATAAGATAAAAATAATAATAAAAAAAATAATAGAATATAATAGAAAAAAAATAGTATTTCACCTATTGATAAGGTTAGAGAATAGATCTAATTATCTAAGTTAAAAAATAAAAAAAAAAACCCATTCCTTATAATAAAAGGGGAATCGAAAATAATTTTTTTATGGCACCCAGGATGGTTTTTCAGTTTTGTTGTCCAGAAGGACTATTCAGTTCGATTTGAATATTTCAATAATATACCAAATCATGAAATTCCAAGTCTAAATAAATACTTCTAGTGCATTGTTTATTGCATTCATTTTAATTGAGTGTTGTGAATAGTACGCGTTATGGATTAACGACACAACATTAAGTTTTGCTTTAAATTGGGTAAAACAGCGACAGAAACCTATAAAATGTTGGTGAAGGTGTATGGGGAGGATACTGTGAATAAGAAATGTGTTTTTGATTGGTTGCGTGAAAATCCAATTATGAGATCAAAATTAAAATTATTTTTTCATATAATAATCTTAAAAATTAAAAGAGGTAATATAGTCGCAATGTGAATCTTTTCAGTATGTTAAATAAGTTAAAAAGGCGAATATGATCAATTGAATTATTGTAAATATTAGACAAAGAAAAATATAAATATTATAAAAATTCTTTGTATTGTATTGCTGCCGAATGTCAACATGTACATATCAAATTTTAAAAAAATTAATTTTTTCAGTTATTGATTAGATATTAATAAAATTTATAGCCTATTTTCAAATAGAGGTTTGCAAGAATATTATGATATAATTCATATAATATCATCAAAATCGGTTTAGCCAATTTTTAGTCTATAACATATTTATTTTCAGGACAGACAGACATAAAAAATTCTAAAGTCACTTTTGGATTCTAGAGGTCATGAAACGCGAAGATATGTAAAAAAATTTTAAATTCTGAGCAATGTGCACAAACAAAACCTCTATATATATATATATATATATATTCAAGTTCCTTGAGAAATTTTATAATTATTTGTCTATAATAAGATTCTCTCGAATATTATTTCAATGATATTACGAATTAGGAAATATTATTGGAGAAGTGTGGTTGTTGCGGCCAAGAACTTCCGAGATCCGTAGAGCCACGGAGATAGATAGATAGATTGTTTATTTCTTATTTATTTATTTGTGTATATAGATAGATAGGTAAATAGATGTATAAATTAATTTTATGAATATGATTGACAATGTTTAAAAATATGAATGAATTAAATTTATTTATAAAGAAAAGTCAATCAGGGTTTAAAAATAATAAGAAATATATAAGAAATGGTATTAACTGTTTGAAAATATGAAATGGTCATTATCCCCATCTCTTAGCTACTATTTCTAAATTATTTCGTGTTTTATCACTAATTTTAATTTAAATGATTTTAAGAGTATAACTATACATTTTTAAGAAGATAAATTAAATAAATACTCAGCATTTCGACAGGCTTTCTCGTATATAGGTATCTATTTTGTCTTTATCAGATTTCAACATTTTATAAAATTAAGAAAAAAAAATTGTAAAAATTTAGAGATTTTTAGTATTTGTTCAAATTTTTTATCTTGAAACTTTTTAGCCATACCTCTTCATTTGATATTAAAATAAGTATATTTTTTTCTTTATAAGAGATTGAAGAAAATATGCATAACGCCATTTTCAAATTTTTTGACTTTTGACCTTTCGGAATTACTTTCGGATTCTGACTCAATCATTTAATAAATCTATCGCAGATCTGATTTGGTTATTTTGATCAAACGTTTGATGTCTTTTTTTTTATAAATTTCATTACACAAAAAATTAAACTTTTATTCTTGTGTTCAAATCAACATTTAAACAAAACAACAGCATGAACTTTTCTAATTCTATATTAATTCTAAAAACGATTCTCTCTTAAATAACTTTCCCAACAATGTAAGGAAATTTTTAGGTGTGAGCTGAAGTGAAGCAACATAAACAAATCAAGTAGGATATCAGAAAATAACCAACCCATCTTTGGCAAGATAATCCTTTAAATAAATAAAAATGAAAAACTTATAAAATGCCTGTAATTTAGGCAACTCTATTGACAGTTAAACTAAAATATTTTTCAAAAGAAATTATTTCTTTCAAATAATCAATGAAAAAACAGGAATGGAGAGAAATGGAGATGATATCAATTTTATATAATATTTTCAATGAAATTAATGTATATTAATTTATATACCTAAGTGATAATTTTTTCATAACATATGAAATATTTATAAATATATAAAACCCAGGACCAGGAGAAAGTGGGTTATCACCGGTAACCACCAATCTACGTGGTTCAATATTTTTAAAATTTGTATGAAAATAAAACGACGGTGAAAAAAAGTGAACTGGTGGAAAAAATCAATGAAAAAATTAGAGGAAACCGACGTTTCACCATAACCGAACTTTCCTTCAGTTTTCCGCAAATTTATTTATTGTACGATATTATTTCTCAAAAGTTAGATTACCATAAATTTTGTGCCTGGTGGGTACCACACTCAGGCGGCGGATTTCTATGAGTAAGGAATTTTGAAGCTCGTTTATCGGTACGATAAATGTATCAACTTTTTTGGCGATTATGTAGAAAAATAGTTTTTAGTTGCTCTTTTAAATGTATATAATAAAAAACATTTTCCTGTACTAGTTTTGTCTTAATTCCAAAACGTAACCTACTTTGTGAATTGCCCTCGTATTATATATTTTCAAATATTATTATTTAGATTATTTATATTTATATTTTGATAATACTTTTTAGATTAGAAACAAAATTATATTATAAAATCTTTAATATTATAATAATATATATATATAATAGATATTCGGTCTCTTTGAAAACTTTTTAACTATAGAATATATATATATATATATATATATATATATATATATATTATCAGTTTTATTAAAATCTCAACAAATCTTTCAGAGTTTTCAAGTAGTTATGTGTTTTATGTTTGTTATTGTGTTTGTTTCTCACTTTCATTCTCTCTGTCTGTCTTCTGAATTTACCGCGAGTGAACAAGAACATACAATGAATTTTCATGCCTCTTTACAGCAACTCTCAATCCATGGAGAATTCAACCTTGTATTCCTATTTCTTTATTATATACCTTTTAATGAAATTTGATATGCTTATTTTTTATGCTTATTTCAACACCCAACAAAAATAATTCTAGAGTTAATTCATTCATTTTTATTGAATCTTAAGAAATTGATTTAATAATTTTTATATTATTAGTTAATGTTTCGAATATCTCTATTAAAAATATTTAAGTATATATTGTCAATAAATATTTATATTTTTAAAAACATAATTAATTTAAATAATAAGTTGTGAGTTTTCCACTAGATGACTTTAGTAGTGTCAATCTTATGAGATATATACGTATAATATCTTAAAACATTTTCATCTTTGAATTATAAGTTAATTTTATTAAAAAATTTTTATAATTTAAATTAAAAAAAATTTTACTTCAAAATACTTGTATTACAACAATTATTTCAATAAATATTTCACTAAAGAGATTGAAAATACATATTATAAGATGTGAAATAGAGTTGAAAAAATCACTTTGAATTGTTTCTTACAATCAAGAGTAATTCCATAACTCCCAATAAGTCCAATATCATTAGCAATATTGGTTGTATTATATTCTTCATGATTTAATCCATCTGTTGTTTGACAACTCTGTCCTCCAGTTTGAGGTTCCAATGATCCAGCTCGGATAATCCATTGTGAGCCAAGACCAACACAATGAGCGGCAGTTAAAACCCAACTTTCAGAAATCAAAGAGCCACCACAGAAATATAAATCATCAATAACGACAGATACCTGCCATGGTAATTAACCTTCTTCGACTGCATTCCCACCAAAGATATGTGGTGTTAATGTTTTTCCAGATAATGCTGCATTAGAAGTTTAGATTTATTAATCAATTTTATTATCCATCAACATATATATATAGTACCGGGACCCCGAGCCTCGGCTCGGTACATAAGTTAAAAAAAAATAATTCATTAATATTGAGTTTGTCTGTAAATATTAATACCTGGGACACCGAGCTATTGCTCGACCCTTTAAAAAATATTGATATACAATTCTTTAATTATTTATTACAATTATTTAATGTTGCATCATTGCATCAATCTGATTAAAATGAATTGAACTGGGGTCCTCAATAATCAAACAAACAATTTTAGCTTGCATAATAAGATTAATCCAAGTAATAGCGTCTATTTCTATTCGACACTATTTTCAGTTATGAAATGAACAGTCAGTAGAGAGTAAAAATTGTAATTGAAGACCGCCGTTTTTTAAAATAATTAAATTATTTTATAGAATATAAAATAAAAATTATTGTATTAACATTAAAAATATTGAAATAAAAAATAATAGTTGATTTAATAAACTAAAATATTATAAACATTTTTAATGGGAATTTCTCAGGCCCATATTTGAATATCTATAGTTCAAGAATATCAAAAATATGTAATATTTTAAAATATAGGATATATATATATATATGAGAGTAAATAAATATGTTACCTTAACTACTGCAAGACATCCAAATACAACAATCAATAAAAAAACTATCATTTAAAAAAAAACTATAACAATTTTTCTCCTAACATACTTTTAATATATAAAATTATTATCAGATAATATATTAATTTAAGTTATTTTCAAATAATACACATTTATTCATTTTTTTATTTAAAAACTTTAATTAAATTATTATCTTTGTTTTTCAATAATAATTTTATTAATATTATATTGTATATTTGGATTGTTAATGTAATTGGTTTTTTCTTGTTATTTAAAAAAATGAATTAGTGTAACATTCAATATTATATTTTTCAAAAACATGTTTTAGATTTTTTTTCTTTTAAAGATAATGTGTATGATTTATATCTATGATTTGGATCTATCTCTCTATAGAGCTATCTCTCTATCTCTAAACTTGAACGGAAACAATTATATTTTTCCAAAATTCATCAATAAAACCTATGCTTTTTTCATTTTCACTTATTCATAATATAATATATAATTTATATAATTGTTATCTATATATATATATATAGTATATATCTTTTGGTTTAGAATCCTTATCCGACTCAAAATCAATTCTTTTTCACTTGAAATATTTCCTTTTGTCCAACCGTCGAGTAATCTTTAATTTAATATTCCTATCACAAAGTAGGTAATTAACACTAAAATAATAACAAAAATCTCGAAAATATATATATTTTATATATATATAATAAGGAAAATAAATATATCAATATGAACAGATGAATGTTGAATTAGTGATTGATTGAAATTATTATCATTTATTAAAATAAAAATAGTTATCAGATAATATGAATTAATATATAAAATGTATGTATGTTAAATATGAAAATACTATTTTAAAGTTATTGAACCATGAAATTAATATTCTTCATTTTGTTAGTAGGCGTTTTATTAGTAGTACAGGTAAAATATTTTTTTTTAAAGTAGAAATACAAACTCTTACTGATTTCATTTTCTTAATTACATAAAAAAAATTTCGTAGTAAATTATATATTATTATCTGAGTTGTTGCACTTACTCAGTATTAGATACTGGTAATTTTTTCCTATCCCATGTGATCTTTTCTTTAATGGGATTAGGCTTAGACGACGAGAAAAGGAAATTCATCCTGGCCCGCTCGGTGTTTAGATAATATTTATTTGTTTAGGAACATTCGAATGATGTGGCAAGTTTGCAGTAAAACTGCTCTTTGGCCCGTTCTTAAGATAATAGTTGGGATCGAAATTCCTCTAATGTTTTTTTTAGATGTTTTGAAACTACCCTCCTGCTGAGATGACTACTGGGTGGATTGTCGCTCTGTCTAAATTCCATATATTTTTTTTTATAGCTAGTTCTTCATATTTTGAACGTTTTTTGTTTTCAGACTTTTTGATGTTTTGCGTCAAGGGTTCCCTACTACTGCTATATCTATAATTTGTGCTGTTTTGGAAGTTTTGTTGATGAGGAGTATGTCGGATCGGTTCTAATCAATTGATTTGTCTGTGAGAACTGGACGGTCCCAATAAAGGATGGTGTTTTTGTCTTCTATTACTGGTTGGGGATCGTATTTGTAATAGGGAGGTGTTGTTTTGCAATCAACTAGTTTGTATTTGAATCCTAGTTGTTGGTGTATCAGTTTTGCTACTTGGTTGTGTCTGCCAAGGTCAGTGCTGAGCAGCCCGCCATAACATGTTCTATAGATTCACCTGATTTACCGCACTTCCGGCATCTATCTTCCACATTCAATTTTAGGACATGCCTCTCATAATTTCTTGTTTTTATGACTCTATCCTGGATGGCCATCATGAAACCTTCAGTTTCGTGATATAGTAGTCTATTGAAGAGAGACTGTTAACATAAGGATAGTCAATTAAATTGGGGAATTTCCCATGGAGCACCTTCCCACGCCATGTATCTTGCTCTTTTATCTGGGTGGGTTTCGTTCAGATAACTTTAACGGAGTGATTCCATTATAAAATTCGATTATTTGTTGCATGAGCCTGTCCTGAGATTTTAGGAAGTTCTCTTTCATTTTGATTTCTTGCAATCTGCAGAGTGTGTAGATGTTGTTTAGGCTGCGTCCGTCTTCTTTTCGTGGTAGGTAGAGCCGGGTGGTTGAAGAATTTGGATGTAGACACTTGAATTTTGTTAGAAGTCTTCGGGTGGTTCTGTCTAGTTCGTTTAGATAAGTATCGCTATGTTGTATATATTCACCTAATTTACCGCACTTCCGGCATCTATCTTCCACATTCAATTTTAGGACATGCCTCCCATTATCGTTCCGAAAGAATAAGTGAGTACTGGTATTGCCAATGGCTGTTATAGTGTTTTTCCCCGTCATTTTAGCATTTAAGACCTTAGTGACTCTTTTTTTATATTGTTCGGAGAATATTGTTTTTTTTGACTGAGGTTTATTGTAGAATCCTGTAGAATCCCAAGATATTTATATTTTTCTGTTTCCTTAAGTTCATCCATCTGCATTGTTCTCCCTTCTATTCGGCTTTTCCCTTCTTTATGTTGATAATTGCACATTTATCTAATCCAAATGTCATGTTGATATCTTGGCTAAATTTTCTGACAATTGTCACTAATTGTCGAAGATCGCAAGGGTTGCTGGCCTATAATTCATGAATGAACAGAAGATGCGAGACAGTTCCCTCGCCTCTCCTATCCATTTTATAGCCTTTCTTTTGTTGATTTAATAGCATTGTCAGTGGGTTAATTGCCAGACAGAACCACACAGGTGAGAGGATATCGCCTTGGAATATTCCTTTTTTTATATAAACCGGTCCGATATTTAGATTGCTTATGGAGATGTTTGTTTTCCCTGTGCTCATTATCTTCTTCATACAGCCTATAATTGATGGTGATATTTTGTAAATATGTTTGTTTTCCCTGTGCTCATTATCTTCTTCATACAGCCTATAATTGATGGTGATATTTTGTAAATTTCAAGGACTCTAACCACTCGTGGGCCACAGAGTCAAAGGCCTTGTTATAATCGATGTAACAAGTGTGGAGGATATTTTTTCCTAGTTGGGTGTGATTGAGAATTACAGCGTCGATAGTAAGTTGATGCTTACATCCCAGTGCTCCCCGAATGCAGCTCTTCTGTTCTTCTCCCATTAGTTTATTGTCCTGTATACTAAGTTACAGATCAGAGATGTAACAAGTTTGTAAAGCACTGAGAGACATGTTATTGGTCGGTAATTTTTTGGGTTTGTTGGTTCTCCTTTTTTATATATTAAATATGTATTACCTTCCATTAAATATTTTGGTATTGTATCTGGGTTATTCATGGCTAAGCTGAAGCATTGAGAGAGAGGTTCATGCACCGCTGTGTACTGCTTTAGCCAAAAATTATGAAGGTGGTCCAGGCCAAATGATTTCCAGTTCGCACTCTTCTTCAGGGCCAGGTGGATTTCTTCAGCTGTAAATTTTTCATCTCTCATTGGTTGAAGGGTTGAGAGGTGCTCTTCAACTGTTCCGATCCATTTAGTTCCTTTTTCAAAGCATTTTGGAATTGACCAGACATTACTCCAGATTTAAGAAAATCACTTTAGTCTAGCCCTGTTTCGGTTTTTTTTTGCGATTCCTGATTATCTAGGAGTTTAAAGAAGTTTTTTCCTGTTATTAACAAATTCGTGATTTTGCTGTTTTCTTCTGGTCAGTTCATTTGATCTTCTAAGTCTAGCTCCCTTGACTTTGGCCTTTTGCCTATTGCCTATTATTATAATTATTATTATTATCATGTTCTCATATTAAAAAAAAAACAAAATAAAAACAAAAATTAATATTTTTCCAGTTCACTGGGTGAAGATGATTTATTTTGATGTTAATAAATATTAATTATAATTATTTATTTTATATTAGTTATTTTTGTTTGTTTTGTAGGCTCTGGTACCTAAGCGTAAGGTACTTGGCCAAAATGGAATCCATCCAAAGAAAACTTTAAAAGAATGGTTAGATCTTCTTGAGAAATCCAAATATGTTCCACCAAATCCAAATATTCGTGGAAGTAACCCGCAACCAGGTAAATATTTTAAGTTCTGTTCCATTTGAGGAAGCACACTTTCGCAAAATTCCCCTCTTGTTCGATAGGTGATGATTGGTAATAATAATTTAAATGTTTTTTTTGAAGTGAAACTTCTTTAGCGGCGTCCTGACATTTGGTTGAGAATGGAGAGTGAATTGAAAAATTGAAATTTCGTAACGCAAGAGAGAAAAAAGATATAGATATAACGAGTGGGAATGAGATAGCCTCTATCTGCGTCTCCCTTTTGTGCGGTCTTTCGTTCTTGAGAAAGAGGCTATCTGCGTCTCCCTTTTGTGCCGTCTTTCGTTCTTGAGAAAGAGGCTATCTGCGTCTCCCTTTTGTGCGATCTTTCGTTCTAATACCCACTCGCTAGGTACAAAGTCCATGGCGCGCATGCGCGCGAGTACGTTGACGCGGAATAATATTTCTCAGCCTCTACTGGGTCAAAGAATTAAAAATTAGTATGACTTATGATCAAAAGAGGGCGAGATCTCCACCTTGTCCAGTAGATATCGCAATTAAATACAATTTGAATTTAAATATATATTAATTTCAAAATTTGCCTAAACATTTATAAAAATAAATATACATATGAAATTTGTTATTTTTTTTTAATATTAAAAAATATTTAATTTGAGATTAATTATATGTAAAAAGATCAACTATCAAATAGATTCAAACTTTTATTTTCTTTGATTAGATTATAATTAAATATTATTTATATTATTTAAAAATTATTATTTTTCTATTTATTAAGGATGTCTATTAAAAAATTGTAATTAACCTTATCATATGTCAAATATTATAGCTAAGTTTTTTTGAATTTTTTAAAATTTTTTATATAATTAATCTCAAATTAAATATATTTTAATATTAAAAAATAACAAATTTCATATGTATATTTATTTATTTTTAATATTAAACGTATTTCATATGTATATTTATTTTTATAAATGTTTAGGCAAATTTTGAAATTAATATATATTTAAATTCAAATTGTATTTAATTGCGATATCTACTTGAGCAAAGCAAACACAATGGTGAAGGCCCCGCCATCTCTTGAGTTGTCTTGACCTAAAGCCAAGCGTGGTCGTTGGTTACGCCCTCTTAGGGACAATCATTTCTATCTCGGAGCCACGGATGTAAACCTTTACCTACGCATCAGTACGTGAGAGAGGCATATTACTTTTGAGCTATCGATAAATATTTCTACCTATCGCTGCTATACATGTAAGTCATATATAAAAATTGATATTTATATATATATATATATATATCGTGAAATAATTAAAATTCTCAAGTCAAATATACAGCGTGCACGCATACCGACGCATGTAATTGTGTGTGTGAACATGGTCGGCGATTCACACGCCAACACATACAGTTATGTGCGTCGATGACCATTCACGTTATTTATCCGAATCTCAACATTACTTTAACATTACTAAATCAATTTAAAATTATTATTGCATTTAAAACTGCTTTTCTCTACTCCACAGATTTCACTATGCCGAAAAAAAATAACGACCAAAATTTAGACGATATTATTTATTTCATACACCGTTCACTACTGGTTTATAGCCACACAGGTGCTAATGCACTTGAACGAGGCGAAGATAAAATCCCTCTAATTCTCGGGGGAGATTTTAATGTAAATTTTGGATCTGATGATTCGTTGCCGTTGATCAACTTTCTTCGAGAAACATTTGGTCTGCTTCTAAATAACGATCCCAAGGAATCAACAACAAAATCTGGAACTACAATAGATGCTGTTTTTACACGTTATATAGAAAATATAGAATCACGAACATATATATCTTATTTTAGTTATCACAAGCCATTAATATCAGTATTACCAATTGAAGCACCAACCGACAATAGTACAGGCAATGTAGATATGATGATAGAGTAGATAATAATAATAATAAAGCGAATATTTGTTACGAAAATTTTATACTGTTATATGTCTTTCGAAATGATCCCTTTATTTTTCTCTATTTCTCTCTCACTCACACTCTCAACTAAAATTTCTCTTATTCTCTAGATTCTAAGAAGTTTCACTTCCGCCACGTGTACGATGCTGCACATTTTGCTTTTTTAATATTTCTAAAAATTGACAGTTTTTTTCATAATGGAGCACATGTTAAATCGAGCTAAACATATTTAATATCTAGAATAGATATATGCTGTAACGGATAAATGATCGGGCAAACCGGACGACTGCCCGCGGCGCAAAATTTTGAGGGACGTCAATATACAAATTTTTTTTTATTTTCCAAAATAATCTCTTACATCTGCCTTCAGATAGAGCAATAATAAAATATCTCATTTCAAATAATTCAAATAATAAATTTAAAATAACAATAAATTATACTCACGTAAGACTGGGAAAAAGGATTACTTGAAGGTAGAAGAAAAATTAAGCAAAGTAATAGGATGGACAGAAGGGAGATAAGAAGTAAGAGAAGAAATAAGGAAATGGATTTAAATATAATTAAGAGAGAGAGAAGGGGACAGTCTGCTAGCATTGGGTAGGGTCTACCGATATAAAAATAAAATATTTCTTTACATTCATTATTTTTTTAGATTTTATCAATTAAAATTGATCATTTTTCATGAGACATCGATTCTTTTTTAGCAAGCAATAAATTGCTTTTTCTTTACTTATACCAAATAAAATTCACAACGCTAATTATTATAATATTGTCACCAGATTTAATTAATTGTAATATTACTTATAAGAAAACTATGTGAATAGGCAGAATTCATAAAAACTCAACCAAAAATATTAATAGACAAAGATAAAAATTTACCAATAAAAATAAAGAAACCTTTTTGTCTATTTTTTGCAAATTTTTTAATTTGTAGTAAATTTGCCAAATCTTGTTTTGACCCCGGTGCTAAAAACAAACCTTGACCGATCCTGGAAAAATATAAACTATCTCTTGTAAATGATTATAAGAATATTTAACTAATATAATTGTTTAATATTAATAAATTAGATGTTAATTATTGTTTAAAATTGTAAATCTAATTTGTATAATATAATATATAGTAATAATTTATTTATAACATATAAATTAATTATCTTTGACAAAATAACAAATTGATTATATTTATATTTATATATAATGAAATTTATTAATTTAATGTCTTTTGCAGTATCATCTGGAAAAATTTGGACTCCTCATATTGTTGGAGGAGATCCTGCTGAAGAAGGTCAATTCCCTTGGCAAGTTTCTGTTGTGATTGACAACCAGTATTTCTGCGGAGGTTCTTTGATCTCTGAAAATTGGGTTTTAACTGCTGCACATTGTGTTGCTTCTGGAAAAGAATGGAATATCCGGGCTGGATCTTTACAACCACTTAGTGGTGGCCAAGGTGTTTCAACGACAGGTGGATTTCCACATGAAGATTTCAATAAATTACCCGGTGAAAATGACATTGGTCTTATTGAAATTTCTGGTATTACTCTTGGAGGTAACACCACTCAACAATGCATAATTTATTTTTTTTTATAATTATTACAATACCAATTTTATAATTAAAACATATTTCATAGAAAATATTAAACCTGTTCTTCTTCCAAGTCATGATATTGGAGATCTTGAAGGAAAAATGGCCATTGCTAGTGGATGGGGTAAAACTAGCGATAGTTAGTATTTGATGTATATTTTCTTTTCTTTACATTTATTTATTATTTGAATATCAGTATTATTTAAATTTATTTTCAGCTTCCGGAATTTCACCAGTTCTTATGTTTGCTGAGATGAATATTGTTGATGTTTCAACTTGTATGCATTATTATGGTAGTGTTCCACTCCCCACGATTTGTGTTGATACAAAGAATGGAAAAAGCATATGTGGTGTAAGTATCTTTAATTTTTTCTCTTCTTTATATTTTACTCAACATTTCGTATATAGGATCGAATATATATACTGGACACCTAGAATATGTCAAAACTAATTTTTTTCAAATCAAGGAGAGGTTGAATGAAGAGTGATTTTTAATTTTTTCTCATACTAATTATCAATGTCATTTTAAAGTTAATAATATTTACTTAAACATTTTTTTTAACATCTGTTTTTCCAAAATTTAATTTTTGAAATATTCAAAGTGTCCAGGATAAATTCTCGAATCTGTATAAGTATATATCCTCTCAACAATAAATTGAATTTTTAAAGGGCGATTCTGGTGGTCCACTTGTCATTCAAGGAGATAATGGAGGTTGGTTTAAAGTAGGTATTGCGGCATTTGGTGCAGCCGCAGGTTGTGAAATTGGTGGCCCCGTTGGTTTCACTCGAGTTACTGAACATCTCGATTGGATCTCAAACAAAACGGGTATACAAATTTAAATATTTATTTGTTATAATAAATCTCTAATTAAATAAATGATTATGATTATTTATTGTTTTTGCTTACTTTTAGTTATTAATTTATATACCATGTTTATTTTATTATATATATACACCGACGAAATTAGAAGGCGTATAGAAATAGCCAAAGTCGCAATGCAACAAATGTGCAAAATATGGAGAGACAGGAATATCTCAACAACTACAAAAAGAAGCTGGTTGATACCCTGATGTTCCCGATCTGTATATATGGGGCAGAAACCTGGACAATCCTTCAGAAAGATCGGAGATATATCGAGGCTTTCGAAATGTGGTGCTGGCCGAGGATGCTTCTGATACCTTGGATGGCATATAGAACAAACAATTCCATCTTAAGACAACTTAATATCACTACTAGACTGTCGTCCTAGGTATATGATTGCATTCTCCGTTATTTTGGCCACACCGAGATAACGGCCTAGAAAAACTGATTGTTGAGGGAAAAGTTGAAGGCAAGCGGCCAAGGGGTAGATCTCCTTCAAAATGAGTAGATCAGATCAAACACCTGACTGTCAGCCCACTCAGAGAAACGGCACACACATCCTTGGATCGTGACACTTGGAAATCAACTGTTGGACGTGCCATTTTTTTTGACCACGACGTCTCAAACATGAGACTACGAAAATAAAGAATAAGAAATATATATATATATATATATATATATACACGAGGGTAGTTTCAAAAGTCAGTGATTTTTTTTTCTCCAAATACGCCTTTTATTTTTTAACATAGTCTTCTTTTAGATATCGATACCTTTAGTCCAATGTTTTCAAAAACTTTTTATTTTATTCACGGCCCTCAAAATAGGCGGTTGTTTTAGTGAAAGTTCTTCACCTGACCCAAGTATAGTATATAAAATTTTAGATTTACTTAGATTGTTTTATAATCACATTATTTATACGAATCTGCTTGATATTATAGTGGTTTCACATTTAACAATTTAGTATGGGTACATATATTTAGGTGAACATTAAAAAATAGTGAAATACTATAATATCTCAAAGGTTTTTGCCACCTATAATCACATTCCTTCAACCTTATGAGCTACCTTCTTCAAATTCTTATCCTCTTTCTTTCCTCTCTCATTTATTTTTTATTGTCTGCTCAATGCGATTCTGATTTACCTACTGTTGTTGTACCTTTCCTACCGTACCATCTTATATACATACATGTCATGTTCAACACAATACATGACAACTTCACCTTGCGTTTACTAAATACAAAATATTTATTTATTTATCTATTTATTTAATTTTATTCACATGACTTGAGGTTAGGATTATAATACATATTTTACTTTAACATACAATCTATTTATATATATCAAGTTATTTTTACTTCTATCTTCCAACTTTGTAAACTTTTGATCTCACCTTTTTTTTATTTCTTTTGCCGAAATAGAATATAAATAAATAATCGTTCTAAAAATCATATTTTATTAATTTTGTGAACATTATGAACCCTAACTTAACATAAAACACATCATACGGGCTGAAATATCAGACACAATTTGCATTAAAAAAAACAAACAAAAAGAAATAATTATTGAAAAAAAAGAGAACAATAAATTGGTTCTCTGCTAATAGATAACTACAAGACATTTTGCAATTTTATATGATTAATAATATTATTATAATCATATTTATTTTATTTGAGCAGCATAGTATAATTAATATTCATACTTTCATTAACAGTCGAAAATTAAAAAGGAATCATTGACTCTGTTATAGCTTTGTTCCATTGTAGAAAAGAAACTTTTGCTAGGTCAAGTAAAACGATCATTGAGTGAGAGAGAGAGGGAGAGAGAAAGTGCAAAGTAAATACTAGTTGAGATTGTCTCGAATTTCTCATAATTGGATAATTAATTATGAAAAAAGTCGGTTTGATGCAGGGTTGCTAATTAATATCCCCCATCCCAATGAAAGTATGAGTTCGTTATTGGGCTTTCTATGTATAGTCACTGACAATTGACTTTTCAATTAAGTTACTTCTAATTGAGCTCGGCTAGAGTAAATATAAGCTGGGCCCAAATGGGGGGCGCCTATTAATTAGCTTTGTGGGGCGTCTTGCCCGCTCCCCCACCCTCTCTACCATTTTCCCTTTAGGGCATTGTTCTGCCATCTATGCCCGGCTAATTGGCATTCATCCACGCGTGATTTCAACTTATATTTCTCTCTCTCTCTCTAATATATATATATATATATATATCAATATAGTAATGATTAAAAGTAATTTTAAGAATTAAAGAAAAAATTTACATATTAATTCTTTTTGTTAAATAAATGCATTCAAATGTACATCCCCTTAATTTTATTCATTTTTTTTAAATCTAAATATATTATTATCACACATATACAAAGGACAGAAGATTGAAACTGAATATCCTCATCTACAATTAAATTTATACTATAAAAACTGGTGAAATTAGTGAATTAATAAGAGAATAAATTTACATACTATATATCAATTTTGACTCCAGGCAATTTGGGTGTTCACGCCGTCTACTCACCTCCTCGTGGTTTCAGGATCAAGTCCCGGGTCTTGCAAGGAAATTTTTTTACCTGGGGTCTATAGCAACGGTGGCCAAAAAAAAAAAAATTAAAAAATTTAAAGTTATCACAATTTAGAATTTACATATATTAAACTAGAAAAACATTTTCGATTTTTCAATACGGCTCTAAGTATCACCAAGTGTGGCCACCCCTGGTCTATAGGACGGAGTCTACCCAAGATCCGGAATCAAAATTTGGAAACTACTTGATAAAATGTTGCGTTTCTTATCAAGAAAGAAAGACTAAGATTGAATGGGCCCGTTCTACTGATCATAGGACATTACACCAGTTTGGGGTCAACTGACTTGAAATGTACTTACAAAAGTTTTTTATATAAATAAATTTTAATTGAATTTCTTTTTAGAAGTTTTCAGGAAAAAATTAATATTATTTTATTAAATAATTGAAATGGTATTTGTTAAAAGATTTTGGGGATATTACTCCATTTCAGACATGCTTGTCTGTTAATATTTTTTCATTTCTATATTTTTTAAATATCAATTTTAATTTTTAGAACCTTGACTTTAAGTTTCGTTACTCTTTCCTTTGCCAATTGTTACTAATTCATTAAATCTTTTAATTAATTTTTAAATATATGTTCGATGAAATGATTAATTAAAATGATTGATTAATTAATTTTTATTTCTATTTTTTTTTTTATTTTATGAAATAAATAAAATAATTTCAATTATTTCTTTATTCATCTATATTAATTAAGTACTAATTTAATTAATAATTTATTAAATAAGTAATTGAAGCAAAACTATCTTACATTTCAATTTCAATTATTACTACCATCTTTGAAATATTAAATTATATTATTTTTATTTTATTTATTTAATATTATTTAGAGAAAGTTAATTTTTTCTATTATCAATAACGAAAATAATAATAATACAAGATTTTGATTAAATTTGTTTGCACTATATATCAACGATGAAATTGAAAACAATAATTTTCATATAAAAATTCAGTGATGCTCTTCTATTCTTCATTTTTCCTTTGATAAATTAAATTAATTTTTAAAAAAATAATAAAATTGATTCAATGTTAATAATAAAAATATTATTCAATAGTGTGATACTACCAATAATACATATATGGTTCTCAAAATTATATATGAACCTTAACATCAAAAAATTTAAAAAAACAAACTAGAAACTAAATAAGGGGCAATATTACGTACTATTATGAAATCAAAATAAATTGATAAAATATCAAAAAAAAAATAAGTTGACCTGTGGCCAGGTCCGAACCGACCGACTGTTTGAAATAAATTAATTTCCAGCTACAGAAACAATTTCAAATAATTTTAATATATCTATTAATGTAATAAAAAACAGATATGGATACATAAATAATAAATATAAACATTTTTAATTTTATTTTATTTATAATATATATGCAAGACCAGGCTGTGACGTCATGAATGGCTGGATGACGTCATATAATTTTAAATCAAGAAAAAACTAATAAATATGATTTTTCTCGAGGATAAAACCAATACAAAGTGCATGATTCGTGGTGATATATAAAAAAATCTCCTTTGGTGTGAAAATAACCCTTTCCTTCCTATCGTCGATCGCTAATACTACCACATCCGGTTTCCAGAATTGCACCAAAAGTTGATCAATTCATCCCACTGATGCATTAAGTAAATATACCAAATTTCATCAAAATCGGTTGAGCCGTTCAGGCTGTACACATCTATACGGACGGACGGACAGACGGACAGACATCATGCTAAAAATACTTTTTTCTGTTTAGAAAATGCATGATTCGTGGAGATATGTAAAAATCTCCACATGTGAAATTTGGTGTGAAAACAATACCTCCCTTACTATCGTCGGTCGGTAAAAAATAACTAAATCATATAATATATTAAAATTAATTAGACTATCTAAATGGAATTGGTAGATGGATAAAAATAATTACAGAACAAACAAAAACAATAAAAGAAAACTAGAGGTTTTTAACAAATTTTCAACAAATAACCAATATAATAAGTAATTTTTCATTATATTTTTTTTTATTTCTAAATTTTTAGGTTTTAATTTCACAAAAAAAATCAAATATTTTCATATTAAATTTTTCTGAAATTTTTTTTTTCAAAAATATTTTTCATGTTTTTTATTTTGTTTTTTATTTAATTATATAATATATTTTTATAAATCTATTCTTACTTTATAGGAGAGAGATGTGTTTGTAAGTGAATGAGTGAATGGGAAGTGTATACGTGGAATCGAGGGTATTTTCATCACTTCCGTTCACCTTGCCACTCAAAAAGTAAAACCCTGAGAGTATATAAACCCTTCAAGCACATTAAATGTTTGTTAGTCTGTTTGTACAAAACGCGAATATCGGAACATTAATTTGCATCGACAAACATTTACCAGATTCGGCGCGTGGCTGATTCTCTTGCCCAAACCACCTTCTCCTCCCCTATACTCATATCCCACCCTGAGCCCATTCACCTCATTTCTATCCTATACCCAAGCATAGCCCTTTTCCGTTATCGGCCCTTTTAGAATATTAAACAGAGTTGTACGATCAAGTCAAAGGTGTTTTATTTCAACTTGATTGGTACGATGATCGGTTTTATTATTTTTGGTTATTACCTATAAAAAAAATAATATTTATCTTTATACAAGTTACTTTATAGAACAATATTGGTAACTAGAGTTTTAACTTTTTTTTATTCATATATACATATAAAATTGACTTTGAATTTTTAGGAAGTAAATATGTGTATTTATGTAGTGTATGTTGAGTATTATTATACCTACCAATATTTCAATGTTTGATTGATTGATTTATTATATTTGTGCTTGTATTTTTTTTTTTTGTTGCAAACTCAATATTATTTTATTTGTTAACAAATTGAATTGATTTTTTTTTAAAACGAATTTTAACAAATATTAATGAAATTGAATGTGTGGGTGTATAATTAGGAGAAAGGGTTTCAAAGTGCTTAGACTTTTTGTACGATTAAATATTTATTTAATTATTTTTGATTTCTCAATTAAAATGTTCTTAGGTTATTTTATCCTTCTCTAAAAAATAATAAAATTTCAATCAACAATAATAATAATAATACTAATAATGGATTTTGGATAACATATAATTTGTTATGAAAGAAGATAAAGAGTGACTAGAGGGGTTAAGAGGGAAAGAGAAAGGGCGGAGTTGTAAGATGAAAAGAGGAAAAGATTGAAAATAATATAAAGCGTCTGAAGTAGAATATGAAATGTGACATCATATGCGTTAATATTAGAAGAAAAGAATATAGAAAGGATATAAATATATCTGCATATATTATTCCACAGAGTTTTATAAAATTAACAAATTAAGAAATTTTTAAAGGGGAATGTATAAGTATTATTTTTGAGCAACAAAATTTAATTATTTTTTCTTAATTAAGCTAATTTATCATGTTAATAAATTTCAAATACTAAAACAATCAGTTTTAGGTGAAGCAATAGTTGAAATAATTTATAAATCTGACTTTGGAATATATATGCATATTCCAAAGTATTATATATATTCCAAAAACGTGATAATAAATTGTATTATAAATTATTTTCCAAGTTAAGAGTTTTGAGATTTGAGTCTTAACGTTTAGGTGTCATTTTCAAGAGTTATTTTTTGATTCTCGGTTTTAAAAATCCAACATTGACTCTTTGTCACATAAAATACGACGTAGAATTCAAAAAATTCTCTTGAAATACCGAAATCGTCGCAATGTTAAGACTTAAATCTCACAATAAATCGTGAAAATAACTTAGAAAAAATTCCTCAAAATATATCTATCTCTATTTAAGGTATATATAGTTCCTGATAAACTATGCAGCCGCTCAGTTCTTTGAATATTATTTTTGATCTTAGAAATTGTTTTTACAATATTAAATTAGTCCGCGAAAATAATTAATTTAGCTGAATATACTTGGAGAAATTAATCAAATACGATACAATTTAGATAATTTTAAAAACGAGGAATATAAATTAAAATATCAAATCGAAATCAAAAATAGATTTAATAGTTTGACCCATGAAGGGAATGACGAGGCGAATGAGCCGGAAGAAATATGGGAAAAAATAAAAACAAATGTCAAAATGGCTGCTTCAAGTAGTATAGGTTTTAATAATAACAAAAAGCGTAAACCATGGTTCGATGAGGAATGTTTAGAAGTAATAGAGGTTAGAAAAAAACTAAATTACAATGGGTTAATAGTAAACGCGAAGTAGATAGATTGGAGTATATTAATAGCAGGAAAATAGTGACGAAAATCATTAGGAACAAAAAAAGAGAAAGTCTAAAAAATAAAATATTAAAAATAGAAGAAAGAAGCCGCAACAAGAATAGTAAGGATCTATACATGGGAATTAAAAATATTAAAAAGGGTTATCAGGCACGGTTAGACTTAATTAGAGATGCTAATAATAATTTAAAAACAGACGCAGGCGATATTAAAATATATGAAGGAACTATTTTGAAAAATTATTAGATTTGAATCTAGGTAATAGATCAGAAACCTTAACTGTAGACTCAGCGGAAATTAATCTCGAAGAACCTATGTTACATGAGGTAGAAATGATAATAGGAAAATCTAAAAATAATAAAGCGACAGGAATAGATGGGATCCCGGCAGAATTATTCAAATATGGAGGGAAACCTTTAGTAGAGTGTTTACACAAATTAATTCTTTCGATCTGGCATAAGGAAAATATGCCATTAGAATGACAGGAGGCAGTTATTATCCCACTCTTTAAGAAGGGAAATAGATCCAACCCCAATAATTACAGGGGAATTTATCTTTTGACGACATCGTATAAGATTCTCTCGAATATTGTTTTATTAAAATTACGACCATATGCGGAGGAGATACTAGGAGAATATCAATGCGGGTTTAGGCCAAATCGATCGACTTTAGATCAAATATTTTCATTAAGGCAGATATTAGAAAAGAAACGAGAATTCAATGTTTCTGTTCACCAGCTATTTGTAGACTTTACAAAAGCATATGACTCAATAGACCGAGAAAAACTTTTTCAAATTTTGATCTTAATGGGTATTCCAAAAAAACTAGTACGTATGATTCAAATTTGTCTTGTGGGTAGTGAAGGAATATGCGAGAAGATGCGAGAATCAATTGTCAGAAACTTTCGAAATTCGAAATGGGTTAAAACAAGGAGACGCATTATCACCAATTTTATTTAATTTAATTCTGGAATATGTAATTAGACAAATTGAGGAAAAATCAAACGGAATAGAATTAAACAAAAAAATTCAAGTATTAGGTTACGCAGACGACTTAAATATAATAGGAGATTCGGCAAATGCAATTATAGATAGTGTAGAAAAATTAATTGAAGCAGGAAAAGAGATGGAACTAGAAATTAATAATGCTAAGACAAAGTATTTAGTAACAGAGAGGAATAGTATTAACCAGGGCTTCGAACCGGAACTGAACCGAAAACCGAAAACCGAAAAAAACCGGTATTTTTGTCGGAACGAAAACCGGAGCTGAACCGAAAAAAATAATATCGGTTTATTTCGGTTCAGTACGTGTTCAATCCAGAGTTGCCACAAGAGGTGTTTTGGCAACACCCAAGCCCGAATTTTTTTCAATTAGTTATGCCTCGCACTGCATGGTGTCGCTAAAAACTTTGTTTCAAAAATTAGTGTCCTAGTCATACTCTCCCTTCGGTTGTGTTGGCAGCGTCTCGTAGTCGCAATACAGAATTTAATGTTTTCATCGTTTGTTTAATACTGATATTTTTATTTAATGATAGTATTAATTTTTTAAATTATTTATTCCATTTGTTACAGGGTTATGTATTGATATAAAGAAAAGGATTCATAAATATAAATAAAATTATTAAATAAATTTAAACAAATATTGAATACCTTTGACCAAGTACGAAAATTAGACAGTAAAAAATTTATTTTAGAATTTTGGGAGGAAAATAAAAATACATATCCTCATTTTAACAAAATTGCAATGGTGGTTTTAGGAGATACTGCAACACAAGTTTGTGTTGAAAGAGTTTTCTCTGGTTTAAAGTTTATTTTACGAGACAATAGAAATAGTTTAAATGAAAATATATTAGAAGATATTTTAATAATTAGAGGTATAATTTTCATCTTTTATAATTCTAGTTATAATTATAAGTAAATATATCCAAGAATCCTGTATACTTTAACATTAAATATACGAATTTGTTTCGTTTGTTGAGTGTTTGAAAGTAGAGGGATGTAAAAAAATATTCATATTTATTTGTTCCGTTTAATAAATTATATTAACATCTTATATTATATACTTCTAATTATTATACCTATAATTAATTATTATTTATATTATATTGTATCAATTCATGTAGTATGATTTAGGGTGGTAGCAAGAAATATTTTTATATATTTATGGCAGACTCGGCATACCCCGGCCTAAATTTCTAATACAAATAAAAGGTCTTTAAAATTAATTAATCGGAGCTGAACCGAAAACCGAAAACCGAAAAAAACCGTTATTTTTGCTGGAACGAAAACTGGAACCGAACTGATATTTTTTTTTTTATTGAACCGGAACGAAAACCGAAACGAAAAAAATAACGGTTCGAAGCCCTGGTATTAACACAGAAAATCTTAATATACAAGATATAGAATTTGAAAATGTAGAAAAATTTAAATACTTAGATTCTGTGATAACGAAAGATAATAATATTCGAGATGAGTTTATAGCGAGGTTACAATCGAGAAACACCAGTTATCATGCAATAAAGGGGCTTATCGCATCAAAATTATTATCAAAGGGGATAAAAGTTAAAATATATAAAACAATTATTTTACCGGTTGTATTATATGGATGTGAGTATATGAACTTAGGTGACGGGAGTAGATTTAGAGTATTTAAGAATAGGATTCTTTACAGCACTTATGGGCCAAAGAAAGATGATGTCACCGGCGAAGATTGCATGACCTCTATGCAATTCTAGATATAGTTAAAATTATAAAATCGAGAAGGCTACGGTAGGCAGGACACGTGGCTAGAATGGGAGATGATAGAATGACAAAAAATATATTGGTAGGGAGACCGAGTGGGAAACGTCCTCTTGGAAGACCAAGGACACGGTGGGTGGATAATGTGGGAAAGGATGTGAGAGAGATGGGAGAGGATAGGGACTGGAAGGTTGTGGCTCAGAATAGGAATTCTTGGAGGGGTGTGGTTGCTGCACCCAAGAACTTTCGAGTTCCGAAGAGTCACAGAGATAGATAGATAGCTGAATATACTTCATTCTACTTTCTTATATTATAAATATCTATATTTTGTAGAATAGATAATCAACCAAACTTATTTTCAAAAGACAAATTATTTTTACTATCTCGCCAGAGATAGTATTGCGATCACGAAAATTTTCGATGTCGAGATTTTGATGTTTTTATACGTTTTGAAGGTCCCTGAGTCATTTTCACTAAGGTTGAGAAAAATGTCTTTGTGTGTGTGTATGTGTGTGTCTGTCTGTATGTGTGGATGTAGACAAGATTACGCAAAAACGGTTTGAGCTAGAAGAATGAAATTTGGTATACGGGCATTATTCAAAATTCGTAGATTTCTATCAACTTTTGAGAAATGTAGCTGATCCGGAAGTTTTTTCCTCTAAAGTGACCGTAAAAATAAAGATATGTTTGATAGTAGTTCACATGATTAAAAATTGTATAAAACTGCTATATATAGAATTTCAGCTTTTGATGAATCGCTGAAAGCACTGGAATTTATTTTTTAACACTGCAAATCACGCGTCAGCACGTGACGTGGTGCCATTAACAAAGAGCCAAACACGAGCAATTTTTATAAATATTATTTATTAATTTTAATTTATACTTTAATTTAAATTTAATATATGTTATTTAATCCATTTCAAATTGCGAGATAGTCGAGTGGGGACACTCCAGCTTATTTTGTATAAAAAACTGGATAAGAATTTATGTAAAACCTTGCTCTCTTTTACCGACACCTATCTCGTTACAAAGAACCTCCTTTAACAATGAATATAAAAATATTAATATTAATTCTAGCAATTTTCATCCAGAAATATAAATTATATAAATTTTTAATAAAATTAGATGCAAAATAAATTCTGGTGATAAGAGAGCCTGGTCAGTAATTGCAGAAACATTTGGAAGAGGACAGAGAACAAGCTTTTAAAAACTCAACAAATAGTTTTGAAAGGAATAAAAGAAGAATAGATAAAAATCGGGTAGAATATACTTTTCAAGTCGACGACTTAGTATATGTGGAAAATGGAAGCTGAAAATGTTTTATCGTTCTCCAGATAATGGTTTAAACTTGTAATTTAATTTATTCTTTTAGGTATTGTATTTCTACATTACTATCTTATTATTTATGTATTTATTTTTAATATTTGTTTGTATATTCTTTTAGAATTAAAAAAAATCCTGTAATTCAAAAACCGACTTACACATATAAATGTTGTTTTTCAAAGCCATCTTTTTGAGACCTTTTATAAATTACTTTCATTAAGAAAAAATAAATTAAAATGTTTTGTTTCCATAAAGGAGATTTAATACTTCAATTTGATAAAAAATTATCCTCTGCACAATTTTGAAGATCAGAAATATTCATACATATATTAATATTATTTAAATATTCTATTATCTTTTTAAAGACAATCTTGCTTTCTTTTATAAAAATGATAATTAATAATTTTAAGTTTTAAATTTATTTAATTTTATATTTCCTTATATAAAGGTTCTTTTTATTTAAAATATGTGTTAAAATTCACCTCCTTCTCCAACCCCTTCACCATTTAACCATTGAACAAATATAACCATAACTTAAATTCCACTTGTAATATCTTGCCTTTATTTATTTATTTATTTATTTTTTATTATATACACCGATATATGATATGTACATTCATATACATATTATATAATAAAGCTTTTTATCTTCTAAATACTAAAAAGAATAATAATAACAATAATAATGTAAAAACAAAAAAGTGTGAATATTTTAAAAAGAATTCATGGACTCGATTATCCAAAATATAAATTTTCAGTGAGATAAAAAAAAATCTCTGTTGAAAAACAAAACAAAATTTAATTTAATAGCTGAAAATTTTACTTTCCAAGTTTTATATAAATTTACTCATCGCATAATAAAATGTCTGTTTTTTTATTATTTTTATTTTTACGTTGTTCGTTCGCCAGAGGTGAAAAAATAACATACTCTTTTTTTGCGATATATATATATATATATATATATATATATTAGTAGTTTGTTTTTAACTGAGAGAGAGTGAAAGGTGAGGGAAGGGAGTGAGTGGGTGGTTGGAAAATAAACGTAACCTAACCGAAAATGGGATAAACACATGTCAAATGTTTTAAACTTAGGGGTTATAGCCCTGCCGCTTCGTTTATTTATTTATAAAACTCACCCCCTTTCCTCTCCCTCCCCTTCATCTGCTGTTGCTATTCATGCCTAAAAAAAAATAAAGCAACAAATGTTCTAAAGTAAAAAAGTCCCAGAAAAGTATAGAATGACATTGTGGTGGTTGGGGGGTGATGGGGTTTGAGGGGTAAGGGGGTGAATAATTGACAGCCGTGTGACACGTGGTGAATAATCCACGAGCCAACGGCATAGCTTATTCAGTGTTCATCCCTAGTCAGGGGGATGAATTTCGCTCAACAGGGAGAATTGGTGGGTGGATGGGTGGATAGGGTAAACACTTACCATATATACACGTAAATATACAGGTAGTTATACTCAGGTAGAGGCCATCAAACATGCCCCAATGCATTCATTCTAACAAACATTCAAAGTCCCATGCAAAGTTCAATTATAAATTAATTCAATCCTATTGGGAATTTATAATTATATTACATAAATCTATTAATTCGTTATTTATAAAATATACCTATCAATAGAAAATAAAAAATTCAATTCATTATTTATTTAACTACTTATTTAATTAATAAGTATCATATTGGAATATATAAAGTTTAGAAAATAATCTTTCTAATAATATATTTATTTACAAAAAGTACCGTTTTTTTCATATTTTTCAACCGTCGTACCTTTGTTTTAAAATTTTTTAAAACTTTACCTCATTCTTAGCTTAAAATTATACTACTATGGAGTGTTTGAAATATTATGATAAGCTGTTGAAAGATCGAAATTTGCTGTCTAAGTATAGCTCATTTAACACCCTTCTCCACAAATTATTGTATCGATTCTGTCACTACAGAATAATCGTTTGTAGAATCTGTATATATATATATATAATAATTTTTTTTTTCATCTTACTTATATATGAATACATAATATTTGAAAAGTTGAGAATTAAAAGCAGTGGCGGCCTTTGAATTTTGGCACTCGATCGAAAACAGTAATTGACACCCCTCAAATTTTTTTATTTTTTTATTTCTAAGAGAAAAATTTTTATAACAAATTCACATTCCAAACACACATAAATAGTATATTATATAATATTATTTAATAATCATTTTACTTTTATAAATATTATTATTTGAAAATTCAACATTTTTAAACAGGATAATTTCTAGACATACAAAAATATTCGATAATATATTTACGCTGAAGGAGGTTCAGGGGGCGGAGCCCCTTGTCTAAGTGAGAAGAACTTAGCTAGTTGCAAGTAAAATTGTCTGGTATATTTGTATATAATTCATTTAAATTATTTATTTATTTTTTTAAAAAAACAGTTAATCCCATTGTAAAATAAGTTGACCTGTATCCAGGTCCGAACCGACCGACGGTTTGAAATAAATTAATTTCCACATACAGAAACAATTTCAAATAATTTTAATATATCTATTAATGTAATAAAAAACAGATATGGATAGAACATAAATATTTTTAACTTGTAAGGATGACTAATCGAGCCAAACGTTGGGCTGCCACTTTGTAAGGAGGACCGTTTCAAGTTGGGGTCACTTTGTAGACGATCCTCTTACGTTGGGTGCCAATTTATAAGGGGATCTAAGTATGGGGCACTTGTAATGATCCACGATGACCGCGAATTGTTAATTATGTTAAGTTAATGATGGGCGCCAACTTTGGATATCCCAAAGTATAAAATAGTGTTGAAAAATTAAGGGAAAAGGGAAAACACAATAATAATGTTCACATTAATTTACTTTAATTAAATAGATAAAAATTAACAAATTAAATATACAAATTTTAAATAGAAAAATAAGAAAATGTAATTCACTATTATCACTGGAATTAGCAGAAATAATTATCACAGGGGGTGATGATAAGGATTATACACAAATAATTATATCACGGGACGTGATAAGTATAGGTTATATCAGGATGATATCACTTGTTCGACTGTATCACAGGGTGTGATAAAAATGATTATATACAAAATAATTATATCACGGGACGTGATAAATACCAGGTCATATCGGGATGATATCACTAGTTAAACTGTATCACAAGGTGTGATGATACACAATTATATACAAAATAATTATATCACGGGACGTGATAAATATCAGGTCATATCGGGATGATATCACTAGTTCGACTGTATCACAAGGTGTGATGATACACAATTATATACAAAATAATTATATCACGGGACGTGATAAATACCAGGTCATATCGGGATGATATCACTAGTTCGACTGTTCATTCTCAACTGCCTAAAAATATTAAAACTTGGAGGGATGATTCCTCCCCTTATGTGAAATATAATATCTATATATATATTACATTTTAAGAATAATGCGACTAAATAACTTTGTTAATAAAATAGGGGAATAGAAAAACAAAATAAACTAAAAAATAGATAAACAAAATAAAATGTATAATAAAAAAAAATAACTAAGAATATAAATACTTTGTCCGTTACAAACTTTATTTTATTTATAATATATAGCTGAAGTAGCCGGCGTTGCCCGTGATCATATACGGAGGCTGTGACGTCATGAAGGGCTGGGTGACGTCATATAATTTTAAATTAAGAAAAACATAATGAAGATGATTTTTCCCGAGGATAAAACCAATACATTCGTGGTGATATGTAAAAAAATCTCCTCATGTGAAATTTGGTGTGAAAATAACCCTTCCTTTCCTATCGTCGATCGCTAATACTACCACTTCCGGTTTCCGGATTTGCACCAAAAGCTGATCAATTCATCCCACTGTGATGCATTAAGTAAATATACCAAATTTCATCAAAATCGGTTGAGCCGTTCAGGCTGTACACATCTATACGGACGGACGGACGGACGGACAGACATCATGCTAAAAATACTTTTTTCTGTTAAGAAATGTAAAAATCTCCACATGTGAAATTTGGTGTGAAAACAATACCTCCCTTACTATCGTCGGTCGGTAAAAAAATATGTTTTCAAAGAGGGGATTATTATTATTTAAATCTAATAGAAATATTTATTCAGTCAGTTCAGTCTATTGTGAACTATCAAAGAAGTGTCAGGGATCTATTACTTGTTTTAGGTATCTAAAGTCTAGTAAAAATACAGAAGGTATCAAAAAGGTACGATATCTTTCAAAAATCATGTCGACCTGCTACATCCTAACCAAGGTAAGATTTTTTACTCTCTTTCTCATTATAGGTACATTCAATTATAGTTTATAGCCAGGGCCGCCCTAACCACAGGGCTAATTGGGCTATAGCCCTAGGGCGCAATCCTTCTGGGGGCGGCATTTTTTATTGGTTTATATATTTTTTCTTATTGTTAAATAGTAGTTTTATAGTAACCTCCAACCCGGAGTGACATCACTTCAAAGATTTTAATCATGCACATTCAAAATACATATCTATTTTTCTTATTCATTATATCCGTATAAGCATTGAATAAATAATTTTAATAAGAATCCTAACAACAGCGATAATTGTGCAGTTTGAAAATGTTGACATATAACATTTTCCACACAAATGACAGACACTGTTTCAAATTTTATTGAAGAGTGTCTTTATTTTACATGAATTTATTAGAAAATTTCTTATGAAAAGGGGCGCAAAATTTTAGAAGCCCACGGGCGCCGAAAATCTTAGGACGGCTCTGTTTATAGCATACTCGGCAAACAATTCATAATTTAAAATTGAACAATTTTCATCTAATTCCCACTCCATTTTTTCAAAATATAATGTATATATATAAATTTTATAAATTTTTCATTAAGATCTTTCACTAGAGTTTACCTGAAAAATTCTATCGATTCGATTTATTAACTCATTAATTTAATTTTATTATAAGTTAATTAAAAATTATTGAAATAAAAATCAACTATAAGATTTAATTTAATTTAATTAATTTTTCTTAAATATAATTAATCAAATATTTATTTTTCAATGAAAATCATCTTGAAAGATGTTAGTATTATTATCCTAAATGTTTTTAAATTTTAAGAAATTTTAGTAAATAAAAATTTTATAGTAATTAACTTAAATAATATTTTAAAAATCTTTTTGAATCATATTAATGTTATTTATTTATTTTTAAATTTTTTTTTTTCATTTCGTTGATATCAATTTTATCTAATCTTACTTGATTGCTTATTTTTTCAGGCGAAAGAGATGGGACATCAATTCAAATGTTTGGTTGGTCCTAATCTACAAGATATAGCAACCCTTAAACTCCGAGATAAGTATTTATTATTAATTTTATTTTTAATTCAATTTAAATATATTTATTTTAAAATTCCATAATCTCATATGTTATTTTTTATTTCTATTTAATGTTTCAATCTCCGTTCCTGTTACTAGATGTTGATTTGAATTTTTGATTATCATCTCCAACTCTGATGATAATGAAGTGATCTACATAATACAGCTCACCAAATGTAAGTAATCATCGTTAATTATTTAAAAAAGGTATAAATTTTATTATTTTCTAAATGTAAATGTAATATTTAAGATAAAGTTTATTAGAAGGTATAATTGTATTATATTATAGGTGTATTTGCTAATATTATAAAGATATATATTAAACTATATTATAAAATTTATATAAGATCAGGACATTTCAGAGCACATCTTTTTAGAAGCATCAATAGAGGAGTCAGAAGAGAGAAAGATTGTTATTTTTAGAATTGGTAGATTTCAATTAATTACAGCAGGATTGTGGCTAACCTTTGGATTATTTTTAGGAGGTTGCCTCCTACTTCCATCGAGAGATGCATGTTCTCATTCTACTAATCATGAATTAGATTAGAATTAATAAATAAAAAAGTGTAAGTTTATAGAAATTGTGCCATGCCAATATTTAAGAGATGGGTTGAATTAATCATTGATTGAATGTCAGCTCTGAATTCTGACTTTTGTATTGCTGAGAGATTAGTTGAGGAGGATCAAATGAACGGGCATTCAGGAAAGTAATTCCAATTAGGATTAGCATGGGCGATCCACCCTTATTGGTGAAGAAACCATGTACCCCTTAAGCCTAATTTACACGAGCTTAGTACTTGTCATTAGTTCAGGGGTGGGCAAATACTTTTAAGCGCGGGCTTTTTGAACGAAGAACTCACTAAATTAAAATATTAAAATTATTATAGAAAAATCTTTATTAAAATTATTTCGAATTTCAATTTTAGTTTTTCATTATATATTTTGAAAATTTACTATCGTTAACAGTTTCCTAATGATTTCTTCCTAAAATCTATCATTTAAGTTTTTTAATTTAATAATTTAATTTTTTAATATTAAAAATTATGTCTATATTACATAGGGGGTCATAACAATTTTAGAAGGGCTTAGGTGGGGCATAGCATAAAAAAGGTTTGGAAACACTGATTTAGATAGAATTAATTACTATTCCAATTACTAAATTTAAAATTCAAACAACCAAAAATATATAGGGTAAAGGCACCAGTGTAAGACTCTCATAACTTTTTGTCACTTTGAACTTCAATTTCTGACAGACTGTTTATTCAAAACTGCTAAAAAAACAATATTAGGTTCAAGGGAAAAAGGAAATATCTAAGGAAAAGTTTTATAAATAAATAAATAAATTCTTCGAAAATAAAAATGAGCTTTTTTATTACAATCAATCTTCTTTACTTTACACAAATGATTTCATTAATATATAATAATAATAATAATAATAATAAATATATACTTACTATATCAATAAATCAGGGATGTCCAGCCTTTTAATTTAATGGGCCACATCGCAAACTTAAATATTTAACTGGGCCGCAAAATTACCAGAATATGTTAAGCCTAGCTAGTGAATGTCTCAAAACTTATGGAGATTTTTGGGGATAGAGGTGGTTTTTTGTTTTTGAATGTTGCCCCCAGCCTTTTTTTTATAGCCTCGAAGTTATAGGTCGCTTGCCGGACTGTGAATTCTTTAAAATTTAACTCCAAAATCAGTCGATAGTGGGCCGCATCAAAACTTTGAGTGGGCCGCAATGCGGCCCGCGGGCCGTGAGTTGGACATCCCTGCAATAAATCATACTAAATCAATAAACAACAAAACAAATAATATAAATATATATTATAAATACACCTAAATCAAAATTAGAATCTAATTTTTATTCGTATTATTATTTATGAAAATTAAACAAATTAATAATTAACCCATAAAAAAATAAATAAATAGTAATTATTGAAAAATTTTATTGTGATCTTATATTGTAATTTGTTGTTTTTTTTTGTTGATCATGATGGCTCCTGATGGTTGGATATAAATTGTCATAGAAACAAATGATGAAATTACATATTTTATATAAAAATAATTTTATTTTATTTATTCAATTACATATTAATTAATTGTGATTATATTTCTGGTCTCAAGATCTTGTCGTCGAGAGATCATACCTATAAAATAGAAAATAAATAAGATAAGGTTAAGGCTCGATGCCAAAAAAAAAATATTAAATAATTAGATAATCCTATTCAGAAGATATCGAATTTACATTTATCATAATAAGAAAAGATTATTATTTTATACGCTATTATAAATATCTTATCTTATTATATTAGCAAAAATTGTATATATATATTTGTATTTTTGAGATATTTAACCGCTTCAAGGATTTTTTTTTTAAATTCACACCCCATTGATAATTTTTATAAAGAAAAATCGATCTGTATTGGTTTCAGCCTCGAGAAAAATAATTTTTGATAGTTTTTTCTTAATTTAAAATATGAATTTTAATAATAATAAAAATAATGTAAAAATGGCGCCGAGCAACGCCGGGCAGCGCTTCCTTAAATACAAAATATTATAAATAAAATGAAATTAAAAATATTTATTTTAATAACATTTTGTAATCAAATTTCGAAATATAGGTATATTATGTTATATCTACAGGCCAAACTTTTCTTTCTTTCAGTGAATTAATACGTACGTTTAGGGGCTGAATGTTGTATGACTATTTATTTTTAATTTATGTTCTTTTAAATTATTTGAAATTGTTCAATATATTTTGCCGATTATTTATTTTAAATAATAATCTTAATCTTAAATATTCATAGTTCATAAGGCTCGGTGAACCAGGTACTATGTATTTATTATAGAATTATTACAATAAAATGAACACTAATAAGACCAGTAATGTTTCATTTTCTTCCTTACTAGTTTCTCTGAAGGAAAGCTTAAAAACAAACAACAAAAGGAAAGAAGAGATATGATCAATGTTGTCTTTGTTATTTATTCATTATCCACTCAAATGATTCCCTGTCCTATGCGAGTGAGCTATAATAAAATAAACAGCTTGGGAATTGCAAATAAAACATTATTTTTTTTGTTAATAAATAAATACTCTATTTCGTGTTCACTTTTATATACAGGTCTTCTTTTTTCTAAAGTACTTAAATTCAAACATTAAAAACAAATTTGATCAACAGAAGACAGCAAAAAAAGACACAAATAAAAATAACAACATGGGTTTTAAATTAAATACAGACTTGTTATACATACATACCATATACTTATATATTATATATATATATATATATATATATATATATATGCAGATGCCATGCAGTCTTTGTGAGAGTAGTTGGTGGTTTTAAAATGTATTTGAGATCTATAGGATATAAATGCGTATTTGTGTGTGTGTATATATGAATGTGGTTTATTCAGTAGCATGCGCTGCCATTCGTTTGCAAGTCCCGAGGGACTTGAACGCATTCTCTGGACTTAAACCGCGTCACGTCACGTCACGTTATAAATCCCCCTACCAACTCTTCACCCTCCCCCTTCCCCTTCCATGAATTTCTTTCGCATTCACCATTGAAATATTAATAAACGTTTAACAATATTAAACTACTGGTGGCCCAGCTATTGGGACAAACTTCAACGATATAAAATTTATCAGTCACATAACAGAGAGAATCGATGATAGAATATTAAACATTTTATTTCATATATATTTATATATAATATATACCCACTGAAAGAAAAAAAAAACAATTTATAATTATTTATAAATAATGATTTTGAAAATAAAAACAATCTAGAATTATTGATATTTGTTAAATTTCAAAAATATAATTAAAATTGTTTAATAACATTTTTTTCAAAAATTAAGGAAACCATAATAATAATAAGCTAAAATATGTCAACATTTTATATTAATTTGTATGATTAATATAAATACACATTATACTAAATAAATTATTTAAAAAAAAATAATAAAAATATTATTTAAAATATGATTCAATATTCTAGTAACTAAAATAAAAATCTTTTAATGTAGTAAGCAACTGTCTATCTATTTTTCGAAATGTGGTGACTTTTAGCAAATTTTAACATGATCTTAACATAGTTAATACATTAATTATTATTCTCCTTTCCACTACTATTTGACTATAATAAAAGTATTATTATTTTCATTAATTATAATTACAATAAAAAGAAATAAAAATAAAAAATTAAAAACTTCTCCACTTTTAAATTCAAAATTAACAAAATAAACAAAATAAAAATAAAAAAAAATACATTAGAATTCAAATAAATTTAAACTAGAACCTCTATTAAACAATCTTAAGAAAAATTAGAAAATCTTAATTGATTAAAACTGAATGATAAAAAAAAAATTCTTCATTCATTATTCATAAATAAACTTTTTATTAATTTTCTTCCTCAAATTTAAGATCATAATCTTAAAGTTACGGCATATATTTTATGAAGACAAATTTAATTAATTTTGAAACTATGTATTTAGAATTGTAAAAGAAATATAAAACAATTGATATTAAAATTAATATTTTCTGTATTTTCAGATCTAATAAATGATAATAAAGTGATGTTCTTGCACCAGTTAACCTCATCTCAAGTTATGACCAAGAAAGGTTCATATTTAGAAACTTTTGCAATTACTGTGATATATATATATATATATATATAGGGAATGTTATTATGGGATGAGGGAAGAGAAATTTGTATTTTACAATCTACCCTCAACTGGAGTTTAAACAATTGTCAAATGTTAGGTGAAACGTTGAAACAAATTTCACATTCGAATGTTATTATAATTCAGGTATATCTTGAATGAATGGATCATTTGACAAGATAAAAAGCTAAATGTCGTAAATGAAATGACGCTTAACTCTCTAAAGAAGAATGGTGAAGTGAAAGGTGTGTGAGTGAGTGAACCCTTTCTTGCAATTTCATAGCAAAAGTCACTATCACTGAAAGCCCATCAACTGCTGCGAATTTAAATTAAAGAATTAACAAACACCCACCAGACATATCTATATAGATATACAATCGAGACATGAAATTAATTAAGCGCACCATGAGCCTTTTAGGTGGGAATATATAGGTAGATGTGTGAGTGTCTGTAAGGGAGAGAGAGAGGAGAGAAAGAGGTGGTTTGTTGTAGGAGTAACAACCTCAACTTCTTTAACAACCACAATAACATATATATATATGACTCACACAGAAATTTAAAGAGGGTTAATTAAAATACGATGGAATGTAGAATTTAAACCTGTCGTAGAGAGGGAGGAAAACCAAGTGTGGGGTTGGAGTGAGAGGATGTTTTTTTTTGTAAAAAAAAAATAAAACGTTCAAAAAGAATTTAATCCAATGAACATCAAACGTTGCTAAATTTCAAAGAATTTAAAAAAATAAATATAATACAAGGTGGATATTAATATATATATATATATATAGGTATATATCAAGAATGACATGGAGAGAGTAAAAAAAATACTGAAAGTTTTATATTATGTATTATATATATAATATTAATATATGAGACTAATTTAATTATTTTACTCACCTTTGCTTTGCTTTTTTATTTTTCAAAGCGTATATATACAATATATATATATGACGTTTTTTTATAGTGACATGAAAGCCCTTCCGAGTAATTCAAATAATGCCTAACACACTTTGGAAAAAATAAAAAGAGGAATTCGAACCTACAAAGTAAATGGTTCATTTAAATATAAAATAAAATAAAATAAAAAAATCTTCTGGACTAAATAAATCTACGGCTTTATTTTTTATTTTTATCATTTTAAATAATTTATCATTGACTCTTGGAGGTGTTTTTATTACTCTTCAAAGGTGTGTATATTTAGTTTATATATACATATATATATGTATATATGTATATATACGGGGAAAGAGAGAAAAAGTCCACAATTGATAGAATATTTATTTAAATAAATTATTTTTTGAGCATATTTTTATATAAGAAATTATGAAATTCACTTATTAGATTTTTCTTTTTTTTAAGAAATTAATTAAGATATAAATATCAAAATCAAAATATTCCAATATTTTAACTCGTTTATTAATCATTTTTTGAAAAATATTATAAATTATGTTTAGTAGAAGAAGAGTTATTACCAGGCTGAAATAAACTTTAAATAATGTTAAATAAAGTCTGATAAAGTCGAAAAGTTTAATTTTTTTTAAATTTAAATTAAAGTTACAGCGGTGAGGGGACTCTTTTAATCAAAATTATTAATTTCTAAGGGTATCAAAACTAAAATCTATACAACCATATTTTTTTCTGTTGCAGTTTTTAAGTATGAGGCATGGTAAATGACTTTATAGTCGAATATAGACTGTCATTCACCTGTCAGCATTTATAAGATGACCAATAATAAAAGATCAGAGAGTAAATATATTTCTATAAATTATAATATATAATAAATAATAAGCTTTAGTTTTTATTTATAATTATTAATTGTTCTCTCCAATGGATTAGATTTTAAAAATGTTTTTACTTTATTTTAAGTTTATTTTAATTTCTTAAAGGTTTCTAATTATTTGCTATATCTGCTATATTTTCTTTTAATTGTTCAATTTATCTATTATATTTTATTAAATATTCAAAGTTGAATACAGTACAGATACATACAAGTGATATTTGTAAAAATTGTAAGCTTAATTATTAATTAAAATAAAAGAAAAAAATTATTACATAAAAATGGTACGTTTTATATTTAATATATATATATATATATTATATATATTTTAAATACATACTTCATTAAAAATAGTTTATTATTTTATTGTAAATTAAAAACCCACGATTGTATTATTTGAGGAGGAATACCATTAGAGTATTTATAAAAGACATAATATGTATAATATATTTTTGTTTAGAATATTTATTTCTTTATTATTTATTAGATTTTAAGAAATATTAAACAGATTGCATCTCGCGAGTTATTCATTACCTTTTCTTTTATTAAATAAACCTTTGTGAGGAAAAAGAGTTTATTTTAAAAAAAAATATTTATTTTATTTTTCCAAAAATTTCGATATATAAATGATTTTTAAATAAAAAATGGGAGGGACGAGGGATCAAATCGCGAACCTACGCTGGATCATGGAGAAGGCTAGAGAGCACCAGAAGGACGTCTATATGTGTTTCATTGACTACACCAAGGCGTTCGACTGTGTGGACCATGACAAACTCTGGACGTGCTTGAAACAAATGGGCGTACCAGAGCACATTGAACAACTTATACAAACACTGTACTCCAATCAGGAAGCAACTGTCAGAACATCGTGTGATAACACCGACTGGTTCAAAATCGGTAAAGGCGTAAAGCAGGGAAGCATTTTATCCCCAGCTCTGTTTAACCTGTATCTCGAAATCATCATGCGACGATGCAATCTGGACGAGACCACAATCGGAGTCCATCTTGGAGGTAGGACTATCAACAACCTGCGATATGCGGATGACACAACTATACTCGCAGAAAGTGAGAAAGACCTAGAATACTTGACCCAACGAGTTCAAGAGGAAAGTGAACGCATGGGACTGTACCTCAACATCAAGAAAACGAAAGTAATGACAACGGCGTGCAATGATGCAGTAAACATCAAGATCAACAATGAACAGATCGAGCCAGTACAAGATTTCATTTTCCTGGGAGCCAAAATTGACCGAAACGGCGAATCTGGACCAGAGATCAAAAGGCGGATTGCACTCGGCCGGGCTGCAATGCAAGGAATAGATAAAATCTGGAAGCGCAAGGATGTGAGCATTGCAACGAAAACGAGACATTGTCTTTCCAATAGCAACTTATGGATGTGAAAGTTGGACAATCAAGAAAGTGGAAAGAAGAAAGATCGACGCTTTTGAACTTTGGTGTTGGAGAAGACTACTGTGTATCCCCTGGACATCGCGGACACCAAATAAGACGGTCTTAGACCGTATCAAGCCAAAAATGTCGCTTGAGGGCAAAATCGTCAAACAACAACTCTCCTTTTTCGGCCATGTTATGCGCGCAAATTCGCTGGAAACTTCAATGATGTTAGGTAAAGTGAGTGGGACAAGAAGAAAAGGACGGCAAAGAATACGTTGGCTTGATACAATCACATCGGCCACCAGAATGACGATCTCAGAACTTAAAATAATCGTCGAAGACAGGAACGCATGGAGAAGACAGATCCATAAAGTGGCCGAAAGTCGACTTCGACTAAATGGCTAATCATCATCATCAAATAAAAAAAATGGATTTATTTTATAATTATAATTTTTTTTTTATTTTTACAAATCACATTCTAGTTATAAACCTTAACTAATAAGTGATATTTATTTAAAGAAAATATATAAAGTTAATGATTTTAAAAACATGCAAATATGAGCAGTTTAATCTATTTGTTCATGAGGTGTATTCCTTTTTAATCTTCTGGTCTGGTTGGCTACGTCAAGGAGTCAATTGGCCTCTGTGTTTGTATGCCTTTGCAGTCTATTTTGATGAGATGCTGCAAATCGTTGAATTTCTTCTTTTACTGTCTCTATCTTAAGATCTTCATTTTCAATATACCAAGGGGCATTGACAACGGCCCTTAGTATTTTGTTTTGGCATCGTTGGATGATTTGTATATTGTTATTTGCAGCACAGCACCAGAGTTAAATACCATATGTCCACACTGGTTTTATGACCTGATTATATAGCAATAATTTGCTATCAATAGACAGGACTGAATGTCGCCCCATTAGCCAATACATTTTTCTATATTTGATATTAATTTCGTCTCTCTTTTTTTTGACATGAGCTTATAACTTTTATTTGGAAGAAAATAAATACAAGTAAATTATTAGAAATGTCTTTCTTTTAATATAGTTCGATACTGTTTGAAAGGCCTTAGTGTTATTCTCCATCTCAAATGAATATTAGTAGAATTTTCTCTCATATTATATAAATATATTCAGTTCATCTTGAATTTTTCTTTAGATATTTCAAAAGATTTGATTTTTCTATTCCATGTCTTTCTGATTACAATTATACGAATTGTTTGAATTCCGTATTTGGTATATAATTAAATAATGTATTTATTAATAAACTAGCTGCTCAGAGCGCCTTCGGCGCTCTTCACACCTAGACGGGGGCTCCGCCCCCTGTACCCCCGAGTGGTACATAGTATTTGGTTGAAAGTAGTAAAAGGTTTTCATCCATTTTGTTTCAATCAGTATATTACATAAAACATTCATTTCTTTTTGTGTTCTTATTTAAAATATATTTTAATTTAATCAGTAAATTAATTATATATATTGTATATGTTATATCTATCTATCTATGTGGCTCAAAGATACTCGAAAGTTCTTGGCCGCAACAACCACATTTCGCCAAGTGTCCCTATCCTGAGCCCTTGTCCCATCTCTCTTACGTCCCTTCCTACGCGTCTTCCAAGCGGACGTTTTCCAATCGGTCTCCGCACCAATATCTTTTTCCTCTCCCATTCTAGCCACGTCCCATGCCTATCGCAGGTTTTTCGCTTTTATAACCCTAACTATTTCTGAAAATGCATAGAGGTCATGCAATTCCTCGTTATGCAGTCTCCGCCATTCCCCGGTGACCTTATCTTTCTTTGGTCAATAAATGCTGGGAAGAATCCTATTCTCAAATACTCTGAATCTACTCTCATCTCCCAGGGTCATAGACCATGCGTCCCACCCATATAATACAACAGGCAAAATAATTGTTTTATATATTTTAATTTTGATTATATCGGTTAAGTAAGAAATTTCTTTTTTTTTGTTTCTATGACAGCAAAAAAGTAAACAAATTACATACATACAAACAAACACTCTCCTTTATATATATAGACTAGCTGCTCAGAGCTCCTTCGTCGCTCTTCACATCTAGACGGGGGCTCCGCCCCCTGTACCCCCGAGTGGTACATAGTATTTGGTTTAAAGTAGTAAAAGGTTTTCATCCATTTTGTTTCAATCAATATATAACATAAAACATTCATTTCTTATTGTGTGATTATTTAAAATATATTTTAATTTAATCAGTAAATTAATTATATATATTTTTATTGAATATGTTATATCTATCTACTCGAAAGTTCTTGGCAGCTACAACCACATTTCTCCAAGTGTCCTTATCCTGAGCCTCTGTTCCATCTTTCTTACGTCATTCCCTGGTGTCCTCATCTTTGGCCCATAAATGCTGGGAAGAATCTTATTCTCAAATACTCTGAATCCACTCTCATCTCCTAAGATCATAGACCATGTCTCACACCCATATAATACAACAGACAAAATAACTGTTTTATATATTTTAATTTTCATTCCCTTTTATAATAATTTTGATGAGATAAGCCTCTTTACTGCATGATAACAGGCGTTTCCCGATTGCAACTTCGATTTAAATTCTTCTCAAATATTATTATCCTTCGTGATTACATTCAATTTTTCTACATATTCAAATTCTACATTTTGTATGTTAATACTGCTCCTGTTTGTTTCTAAATATATTTATTTATCATTATTAATTTCAAACCTTATCTCTTTTCCTACCTCGATTAATTTTTCCTCGCTATCTGTAATTGCAATTGCCGAATCTCCTATTATATTTAAGTCGTCTGGGTCACTTAATATTTTACAATTGATTTCCGTATCTTACTCTTTCTTTACTACCTTCAAGATAAATTTTAAGATCAAAATTTGAAAAAGTTTATCCGGATCTATTGAGTCATGCGTAGGTTTTACTAAAGTCTACAAATAATTAGTGAACAGAGGTATTGAATTCGCGGTTTTTTTAATATCTGTCATAATGAAAATATCTTAATTAATGTTGATCGATTTGGCCTGAACCAGCAATGATATCGTCTAATCGCTAGACTTATATACATTGTGTAAAATGAGTCCGCCAGTCAGTGGGGCCACGCCTGGCTCTTGAATGAACAATACGGAGAACTATATATAAACTTTAAAAAATTAAATCCTGCGGTTATTGATTAGATATTAATAAAATCTATAGCCTATGTTACGATAGAGGTATATAAGAATATTGTGATGTAATTTCATAGAAATCGTTTCTTATTTTTTATAATTGTTTATAATATTATTAATATTATTAATTATAATATTAATATTATATTGTTTATAATTCTAAATTATCGGTAAAGTGTCGGTTAAGTAGGAAATTTCTTTTTTGTTTGTTTCTATGACAGCAAAAAAGTAAACAAATTACATACATACATACATACATACAAACACTCTTCTTTATATATATAGATAGAAGAATAAAAAGTTTCAATCAATTAGAATTATAATACTTATTTTATTAATATGATTTATATTTAATCACGATGATTATATTTTATTGAAAAAATGATGGTTTTAAATTTTTAAAATTGAAAATATTTCAGGTCATTGGGTAGTCATTTTATCTGAGGTTTTATTATTTTTTTTTGTATTACTTTTCATAATATATATCTTACATATTCAACGTTGTTTGCCCACACTTACTCTTCCAATTGGTCGCTTCTAAATCAGTCTCCTAACAAATATATTTTTCGCCAGTTTTTCATCTTCTATGTGTCCTACCCATTGCCATTTATGACTGGAGTTACCTAGTAGAGGTTATACAATCCTTCGTTATGCAGTCTCTTATCCTCCGCTCGGTGATCTCATCTTTCTTTGGCCCATAATTGCTGCAAAGAATCCTATTCTTAAATACTCTAAATCTACTCTCGTCTCTTAAGGTCATAGACCACGCCTTACACCCATAGAATACAAACGGGAAAATAATTGTTTTATATATTTTATTTTAGATTCACTTTGATAATTATTTTGGCATATCCTATATATAGTCTATTTTAAGTGCATAAATATTATGTTAATTATTTCTTTATATTATTTTTATATAATAAAAAAATCTTCACAATAAAAGAATATTATGGATATAAATAATTTTTTTAAATACATTTGAGAGATATTTCACTAGATAGATAAACATACATTTATATTAATCTTTATATACTAGTCTTTTCTCTCCCTTTCCCTAAAATTTATTAATTTTAACATTTTTGAATGATATTAGGAATTAATAAAATCAGGGATTATATTTTTTCATTTTGCATTCTTACGGCCATTTAAGCCACACTTCATCTCATCTCCTTCCCTTTCCCTCTTATTATATTTCAACATTATTATACTTCTAAATATCAAAACTTTCTCGTTTTGAACTCATAGACTTCTCCTTTATATTTGTTTCCAACAATTAAGACTAAATAGACAAACAATTCTAGACTAATTATTATCCCTCTTACTTGCCTACACACCCTCTCTTCTCACGTCCTCCTTCTCTCTCTCTCTATCTCTAGATACACATATATACTCTCTATTTAGTTAAGATTTTAATTGAACAAATTTGAAAACTTGTCTCCCTCTGAAATTGTTCACTTTATTAAAATCTGTTATTTTGTATTACCTAGGAAATTAATCCAGGCACAAAATTTATAATGTACCTTTTTATATTCATTTATATATTATATTATATAATAATATACTCTAAAGTATATATATATATATATATATATATATATATATATATATATATATATATATATGTCATAATACAAAGTTTCTCTTAAACCATTTAAGATTTAATTAATAAATATTTCTTTAGGGATAATTGAATGGAATAAATTTATAATTAAACAATTATCATTTTGCTTAATACCAAGTATTTCGTTAATACATAAATTTGATGTGAGAAGTTTTATTGTTTATTCATAATTGCTAGATTTTGATAATATCTTGCATGAATTCTATATTATACCAAGGAGACTGTTTATAAAGTTTATTTGACGTTTGCTTACAAGAATATATAAGTAAGTTTCAAGAATGAAATTCAAAATAAAATATGAAAAATAAAATGTTAATATTTTCTTTTTTTACCATTTATTCAGATAATATTATCTATTTATTGTTTTTTTTAACTTTATGAATGTTATGATTCAGACCTTTTTTTTTTGTAAGAGGAAAGATAAATAATAATTTATATTAGAAATTTATAAAAATAAATATTTAAAGTTAATTTTTTATATTATAAAATTTCCTTAAAAAAAGAAAAATAAATATTTGTTCTTCAATTTAAATAAAAATAGATATTTTGAAAATTACCTAGCGTAGAATCCTCTAAACCTCTTCAAACATTGAAACTTTTGGCTTTTGGAAATTATAAAAAATATTTAATGGCAAAACAATGTTTTAGTAGTAAATTTTTAGTTATTATTCAAAAAAACTATTAATTAAATTAAATTAATTAAAGGATATTGAATGCAGGCATAAATTTAAAGATAAATTTAAAATTACAAAAAGAAAGAAAAAAATATATTAAAATTACTGAGAATATAGTAACTAAAGTTTGTTTACTGAATAAAATCATATTTAAGAAAAATTTTATTAAAAATAAATTATTTTATTATTATTAAAAATAATTATTCGAAAATAGTTTCAGCACTGTTGATTTGTATTTTTACCGACCGACGATAGTAAGGGAGGTATTGTTTTCACACCAAATTTCACATGTAGAGATTTTTACATATCTCCACGAATCATGCATTTTCTTAAGAGAAAAAAGTATTTTTAGCATGATGTCTGTCCGTCCGTCCGTCCTTATAGATGTGTACAGCCTGAACGGCTCAACCGATTTTGATGAAATTCGGTATATTTACTTAATGCATCAGTGGGATGAATTCATCAACTTTTGGTGCAAATCCGGAAACCAGAAGTGGTAGTATTAGCGATCGAAGATAGGAAGGGAAGGGTTATTTTCACACCAAATTTCACATGAGGAGATTTTTTTATATATCTCCACGAATTGGTGTTGTATTGTTTTTATCCTCGGGAAAATCATATTTATTAGTTTTTTCTTGATTTAAAATTATATGACGTAATCCAGCCATTCATGACGTCACAGCCTGGTCTTGCATATATATTATAAATAAAATAAAATTAAAAATGTTTATATTTATTATTTATGTATCCATATCTGTTTTTAATTACATTAATAGATATATTAAAATTATTTGAAATTGTTTCTGTAGCTGGAAATTAATTTACTTCAAATCGTCGGTCGGTTCGGACCTGGCCACAGGTCAACTTATTTTATTTTTTTATCTTAAATATGCATTCATTACCACGACTATCTGCAATAAAAATCAAAATAGTTTCCAACTGAGCTGAAACGATAAAATTAAGAAAATAAATTAGAAGTATTGATTTTGATGTTGAGTGAATATTCGAAAAATGGTATCGATCTGAACAAAAGTATTGGTAACACCTATAAAACCATATATAAATAAACTAATACTTGAGAGTGGTAAAAAGTAACAAATACCATTTCCTTAGGTATCGATATCGGTATCATATCATTATTAACGAAACCTCATTTTTGTTATTTTTTTTACTTTCCCGCATACTTCGTATAAGGGAAGTATTGGAATCGTCAAAAATTTCGACTTCGAGATTTCGATAGATCTTGACGTTTTAGACCTCCCTGAGTCGGAAAATACCATTTTTCGAATTATGTCTGTGTGTGTGTATGTATGTATGTAATGTCTGTAAGCAAATTTACTCAAAAACTAATCAAGCTAGGACTTCAAAATTTGGTACACCGATATTATTCACAGTTTGTAGATTTCTATCAAAATTTCGTCAAAATCGGTTAACCGGAAGTGGTACTTTACCTACACTGGTTGCGTTTACCTTTCAAGTAAAGTACCAGTTTGCTTCGAGATATTTGCTTCATATTTTGTATATAGATTTAAAAATATGAAAAAAATTGAGATTCCAAATTTTATCATGATCTGACTACCGGAAGTGACATTTTACCTATACAAGTAGCGTTTCTTTTTTACCGACCGACGATAGTAAGGGAGGTATTGTTTTCACACCAAATTTCACCTATGGATATTTTTAGGTACATATCTCCACGAATCATGCATTTTCTTAACAGAAAAAAGTATTTTTAGCATGATGTCTGTCCGTCCGTCCGTATATATGTGTACAGCTTGAACGGCTCAACGGATTTTGATGAAATTTGGTATATTTACTTAATACATCAGTAGGATGAATTGATCAACTTTTGGTGCAAATCCGGAAACCGGAAGTGGTAGTATTGCCGATCGAAGAGAGGAGTGAAGGGTTATTTTCATATCAAATTTCACGTGAGGACATATCTCCACGTGTTATGCACTTTGTATTGGTTTTATCCTCGAGAAAAATTAGTTTTTTCTTAATTTAAAATTAAATGACGTCACCCAGCACTTCATGACGTCACAGCCAGCCCTTATATATTATAAATAAAATAAAATTAAAAATATTTATATTATATCCATATCTGTGTTTTTTACATTTAAAATATCAGTTAACCGGAAGTAGCACTTTATTCTATATATATATATATATATATATATATATATATATAAATGTTACCAAATATCAAATTTGACACCAATAAACTAATACGAACTGGCTCTTTATCATTACCAAGTTTACACATTCTAAATATTCATTCACAACTCTTTATACCTATTTATATGCGGGAAAGTCTAGGGGAGGACACTCCCGCTTATTTTTTTTTTTTGTATTTTGTTAGAATCAAAACCGGACACAAAATTTTTGGCCTAGTCTTTATTTAGTAATTAATCTATCCCTTCAACCTATTCTAATTTAAATATAAAATTTGTTTGATGTAAAATTTGATGTTCCTAAATTATTAGTAACAGATAAGATAATCTGAAAAATCATCATTTAATTGTAGTTAAATATTAAATATTTTGGAATGAAATTGCATCTATTCAAAAACAAATTTGTTTAAAATCGTTAAATCTCAATTTGATTTTATTATAATTTTCTTGTATATTGGTATCATATTCCATTAAAATCAAAAAGTAAAAAAATAATAAAATCTATATATTAAAACAAATAAAATATTAATGAAAATAATAAGTCAATCATAGATTTCTATAATCTAATTAAAATCTTTAATTAAGAAATTGTCTGTTGGTTTATTATATAATTGGGAGAATGATATCCGAAAGACATTAATTTCAAGCCAAAATAAACAAGTTTAATAATAATTTATTGAATAAATTTGGAGTTTCATTTAACACTTCTATTTATAACGTTATGTACGTAATAATGATATAATCAATCATCTTTTAAAAATATACCTTTCTATCTCTCAGGAAATAATTTGTAATTATATTTTTTCAACTAAAAATATTATAATTATTTTAATTTATATATTGGTATATCTTATTTGAATGTGTGAAATAAATAAATAAAATAAATATAAATTAAAATTTAAAATTTTAATTGGTTTAAAGGAGATATCTTGCCAATTTTAATATAAAAAAGTAATATTTAGAGAAAAAAAAAATTTTGATATTTTTAAATCATCGTTTAAAAAATATATCATAATATTTATGTGTTCAATCTTTTTATTTTTAAGCTCATTAAGAGGACTGCTATAAGAATTTTTTAAATTAATTATTCAATAGATTTTACAAAAGAAGACATTAAATAAAAATAATTATAATATCTACATAACTAATTTGTGGTGGTCTCTGTCTGTTCTGGAGATAGAAATATTGAAATTAATACATATATTATATTTTTTTGTTTATTATTATTATTATTATGTTAATAATAATTTAAAATCCGAATCAATTTTAAATTTAAATTTAATTTTCAAAAAATTTATAATTATTTATTTTTGGTTCAAGATTTTTTTTACTAGTAAGTAAAAGTCCCTTTTATAATGATAAACTAAAATCACAAATTAAAGTCGGTTTATTTTCTAAGTTATTATAAAAGAAGGATACAAAGTTTTCAATAGGTATATATTATGTTTTTTATTATAATATATTATATCATGTTATTATCATGATATTCATTTATATATATTAACACTTGGTATTTAATTAATTTAATTAAGAACAAAAAGAACTTGGTAAAATAGAATAGAATAGAACATACCCAGATTTATTATTCAATACAAAATTGGGAGGGGGATAATATTACTCTTCTCCTATTCTCATTAACATTCCCTGTCAATCCCTTCTGATTAGATTAGAAACTCGCCTAAAGCGTTAATATATAACAAAAATATTATTCTAATAATTAATTAGTTTCAATATACCTTTAATCTATTAAAGACCAATTTGTATTTTCTATTTGTAATTTAATATTGAATCAATTTATATATTAAAAGATTTGTGTATGAATAAAGAGAAGAAAAAGTATTATTTTTGTAGTTTATATTAGTAGAGAATTAGAAATAATTTTTAAAAAACTACTATTAAAAATCTATTCTTATTCGTCCATATATTGAATGTACCAAAGTTCAATTTCAGATATTTTTATGGTGATAAATATAGACTAAGTGAACTTTCTAATATCTATACTATTTACCAGATTAAATTGAAATTTTGTGTATTTTATAAATTATCATTTAGTATTTATATCTAAGATTAATTAAATATTTCATAAATAAGTTATTAAATCTCGAATATAACTATAATACATATATAAACATTGTTTAGAAAATTTAATTTGTAATATTTAACTTTTATATATTATATATACATAACTATTAAATTTGTGTATCAGATATAAGTTCAATTTCATTAAAAACATCAGTTTTTGTAACTTTCCAATTTTTCTCCACACACGTACCCATACATTCATTAAAAGGAACCAGTCGGGAGGTCGAGGGATAGAGAGACTATAAAATGAATCTTTTGGGAGGTTATTTAATTTAACAGATGGTTAGAAAGATACCATTTAGTTCCAAATTACAGGTTACTTCGTTCTTTTTCTATAAAACCACATCTTTTTCATACATATATGGATGATATATTTTTGGAAATTTAATTTACATAAAATACCTATAAAATTTTGTTTTTTAGTTATTTTGTTTAATAATTTCCTAGAAAGAAATCCACTAAAAGTGAATATATTTAAAAAAATAAAAAAGTCGTTACTATTATTACTATAATTATTTACTATTTTTTATTTTTATAGATTGAACCATACCTTAATTGAATTGGTAAAATTGGAAAATTGTATATATATTATATAAGAATATATATAGAACTCAATTTATTCGGAATATCGAAGTTTTTTTTTCATTATAAACATATAAAAATAAATTAAGATAATTTGTTTAACTATATTATTTGACCAGCTGTTCAGCATCCTTTGTTAGTCTTCTAGTCTTCTAGTTAGGTATCTAGATTAAATTGGGATGGAATAGGAGGGAATATAGACCATTTATTGATAATTGTTATGTTTTAGTCTTTTTAGATACATATCAAACTCACAACTATCTATAAATATGTTGCGATCAGCCCAATCTTGAATTTTTTTTTAAAAAAAAGTGTTAATTATTTTAAAATAAATTTTATCAGTATTTTTGATATACGATATAATACTCTAATTAGAGTATGGATTTTCAAATTTCCATCCAATATATTTTTATAAATCAAAATCCGTTGAGCCGTTCAGGCTGTACACATCTATACGGACGGACGGACGGACAGACATCATGCTAAAAATACTTTTTACTGTTAAGAAAATGCATGATTCGTGGGGAGATATGTAAAAATCTCCACATGTGAAATTTGCTGTGAAAACAATACCTGCCTTACTATTGTCGGTCGGTAAAAACACTACAAATTTCTCCAATAGATAATGGAGGCTCAATCTGGTATAGTGGTGGGCGGATGGCGATAGAATAAGGGCGAGGGTTGTATGTTGATGACTGAGGTGAATTTCAAAAATAAAGAGTGGGGGTACGATTCGGAAGTGCCAAAATCGGAAAATTCCTTTTGCATCCCTTATTTTTCTTTTTAAAAAATTACAATAATTAAATCAGATTTTTTCTTTTTTGATATTTTGTTTACATAAATATCTATTAATAATATATATAAAATGTATTTTTTTTTTTAATTAAAAATTATGAAGGAAGGGGTGGCAAATTTAAAATGTTGGAGCCATGCGCAAACAAATAGCTTATAGACTGTTACACTTGTCTATATTTTAATTTAGAAAGGAGGTTATATTTTTTTCTTTTTATTTATAATAATCAAATATCATTGATATATTAGTCATAATTAAATCTAAAATACATTTTAATTAATATAAAATAATTATTTAATATTATTGGACAAAATTTATTCAACAATTTATTTTAAATTCCTTCCTTTATATGTTGCTAACTTCATGAATATTTTTTTTTGTGTCGGGGATATTAAATATAGTTCGCAATTTTATTCTAAAATATTATTAAAATAAATATTTTTAATTTTATTTCGAAATTAAATATAATTTTTAAAATATTTTAAATATAAAAAATATTAATACAATATCAATTAAAAAAGAATGGCAAGAGGAAACTTTCTATATGGATGACGTAATTTGTGACGTCATATAAATTTACTATTTTAAATTAACTAAATACTAATAAAGTTGAATTTTCTCGAGGCTGAACCAATACAGATCGATTTTTTATAAATATTATCTATGGTGTGAATTTCAAAAAAATCTATTGAGCGGTTTAATATCTTTAATATTTTTATTATTATTTGTGAATTGCAATCTCAAATAATTCTAGATTAAAAAAACATAAAAGCGAACATTTATTTTGTACTTTATGTGTATGAATGATTTGAAAGACAATCATTGAATTAAAGGGTGAGAGGGAGAAGAAAGCAGTACAAAATGTTCACCAAACATATCTTTCCTTTAAAAACAATCGGACAACTATTTTGTTTTAACGGCCACTCAATCCTTCGGACAGACTATCAAATCGAAAATCGATTCGTTTCCGTTTAGGTCTTCTACTCTCATCCCTTCTCCCTTTCTCTCTCCCCCTCTCACTCTTTCTCTCTTTAACCTTCCCACCACCCTTCCCTTCCTCCTCTATTGGCGTTCACCCTCTTTCAAGACAAATTGCTATTTTACGAACCAATAGAATTGTCAAAGTTAAATCCCGTACTGGATTTTAGAAAACGTTATTGTGTATCAATCATAAATAAATAGAGTAGCTTCTTTTTCTTCTTTCCACCTCCATTAAAAAAAATAAAGCATTCCGGTTGTTTCAATTCATCCAATATAATAAATGGATTTTAGATAGGCAATCTCTCCTTGTTACCTCGAACAAACACACATCCCTTCTCCCACACCGGTTTGCTATTTGAACAGCGCTTTCTTATCCTGCCCAGACAGGCGTTAAACTAGACTTAACTGAGTAAATCATGCTCTAAAGAAATAATCCTTATTATCAGAGTATTATTTGTATTTGTTTTAGTTTAAAGGATGAAGAGAACGCGTTAGTCTCTTTTCGTTATTATTCTTTAGTACAAATACCCAACTGCCCTTTACAAAAGTAAGAGGGAAAAAGAGAGAGTTAAAACTATAGGTATACATACATTAAAACAGTGCATTATAAATAAATTCAAAACTTTAAAATTGAATTTAGTTGTATTTTTATTTGTTCATTATTTTAATATTATTAATATTTATATGTTATAAATAGTTAGTGTATAGTTAGGTAGTTTAGTTAGTTTAGTTTAGTATGTAGATATATTTATGTAATCAATCTTTTCCGGGATAGTTTTGAATTGTATTTATGACCCGGAAAAATGTTTGCAATCTCAGGTAAGAATATTATAATATTTAAATATATTAATATTTTAGAGGAGGTACTTTTTGGTTAACTGTGCGCAATGGTTGACAAGGCATGTTATACTTATAGTATAGTACAAACTTCTGATGATACCATAGCTGTCGAAATGATCCTTAAGTGGAGTAAAAAAATTCATCTTGAAACATAAAACCCCGCGTGTTTTATATAACTTTCCTTTAACCTTTTTCGTTTGATTATTAATTTTCATATCCATTTATAGATTGAATATTGTAATAAAAGAAAAGTTTTCAGGTTGAATTTACAAATAAATAAACATATACCTAATAGAAACAAATTTAAATGAAAAAAAATCTGGAGTGTCTCCACTCGACTATCTCGAAAATTTGAATTGGAATAATTAACATATATTATATTTAAATTTAATTAATTAAATTATAAATTAAAATTAATAAATAAACTAGCGAGTGTTTGGCTCGTTGTTAAAGGCACCACGTCAAGTGCTGGCGCGGGATTGCGAGTCAGCGTGTTAAAAATTTAATTCCGGTACTTTCAGCGATTCAATCAAGCTAAAATTTTATATATAGTTGTTTTATACAAATTTTAATCAGGTGAATAACAATCAAATATATATCTTTATTTTTTCGGTCAATTTAGAGGAAAAAAAATGAAAACGTGGTAGGTATTGATCCTCTTTCGGATGAGCTACATTTCTCAAAATTTGATAGAAAACTACGAATTCTGAATAATGCCCGTGTACCAAATTTCATTATTCTATCTCAATCCTTTTTTGCGTAATCTTGTATACAAACACACACGCAGACATTTTTCTCAACCTTAGTGAAAAAGACTCAGGGACCTTCAAAACATATAAAATCTTCAAAATCTCATCATCGAAATTTCCGTGATCGCAATACTATCTCTGGCGAGATAAAACAATAAAACAAAGAGTAAAAACTGTAATTAGTCTAAAATTATTTAAAATATTCAATTTTTTTTTTTTGTAACTTTTCTGTCTTAGAGAAATAATTTTTTTATAATAGTTTTTGTTGGGGAAGGGGGACGGAGAATACTACTATATTACAAATCCTTCTTTCCTTTTATGGCAAAAATTTGACCGAAAAATTGGTATAGTTTTTCTCCATTTTTTTTATTTTGAGATTTTTACTTTCTTAACAAATTCACTTATAATTATTTAGTTTTTAATAAAATTAATGATCACATAATTTATATTAATTTAATTATCATCTTTATTATTGATTGATGTAAATGGAAAAATTCGGATATTTTTGCATTTGATTTTAGATTTATAAACAAAAATAAATAAAATATCATTAAACAAATCAAATTAATTAACTAAAGTGGATTTTATTTTTTATTATACCTATATGTGTATATTTACAAATAAAAACAGAATGTTTTTTTTTGTATTATATTTATTCGCCCATTTGACTTGATATCTAATTTTCAAAAATTTATTGGTTAGAATTTTAAATATTTGATTTTGTTGTTATTGTAATCAATCATTTGAAATGCGACCTCAGCTTCTCTTTCCCCTTTCTACCTCTCCACCCTTCCCCAGCTCCATTCCAAATCTCTTCCCTCCTACACCTCCAACCTGCTACTAATAACCATCAACGCATATGCATTTCTCAAAAGTAAATAAAAAAAAAATCTGTTGAAGTCAACAAATAATTTCACTCTTTTTATTTTTATGAATCAACATTTAACCAGAAAATTTATTTCATTTGTGGCACGGGTGTTAAATACAGATGGTTTATTGCTTGTTAAGGTTTATGTCGTTTACCTTAGGATCTTAAATCCCTATTTTATCTTGAGAGAGGGAGAGAGAGAGAGGGAAAATTTAAAAATTGAACTTCTTGAAAGAGCATTCCATGTTTTTAAACATCAACGGTGTATCCAGTAGAAATACAATCCTTCATTATTTATTATAGATTAAATTATTTTAATTATTTAAAAACTTTAATTATATAATTGAAGACTTGTATTGAGTAATTTATTAATAAAAAAATAATTTTATTGACAAAGAATACTTTATACATTTGATACATAATTGCTATTACATTGAATCTATTATTAGTGAAATTATTATCATCTTGATAAGATATCTACTATAACTTGTCACTGGACGCTCGAACAGTGCAGTCGCTTGATAACGATTGCAGAAGTAGCAATCGAAACGTTGTGTATATGTTTGTATTTTTTGAATAAATTTACAATAACAAATATCAATATGTGGTTTAATTTACAAAATTCCGTTATATCTACTATAACTTAAACATAAAATTCCTACTTTTCTTATTTATATAGAATAGAGTTTTTCAAAAAACTAACTTTAAAAAAAAGAGTAGGTAGAGGTGTTATTTGATCAGAACACAACAAATTCTCTTAACCTTTATCTCGATTTTCTTGATCGGATTCCTAACTTTAGCATTTGTAAATGTCTGTTCTTCCGACATTGTATATATAGGGCAGTGATGGCGAACCTATGACACGAGTGTCAGAGCTGAGATGCGAGGTTATTTTTGATGACACTCTTCTTTAAAGATAAAAAATTTTAGAATTCATATATTTGTCCCTCTAACGGCCAAAGTTGGTTATTAATAATAATATTATTTCTTTTACATTAATAATAATTAAAATTTAATTCTAAAACTAGACAAAAGTAGTACAAAAATTATAAATATTTCTATTTTTATTTTTGTCTATTTTGACACATCGATATCAAAAGTTTCTTCATCACTGATAGAGGGGACAAGTATATTAATTTTTAAAAATTTTAATGTTCATTAAGAAAATGGTAAACAATGTTTTAAAATCATATAAATTATCAAAAAATTGAATAATGGAAACTGAAATTTCTATATTTTTTTATTAAATTCCACGCTGGACGAGTTCCTTTGGAAACTCAACTTGTGAAATGTTAACCCCACTTTAAGAAACACACATATATATAATAATATATAGTACCTGGCTCAAAGAGCCGGGGCTCAGGTCTTTAAAAAAATTATTCCTAATGAACTATGAATATTTAAGATTAAGATTATTATTAAAAATAAATAAACGACAAAATATATGAAACAATTTCAAAAAATTTAAAAGAAGATAAATTATCAAAAAATAGTCATATAACATACACCCCTTAAACGTACGTATTAATGCACCCAAAGTCAGAAAAGTATGGCCTGTGGATATTACCTAATATATATTTCGTAATTTGATTACAAAATATTATTAAAATTTCTGTATATATAAATATATATACAACTTTTGCTAGTATAATAAGATAAGGTAAGTTAAGATATATATGAACTAAGAAAAAGACTATTCAGGAGGTCGTGTTTTATTTTTCAAATCTCAAAATTAAATTTTCAGGTGTTCAGTTATTCATAAAAGATACTAATTATTAGTATTAGATTAGAGTTCGAAATATTATGAATAACTTGAAAATAAAAAAAAATTAAATAGTATTAGTATGAATATTTGATTTTAGTAAAAATCAATATATTGGTGTTGTAGGTATATACATACGTAAATGCCAATCAATCGTAAATGCCAAGCATTAAAACCGATCATTCGTATAATAAATGATTCTTTCCTATTAAAATAATAATGATATAACTTGTCCCTTAGTTAAAGGCATTTTCCCTCTTTGGTTCCACTTTACGTCCCTCTCTCCCACTACACTCTCCATTCTACCCTTAAAATTATTTATTCATAACATCAATGTGACGTCAACTCGGGTTGTTTCTTTGTTTAAACATCGTCTCAAGTAGGATTTATTAATTGTCAAACAAATCGATAGGACGTATTGTGATGAATTATTTAAATCGGTACTAGTTTCTTGTGAGAAAGAATGCAACGGGTTGGTATTCTCACAATGGTTAATAAAATAAAGGGATGACGAGAGAGAGAAGAGAGAGAAAAAAAATATGATAGTCTAGAGAATTTTCAAAGCTCCCATGGGATCATTTATAGCATTTACATAGATATTCTACACCGCTATCATATGCATGTATTCATATTACTTTGAAAATCATACATACATTCTTGTATCCCATTTCAATTCGCTCTCTTGTAACATGAGGGGATGAAATATTTTTTTTTCTTTTATTTAGATAGATTCATATTTATTGTTTTAGAGGGTAAAAAAATATTCACCATATTTCAATTTATAGATTTTAGAAAGGTTTGATTATAATAATAACGAACTTATTAACGTATTTCATATTGCATATTTATATTTCAACTAGTTTTAGTATATAAGTGAATTATTATTTAAATAGAGTCTTTTGACCAATGGTCCCGTTTCCATTGAGAAGTTGTTGGTCAGAAGAAAAGGGGTGTTTTGAAAATTTGATGAATGAACTTTGGGAACGTAGAGAATTGCTTACTGAAGTTAAGTAAAGTCCTCAACGTTTACTCTTTGATCTAAAGAAAGAGAAAGGGCGAGTAGGGAAACATGTCCATACACTAAATACAACTAATATATATAATATAATTTTTCTAGGATTGGAGAGAATTATTTAAAATTTAATTATGCAAATATTATTTCTACAATAATAATATATTTAGCCATCAAATAGTAATAAATTATTATTGTTAAAATTAGATAACTGATAAATAAAGGGAATATATATAAAACATTTAATACTCGTATGCCCTAAATGTAGAAATCTAATTTAAATCTAATCTTTAAAAATTCACAACATATATATAATAATACTAGCTGCTCTTCACACCTAGACGGGGGCTCCGCCCCTATACCCCCGAGTGGTACATAGTATTTGGTTGAAAGTAGTAAAATGTTTTCATCCATTTTGTTTCAATCAGTATATTACATAAAACATTCATTTCTTTTTGTGTTCTTATTTAAAATATATTTTAATTTAATCAGTAAATTAATTATATAAATTATTATTATTGTATATGTTATATCTATCTACCTATGTGGCTCAAAAATACTCTAAAGTTCTTGGCCGCAACAACCACATTTCGCCAAGTGTCCCTATCCTGAGCCCTTGTCCCATCTCTCTTACGTCCCTTCCTACGCGTCCTTGGTTTTCCAAGCGGACGTTTTCCATTCGGTCTTCCCACCAATAACTTTTTCCTCTCCCATTCTAGCATGTGCAGACAAAAACCTTTTTTTATATATATAGATGAGAGATTGTGATCACGAAAATTTCCGATGGCGAGATTTTGATGATGTTATACGTTTTGAAGGTCTCTGAGTCATTGTCAATAAGGTTGAGAAAAATTCTCTGTGTGTGTAGACAAGATTACCCAAAAACGGTTTGAGCTAGAATAATGAAATTTTGTATACGGGCATTATTCAAAATTCGTAGTTTTTTATCAACTTTTGACAAATGCAGCTCATTCGCAAAAGAACCATTGAAGCTAAAAGAAGTTGAAAACAAATACCTTTCATAAATTTGCTAAACTCACAAAAATATAGTATTAATCCAAAAAGTCTTCTTATTTCAACAAAATGTTATCAGTGAAAATTTTGTTAAAAACTTTAATCGGATAGATAGAATCACACACCATACAAAAGGGGGTGAATGATCTTTTTTACCCCACTGTCATTTAAAGAGAGAAAAGAGACACTAATTAACTTATTAAATAAAGTAAATTTTCAAATTTACTTATTCATAATAATCATCTATACCTACTGGCATAGACTGGTATAGACTTAAGGTACCTTAATCAATTTTGTATAAATTTTGTTTAAATTTTCTTTTTTTATCTCGTATTTAAATCATCTTTTGATAGCTCTTTACTTTTCTATTTTTATTAATTCTATTTAAACCCATTTATGAAAATATCAAAACAATATTCCAAAAAAACCTAATATATATGATATATCTATCATCTTGATATTATCTTGATATTATACTATAAATCATATTTTATTTACCAATAGTTTCTTTTAAAATTTTTATTTGTTTATTTATTTTCTAAATTCCATTAAAATTGATAACCATTCGTTTCTTATATTAGAAAATACAAATATATAAATTTATTTTAAAATTTTTGCATGCTTATTAAAAATTTTTATGGAAATATTAGATGCAGAATTAATACGATTAATAATTTATAATAGAGTATACTATTTAAATATTTCAAGTTTAAATTGGGTGGCTTGTATTGCCGGTTGCCTAAATGCCAGGGGCCCTCCTAGTCGAGTGAACGCTCGCTCAGTCAGTCAGTCGATTTCGTTGTGTGAGTGCGCGTGCCAACTCAAACCAGGCGGGCGGCGATGACGCTCTCTCTCTCTCTACTATATCAAAAGGGTAAGTGTATTTTCTATTGAAATTATCATAATTCACCAATATAAAGCGATCAATTAACATCACCTCTACCATCATTGTAATAAAGTCTCAAATGATTTACTGATTTTTTTTAATAATTATTTTAATAGAAAAAAATATCATATTTGTTTTTTATTTCATATTCATATTATGAATGATATTTTATTTAATAATATATATATATAACATGATATATCTGCACATTACTCAAAATTTAATTTAAAATTATTTACACATTTTATTAGAATTTGAAAATGTATATATCTTCTTTTCTTCTAATTAATCTCCTTTCTATTTCATTTTTCTCATGTCATTTAATATAATAGGATATATTATATATCGTACCCTATATATATATATATATATATATATATTATTATTCTATTTTTTAATATTTTCTATTCAATATGAGTTGGTTTTTTTAATATATATTTGGATATTATTATTCATTTAAGATAATTTTTTTATTTTCAATTTGAAGTGACATTTATTCTAGAGACGCCCAAACGCCAGGGCTAATTTATATTCTTTTTTTCTTTTATCTTGTAATTTACTGTTTAATTTATCTAAAAAAATGATAAATTCTGATAAATATTTATTCTTTCAATATCAATTATTTTCTGAGAATTCTACATGATTATCAACATCAAAAATCAATTGAAATTTAAATAGAAATCATTTTAACATTCTCTTTTAATTATAGATAATAGAAAATGTCAGTTTTTAATACTTTCATTTATTAAAAAAGAATTTTATTATGTGTCTTTGAAATATATCTAAATATTATTATTTCATTAAAAGCTATAATAACGAAAAATTAATATGTGTTACATTGATTAACAACAGTTTCAAAGTATTTTTAATCTGCATTAAAAAAAAAAAATACAACTGATTATAAAGGCAGATATTTTATTAGAATGAATTAATTATAAATTTGGAAATAATTTTAAAGCTCGGAAGCTTCTATTAGCTAAACAGCGTAGGCGTATTATATATTACTCGTATTCTATATTCTATTATATATATCTCGAGACAATTCCCAATATATTTACTTGTTTTTCTTATTTTGATTTCAAGCAAGAGCTATTGAACTAATATATATATTTTCATGTTATCTTTTTTATAATTACACACAAAAAAACATCTGATCAGTTAATTTATAAAATATTTCAGTTAAATATAATTTCTATGCTGAATTTAAATTTGAATATAAGAAATAGAAAAATTCGTAATTCTTAAATGTTATACCATTATGTATTGCTAAATATACATTTATGTAATATTTTAAGTGTTTTATTTGGAATTTTTCAATTATCACTTGTAAGTATATTGAATTTCTATTTATACACAGACAATTATATATTATTTTTTTATTTAAATGCTAGATGTTCAGAGCGCCTTCGGCGCTCTTCATACCTAGACGAGGGCTCCGCCCCCTGTACCCCCGAGTGGTACATAGTATTTGGTTGAAAGAATTAAAAGGTTTTCATCCATTTTGTTTCAATTTATCTGTAATTGCAATTGCCTATTATATTCAAGTAACCTAATATTTTAAAGTTGATTTCCGCATCTTATTCTTTCTTTAATACCTTCAAGACAAATTTAAAGATCAAAATTTGAAAAAGTTTATCCGGATGTATTGAGTCATGCGTATGTTTTACTAAAGTCTACAAATAATTAGTGAACAGAAATATTGAATTCGCGGTTTTTTTTAATATCTGTCATAATGGAAATATCTTAATTAATGTTGATCGATTTGGCCTGAACTTCCAATGATATCTCCTAATTTCCTCCGCCTATGGTTCGTAAGTATTGTATATGTTATAATAGTGAAATAGAGTATAATATTTCCTGATCATTTCATTTTGATATTTTATTTTCATTGCTAGATTATTATTGAATATTTTTAATTATAATGAAATTTGAGGAAATGCAAAGTTAGAGACTTGAGACAATTTATAAAATAAAATTAACATAATTATCGTTATAAAACTATAGATAAATTAACAATATATACATTCATTAATAGTATTCATTTAAATTAATTGATTTATTTGTTTTGTTATTATTAAGTTCATTTATTAATTTTTTTAGATTATAGTTAATTTCTTCCCTTAAAAGAAACTTATCTAATTCTGTGGTGATAGGGGATTTGAAAATTATTAGTCGCAACATGAAGATTTGTTTACAGTTTCTGTCATGTCCGACCTCCATCCAACAGTTATTTTATCTTAAGTTTCTTGCTTCTCTTAATCATGTGATCTATATATTTAATTTTTTTTGATTCATTATAATAAAATTTAAACAAATCAAAATTTTCACTTTGTTAATTTATATAAATTTCAATTTAAAATAATTATGAGTCATACGCTTTGCCAAGACTCTGAATATTTTGTGTAGAGAAATATTGAATGTTCTTAGCGAGATTTGATATAATGTTGTCCGATTTGTCCTAAATATGAATTAGAAGAAAATTATAAATTGCCTCCTCTTCCAGCCCAATTCATTTACCCATCCATGTTGTATAAGGCATCTTAATTTCTTAACACTACGTTTTTTTAAATTTAAACTAGAGGGAGAGAAAGAGTTTCTAATTATATTCGAATTGTCTATTATATTCTATATATCAGTATTTTTTTCTAAATTTAATACCAAGTTGATTTTCAAAATTTTCCATTCTTAATGCATATGATTAATTACATATGTTAAAATTTAAAAAAATTCAAATATTCTAATTTTTAAATTTATATATAATTTAATATTATTTTTTATTAATATCATATCAAAAAAGAGCATTTATTAAAAATTAAAAATAAAAAAAGAAGCTTATTAATAAAAAAATATAATAGAATACAATAATTTTGATTTAAAAAATACTCAATATATAAAAGTCATAAATTTAAAACATCTCGTTTATATCATTTGTCTAAAAAATCATATTTTAATTTTATATAATCAAGAAATCATTTTTGCACTTAAAATATAGTTGTAATTAATAAGTGAAACAAAAACAAAAAAAATATAATTTAGTCATTTTAATTTACGTTTTGAAAATATTTTTGTATTCATAAAATATTAAACATAATACATATATTCTGTTTTTTTAACCTTTCACTTTCAAATAGAAAAGAAGAAATATTCAAATATATAGAAAGAATAAATAAAAATTAAGTTAAATATGATCTTAATATTTGATTAAATTAATTAAAATGAGAACTTTTAGAATAAATGATTTAATTGAATTGATATTTGAATATTAGAATTTAAAATAAAAAGTGAAATATAATAATTCTTTGATTGGGAACCGCTATGATAATTCATTGTTTAAAATGCTTCCGCTAGGGCCAGTGAGCCGCGAGATGCTCTTGAATGAACAACACGGAGAGAATTAAATAAACTTTAAAAAATTAATTTCTGGGGTTATTGATTAAATATTAATAAAATTTATAGCCTACGTTACTCTAGAGGTATATAAGAATAGTGTGATGTAATTTCATAGAAATCGGTTCAGCCAATTCTGAGTCTATAAAATAGTTATTTTCCGGCCAGACAGACATGAAAAATTCCAAAGTCACTTTTGGATTCTAGAGGTCATGAAACGCGAAGATATGCAAAAATTTTTAAATTCTGTGCAATGTGCAAACAAAAACCTTTTTTTATATATATAGATTATTTCTTTTTTATGAATATTGGTTTAGTTTATATAAATTAATTAAGATTAAAAATAACTTTTAACAAATTCAAGATCATTTGATAACTATTTGCCTATATGCCAGGTTTAGTTGATTAGTGATGCCCTCTATTGAACAATTTATTTTATTAGTTCTTTTTAAAGATAATTAAGATATCACAAAAAAAATGTATAAATATTTGAAGATAGATAATAATATATAACAAGATTATTTATAAAATTAAATTGTTTTAAAATGTTCATTTTCCCCGTCTCTCAATACTTTCTAAAACCATTAAAGTAACGACCCTTGTTTAATAATCTAGAATTAATTATTTTTATATAAATATTTGAAATTTCAATTTAAAATTTATTTTAAATTAACATCATTATTATAGATATAACTCAAAACAACCTCTTAATAACAAATTTATTTATATATTTTTTTCTAGTTATTATGTAAGACTCTAATTTAATATTTAATCAAAATCAGATAAATATTTTTTTCTTGCAAAATAAATTATTATGTTCAATTTAATTGCATGTTATTTGAATAATTATTTTCTTCTTAATATTTTAATTATGCTATCGGGAAAGACGCTTATCTTGCTAAAATTATTATCAAAGGAAATCAAAATTAAAATATATAAAACAAGTATTTTTCGGGTTGTATTATGTGGGTGTGACCTCAGGATTTAGAGTATTTGAGAATAGGGTTATAAAATCGAGAAGACTGCGATGGACAGGGCTCGTGGCTAGAATTGGAGAGGAAAGAATGGCGAAAAGTTTATTGGTGGGGAGACCGAGTGGGAAACGTCCTCTTGGAAGACCAAGGACGCTGTGGACAATGTGGGAAGGGACGTAGAAGAGAGTTGGGACAGGGTAGGTTGGTTGGATGGTTTTGGCTCAGAATAGGGACACTGCTTTCGAATTCCGTAGAGTCACAGAGAGAGATAGATAGATTAATATTTTAATTAATACTTAATTATTAGTTTTTTATTAAATATATTTAATAAATTTAATTACTAAATTTTTCTCACACCTCCTTAAGTAAGAGTATTAATTGATGTTATGATATCACTAAAAGCATAGATATTGATAATATCTAAACATTTTACTAAAGAGACACACATAATGACTTTATATAATCAATCGTATTGATTTAAATTTAAAAATTGATAATTGAAAATAATACAAAAATTCATGTTTTTAGAGAATATGGAAAGCATCCGGTCACCTCCATTCAAATCTGGCCCTCTTCTATTTTCTTGCATTCATATTTTATCATTAACACAATATGAAAATAATAGTGATTTCGTTTTATCTTCGTGAGGAGAATTACTGGGGAGAGGGAATATATATTGTTCTATTTTCGGACTATAATCTAATAATAATATTTAGAATATCCATACAAATTTAGTAAACTAGTCGTGATAGAGTTCCCTAAATAGCTGCAAGGCGAAACTTATTATCATTACATTTATTAAACAGCCTATTAAATTAACCAATGAAATTAATTAATATTCCATTACTTCACCCACCCCTTAGCTCATACCACCTATATAATATATATATATATATATTTAGTTGAAAATTGTCTTGTATTTTGATGTGTAATATTAATTTGTTTATTTAGATAATTTATGGTTTACCTAAATAAATTAAAATTGAATGCAAATTCAACTAAAATAACAAAACATGTTTGATTTTGATTTATATAATGTTGAAAGGTAGGAAGTATTTAATAATAAGATAGTATAATATATTATTTATTGTGTGGATTTATATTTTACTTGTTTAAAATAATTGATAATTTAAATTAGGGTTATGACATATTACTTTGTTTTTATATTTTTAGACTTTTATTTTACTCACTCTGTATTTATAAATTACTTGATTACTAATTTCAATTAACTAATTAAAAAATTTGACATAATTAATTATACTAAACAAAATATTTTAAAAAGGATATTACATTACATTAATGTCAAAATATTTCAAAAACAAAATTAAGATTAAAAAGATGAAAAAAGAAATATTTTGATAATAAAAATTTAAAATTGACTTTTATTTAAGAAAATTCGAAATTCATTAAAGGAGTTTATTTTTTACACTAAATACACAATATTGACAATTAAATACACGATAAACTAAATTCAAATTATTTGGTTATCTTTTTAAATTTAGTATAAATAACATTTTAAATGATTATAAGCATCTTTTTTTGATGTGCTAATAAATGTAACTACATAGTGAGCCGAATTATTTTATAATTTAATAGACCAAAGGTAGATTAGAAGGTGTATATAAATATGGGTTACCATTTTTTTGACTCCAATAGCAGGTATTAAAAATTAACTTGAAATAAAATTCATTCCTTCAACATTGACTGGGAAAAGTTTATAACGTGTTTTGTAGTAAAGTTCCTTCTAAAATAATTTTCCTAGAAATTAAATGAGGATTTTTAATATTTATAGGAAATCAATATTCGAGAAATGTGTGTTGGTGCAAATATTGGCTACTGTTAATAATGTTTTAAAAAAGCTTTAAGGGAAAGAAAGATACAACATAAAATAACATTTCTGTGTTTTACATCTTTAATTACAAAACAAGAAAACTTAACACTTGAAATTGTTGCATAAATTCCCCAGTAAACCAGGCCTTACTTTATCTTCAAGGATTGGTCAATTGCATATCGTTTCACCAAGAAATCGCAAGAAAAGATTCTGTCAATCCAAATATTTTGTGATAAGTCATACAACACCCAAACATCAAACTTATTAATCAATCCCAATTGCTCTAATTTTCTCACAACTGTTAACACACTATGAGCGGGGCGGGTATTTGTACCCGTTGCGGGGTCTGCCACTTATAAGCGGGGCGGGTATTTATACCCGTTGCCACTTATATATTAGTTATCGTTTAAAATAAGTAATTTTAAGTGACACAAGGGAAAATATATATTATATAAGTGACAACGGGTAAAAATACCCGCCCCTCTCATAGTGTGTTAACTATTTAATTTTTAGGTTACTAGAAATCTAATGAGTTGTTATATAACCATCAGTATTAAATGATGCAAATATCTAATGGCTTAATTTTACATCACATTATCTTACTAGTTTCAATAAATATTCAAAATAGTAATTTATTTTAAAAGTTTGAAGCTTAAATAAAACATTTTAGTGCGTGCACAATTGATTATATGAGCATAAGAAAAAATCGAATGTACGAACCTGTAAAAGTGTCTGGCGAGCATCGGCACAATCGAAGGATCACATTATCCATTATGAAGGGTATAATATTTAGACTATTGCGGATATCACACCTCGAATGATGACATGAGAAACACCTTCGCCCTTATTTACACCTTCTCCTCTAATATAAAAATATTATAGTCATTTTTAAAATCAGCATATAATTAATACAATAAAACTATATTACATAGATTATTATAAAATGGGTAAAAATTTGAAAATATTTTCTTTTCCCGTACTGTGTTACAATAAACAAGTTCATTAAATCATAAATGAATATTAATTATATGAATTTATCATTATTAAAATGAAATATTTTTATATTTTCATAAGTTATAAATTTTAAAATTTGCAAATGATTAATAAAATAAAAAAGAAAAATGATTAAAACATCCTCCCTTGACGATTGTACAAATACTTGTACTTATATTTATCGCATTTCAAAAGTTATTTTGAATACTTGAATGGAATGTCTCTATGGAATAATTTTCCAAATTAGATTCCTGGGAGCAACACTAATTGAACAAGCTAATATTTAGCCATTCTAAGAGTAATTCCATTATCAAAGTGTCATCCGTTAATTGTCTTAATTAAAACAAAATCATCAACAGCTGAAAATAATAATAGAGTTAATTCACTTGATGAAATATATTAGACTTGAAATAAACAGTCGAAAAGCTAAAATCGTGTCTCATTCGGGAATCATAGAATTGAATGATAATAAAAAAGGATTATTTATAAATGATTTATTAATATCTAATAACTATATATATTCGAAGTTATTTCCAAGAGAGTATTTTAAAAAGGAATTTTTCAATTGATTGTATAGGTGAATTTTTTCTTGTGTTAGGCTCCGGAATATTCTGGACCATTTTTACCGACCGACGATAGTAAGGAAGGTATTGTTTTCACACCAAATTTCACATGTGGATATTTTTACATATCTCCATGAATCATGCATTTTCTTAAAAGAAAAAAGTATTTTTAGCATCATGTCTGTCCGTCCGTCAGGCCGCCGTCCTTCTGTCTGTCTATCCGTCCGTACAGATGTGTACAGCCTGAACGGCTCAATCGATTTTGATGAAATTTGGTATATTTACTTAATGCATCAGTTTTGGTGCAAATCCGGAAACCGGAAGTGGTAATATTAGCGAGCGACGATAGGAAGGGAAGGGTTATTTTCACACCAAATTTCACATGAGGAGATTTTTTTTTATATATCACCACGAATCATGCACTTTGTATTGGTTTTATCCTCTGGAAAATCATATTTATTAGTTTTTTCTTGATTTAAAATTATATGACGTCATCCAGCCATTCATGACGTCACAGCCTGGTCTTACATATATATTATAAATAAAATAAAATTAAAAATATTTATGTTCTATTCATATCTGTTTTTTATTACATTAATAGATATATTAAAATTATTTGAAATTGTTTCTGTAGCTGAAAATTAATTTACTTCAAAACGTCGGTCGGTTCGGACCTGGCCACAGGTCAACTTATTTGAGATAATTTTTGATATAATCATAATAAATATGATATATAAGATATAACATCAAGTATAGAGGTTTTAATTTAATTTTTTTTTTATAAATCTTACTTTTATCAGAAATATGTTTTTTTTAATGATAAGGTCTTTATCTCAATTTACCTCTTTGAAATTTGGAAAGAGGACTTAATATAAATAATGTAAATCGAAATTCCATTAATTATATTATATACAAATTGAATATAACGCTTTGTGAGTAATTATGTTTAAAAATTTTCAAAATTAAAAATTAAAAATTAAAAAATTTAATATCAAAAAATAATAATAAATTTAATAATAATTTTATTTATTTGTTTGATGAACAAGCCATGGGGTAGAATTGGTGAAGAAAAATTTTTGAAAAGCCTGTTTATAGAGAGATTACAATCGAAAAAAAACTATTATAAATGCTATATAAAAGGGGAAAAGTGAGTGAATTGTTTAGAAAAGGGATATTTGGAGGAATTGGTTTGCAGACATTCGAGCTCAGTGACGCAACACAGAATAGATATATAGATAGTTTTGTTTAATTCTACATCTGCTTTTATTAATTATAGAATAAAATTAGAAAATTAATTTTATTTTTAAATTTAAGAATACTCCATTCGCTAGAAAAATTCCCTTGCTGGCCCCAGGACTTGAACCCGGGATTACAAGGATGTGGGTTAACGTAGTGGCGTAAAATATTATTTAATGCTGGATGAAATTATATTAAGAATATACATATTATTATTGACAAATACTTTCATTGATTTAAAAAAAAGAGTAATTTTTATTTTAAAATTAAAAATTTTAAATAAAAAATAAATAATAATAACAAAGTGACTAAAAGATTTAGTATATACTTAAATAAAACTATGCTTCACTCCTTAGATTATTACATGATTATAATATAATATTAAATATTATCTGAAATTAAAATTTTTATAAAATTTTTAAATAAAATCTATTAATTATCATTATATTATATATTTAGTTTAATTTCAATTATCATCAATAATTTTTGAATTATAAACAAACATGAAATGTGTTTTCAAGAATTCATTTTATTTATGAAATAACAATGAAATTCAATTTTGAATTTATTAAACAAACAAGTGATTTATATATATATATATATTAGACCGGTCCTTCTGTATAATTTGAAATTTATATTTTAAAATTTGAAAAAAAATATATATAATTGCTTCTGGTGCTTGCTCTATCTGGGGTGTATGGGACGGAGTCAACCCAGCCTCCAAAATCAACATTGGGAACCTACTTGATAAAAACGAGCTCCTCTGATCAAATCAAGGTAAAGGTTGATAGGACCCGTTCTACTGATCATAGGACTTCATTGTTGCGTTGTCCTTGCGTCGGACGTACAAAAGTCAGAGGTTTTTTTTTTGGGGAGGGGGGGTGTTATATATATAAAATTGCTTCTGGTGCTTGCTGGTGTTAATCTTCTTATTCTTTCTCGGTCGTTTTTCCTTTTTGCATAAGAATTTATTTTTTTATTTTTTCCTATCATATTCTGGTTTTCCTTTTTCTAGCTGCTTTCTACTTCTTGTATTTTATTAAATTCAAATTCGTTTGCGTGTGCAAAATCGAATAAATCATTTAATAATTCCGTTTCCTTCATGAATCGTTTTGATAGAATCCATTCTTTTTCAACTTTGTCAATGTAATGTTTTTTCTATGTATTGTAATGTATGTAATCATGATAAACTAATCTAGAATTTTTTCTTAAATTTAACCTAATTATTCAAAAATTACAAAATAATACTTTTATTAATTGATTTCTTAATAAACACCATGATTTTGATGATTCTTATTAAATTATTGTCTTTTATTTATCATCACTTGGTAATAAAACCATTATATGCTTGCACTGTTGAAAATTTAAGGTATTTTCATTATTTAGATACTTATTGATTAACTAATCGAATATTTTTACATAGGAATTCAGTACATTTGAAAGAAGTTATTTTTAAAAATATATTGAATTATTCTACTTTTTTAAAATAACTTTATTTAAAATAAATTATTGTTAATATATAATTCATTAAAATATTTTAAATTAAGGTTCATTTTTCATTAATATTTTTTTTTGTTTCTATATTTGTGGGACTAATTCGAAAAAATAAAAATAAAAACCCGGCTATATATATATAGGCCAAAATTATGTTTAGTATATCTTAATTTAATATTTAGAAATTGTAGTTACTCAGGGTGTAGAACAAGAATAGTTGTGCTATAATAATAAATACAATAATAGTATTATATCTCTGAAATGATATATATAAATATATTTAGGATTATAGATTTTGATCCAATAAATAATGTTCAACTTTAATAATAAACAATCAATTTTCTGAATATAATTTAAAGAAATAAAATTGGTATTTTTATTATTATTTCACATTTATTAATAGTTTATTCAATATCAGAATTCTAATTAAAATAAATTATATAGATATTCTAACCATTAATATTGATTTTTTATTAATATTTTAAGTTAAAAAAAGATTTAAAAAAATGTCTATATGTAAACTAAGAATTCGGGTTTTAATCGATACAAGTCAGATTTTACTTTGTTGAATACGATCAAAACGGTATAATTAAAATATAAATATAGTAAATACAGAATTTATTTAAAAATTATTTTATTGATTTTTTTTTATATTTTTAATTTTAATTTTGATTAAAATAACCCAAATGATTTAATTAGAGCCGATTAAATCCATTAAAGTCCATTCATTAAATTTATCCACGAAATGTAACAATTTTTAAACCGTAGTTATGTTTAGATTTTAATTACCTGGGACACCGATCTTTCGCTCGACCCTTTAAAAAATATTGATATACAATTCTTTAATTATTTATTACAATTATTAAATGTTACAACATTGCATATATCAATCTGATTAAAATAAGTGGAACTTGGGGTCCTCAATAATAATACCTTGTTCACTGAGCCACCACTCGGTCAATAAAAAAAAGATTCTTTATTACCGGATTTGGCTGGTACTATTAATACCTATTCACCGAGTCACCGTTCAAATAATATAAATAATATAAAGAACTTGAATGACTAATAAAACATATACTCCTTAAACGTATGTATTAATTCACTGAAAGACAGAAAAGTAGACCTGTTGATATAAAATATATATATTTTCGTAAATTTGATTTATTTATATGTAAATATAGATAAAAAGGTTTTTCTCTGCACATTGTTGTGAATTTAAAATTTTTGCATATCTTCATTTTTGCATATGGATATAATATAAGTAAATATTTTAAAATTTATTTTAAGTATAGATATATATCTCACAGGCGGTGGCTATGACATCACATATATACATTTAAATTAAGAAAAAACTAATGAAGATGATTTTTTCCAGAGATGTGATCAATAAAACTCAATTTTTCTTTATAAATACTATCTCTGGTGTGAATTTCAAAAAAATCGATAGACCTGTTTCTGAGAACCCATTTACATATATACAAACAAACAAACAATTTTAGCTATCATAATTAGATTAGATAAAGGAAATCTGATAATATATTAAAATATAGTAATATAGTAATAATAAATAATATAATAATAATAATAAATAATATAGTAATAATAAATAAAACTATAATAATACTATAAAATTTATAATTTATTTATTTTGAGGTTAATTGAAAATATTTAAATAATTTGAAAAAATAACTGGAACTGTAGAGTTCTTGATCATTGTGAAATTAGTAATAAGTTACATTCTAGTACCTTTAATAAAATCATAAAAATAGGTTGTTGAAAAAAATAAAATTAATATTGATTAGATAGATTATAATTTTCTTATCAATGATTTATTTTCTTTTACAGTTTGGGCTCAATATTAATTCCGTGACAATTTAAAACAGAGACAATTCCATTGAAGAAAATACGAATCACAGCATCACATCAACCAGGTAACCTCCCAATTACATATAATTCTAAACAAAAGTAATTAATTAAAACAAAAAAGTAATACTTAATTTGAAAATTTGATAAAAATGTTTTTTTTTAATTAATAATTTAAAAATCAAGCCTACAATGAAATGATTTAATTTTTACTTTGAAAAAAATTATATTTTTGAAAACATTTTTAATATAATTAATTATAATAAATTTCAAAGGTAAAATAAAATAAAAAAAAATTCAAACGATGTATTTATTTATATACCAACGTCGAGATTGTAAAGATTTTTTTTATATTTGACATAAATTTAAATAATTTATTTTTAAATTTAGATATTTTAAAAATGTTTTTTTTTGCTACTAATTAATTAATATTAATGGATACCAGAAAATCTAAACCAATAATTGGAAAAAATTAAATGGAACCAAGTATTGTATTTACAATACTCTTTCTCTTAGAAATTTTAATATTATATTTTAATTTGCCATTCAATTAATCTCCATTTCTTCCATTAATATTTATTTATTAAATATTAATATATACATTTCTTAGTTCAATTTTTCCAATTTCCCATTACAAAAGAGAAATATCTATTTTTCTTCTTCTTTTTCTTCACCTCTTTTTAGATGTACAGAGAATATATTTATTTTATATGTATTATATGGCTTCCATTTTGAAAATCAAACACAATTTTATTTTACAATCGTCAGTTTGCTAAAAATATTCTTGCATATTAGAAGGGCTTTTCCTTTCCTAACAGTCACTCCCTAAGGGCAGTTAGTCCTCCCTTCACTGTAGAATAGTATTTGGCCAGTGGAAAGAATAATTCTAAATGAAATAAATTCAGAGCGAACATTTCGTTTCATTAGAATATTAAATATGCAAATATTAACAATGTCATTGTGTTCTAAAGGCTAATCATCATTTACCGAGGAAAAATAATATTATACTATTTTCTTATTTTCTTAACGCAAAATATCAAATGAAATAATATTATGGAAGTAAAAATGGGATAAAGATAATGTTGTACACCTGGATATTGAATAGGAGAGTGGGGGTTGAAATTTACTGATAACGATAATGTAGGGTACATACTAGTCATTGGTTAATAGGGTATGAATTTGATAGTACAGGGTGTAACAAGAGGAATCTTTTTATTATTTGTTTAAATACTTATTTATACACTCTTATATAAAAAATTAAATTTTTAGTAAGTATTTAGTGTTGATCTTATTTTAAAGATGAAATTTTCTAAAAAATTATATACATTTGAGGTATGTGACCCAAATCATATTAAATATTATTAAAATCCTATTTATAATTTTAATTTTTGAATATTTTAAATTCCTAAATATTAATTATTAAGAACATTTAAAAAACTTCAATGGGTTGTAATCATTGTCAAATTTTATATTTAACTTTAGAAGGTCTTAAAGTTTATTTTAATTTTTAAATTTAAATATTATATTATTATATGCATATCTAGATCATTTTCATATTTAAATTAATCTAATATATCATATATATAAATTAAGATTAATACTATATTATGTGAAATTTAGAGAGATCGCGTTTTTCACAATTTTTGTAAGATTTTCAAAACAAAAAAATATATAATAGTAGTAATAATAAATCTAAATTAAAAATAAATATTTCTATATTGTCATATCTGAATTCGCTACTCTTAGATTTGAATTAATTAAAAAATACCATCTTCTTGAAAACTTTAATATTAAACATTAAAAATTTAATTTTAACCAAAAATTTAAAAAATATATCTGATATTCATAATTAATACGTATTATATGTGTAAATATAGTTACGAAATTTCGATTTGATCTTTATAGGGGAAGAGAGGGACCATTATTATTATAAATATCTTGTAAATAAAACAAAAAAATTATAAATAATAATAATAATATTGTTTTTTCAATATAATTTTGTCTTTTTTAAGCTTAAGCTCGATTTAGTATAGCCTCCTTTTAGATGCTTGGAACATAATATTCCTACACATTTTATTCTAACTCTAATTTTTCATACTTAATATTATACAAAAAAAAATTAAACAATATATATATATATACCAAAATCTTTTAAATAAGTATTGTAATAGAGATATGATTTTATGTTTTTTATTTTTTAAATATTCTGATACCTATTAAATTCATTTAGTTTAATTAAAAAAATAAATTAAAATATATTTTCCTAAAAATGATTTGTCTTTAGACAGTGTTTAGGTAAATTTGTTTCTTCCTTTATAAAAATTAATACAAAAAGGTTTAAAAATTAAATATAATTAATTAAATATATAATATAATTAATTACAATTTTTTTCTTTTTATTTGGAAAGAAATGTTAATGAATATTTTATCATACATATATAATAATTAACAAAAGCAATTGATTTCTAATTTTGTAGATTCATAAGAAATATACTTATTTTATTTTAAAATTTTTTTGAGAATGTTTAAATTTTTTTTCTGTTTTATGGAGAAAAAAATTGACTATTAATTAATTTAATTTTTTCTATCCTATAGTCCTTGTCAATAATTAGTCTAGTTAATGGCACTCGTCGATCTGAATGATTGGAATGGCTATTTTGACTTATTTATAAATCTAGCCAAGTTTGCTTAAAATTTGCTAGCATTTGCATTAGAGGGGGTGGGGGTAGTAAGGGGGTTTTGGGGAGGTTCAGGGCGGGTCTCTGACCAATCAGAGATTCCTGATTTGTCACCTGTCACCTGGTGGGGGCGTTTTCTCTAGCCAATCAGTGTAAAGCCACGCCTCTGATGAGGAGAGTGACGCCCGCCCAGGGAAGGGGGACGCCCTCTACAGGAGGGGACCGGGAAACACGCATGCCCCGCGTCCCACTCATGCAAATAGAACAACTATTCATTGCATTTATTTGTTAATCATAATAAGTTAGAAAATAAAAATAAATAAATAAAATATACAATTCCTCGATATAGGATAGAAGAAATATTGGATTCATTTCTTTAGAGCAGGCATGCTTTGTAGTAGGAATGGAAAAAAAAAAAAAGAATAAAAAAGTTGGTACAAAGTGTAACCGTTGGGCGGCGTGAGATTCGCCTTTGCCCTTGGAAGATGCGGCGCCTTGTAAAAGGCGGGGGTGGCGAGCGTCGTTTTACCCCTCCAACGCGGGCGCACTGCTCCCCGTCAGTCTCAGGCAGACGTTGGACTCGCCAACATCCGTGCTCTATTGACGTCACCCACGACCGCTCTCTTTGATTCTATACTATCGGGGTAATCTATACCGTTTCATAAACAACTTCGACAGCCATAGAAACAGTGACTATTCGTGAACTGTGACAACCAGAGGCTCATCCCTCTTTTTCCCTTTCACAAACATAAAAACTAATTTAAAATAATAATAATAATAATAATAATAAATAATATTATTAATAATAAACCTTGTTTTTTAGTAAACTAACAAAAAAAAAATAATAATAATCAAGAAAGTGACATTTCTCTCTGCACTTTCTAATCCTTAAAACTTTAATCATCCCCTACCCGACCACCCACCCACCCACCCATTCACCCATCCACTCAATCTTACAAAAGAAGATAGCAAATCTATCTATTCTCGGTAAGTTTTCAATTTTCAACGAAAGAATCAATACCTTAAATGTGGAAGAGGTGGAGGAAGAAGGGGGGAGTTAGAAAGAGAGAACGAGGCCGCCGGGCCCTTCCAATGAAAACCACCACCAAAAGAGAGTGAGTGAGAGAGAGAGAGAGAGTTGGCGTAATTAAACTCCCTCTATTCATCCCCCTTGTATTAATAAATGTGTAGCCGGTTTCCCTTTTCTTCGATCGATCTCTCTCGTTCTCTCTCTCTCTCTCTCTCTTTATCTTTCACTCACTCACTCACTCACTCTTTGGGCGTTATTAGATTTTAGCCCCCGAGAATCGTTTTGACAAGTTATAAGATTGCATCCCAACCCTCTCCTCCCATCCCATATACTATCCGCTTTTTCTTTCATCCCCCATTCATCATAAATGCTTAATAAAAGTGGCGCCTGAGACGCACGTGGAAGTTAACGCGTGCGTGCGCGCGCACAGAAATAACCTGCCCTACCGTCTGTCCAATCATGTCATCATTGGAAACACATGGCAATTTGGTCACAAACACCCCCCCCCCTCTTCCCACCAACTTTCAACTTCTCTACATCCGTCTAATCTAACAATTTATATGTTGTTTAATTTTAGTGAATTGAATTATATTTAAAAAATAAAAATTATATTTTTTTATTTAAAATTTTATTTAGCATTAAAATCCATTCCTTTTTTGGCATATTTTATTACTAAAGAAATCAAATAAATTTTTCTTCATTTAATATATATATAGCATATAAAATATCATTATTAACTAATTTATGTGTGAATATAATTTTCGACATAGTCTGAATTATTTGAAATTGAATTTTTATATTTATTTTATTCATTTTCTAAATTCATAATTAATTTTGAAAATATAAAGATTTACAAAATGTATAATAGAAATGTAACGTTTACAAAAAAAAAAAAGAAATTCACAAGCAAGTATATATCTATGAAAATTAATAAGTTTTCTAAAAAAAAATTGAACTTAATCAATTACATTCACATATCAAAAATCTATAATAAAAAAATAATAATAAAAAAAATAAAATAAATATCTATATTAGAATTTCATAATTAATTTTATATAAGACTTTAAACTAAGGTATAAATTTATTTATTGTGTTATAATATAATAATTTTTGAAACCCCAGTCAAAAGAAATTCTAGGCTAATCATTATATTTTTTTTACTGACATTACAAATTATAAATAGGTATACTTTATAAAGCAGTACTGTTATAACTGATTAAATGTAAAATTTGCTGAATTTAAATTGCCTACAAAAATTTATATTTTTGATCAAACAATAAATTAGATATATTTGATTAAAATTAATTTTTTTTTAATTACGGATATTTCATTGTTTTAATTTATTTCTAACAATAAGAAATAGTTAAATTTTAAATTTATTTAAATATAAGTATTACAGGTTTTTCTACTCCTTTATTTCTAAAATTTTATATACTTCCAACATTAAAACGTGTATTTCTCGGTTCACAATTTTTTGGTCTATCATGTAAACTTTTTTTCAATATATTTCAATAAATTAGTATTCATAGCCACATATATATAAAACCGACAATTCGGATCTTGCAATTGCTATAAAATCACAAGCAGAGATATATATTTAATCTTTACTCTTATAATATTTATATTTAGACCAGGTAGAAGATATATGTATATATATATATATGATATAAAGTGGTAAAGTTAAAATTGATTATTTAAATAAGAAAGTATAATAATATTTGTATGCTGTATGGTATGGTAAAACAATATTATTTATTACTTATCCTGAAGTACGCCTTCAGCTGTGTTCATTTCTATCCAGGGGAGTTTTATCCAGCAGGAACCTCTCTTATATATTGCATTTAAATACCTTATCTTCGTTATCGATAGTCTAGTTATTCTAGAATGTCACTTTGTCATTTTAACATTTTTTTGAATAATTTTAATTTCTAGTACAAAATTTTCTTAGTTTGTAATTTTAAGACTTACAATATTTGAATTAAGATTAAATTGAATTGAAAATTGAATATTCTTCTATTCTTGTAATAGATAGCCAGCCATTTTTAAAAATATTTTGAGAAGGGAATTTTTGAGATTCTGTGTTAAAATCTGTGTGACCTCAATTCAATGTTGGTATTTTGAGTTTTATGGATGGGTGATCTTTGACTTAATCAGTTCTGAACCCCTAAAGAGTCCTCGTCATAAACAATGACACCAACACACATCTGGATCATACCACAGTCCTTTATCAACTTTGATATAAATTATAATTATTAAAATATATAAATTATAGGTTTGTTCAAAAATACTTATAATTTTAATAATTTTATTTTAGAATTTGTATTATATTGAAATTATCTATATGGTCGAATTATTTTATACATATAAACAAGAGAGATGTAATAGTGAAATAAAATGATTAAAAATACTATAAGGGCATATAATGATACTACTGAACTTGAAAAAATACTTGGTAGCTTCAACCTGATTCCATCCCTGAACCCGCTATATTCAAGTCCAATCATTTCTTAATTTTCTTCATCTACTACCATTTATTTTTCCCTCAATTAACTTTTAACAAATCTTTCTTCACCTATTCAAACCACCAACAGCGATATCCCAACTTCTTTATTTTTAATTATTTATTTTCTAACTATCTTAAAGTTGGAAAGGTCTGTATTCTTCGTCATATGTGTGTGACTTTTGAATACTCCCCCTCCCACCCTAATCTTTTAGGTCTTTTCATATTCTATATATATCCGGAGAGTATTATGTTATGTAATATATAATATATACCATATAAAGCGACTTTCTAATTTGTTAGAAAGAGAATGGAACGCTCCTGATTAAAATTAGCAAATAAAGATTTTAATTTACTTTTTTAATCATAGAAAGGAATAATAAAATCCAACCGAAAACACATTTCATTAAAGCAAAAAAAAAAAAAAAACTCTCATTATTATATTTTAATTAAATCCTTTTTTTACTTTCGTCTCCTAAAGTTATATAGGATATACAAAAGAACGAAGAAGGTTTGTTTTATAGGCAAAACATGGAAATGATGATGATGATTATAATTCCAACCCCCTATTAGATTTTTATCAAAAATAAATGTTATTATTATTATTATTATTTTTTTATTGAAAAATTTCAACATCAGGGTTAACAAAAAAAAAGAGATGAAAGTATTATACATACCTATATATTTTAGATACAGTAGATATTGTATATAAAAAGATTCAAAACTATAATTTGTTATTTCTAATTAAAACCAGACGAGCACGACAAATAATAATAACAACAACAACAACAAAATCATTTAATTTTAATTCGTCAATTATAAAAATGGGTCTTTTTTAAATCCCGTTTTTCTTTAAGAAATAATTAACTTTCGAGATGATTATCTCCCCTTCATAGATAATTCATTGATGATGTATTTAATCATATATAAATATAAACTTTTAATGAATCATTTTCAAAAAACCAATTTCACAAGATAGAACGATGCTCTATATTAAAAAAATAATAATAATAGTATTAAAAAATAATTAAATTCATTTTTATTTAATTAATAATTTTTAATTTCAAACATAACTATATATAGAACTAGAAAATGAAATAAATAAATTTTATCTATAAATCACTTAAATATCATTTTTTTAAATATTCTTGTGTATCAAAAACGAATATATGTATAGACATATTTCGAAATGTTATTTAACGTTTCATATATTTTTAACATAAATGTATATTTTAAGAATGAAGGCGCTATATGGTGGGAGGTAGCGAAGCTCTCTTACATTCTCGTGATCCCGGGTTCAAATCTCGGGCCTGGTAAGGGAATTTCTCTAGCTAGGGTGAATGGGACGGAGTCAACCCAGCCTCCGGGATCAATATTGGGAAAACTACTTGATAGCGCCACCGATCAAGAAAATCAAGGTAAAGGTTGATAGGACCCGTTCTACTGATCATAGGACACCTCATTGATATAACCGACATGATAGGCGTTGACTTTGCGTAGGACGTACAAAAGTCAGAGGTTTTTTTTTATTTTAAGAATAAATTTACCCCCTGTAGAGCGTCTTCGTGGTATAATATATAGTAGTTGATTGAATTTTAAATTTAATTTAATTGAAAACTTATGAATTCATAATAATAAATATTTCTATATACTAAATTTAAAATTTCTAAAAAAATTTACAATAATATAAAACATTTTCATATGTGAGGAATTAATAGATAAAAAAAATAATATAATTTCAAATAAAATTATTACAATTTGTATTTTTGACTTTCATAAAGATTTACATTTACTATGATTATTCCAAATATTATTTTTATACTGATCAAAGAACACTTTTACTTCATTTAAGCGATAATCGACGTTATAACACTGTCCTTTCGTAAGATGTACATATATACAAAAGTCAGAGGTTTTTTTAAACGTTTAGAAGTAATATATTATATCTTGAATAAGAGATGTAATGAAATTCCTATATTGTGAAAAATACAAAAGTACTTAAAATATTATTAAAGTTAATTTTAATCCTATTGGCTTTCAATAATTCTAAATGAATAGAAAGCAAAAATTCCAAAGCTTTCTTTGAATTCTTCAATTTCATCAAGAGTTAAAATATAAAATTTTAAATTCTAAATAATAAACAGACAAAACCAAACCTAGGACAGATAATTTTAATAATAAACATTTTTTTATATAATAAATCAGTATTTTCATAATTATAAATTAAAAAGAGAACTTGATTTATGAATTACTAAGCAGAGAAGTCGATAATCATCACTTAGCTGATGAACTTGTGCTATAAAACAAGTTGATACTCAACTACGATCTGAACTTCTCTGAAATCTATAGGATAATAAAAAATAATACAAAAGAAAACCATATTCCAATCTTTATGCCAGTATCACTTATACTGTTTTACAATTCTTTCCTTTTCTTATTTTCTAAACTATTAAAATAAATTAAAATATTATTTTAAGTAGAATTTATAAAATATGATCAATTATTATGGATAAAAGATATTAAGTTCTAAAAATATTTTTCAATACTACAAATATAATTTCATATTTCAATTAATTTTTAATTCAAACTGAAAGATATATAACTATTTCTATCTTGAGCCTCTTCCATCCGATCATCATTCTCTTCTAATTTCTACTCGGATAAGTTAGTGCATTATTATATATATAATAAAATACCTAGACATATAATTTAGTATAATAAAACGACTTGTATCGCTCAAGAAGCATTAGAAGTTATTTTTTCTTAAAAACTATAGATTATACATACATATATTATATATCTATATTTTTATATAATTGTTATACTTATATAATTTTAAATCATCTTGCTTTTAATTAGATTTAATATGAAAATGAAATGTGATCAAATTAAATTTTTAATAAATAACAAATTAATATTTTTTTCCATTTTTTTTTTTTATTTAATGAGAAGTTTTTAAAAACTCAATATGGACCAATGAAATTAATGAATTGTTCCGAAACATCGAATTGTCCTTGACTCAACTGTATTTATGTCAGATTTACTTTAAAAGGTTCGTAAATCTTATAACGGTCAAGAAATAAAAAAAATATAAAAAAGTCAGTCATTAATTGTTAGAAGGATTCTTGGCTCCTTACAGCTCCTTAATTTATATTCAAATTATACTCATTTTATAAGTTGTTTTTTACTAAATGATTCATTCATACTAAACATTATATACATATATATAGAGAGAGAAAAATATGACTAGTGACCTTCTGTCTATACAAATTTCAATTTAAAAATACATTAACTTACGAAATAACAGAATTAAAATAAATAAATAAATGACTACGTAATGTAAATGGTAGTTTAGAAAGGATTTAAGTATTACTTATATACTTTTTAAAAACAAATCATAATATAATATTTTTTATTAAAGATTAATAAATTACTTATTTAAATTTTACTTAGTAGTTGTCTTAAAAAAAAATAAATTAAAAATACTAGAAGTAGTAGATTGTTTTTAAATCTTTAAAATAATTTTTTTTAAATAATAAAAAAAATTTAACTAAAAATGATTATATGTAAGGCTTGAAAGCTTGGATGTAGTTAGCATGTACATCCCTCCTCCCGACCCTAAATTGATTTAATTCTACCATTCACATTATCTCGTATCATCTTTTAATTTGTATGTTTAATGCCTACTCTTTCTCAACCCACCGTTTGTTTCTCAGTAAGAAAAATATTTATTAACCTTTCCTCTCTCTCATTCATTTAAACTACGTTAGATTTTAAATTATTTATGAAAAAGTAATCTCTGAATTTTGAACATCTTATAAAATGATAAAGTCTATCAAATCGGTTGCCTCCTAAGTGGGGTAAATGTATTGTATGATCAGTACAACGAAACCTCTCAACCTTAATCTAGATTTTCTTAATCGGATGATGCTACTTCTTAATTCAAGTAGCTTCACTATTTTGATAATTTAGACTCGTATCAGATCCAAGTAAAGAATATTTCCCTTTCTAGGCCTAAAAATCGATTCCGAGTTCAGAATCTAACCTTAAGTAGTTGCTGCCCACCAAACATACCTGTGAAACCTTTAAAATTATATATACAACTTTGCTTAAATTAAATATATCTAATAATAATATTTAAATTTAAAAAAATAAATTAATTTTGAAAGAAAGAACATAATAATAAAATGTATTTTCTAAATATTTTTCATTAATTTTTTTTGATAATTTTTGATTTAAAAAAAAAATATATTTCAATAATAATTGTTTATTTGTTCTTTTTCAAATAAAATGAGCTGCCACTTCCCTCTATAGGCATAACTTAGAATAAATAAAAAAATCATTTTTTTCTTATATATATATATTACACACTCCGGTCCCTACCCACTTACCTTATCCTTCCACTCCCCATACCTCACTTTCACTACTCTCTTCAAAATTAAATATTAAATTGTTAATATTTAAGTTTTTTTTTCAAAATTGATAAATAAATAAATAAAAAAGTCAACGGACAGAAATGAATAATTTAATTCAATCAATTTGAAAGGACATAAAAACGACGTCGGCGACATTGAATTGGTGAGAGGGAGGATGGTGGTGGTGCGTGGTGCTTGAGAAAGGAGGAGGTGGATAAGAAGGAAAATGCTGGTAGTGGGGAGAAAAAGGACGACGGGGGAAGAAGTTTGGTCTAAAAATTCGAAAAGCAGCAGACAGACACCGACCTTTGCTCCTCAATCTTCCAATGCGTTGTTGTTGTTGTTGTTGTTGTTTTCTTATTCTTTCTAATTTTTTTCTTTCATTTTTGTTTTTGTTTTCTAAAAGGCATTATTTTTATAGAGGACAATTGATTCGCTTTTCTCTCAGGGACCAGTTTTTTTTTTCTGAAAGACAGACAGACGGATGAGTAGCAAACGATATTTATTTATTTTTTGCACAATCAATTTCGTTGTTTCAGATCTTACCTCAAACGTTAACAATCAATTTCATCGTCTGCTTATTTATATTCATTCAATATCCCAATTGCTATTAAAATTACATTCATTCATTTTTTTTTAAGAATTTCTTTCTTTTTGTATTTTGTAACAAGTAATGTAATTATTTTCATCCAAATGAATTTCCGAAATATTCACTTTTTAATTAACTTTAATTTTGGGATTATCTTACCCTCCAGAACACAACAACATAAAAATATCATAAATGGATTTCTAAGATCTCAATATAAACAATCTGGAGTGTCTCCACTCGACTATCTCGCAAATTTGAATTGGATTAAATAACATATATTATATTTAAATTAAATTTAATTAATTATAAATTAAAATAAATAAATAATATTTATTAAACCAGCGCGTGTTTGGCTCTTTGTTGGCGCGTGATTTGCAGTGTTAAAAAATTAATTCCGGTACTTTCAGCAATTTAATCAAGTGAAAAACTATAAAACATATATCTTTATTTTTACGGTCAGTTTAGAGGGAAAAAAATGAAAACGTTGTAGGTAATGGTCCTCTTCTAAATGAGCTCCATTTCTCAAAAGTTGATAGAAAACTACGAATTTTGAATTGCCCGTGTACCAAATTTCATGATTCTAGCCAAACCGTTTTTGTGTAATCTTGTCTACATACACACATACATACACACACATGCACACATACATTTTTAGTCAACCTTAGTGAAAATGTCACAGGGACCTTCAAAACGTATAAAACATCAAAATCTCGTCATCGAAAATTTTCGTGATCGCAATACTAGCTCTGGCGAGATAGTAAAAAATGAATTTGGAAAATTAAAAAAACAAACTATTATAATTATTTTTTTGATCTTATTTTTTTTTTTTATAAATTGAATTCTTGTTTTAAGATGTCATGGCAATTAAATTGGTATCTTTGGTGTCCGATAAGCATTGGTTAATAAATCTAATTTCCCTTGACGGTAGACAATCGAGGTGATTCACACCTGTTGTGTCCCGTCGTAAATCGTATCCTTCCCACCATCGTCCAAGAGAAATAAATACCCTTCTCTCTCTCTCTCTCACCCGCACTCTCGCTTTGCTCCTTTTAAAAAAATGAATAACAAACCCTAAAATCTCGACATGACAATTAATTGAACTCCCTGATTCATTTCTAATATATAAAGACATCTTTCATGTAATTCTATACTCATTTAAAAGATTTTTTTTTTGCTTTCGATTTTCATCCTTAAAGTGTACTCCTCTCTTTTTCCTTTCTCTCTCCCTCCCTTCCTTTCTCTCTACTTTCCATGGGTCAAATAGCTACATCCAATAGGGCAGTAATGGATATTGCCTTAGACTTGAGGGAGCTTAAAGATAAATTAAAAGCGTGGCGACATTTTCAAAAGCTTTTCGTTTTCTAAATAACATATATAGTATAGATTGTATGTGTGGGCAATTTCAATCGCCATAGTCCCTATTTAAGCGGTTTTCAGCCTCCCTGATGAAATGCATTAGATATTTATGTATACTGAATGGAAACGGTCTTTGTATAATTCCAAATTGCTATATTGTTGTTGATATAAGGGAATGGGGACAGGAAAGGATAGAATTTGGCCCATCTCCAAAGTGAGCAGTCCACATTCGAAATATAGACACTATTATCCATATCATCTCATTTAATATATATATATATATATATATTATAACTTCTATTTTGGTCTAATTTCTTAAAATTCACTCTATAAATGTTTTTTTTATCTTTTTATATAATATGAAATAGATAAAAATAAATATTTATATATAAATGTTATATTTTATTAGTAAGTATAGAAATTTAAAATTTGATATGGTTTTTATAGTTATAGCATGGTTTATTAAATTGACTAGTGTTTATTTATATTTAATTAATAGTTATAACATTGTAAGTATGAATATCAATGGAATAATTTATTGAAATAAGAGACATATTAAAGTTTCCAATGTTATTTACTATTAAATCACATTTAAAGTCAAATAATCATGACTATAAATATAAATTTAAAAGATTTCTAAAAAAAAATATAAGATATATTATTATATTATTATAAGTATATTGTTAACCATAAATCTGTAGAAAAACTATAAAAAAACAATTATAGTAAAATTGAACAAAAAATATTTTAGTGAATGTGCAGATAAACTATACTTTTATGTATAAATTTAAATTTTAAGAATTAGTTTCAAATTGAATTCTTCATTATTTTTTAATTATTTAATAATAAAGTATTTAATTCATTATATAAAAATAAAATATATGGAAACTATAGAATCAATTTAATTGATTTTGTTATTGATAATGAAAAATATTCTTAGTCAATATGTTACTATATCAGAAAATAAACCCTGCTTGACGGATGTTTTTAGAATTTAATAATATAAATCTAATAGAATTTTGCCTATTTTATAACAAATTTAACATTCATACTCAAATATATAATTATCCTTTTTCTGAAAATTATAAAATTATAAATTATAATTATATGAAATTTAAAATTTAATTGTAATAATAAATAAAATATAATATGTATTTTAGTTTCAATATTTCTCAACTTTATTAACACAAGAGAGACAAATAGACATACACCGGCATCATTATAAAATACAATTAAATTATATTGTGTACGCAGTGTGGAAGGAAACACGCTTAACTCTCAACCCGGGTTGAATTCCCGGCATTGGTAAGATAATTTCTCTATCTGGGATCTATGGAGTCCACACAGTCTCCGGGATCAAAATTGAGAACTTACTTGAAATAAGAAAAATCCGAAAAAGAAAATCAAGTAAGAGGTTGAGAGGACCCGTTGTACTGATCATAGAATACCTTTACCCCTTTTTTTCAAAGAAATTAAATATTTTACTTTAAATACAATTTCTATTCCCTTCATATGATAATGTTATTAAGAGTAATCGTTTTTTTTTTTTCAATTTAATACTAGTGGTAAATAATTTATTTTATTCTCTTCGACAATGAAATATTCTTTATAAGCTAGAGTTATGTTGTTTTATTGTTTTTTGTTGTTCAAAATTCGTATCATTTGATTGATTGATCCCTTCTCTACTTATTAATATTTTCAATTAACTGATTGTGGTGGTTACTAGAGGGTGGAATGTGCTGGGGAGGAATAATCAAAAAAAAAAAATACATAAATAAAATAACCTCCACGGATTAGTATATAGATATATTGTTTCGAGTGGTTAGCAGAATTGCTGAACAATTTCGTAACCATCTATCAGATCGAGGCTGATTAACCTCCTACTGTTATGATGGGGCGAGGAGGGAGGGTAGCTATCTTACTAATCAATCGAAATTCTCACACAGGCTAATAACATTCATGTATTTGTATACTCGGTATGAATTTTTCAAAAAAAAAAAAAAAAAACGTAATAGAGGAATGGAGTGGTGGAATTTATTCATTTTTCACCGACCAGCTGCGCAACATCCCCACCAAAGTTGATCCCACCCTTAGGCAGCACACAAATTATTAATGTCCGTGTGTTGCTAAGATTAGTGAGGGAGCTGGATGGGAAAATGAATCGGCCCATATATTTATTACCCACAATATATGCTACTATTTTATATGGATAAAATTTACGTACATTATATATGTATCAATATATTATTTTTAATGAACAGAAATTAAAATTTTTATTATATTAATAGTTCAAAAGAATTGAATTTATGTAATTTTAAATTTATTAAAAACAGTATAAATTCTTGAAAAAAAAAAAAAAACTCAAATATTTCTTTTAAATATTAAATTTTAAAATTTAAAATAATGATTTTTCAGGTTTTTTTTTTAATTCAATAAATTTAATTTTAATTAAATTTTCGCAAAAAAATTGATGAAAAAGAGGGAGAGAGAGAGAAATATATGTAAAGTCAAGAAAAAAGAAGTAAACATGAAGAAAGCACAATCTTCAATTTTGAAATTATTTTTAGTTCATTTTTATTTAATTTAATATATATTTATTATTTTCTTCATTCAAATTTCTAAATATTTCCGATCCTACGAAGACATGGTTTAGGAATTATTATAATAGGTTATTCGAAAAGTAATTTTTTTTTAAGTGAAAATGAAAGACAATTTTCATATAATGAATAAATATTTTCTGGAAAAAACTTTTTTGACTTTATCATTTATCGTCCAAAAAATATACTAATGCCTTTATCGTGTATTTGTCAACTTCAACTGATCTTCCATTATGTGGTGCATCTTCGACATCAAAATTTCGGGTTAAAATTTTACAAACCAGTTCTCGCAATGGTATACTGTCAACTCATCATTTCCATACGCATTGGTTAAATTTTTCCTGCATTGAATAGCATTTTTAACTTTTCTATAGTAAAAAAGTAAAATATGATTTAAAAGCTGCCTTTTGTTCTCGATATTTAAAAGGTCACCAACCAAAAACTATTCCGTAGATTCAATTGAGTTTTTTCACACACATCCCTTGTTATAGCTCTTAAAAAAATTGAATAATTATGTGACTTAAGTGTGAAGTTGAGTTCGAAAAAATACAATTAAATATTATTTTAAATTATATTTTTTTTTAATATAGACTGAACAATGAAATATATAGGAATCAAAATACAATTGTAAAAATATATAATGATTTAAATGTTTATTATTAAATAATTTGATCTATGAGAAATTAACATTGGGTTGTCACAAACTATATTATAAAAAAATATTTATATTTATTTTTATATTAAAACGTGTAAAATTTATCATTCTTTATAGTTTAAACCAGAAATTATCAAAAAATTAAATTAACTTAAAATAAATAATAATTAATGTTTCATTTATTCTACTTTATATACATTTTAGAATGAAATATATATTATGGTGTAGGAAGATAGTTTTGTCTATTATTACAAATTTTTTTTTTTTTGTATTTCGCCTATTTATTCAAATGGAAATTTAATAGGATGAAGAGGTAGGCATACGGATAGTAATCAGCAGGTATCAGGGATGGAGGAGGAGGAGGAAAGTGCTGCGTCAGCTTGTCTGTCCGTCTGTGTATTGTAGAGACTGCACTACTAACAAGCATTCATACAAAAACTCACACATCCACAGGACCACCTTGTATATATATAAATGCTTACCTCGATACACACACCATCTGGGTTAAAAAAAATTCTATTAATTAGCGTCAGGTGCGAACAGTGCGTCACTCAATAGGTAGCACAAAAACTGACTACTGATCCAAGAAAAGCGGTCTTAAAATGAATAAGAAAAAGAAAGAGAGAGAGAAAGAGATTTTATCGTAGGGCCATCTTAGCTAATGGAACACTAATCCTCATACACGCCTACATTTAAAGTGTAGCTCCAGAAGTCAAAACATCAATTGAAAACGAGTAGCAAATCCTCTTTAACTTAATTCTATAAATAAATTAATAAATAACAATTTAAAAAAAAATAATAAATATATATTTTAATTGTATTTATTTATTGAAAAATTGAAATTAAATTTACAATCGAGAGTGGTATATGTCAGGGGTGGCCACACTTGGTGATACTTAGAGCAATGAAAAATCGAAATTGTTTAAGAGTCAAATCGGAAAAAAATTTTATTTTTGAGAGGGGGGTTTGTATTCACAAAATTAAAAATTACAAATACGTGCCCAATTAAAATACCTAATTATATTAATATTAAGTCGTACGCCCCGCATGCAATAGTTCTGCTGTTGCTATTGTAATAAAGTAATCAGAGTTGGGATAGATCTGATACATTTTACAACAAAATTTTTAAAACTTTCAGAAATAACTAAATTTCAAATTTTCTTTAATTAATTATATGTAAATAAGTATGTGTCATGACGTAACCTGTTTCCAGTTTAATATATGTAAATTCTAAATTTTGACAACTTTAAATTTTTTAATTGAGCCACAATAATCTCAAAAGCAGCCACGGTTTGGCCCCCGTTGGTATATGTTATTAAGTAGTAAAAGGGGTTATTTTATCAAAATATTGTATGGTATGGGTATGAAGCGTAGACCAAGACATTAAGGGACGAGCATAATCTTTGAGCATTTGAAAATATATACTCAGTAGAATTTATCGTATGAAGAAAATTGATTGGCTCACAGGTGGTTCGAATGAGTGAAGAAAGATTTTAAAGATACACTCGTCTAACAATATTAAAATTATAATTATAATGATAATTAGGGATTTGGGTGGTGAGAGTAGAAATTGTTTTAGAGATGGTTTAGAATAGAGATAATTGGAGAAAGTGGCTGCGCTGCAGTCATGAATTATGAAGTTCATTAGCGCCATTGATAGTAATTAATCATTTTGTTTTCTTTATTTGAGATCATTTTTTATAAATACGATCAACTAATGCTTAATTGTGATTTTATGTAAAAAACACTTAGTTAATATTTTTATGGATATATGTACCTCTAAAAATTTCTATATCTATTTAATTTAAATATAATATTAATTAATAATATTAATATTTCATTGTTTTTTCAAATTACTTATTTTAAATAATTAATATCTCAATTTTATAGAAATAAATAAATTTATAAAAAAAATTTTCTAGACAGAACATTTTAATAAGGAATATGAATTTCCGCAATTAGATAAAGGTATAATTTTTTTTCAAAATAATCAAATATTTATCTTATATTCCTCTATCTGAACATAGGCTATAAACTTTATTAATATCTAATAACCGCAGAAATTAATTTTTTAATATTTATATAATGCTCCGTGTTGTTCGTCCAAGAGTCTTGAGTGGCTTACCGACCAAGCGGATTCATTTTACACAATGAATTATAAATTAATAATTCTAGCAATTCCCAAAAAAAAGAATTAATATAATATCTATTTTGTTATTTTAAATTCTAATATTTAAATAGCATTTCAATTAAATAATTTATTCTAAAAGATCTAATTTTAATTAATTTAATAAAATATTATGATCATATTTAACTTATTTTTTATTTATTCTTTCTATATTTGAATATTTCTTTTTTGCTATTTTAAAATGAAGGGTACAAATTTTTTCAATGTCTTATATAAAAAAAACATAAATTATTTTTAGTGTTTTATGAATACAAAAATATGTTTAAAACGTCAATTAAAATGACAAAATTATTTTATCTTTGTTTTTGTTTCAATTACAACTATATTTTAAGTGCAAAAATGATTTCTTGGTTTTATAAAAAAAATTAAAATATGATTTTTTAGAAAAATATGTTTTAAATTTTTGTCTTTTTACTATCACGATCACGAAAATTTTCGATGTTGAGATTTTGATGTTTTTATACGTTTTGAAGGTTCCTGAATCATTTTCACTAAGGTTGAGAAAAATGTCTGAGTGTGTGTGTGTGTGTGTATGTATGTATGTATGTAACCAAGATTACGCAAAAACGGTTTGAGCTAGAATGATGAAATTTGGTACATGGGCATTATTCAAAATTCATAGTTTTTTTATCAACTTTGAGAAATGTAGCTCAACCGGAAGAGGATCATTACCTACAACGTTTTTATTTTTTACTATCTCTAGGGCGACCATAATTCGAAAACACCAAACCGGGACAAACGGTTTACCTTTTTTTTTAGAACTAAATTGAAAAAATTTTGAAAAAATTTTGAAAAAATAGTACGAAATGTGCTGTCCCGAAGACACTTTTTGGGACGCCGGTACAGAGCACCTAAAAACGGGACAATCCCGGAAAAGCGGGACGTTTGGTCACCCTATCGATGACCCTGCGAAACGAGAGTAGATTTAGAGTATTTGTGAGATTAGTAGTAGAGTTAGATAAATATAACATATACAATAATAATATATAATTAATTCACTGATTAAATTAAAATATATTTTACAAGAAACAAATAAATGACTTATCTACTTATAATGATTGAAACAAAATGGATGAAAACCTTTTACATACAGACATTCAACGTCACATGCCCCCGTCTATGTTGTTAAGAGGGCCGAAGGCGCTCGGAGCAGCTAGTATATATATAAATAAGTTGACCTGTGGCCATGTCCGAACCGACCGACGGTTTGAAGTAAATTAATTTCCAGCTACAGAAACAATTTCAAATAATTTTAATATATCTATTAATGTAATAAAAAACAGATATGGATACAAAATAAATATTTTTAATTTTATTTTATTTATAATATATATGTAAGAGACCAGGCTGTGACGTCATGAATGGTTGGATGACGTCATATAATTTTAAATTGACAAAAAACTAATAAAGATGAGAGGATAAAACCAATACAAAGTGCATGATTCGTGGTGATATATAAAAAAAAATCTCCTCATGTGAAATTTGGTGTGTAAATAACCCTTCCCTTCCTATCGTCGATCGCTAATACTACCACTTCCGGTTTCCGGATTTGCACCTAAAGTTGATCAATTCATCCCACTGATGCATTAAGTAAATATACCAAATTTCATCAAAATCAGTTGAGCCGTTCAGGCTGTACACATCTATACGGACGGACGGACGGACGGACAGACATCATGCTAAAAATACTTTTTTCTGTTAAGAAAATGCATGATTCGTGGAGATATGTAAAAATCTCCACATGTGAAATTTGGTGTGAAAACAATACCTCCCTTACTATTGTCGGTCGGTAAAAATTACAAGCCATTTGGCTAAACTCATAAATTATCTATATAAATATATAATTTAAATTAAATTTTCTAAAGCTCTTTTATATATGAAATTCAATCTAAATTATATAATAATAAAATTATTATTAATAATAATAATATAATTATTTTTTAAAAAAGTAGAAGAGATCTTAGGTGATATATAGCCTTTTATATTTAAAGTGGTAAAGTTAAAATTGATTATTTAAATAAGAAAGTATAATAATATTTGTATGCTGTATGGTATGGTAAAACAATATTATTTATTACTTATCCTGAAGTACGCCTTCAGCTGTGTTCATTTCTATCCAGGGGAGTTTTATCCAGCAGGAACCTCTCTTATATATTGCATTTAAATACCTTATCTTCGTTATCGATAGTCTAGTTATTCTAGAATGTCACTTTGTCATTTTAACATTTTTTTGAATAATTTTAATTTCTAGTACAAAATTTTCTTAGTTTGTAATTTTAAGACTTACAATATTTGAATTAAGATTAAATTGAATTGAAAATTGAATATTCTTCTATTCTTGTAATAGATAATAGACAATAGCCAAGTATATTATTGATTTATTTGTATTGATATAATTACAAATACTAATGATACTAATGCAAATATGAATAATAATAATGAGAGGCGAGATTTCATTTAGAAAAAAGATTTTATGTAGGTATATATTTATACATATTCTATTAAAAAAATATTAAAATAAATGTTTTTTTTATTATATACATTTTCTATATGTATATATTTAAAAAAAATTTCCAAGTTATTTTCACATGTTTTTGTGAGATTTGATTCTCAACGTTTTGGCCCCCCTTTTCCATTTTGAGAATGTAATTTTTGAGATTCTGTGAATATGTTCTGTGTTATCAAAAGTCAATTTTGTATTCTGGGTTTAATGGAATATTCATTTGGGTTTCATTTGAATAATCTTCTATATTTTTATTAGATACCAGATAATTATGTTATTGATTTATTTGTATTTATATAATTACGAATACTAATGATACTATATATAATACAAATATTAAAAATATAAATTATAATGATGAGACTTGAATTTCATTAAGAAAAAAATTTTAAGTTTGTATTTATTTATACATGTTTTATTAAAAAAATCATTAAAATTGTTATTTTTTAATATATACATTTTCTATTTCATTTATTTTGCCTAATATAATTAATATATATATAATATATTTAAATGATCTTAATACAGGTTGTTTCAAAATAATGAACACATATATTTTTCGTTTGTTATATTTTGCTTGAGCTGTATTTTAATTCTGTAAGTTAAATTTGACTATCCATACATGGAAGTTTACAGATGTTCAATATCTTCCCCTCACATTGTAAGGATAATATCTAGACGGTAACTGAATTCATCTCAAACTTGGTGAGGAATGTCTTGCGTCACTGATTTCACCACAGCTGTGATACGGTTTCTTAATTCATTCAAAATTCGTGGGAAGAGATGGTACGGTAGAGATCCATTCAGGAAACATTGAACATTCAGATGCCATTGGGGTAGCATACGAGATATTAGAACATCCTCTCTTTCCAATACACTTTCACATACACTTAAAAAAGAAAAAAAAAAGAAATTGTTTTAAAAAATTATAAAATTATAAATTAATAAATAAATATAAATTACATTACAGTATACAGATTATTTATATGTATAATTCAATTGTCTTCAAATAATTTTAAATAATAATTTATTTAATTTAAAAAAAAAATTATTAAAATCTCAATTTCATTTAAATATTAAAATTTTACATATTATTCATATATTTCTATTATTATTTTTTATTAATGAATAAATATTTAAATTTAAAATCCATATATATTCTAAAATAAATTAATAAATTTTTAAAAACATAAGAATAATATTTTTTTCCTCAATTCCTTCAATATATGTTTCACTATATTAATATATATATATATATAATATATATTTATATATACATTTCCTTGGTATGTTATAATTAAATCAAGTAGAACCGAGAGTTAAAAAAAATCCCATCTCAGAACGAATGTCCCACCATTTATTCGATCCCGAAATAAAATACTTGGACTATTTTCAATTCATTTGAGATGTTCAAGGGTAATGGGCCATATTTTTTATCTCCTCAAAGTTCGATCCTGTTTTCAGAACGCACGTTTAAAAAAAAAACAAACGATGTTTGGATATTTTTTGAAAAATGTCTTGTTTTTTATTTTTATTAAATCAATTCATACTCTTATATATGAAAATGATAATGTTTATTTTTTCAATTTTAATTTATTTATAAATTTCAAACATTTAAAGATTTTAAATAATTTTGTCCCTTTATTTAATTAAATAATTATAAAATATCAAAATTTAAAAAAAAAAAATTATTCTGCCTCTCTGACTTTATTTTATTTCTCTCTACTTTATAAATAGTTTTGAAATCTTTTATAGGCATTGGAGATTGTATCTCATCATCCCTCTCTCTTTATAAAAAAAAAATATTAATTATCAATTCATAACTAACTATAGGAATATTTTAAAATATTTAGATAATTTATAAAGAAATTTATGTTAAATTTATAATGATTTTGGACATTTACTATATAAAACTTGAAGTAGGTATTATATATATAAATAAATCAGAAATCTTTTGAAAGATTAGACTATTATCAATTCTATTTAATTCAATACTTTAAATTACAAATTTTTAAATCTTTAATTATAGAATATAAAAAATATAAATTAAAAAAACACTTGACAAAGTACTATTATATACCATCTACTACTATAGATAGGATGAGCTAGAGCTACTTATCTTAATGTGAAAACCCATTAAATCTTAACAACTAATATATATATATATATATATATATATATATTAATTCTCAATTTGAGAAAAATTTCCATAAAACATAATTATCTTATGTGATGATGTGATTTTTTTTAAATTTAATTTTTATTTTCTAATGATTTCCAGGAAGCAATTCATGATCATAAATTTTTTAATTGGAATACAAAAGGTAGATTGAGGGAAAAGGGAACAGTTGTAATGGACGGACGCCTATTTCCTCACCCTTTAACTCTCAATAAATTATCCTGAATCTTCCCTCATTAGTATAACGACGTAGAGAAAGCATTCAAACACCCCCACCCTCCTCTTGTTATTTAATGCTTCACTACTCTTCCCCCTAAAACCTAAATGAAACTTCATTGTAAATTTATATATATATATATATTAGATATTAAATCAATCAATCAATTATTATTATTTAATTCTTAATAATGAATAAAATAATAATCAATTAATATCAATGACGAAAAACTTTTACATTGGATTCTAACAGAAAAAAAAAATATATTTTTTTAAAAATAATTTATATTTATTGGCAAGTCATTGTATGAAATTGCAAAGTATTCTAAATCAAACTTGAAAGTTCTGTATTTAACATTGAAGGGGCGAGGAGGGGTTTTGTAGAAATAGAAAGGAATAAATGAATGACCATGTAGTCGCCAGCAATATTTTTTAGAAAATATGCAAAAATAATGGAATAAGGAGGTGGATAAGGCTTATCAGGCTTCTCTGAAAGGAAGACTGGAAGGTACCCGGCAAATAAATAATATAATAAAAATTTATCCAATGAAAAATATTAGATTGAAAGGGTGGTAAAGAAATAGAAAAGGCAATCGAATTTTGATTTTAATTTTAAGATAAAAATATATAATTTAATTAAAGTAAATAACACCAAATAAAATGATAGGGCAAATAATTGATTATAATGATTCATGAAAAAGGAACTTTCCAATGGCGAAAACCGAAACAAAACGCTAGAAATTGCGTGTGAAATTTACCAAAAGACTAATCCGCTTGTAATGCAAATCCAAATTAGGATTTGCAGATATATGAATTAATTTTAATTAAAATTAATTTTAAATTTGATATATATAAAACAAGTGAAGTGATTTATCTTCTCCAAAAAAAATTTAAATCTTGAAACATCAACCACAATATAGCTCACTATATTGAACTATATTAGAACTAGTAAAATGAGGGAATTAAAATTAGGAACATGGAATCTACGTAGTTTATATAAACTAGGGGCATTCAAAAATAATTTGATAATTTTTTTCTTTTACATGAACATCGATGAAGAAAAAATATATAATATAATTTTTTTTTTAAATTATAAATTATAAAGGAAGGGGGTGGTAAATTTAAAATTTGCCAACAAATGTTGGAGCAAACAAACATGTTTTTATTAATTTACTACCTATAGTTATCTAGCCTTGGAGAGGGGAAAGGTGGTGAATTCTACCATTAGAAGTACAACTACAATCGACAGAGTCGATAAACAATCAAGTTACAAAGAAAACATATTTAGGAGTAATTGTACCTTAATCAAATTCATGAAATACTTAACAGTTACACTGCATTAATAAATCACATAGTTTATGATTCGACAATTTTTTCCCCACATTGTATTCTTCTCAATTTTAAAAATTGACGTACTAATTAAAAACAATATTTATATTTACCAATATCATCATCTACTAATATTGTTAAACATTAGTTGATGATTGGATTAGGTTCAAAGTTTCAAGGTTTTAAAGGACATTGAATAGTAGTAAATGGAACAGTTGTAGATAATAGTTTGAGACATACTTTTTAAACTATTTTCAAAGAATAAATGTATAAACATTAGTTGACGATTGAACTAGGTTCAAAGTTTCAAGGTTTTAAACGACAATAGTAGTAAATGGAACAGTGTAGATAATAGTTTGAGGCATACTTTTTAAACTATTTTCAAAGAATAAATGTATAATATCAATTATGGTAGTGTAATTGAATATTTAATTGTATTTAATTTGTATTCTCTTACAAGAGTTTATTTATTTATGTTTTTTTCAATCAATTTTTATATTCTATTTAGATATAAATTGTTTTATTAAAAATTTTGTTTTTATTAAAATCTATATTTCTTTTAATATATATCTATATATAATATTTTTCTGATCAATATCTAAACGATTATCACTTGTTTTTTTTTCAACTTAATATCAATTACTGATCAATTATCCCCTACTATATCCATCCCTCTCTCATTTATGTCTATATTATTATGAGAGGAATAAAGTAAACGATAGAATCAATGAACATGAAAGAAATGAAAGAGAGAATGAGAGAGGGAGAGAAAGAGAAAGAGAAAGAAATGAAAAAAATTGGGTGTTTTTGTATATAGCTTAGCCCATTTTCTTTTGCCGTTTGTTAATCTATTTACCCAGCAAATGTATTTTTGTTTACCTCTTGTTTGGCTGCCTGGCACCTTAAGCAAGCCAATTCGTTGTATTGCTAACGATTTGTTTGCTAACTAAAGAGATGTGTTGTATGTTGTATAGTGTGGCGTAGAGAGGTGGGTAAAAGGTGGAGGGTTGTTTTGGGGTGGATTCGGTAAAGTGGGAGGGCGGGAGGGTGTCAAGGGAATTACGAGAGCCCTATTGAACCTGGCCTTGGACGACTCGATAAAAATTCCGTATTTAATACAAAGTGTCGTTTTATTTTTTTAATTAAAAACGGTAATAGTGTATACGTTAAACGAGTTGGTCAAATTTAAAATGAAGAATTTGTAATATAGGCTCCAGTTGATATATATATGAAGGAATGAGGAATACGAAAGAGGGCGAGGAAGAAGAGAAAAAGAGTGGAGGGAGAAGATGAAAATAATAGTTATCGTGGAGAAAAAGGAAGAAACAATTTATTTAAATCTATCTCTATTCAAAAGAAAATAATTAACATTCGATTAATCAATAAATAAACTAATAAACTGAAAAAGTGATGAGAGATATGATGGATGAGGGTAAGAAAGTAAATTCAAAGAAATATATATAATAAATATAAATTAATATAATTTTAATATTTTCATATTATTCTACATCCACTTGGGCATGTGAAAATATTTGTTTATTATTTTTATTATTATATTTATTATTATTTTATTGGTTTCAAAGAGAAAAATTTTTTTAAACATTTTACACCAAAAAATATATTATTTTCAAAAAGAATGTTAATTTTTTCTTTTTTTAAAAAAAAAATATTTCATAAATATTTAAAATTAATTAATCGTTCCTTCTTAATTTAAATTTTAATTAATAAAATTTAATATTTTCATTTGTTACAATAAATTGATATGATTAATTATTATATTACTTAAAAAAAGACTTTTAGAGTACAAATAATATAAATGATCGATTTTGGGTTCTATTTGTTTTTGAATACTAAAGTTATACTCGTTCTCAAATGGATTGTAAGCTTTTAATGAAAATAACAACCAACACAAATGAGAGAGAGAGAGAGGAAATCCTTTAAACTTGATCATTTATTAATGAATTTCTATAGAGAGAGGAGTATGGTCGAGAGGATGGAGGGGGATGAATTAAACCCCTTTCTTTTCAGTTAATATGCTCCATTTAATTATTCTCTATTTAAATGTTATAAAAGGTGAATGTATATACAAGAAACGTATACAAAAATGAAATGATTTTTTTATTCTTTTATTATTAATATAAAATGTATATTTGGACTCGGTAGTCCTTATGTTTCAATGAATTATTATATTATATTACCAGGCACAATACATAAAGAATATTTTAAATTAATTGTAATAAGAAAATTTCATTAAAACAACCAAAAGAAAAGGATATTAATTAATCTTTTATGTAGCTATACAGGGTGTTCCAAAACTTAAGGTTAAAACCTGAACAGGTGATAGATATGTATAGGAATGCCCAAAATAATTTAAATAAAAGATTTATTTTTGAGTCAAGATGCATTTTTTAATAATTGTGAAAATTGGTGCCCTGGTTTAAACTCCGAAACGCCATTGCTCTAAATTTTCATATTTTATAATTCTTAAATTTTTGTTGAGGAATAGATCACAAATACAAAAAAAAAAAATGATTATAATAATACTCTTTGAGAAAAAGATAGTTTTGTCAAATTGTTGTGTTATAAATTTTTGATTCTCTTCCTTAACTCTATTATTATTAATTGAATATTAATATTGCACTACTAATTACACATAAACTTCATATAAATTTGAATAATAAATATACATAAATACACATTTTATATTTATTGAAATTATGTTTACTAAACCACTTGAATCATTACAATACTCTCATTTTTATACTCTTTGACATTTATTAACATTAAGAGATTAATAAATTAATATAAATAACACATAAAATATATAATATTATTTATTTTTTTCAAACTTATAAAATAATTAAGTATATTTCAGAAAAGCATAGAGTTGAAATTTGGAGTTAGAAAAAAAACAACATGAATTGTACTTATATTATAAGATATCTACTAATTTTTGAAAATATATCAAATACCTAGTATATATTATAATTTATGCTAATAAGAAATTTAAATAAGAAACATTTTTATTCTTTTTTTTTTGTTTTAGTTTTTTTTTTTTTTTGAACGTAAATACTTAGAAAAATATTTTTTTCGTTGAGTGAAATCTTCTCTTTGACCACAATTGCATTTTCTTATTGTATTTAATTAGATCAACCATTCCGATCTATTTCTTTTTTCAATTTACAATTCGAAATTGAATCAACTTTTTCAATTCTCTCTTTCTCTCTCTTTCTTTCTTTATATATATATATATATATACTTTTATCTGAATTTTTTTTATCAGTATTTCGGGTAAATTTTTTTTATATATTGTTAAATAAAGTAGAAAATTAGTATCTTTCTCTCTCCCTCCCAGCGCGTAAATAAGGTCATGGTAGGAGAAAAGGTCACGAGGGTCTCGGTTGATTGCCGAAAACCCTTCCATTATGAAGATATGAAATGCTTGAGCCTCCCTTGGATGGGTCCTAAGAAGAGTTTTTTTTAAGTTGGGGTGAGTGATTTTAACAAGATTAGCACTCCCCCTCCACCATCTCATTCCCTTTTTTCTCCAGACAAAAAAAAGCGTTTGATCAGTTTAGATTACATATAAAAAAACAACCCTACTGACCTAGAAATAATATATTAATAAATGATTTATGTTATAGATATACTGAAATTTTTTAAATACTAACCAAATAAATCAATTTTTTAATTTTTTAAATAAGAAATAAATTAATTAATATAAATAAAACATGTATTAAAATTATTATTTTTTTTTTATTTTTTCAACCTTTCACCAAATCAATCGGTTTTGTTATAGTTTTTCAATTTTTGAAACTCAGAAACCTATAACCTTAATAAATTTTTATTATAAATTTTATTATGTGTAAACTTGTTTGCTGTACCGTCTACACCACTGGTTAAAATCTTTATGCTAGTATGCCTCCCCATCTCTTTTATTTTTTTAATAATATAAACCTTATTTTAAATACGTTTCATTTAGAAACCTCTGTTGTGAACTATTAGATATTTGTTTTATCATTTTTTTCTTTTTAATGGTATTTTGATCAAAAATTTCATCTTCATTGTAAAACAAATGGATTTTGTACTCAGTAAAATTTTGAGAAACTAAGATCTTTGAAATAATTTGAAAAATAAAGTTTTAATTATTTGTACCTAGAATCGTATGAAAATGAAGTTATTATTAAAAAATCTGGAGTGTGTCCACTCGACTATCTCGCAATCGGATTAATTAAAATATATTATATTTAATTAATTAATTATAAATTTTAAATTAAAATTAATAAATAATATTTTTGACTAATGCCCGTGTTATTATTCTAGCTCAAACTGTTTTGCGTTGTCTCTTGTCTACATTCACACACACACAGACATTTTTCTTAACTTTAGTGAAAATGACTCAGGGACCTTTGAGATAGTAAAAATTTTGGCGCCTCCCTTAGCAATAATCTGTACCTCTCTAATGTATGAAGGAGCGCCTTCCAGTTTGGAAACCGCTGCTCTACACCATTTGTTCAATTGAATGATAACCTTTCTATATGCAATTTCGTTTTCAAGTTGTTCATTATAGATTCAAGACTTGTTTTGTTGTGTCAGCGATGGGCCTTTTAAAGCAATCCAATTCTGATTGTTCTTTCTATTGCATCAATCATTTTTATTCCAATTTTTCACTTCAGATCATCTTTCACAGAACTTAATCTTTCAAATTTGCTTATCATCATCACTAATAATTTGCCTAGAAGAGTTTTATTTGATATTTCACAACATAAATGTCAATATTTATTAATGTAAATAAACAGATTTATTAAAATTTTTACTGACAATAAAAAAAAATATTTTTCTATCCTTTCGAACTGCATATATTCATAGTGACATCTGGCGAGTCACTGATCAATTAATATTAATAAGTAAAAATAGATCCTATCGTATGTACATATAACCTAGCTATGATATCTATCTCTATGGCTCTATGGAATTCGAAAGTTCTTGGCCGCAATATCCATATATATCCAAATGTCCCTATTCTGAGCCATCCAAATCATAATTTCTCTCATCTCTCTTATGTCCCCTCCTACACCGCGTCCTTGCAACCGGTCGCTTTCCACATTTAGATTTTTCGCCAGACTTTTCTCTCCTATTCATGCCACCTGTCCTGTCCATTTCAACTCGATTTTATGATCCTAACTATGCTTGGAGATGCATAGAGTTCAGGATGTATAACCTATCATAATTTAAATTAAATTCACTTTTATTAAATAAACTTCTTATACCATTTAATTTTTTTTTAATCTCGTATATTTATTATATAAAGAATTTAATTAATGTAATTTTAATTATTTTCTTTCGTTTAAACAAAAAAAAAAAAAAAAATAAAAAATAAAATAAAAATAAAAATAAAAAATATATTATGTAAATAGCATTTCACTTGGTGAACATGAAACGTAATAAGTTATCTAGTTTTGTTGACTTTGAGAAATTATTAATTAAATGTAAATAAAATGTTGCGCATCGTTGATGGGTAAAAGGGGAAATGGTGGTGGTGATGGTATGGGCTGGAGCAAGGAGGAATGGGGGTTTGAGATGGGCGGAGGGGTGGGTGAAATGCGTGGAAGAGTTATAGCAACTCCAAATATGTATTTAATTGGTAAATTAACTTTACCTGTAACAAAATTTTAATATAATTAAATTATTTTAAAATATGTTAAAATTTTCTTTATAAATGCACGAAAGTGGGAATACGTTTTTTTGTTGTTGAAATGTTCCCATTTATTATTATACCTCTGTTAATAGAGTTTATAGCGGTAAGCTTAGACTTAAATCAAAATCTCATCCGCAAAAATAGCGTTAACCTCTCTCACTCTCTCATCCCTGACGTAGGCTATATAATCTAAATAAAGGCATAAAATGCAAAACGCTGTTGGGAATTCAGTTTCGTGTTACAAAGTGTCTACCTCACCCATCCACCCACCACCTATATTGGGTTGTGTTTTTAACCATCCCTTTTACCAATCTCATTATATACGCCCGGGTGAAAAATATTTTTTTCTTTTTTTCGCGGGCTTAACTTTAATTACGTGGGAATTTCATTAAAAAACAATCGCATTGGATTAGAGAGAAAGAGAGAGAATTCGAGGTGGTCGGAAAGAACCCTCTCTCACTGTGGCTTTCATCGCCAAAGGGGGTATATACGGGGTGGGAACGAAGGGGATTGAATCCTTTTGATGAGAATGTTACATTCCCTTCGATTACCTTTGCGTTGTGTCACCGACAAAACTTGACGAGGATTTATATATTTATTTAATGTAATAAAAAAAAACAAACCTCATGGTTATATTTATTTAAAAATAAATAAGTTTATTCATTTCATTTAAGTGTCTTTTTCACTTCTTGATTTCAATATATCAAATATACGAGGGTAGGTCCGTGACTTTACGAATTTCCCGTCTCTTAAACGAAATGGCAACATTGTTCCTGTCAACAGGCAATTATCAGCTGACTCGTATCGAAATTTGAACCAGCTGGGTCTTTTAGTTGTTGTTTGACACCTATTAATATCAGACTACCTCGTGATTTGAGAAGAAAATGAAAAAAAGTGAATTTTGTGTGCTCATTAAGCATTATTTTTTACGAAAAAAACATCACTGAAACCGAGTTTTTGCGTCTTTTTGTAACCGTGTATGAAACGTTTATCTACCACAACATACCAGATACTAAACAGCAATCAAAACAGTGGGTTTTTTGTGGTAAAAGGGATTTGACTCTAATCATCTCACAAACAAATAGGCCTATTTTGATGTCCTCAAGAAATCTTATTTTTTGGAAGGGATAAAAAATTGGAGAAACGTTGGACGAAGTGTATAGAGCTTAAACGAGACTACGTTGAAAAATAAAATAATTTTTTATCCAAAAGTCTGTGTTTGATTCAAAAAGTCACGAATTTATCGACCTTGACCCATTGTAGCTATTTGTTTATCATAACCTCCTCAATTTAATGAATAATTATGTCTTGAGATGCATAGAGCTCATGCAATTCTTAATACAATAATTGATCTTATATTTTTTTAATTTTCTGGATCTATTGTTATTCTACAATAGACCACCCCTCACAATATTATATTTTAATTTTTTTAAAATTAAATTTTTTTTAATGGTGATGATTAAATTTAAAATTTAATTATCCAGAATCCTTAAATACTTTTTACTTATAATTTTTTTTACTTATGTATGTCATCTAATCATTTTTTAGATGAGAGTAATAAATTAGTTAAATATAAACACACACACACACACACACACACATCCAGTTCTAATAATTTCAAATGAAAAATGATTTAAATTCGTTCATTGATAGATAGTAAATAAAGACATTGATATTGAAGAATATTTTTTTATTTTTATACAACCAAATCACATTATTCAAGCTGAGAAAAAGAGAGATAGCTAACAATAAATAAATATAAGGATTATAATTTCATAAGTCTATAATGTTATAGCATTAAATCTATTTACATTGCAATTTTACCATAAATATAATTTTTTACTAGCTCAAGATATTTATGGAAAAATCACACAATCCACCTATTTATTAATTAATTTTATTATTTTATATAAATCGATATTTCCTATTTAATTACTAAAATTGACTCACTTTAATATAAGTTCAATTTCAACATTAAAAATCAATATATTTTTAATGTTTAAAAAAAACAAAAATAATTATAAATAAAAAAAAGACAAGATTCTTTTTAATGCAATGAGGGGGTGAGTGTGGTTCTAATAAATAAATGTATTATTCATAAAATTTTTAAAACAAATTTTCACGTCATCAATACATTCACCAATGTGAGTATTGCATTTTTTTTTGTTGATGTTATTCTTTAACAAAAATTAAAAAATAATTTCAAAGCATTTGGAAAGTGTGCCTGTAGATAGTGAGTAAGGTGGAAAGAGGAGGAGATAGGTGGGAGAAAAGTTGGAGGGAGAGGGAGGTTTCAGCGAGCATCTCGTCCATCTCTTCCGCCGCCGGCGCCTCAAGCTTTGATATTCAATATCGCAAAGCGATTTGCATGTAAATCTTGCAATTATGGCGGCAGCGCTTTGAAGTATCGTTGCCTTAATCCCTCTTCCCCCTCGACCCGTCACCCCCTCTTACCCATACCTCGTCCTCTCCCCCATCTCACTAACTCACACCTCGAGATGATTACCTGAGTAAGTTACCTGTGATGGAATAATAATAATAATAATAATAATAATAATAATAATAAAAGAAAAAAAAATGATACGAAATTTTCTCATTTCATGGATTCCAGAGAATTTTGGTGACGTTCACATAAAAGATTTCCTACCAAATACTAATAAATTGTTTTTTAAGTGATGTAATTAATAAATAAAAAATAAATTTTTCATGAACACTAAAAAAATATAATGATATAATTATAAAAAAACAATTTGTTTAAATATCAATTATATTATAACATAAGCAATTTACTTATTATACTATATAATTGTATAAAAATATTTAAATAAGTAATATTAAAGCCGATAAACGGTGGAAGGCTTTATTGAATGAAGAAATCTTATCTTATTAAAGACTTATTGAATTAATCCTGAGGTATCTGTCTATACATTACTTAAAGATATAATAAAAGTACTTAATAATAAAATGATTTTATAAAATGAAATATCATATGCAGTATAGTAGTTCTAATTATCTATCTCTTTTATTGTCTTGAACTCGAAAAATACTGGAATACAAAAATGATACCTATCAACATTCCTTATTCAACTTAGTCCATCACTTTCATCCAAATCTAATTTTCCAATTTTTCTCTCATTTCTGCATTAATATTACTTTTTCTCTCCTGGTCATTTTCCAATAAATTTATAAAATATATAAATATAATAGGGCAACTTCACCATTTTTTTAGTTTATAGAATCTTGAGATGTGACCCCCAAGATCTCCAAATATCTCCAAATCTCATTCATTAAGGTTTTTTATGTTCTTAAAAAAATCTTAAAAACAACTTAGAAATTTCTTGGCAAACATCTGTAGTTCTGGCTACAATTTTATAGAAAAATCCGAGATAAATATACTAATTACCTTAAAATTTGATGTATTTTTACTTTCCCACATACTTCGTATAAGGGAAGTATTGGAATCGTCAAAAATTTCGACTTCGAGACTTCGATAGATCTTGACGTTTTAGACCTCCCTGAGTCGGAAAATACCATTTTTCGATTTATGTCTGTGTGTGTGTATGTATGGATGCATGGATGTATGTAATGTTTGTCTGTGAGCAAATTTACTCAGAAACTAATAAAGCTAGGACTTCGAAATTTGGTACACCGATATTATTCACAGTTTGTAGATATCTATCAAAATTTCGTCAAAATCGGTTAACCGGAAGTGGAACTTTACCTGCACTGGTTGCGTTTACCTTTCAAGTAAAGTACCAGTTTGCTTCGAGCTATTTGCTTCATATTTTCTATATAGATTTAAAAATATGAAAAAAATTCAGATACCAAATTTCATCATGATCTGACTACCGGAAGTGACATTTTACCTATACAAGTAGCGTGTGGGGTAAATAATAAATATATATAATAGTGTTAAACCATTTTACTTTATAATTTAAATTAATTAGTTTGTTTATTTTTATTGTTGTTAAATCATAATAATGACCTAATTACCTATTTATATGTGGGAAAGTCTAGGGGAGGACACTCCCGATTTTTAATTTTTGTTTGTACAAATTTTTTTTAACATCTGCCACATTTGAGAGTTTCTCAAATTCTAAAATTTGAAATAATCACTAAAAAAAAGAAAAAATTGAAATAAATTTGAATAGAAATCATCAGTAATACCTAATGTATGTAATTAAAACATTTATTGTGAAATATAATAAATAAAACATTTTCCAGAATTTTATTATCTTAATGCCTCTCTCCTTTGTGGATTATGAATTCTATATACAAACAAGTATATCAAGAATAGACCGACATTTTAATGATTAGAAAAATGGAAACACTTGTGGAGAAATGGGGTTGTTTCTAATCAGATCGTATCTCTCCATGAGTGTGTGTGTGAGTGTGTGAAGCCATTAGATAATAAAAGATTATCATTAATAAGATATTGATGGATCAGTTAACATGAAACAAGCTATTTAATTAGAGATGTACCATTGAAACATATCCCTTCCGGATTAACATAAACACCTATCACTAAAGATCATAATCATTCATTTGATATTAACTACATGAGTAGTTAAAACTAAAAAACAGGAAACTATACTTCATTAGATAATAATAATATAATAATAATAATCATCTTGATTAATTAATAATATAAAATTAAACTGCAATTATGGTTATAAATTTAAAAAACATCATATATAACAATATTTCAATATAATATATACGATAATATACTTATATATGATTTAAAATAGATAAATAGAGAGAGAGAGAGAGAGAAAGAGAAAAAGAGAATGTAATTCCAAGTAGTCGAACACAAATCTATTATTTAACTTGTTGTTACAAAAGTGAACCAAGTAGTAAATACTGTTGGAAAACCTATTGGGGGAGACTCAGGGTATCACTAACCTTTATTTTTATCCTGTTCCCGATGATTTATAACCCATCCTGAAGCTATTTTTTAGCTCTTAAAAAAACTCATAAATATATCTATAAAAAAATCCAGTTTCCAAGATAAATGTCAAAATATCACAAAAAAGATATGTCTTAACGAATGAACACTTTTGAATAAATTAAACTGAGATCTTTAACTAACTAATCTGATATGCTATTGTTTCATGACTGTAAAGAGATTGTTTCAAAAAAATTTCAATGCAATTTCTTATTTATTATATAATATACTATTTTTTATTGTTATTATATATTATTTGGGATTAATTTTAAATTTGTTGATAAATTTGTGACAATTCATAAAAAAGAGGGTAGATTGAAATTTTTCTCATACATTCCAATACCCATGATTACTATTCTTGCTTATTCTTGATATGTTGAAATAACATGTAATAATGGTCCAATATCATAAACCTTATTTAGGAAAAATTATATATACATGTCAAAGTTTTTTATAAATCTCAACTTAATCTACCAATTATATTTTTATATATTTTATAAATTAAAAAAAAAACATTTGAGCTTAATCAAACTTGAAAGTTCAATGAGGTAAAAAACTAACGATTGCTTTTTAATGATTTGAATTTTTATAGAAAATATTATTTTTTCAAAGAATAATCTGTGTGGGAGTGTTAAATAAAACTAAGAATCTAAAAGTGAATATATAGTATATGTGCCACTCAGAAACCAAACCGATTAACTCCAATTTTGAAAATTTTGCTAGTAATATAATGTAATGTAATCTGCAACATATAAAGTGAATAATGATCTTGATAATCTTAATATTGCAATGCAATATACATTTTTATGTAATCAATAACCCTGAATTTCCTACAATCTGTGAACTTTGGGCTTCATTTTCTCAGTTTGTTTATATTTAGCGTTTATCGTTTTGGCTTCTCAGTGGCACATATATCGATTTCTTATTTTGAAGTGCAAATTAACTCGAAAAAAAATATATTTTTGGTTTCTATGGTGGGTAAATTTAAATTTACTGATACAACAGTATCTATATATTGGATTTTGTTCTTAATTTATTTATTGCTTGGGATTATTTTTGTAGTAATATAGAATATTTTATTCTAAATGTGAAAATAGAGTCAAATTTTGTATTTTTAAAATTGACCCCTAAAATATTCTTCTAATACAGTTTATTTTTATTAAGTCATAGACAATCATTTTTTGTTACTAATTATCTACAACAATAGTAGTTCCTATAGTATTTTATTTGAATAAAATTTAGATAATATTTAATTAATTTTTTTTAATGACTGTATCATATGAACTTTTTCTTATTATTATTTTTTTTTCTTAATTTAGAAAAGCCATTTATTTTCCAAGTATTAAATATTTGAAGGGAAATTTTAATTAACAGAAATGAGTATTATTACATTTCTACTTTCTCCCTCTCCTTCTCTTTCTCTCTCCTTCCTATATATGTGGGTGAATATCTTTATATTACAGGACACATTCATTAAAATTAATTAAATACAATATTCGCCTACTTTGAAATAGTTTTAATTGAATAATTTTATTTAATTTTAAATTTTCAAGAATAATTTCAAAGTGGTTCAATGTTGTGTGTTGCCCTGAACCGTGTATTTGTTCAGCTGCTCCTCCACCCATCCCAACCCCAACCTCTATTTTACCAACTCCTCTTTCCCTTCTCCTATAACCATACAACATACACCAACCCTCACCCCTTCATGCTCCTCTCTCTCTCTCTCTCTCTCTCTCTTGCAACCCTTAAACAGAATAATGGCGGGCGACTAATTAAAATAAATTGTCTAAGTTACAACGCACGCTAATTGGCTAGCGAAATAATTCCCGACAGCCACTGCCTTATACATACATATACATATATATATATACATACATACATATATATATATATATGGAAGTGTTTGCCGCCAATTAAAAGCTCGGAGAGAGCTAGTCTTGAAGTCGCAAAATAACTTTGGCAACTGCGCTCGCGATTCGCTCGATCAGTCTTGCGAATAAAGACAAATCAGTGGAAGAAAAGGGCAAAAAACGATTAACAGCGACTGAAAACCAATCCAATTACTATTAGATAGTTAATTCTAATCACTTTTCTTATACGTAACGACTAATCCACACAACCATTTATTATTATTATCATCTAAAATTTAAATTCATTAAATTTTATTTTTTAATATTAATGTTTCATTTTATCAAAATTTTTTAGAATATTTAATAGTAAAATTAATTTTAGTTTTATATAGGGAAAAAAATCCTCATATATATATATATATGATATTTAGTAGAATATAAATTTGTAGATCATCGGCTTAGAATCTTTATGCCTTCAAATCAAATCTCGACGAATCATAAAATTTTTTTATTTGATTTTCAAAAAATTTTTAATATGTACTTTAAATAGAGTTTTAGCTATTTGAAATAGGAATTGTTTTTAAATTTTTCTTATTCAAGATAAAAGTTGTTTTTATTTTACTTATTTTTTATGATAGATTATGTATGTACAATATTTTGGTCATGTCATGAGGAATCCAACAAAATACAAAATCCTTCATCTGGTGATGTAGGGGAAGATCTTCGGAAATCGAGGTCCAGGACGTGGTTAAGGAATCTGCTAGAGTGGTATGGACTTTCGTTGAGTTTCGTTGAGTTGTTCCGAAGAGCAGTGAACAGGTCGTCAATTGCATTGATGATAGCCAACGTCCGGGACGGGCATGGTACTTGAAGAAGAAGAAGAATTATGTATTAATTTAAGCTAAATTCTAATAGAGTAGATCAGGAATAAATAAATAAAAATATAAAAATATAAATTTGTAACTAGATGCTCATTCATGTTTTTTCAATTTCTTCATATAGATATAAATAATGAAATGACTAGTATTAATTGATTAGGAGGAAAATTTTGATTCAAATTTTCAATTATATACAAGTGTAGGTCTCCGTGACTTTTTGAATTAAACACAGAATTTTGGAGTAAAAATTATTTTATATATTTTTCAACGTTGTCTCCTTTGAGCTCCATACACTTCGTCTAACGTTTTTAAAATTTTTTTATTCTTTCCAAAAAATAAAATTTGTCGAGGCCATCAACATTGTTTGTGACATGATTTCATCGTTGGAGTCAAATGGAGCGGGTTTGGAAACAAGAAATAGTCCCTTGGGGCTAAATTCAGAGAATAGGGCAGATGAGGAAGCAATTCATATCCCAATTCATGGATTTTCATGGAATTCACTTTTTTCCATTTTCTTCTCAAATCCCGATGTAGTCTGTTATTAATTGATATCAAACAAAAACTAAATGACCCACTTGGTTCAAATTTCGACAGGAGTCAGCTGATAATTGCCTGAAGGCACGAGCAGTGTTGCCATTTCATTTAAGAGACGGAAAATTCAAAAAGTCACGGACTTATTGACCTCCCCTCGTATATAATATTTTTCTTATCCAAAGTTAAAACTTTCTGAAAAGGGTTGTCGTTTGTTATCCTTTACACCTCAATTTAACAATATGAAAATATTAAAGTCTTCATTGAGAATTACCCTAAAAATAAAAAATAGATTATCTCTCTCTTTCCCTTTTTCTCTGACCAACATTTCCCCTCTCTCTCTCTTCTTCAATTATACCTTAAATTATAAAGATAGTTTTAATAATATTTTCACTAACTCACTCTTTATTATTCTCACTTAAACCATTATTATGTTAACATGAGCGCGCTCACTCTTTACACTTATAAAGTACATATTGGATGAAAATTTAATTTTATCATTAATATGAACATTCCAACTCTAATAACAATACACATTTAATTTGGCCCATTTGACATAACATGTAATTATTTATTAAAAATTTTCTTGTTATGTTACAAAATTTTGTTGTTTTAAATAATTTCAATATACCTACTTATACTAATATATATATATATATTGTATATTTGGGTGGCAATAGACTTCCGAAGACATTTTACGGGACTCCGGGACAGATCACCCTAAATCGGGTCAATTCCGGAAAACCGGGACGTTTGATCACCCTATATATAGGTATATATTTTAAATATAAATTGTAAGAGTTGATAAAGAGATAAGATAAAATATTTTTAGATTTTTATAATTTTTCATTTTGAATTCCCTGATTAATTAGCGTTGTTTGAAATTACCTAATCATCCTAAATTATTCATTAAAATTAAAATTTTCATGATGTAATTCAAATTTTCTTTCTCTGTTCTATGATCCTTCTTTTATTATCACATTTACAATATATTTTATTTAAAGGGTTAATCATAAAATTGTAGAATATTTCATAAACTATAATACACACTAGTCATACTAAAATTAGCTTAAAGAATATAATAATAAACACAATTATTAAATTTTGTGTTATTAAATTTTAGGATTTTATCACAACAAATTAAATATTAAAAAATAAAATATTTGTGTGTTTATATATACGAGTATATGTAATAATAATTCATTGCATTTGTTATCGTCTTTTATTTAATAATAATATCCATTATATTCATTTATTTATTTATTCTTTTATTATAATTTATTTATTTCTTTTAAATAACCTATGTTTATTCAGTTGAATACATAACGTATGTGAATATATAGATACAAGAGACCGTGAATTTCATAATGAAAATGGTTGTTGAACAAGAAAATTAATTCACATTAAATTTAAATTTAATTAATTTACTTGTACACAATTTCTAGTTTGAAACTTTAAAAAAAACATTTTCCTCTTTTTTTTGTGAATTTCATTATCATTTAATTAAAAAAAAACATTTTCTTTCAACTTTACTAAAAAAAAAAAAAATCTCAAATTATTCAAATAATATAAAAAGTTTCTATATACACATACATACATACAAAATTATTAGGTATATTATTTAAAATTATTTCTACAACTAAAATAAAATATTTCTGTGCTATTTTTGTTCACTTCCTTCATATTAAATTTAAAAGTAGAGTAGACTAAATTAATCCCCTTAGAGTGCTAATTCTATATGTGACAATGTCTAAATTTAAACCATTCTTAAAAATAGTAAAATTAATTATTACAAAAATTATTTATTTTTCATTCAAAACAATATCATCAATTAATCATAACTGAAATGATATCTTATATTTCTCTTTAATAATGAAATGTTATTGATTAGCAAATCCACTTAATTAATATCTTATTTGCTGCTTACATGTCTTTAAGAGTTTTTTCACATGGATTCACCGTTCGTAGAGCCCTTTGATCTCTCACTTTCTCGTTTTCCTCATTTTTCTGAATAGATGTTTATAAATCTAACTAAGCGCTAGGTCGTAAACTCTTAGGTGACCTCCTGTCCCGCTTTTATAGAAAGGGGGGAAGAGATGAGGGTGGGAAGGGGTCACTGTCTTCTCGACTATGTATTCAAAATGAAAATGGAATGTTACTTTGGTAAAAAAAAAATGTTAATAGAAAAACTATTTCTTTTTTTTTTATAAAAATTTGCTAGGAAATAAACAAGTTCAATCAAATGATAATTTTTCGATATATACATTTATATACATATATATATATATATATATATGTTGGTTTAGGTTTCCGTGAATGTTATTGTTATTATTATTATCAGATTTATCAGGGATATAATCACGTATTTTTGTGAGATTGTTTTCTCGACGTTTCGGCACCCATTTTGGCGCCATTTTCAAGAGATTATTTAGGTGGGAATATTTTTGGGATTCTGGGTCTTAGTCTGTGTGACCAAGGGTTAATATCGGGATTTTGGGTTGATAGGTTGGGTGGTTTTGTACTCACTGCGTTGCTGTAGAGCTCCGAAGAATCCTGGGCAATCCTGAGACCGGCACACGTCCGCACTGGACAACAGTCCGAGGCCAACTATATATATATATATATATAATCCTTTAATTTAAGTTTATAATATTTATATCTTGATGAGTAGATTCGAAGTAAATTTTAATAATTTGAAAATATTTATTAAGAAAATCTAGAAAAATATATTTCTTTAAAAATTTAGAATTATAATAATAGTATAGTATAGTAATAGAATTATAGTAATTAGACAATTATTAATTAACAAAAAAACACCTCTGACTTTTGTACGTGCCACACAAGTACAACTGCTATCAATTAGGTGTCCTATGATCAGTAAAATCGGAGGCGCTACTTATTATCAAGTAAATTCCAAGTTTTGGTCCCGGAGACTGGGTTGACTCCATCCTATAGACCCCAGATCGAGAAATTTCCTTGCCAGGCCTGGGACTTGAACTCGGCGCAACGAGAATGTGACCCAGCTACGCTATCTCCTACCCTGTGGCGCCTCTGTTATTATTAATTATCAAAATAATTATTAATAGACTTGTATATATTTAAATTAAATAATTTAGTAGTTGATTGATGATGATGAAAAATTATTATAATATATTTTTGTAATTTATAATTATATAATAAGTCTTATATATAATAGTATCAAGTTTATACATGCATTTGATAAAAAGAGTTGTTCTTTAAAAAAAATTTTCCTTTATATTTGTATTAAATTTCCTATAAATCTTAATTTATATATTTAATTAAACATATTAAATAGTAAAGAATATGTCAGCGTATATTGTATATGTAATTAATAATATTTATGAAAAATAATATTTGAGAAAAGGAACTTATACAATTCGTATGAAAATTTATTAATAATTATACGTATTAAATCAAAGTTTAAAACAATTCCATAATGTACGACATTGAATTGTTAAATACAATCTGAAATAGAGTTAGTTGCTAGGGATTTATGCCAATCAAATAAATGTTTAAATTAGGTAATCAATTTATAATGTATTAATATCATGCGTAATGATTTTAGTAATTAAACAGTAATTACTTGTTGATATCGATAAATGAGTTAATAGAAAAGTTTTACGAATGATATAATTAAATATTAGATATGAATATTAATTATAATTATTAATATATATAGATTATATAAAAAGTTATCCTCTGGGATTTTATGTAATATGGATATATTAATAATAATAATACACTACTTTATAAATTATTATTATTCACATATATAAAATTACCTTGAATTTAAGCAAACACGATTTTTTGATTAATTAAAATTAACCAACATTAATTTAATTAATTTTTTAATTTTAAAATTTATTATTATTTATATATATATAAGTTCACAGTTCTTTATTGTTTTTGAATTCATGTAATGAAATGAATTTGACATCAAATTAAAGAAATCTGGAGTGTCTCCATTCGACTATTTCGCAAATTTGAATTGGATTAATTAACATATACTCGTCATATGTAATCACATTGCAATTTATTTATTAAATACTTTTAAGAATTTAATAAATAATGTATAAAAAATTTGACGCCCTGCCTAAAATTCATAATAACTCTATTCATCCTTTCGATCCCAAAAGTCTGTGGAATGTTGATCTACTTCTATGGAGTTAGTAAACTTGGATCACAATAATCAAATTCCTCCAACTTTCCCTTTCTTCAGTTCATCCAATTTCTATTCACACCTAATTCCTCTCATTTTTGATTTTATATTATCTTTTCTTTTTGGCCTCTCTCCCATTTTCTCACCTCATCTTTCTCATTGCGTTTTGCATGAAAATACTAATACATATTATTTTATATTTATTATTTTTCGAAAACTAAGTAACAACTAAACTATAATTTTGTATTTTTCTTTTAAATTAAAATAAATTTATTCTCTGGTCACATTCAATAAAATTACATTGGTGTGATTCTTACTGATCAAATAGATTGACTAGTAAATGTATAATATTACATATTTGAGTTATTACTATATGGCATTCGTTATTTTTATTAATTGTTATTTTTATTAATTGATAATGTCTTTAAGATGTGATTTTATTGATTTATATAAAGTTTACTTATAAAATACTTAACAAATAAATAAATAATATATAAAAGAAGTTTTTTTGGCGACCAACTAAAATTCAATATTCTTACTTTATCATTCTAGCTAAATGTGGAGATGAAAGATTAAAACTAATTTTTCTCTAGCTCCTCCTAGGTAACATCATCCAATTTCAGCCCATTAATGTTGTGTGTAGAATTAAATAAATGCAATATATAAAACTATCCTCCTGCTTCTAAAATATTCACTAGTACTACTACTAAAATAATGGTTTAAAATATTTTATTTAATTATTTGTAAAAAATAATTTCGATGTGATAAGCTTTATACTGCGAAATAATAACACATGCGCTACTTGAATGCAATCTTAATTGAAATTCTTCTTGGATATTCTTCGTGTGTGTGATTATAATACATAAATATTTAAATTTCTATTTTTAATAAAGAATAAATTAAATGAAAAAGAACATTAAGGGATGGAGTTTGTCACCAGAGAATTTGAAAATTACTTATTATATATGTATCAATGTATCGTATATATAGATATATATATATGATTAAATATGTTTCACTATTTCTCCTTTAGATTGCTCGCATACACATATACATGGTTTAAATAAGCTAATTATCAAGAAATATGTTATTATTTTTAGTATTTGTACTCAGAAACACATATAAAATGACTTTTTTTTAAATCTCGAATTTTAATTTTTATTTGATTGATTATATTACTTTCATGTATTCTAATTACATATATGAATACAAATATAAATGAAATAAAAAAAAATCCTCATTGTAATGAATAAAATTATTATCTGAAAGATCTTTTAATTACTTTCAAGGTAATTAATATTCCTGCCACTTATCAGATAATTGTTCGTAAAGAACCCCATCTGTTGAATTTTTTTTTCATTTGAGTTTTATTAACATGTGATCTATCTATCTATCTATCTATATATATATATATATATATCTTATATATGTAGTTTATGACAATATGAGTTTGGATTGATTAATAAAATTAAAGTAAACTTAATGAGAAATTTGTTTGTTTATGTTCTGAATCAATTCAAGTGTAATTGATTAGGAATTTAATCAAAATCTATTGTCATAATACAAATAGAATTAAATATTTAAGAAATGTTATCAAATTTGATATTTATTAATAGAACTATTAATAATAATAATATCTAGTTTTTATCATTCTTGAATCCAAATATAATAAAATGACTATAAAAAATTCATAAATAATATTTAATGAATTTGAGAGAACGAAACAAAGCAAACTATTATGCATATTGATGGAAAAATGTAATCGCCACGGGAGTGTTTTTGACGGGAGTGTTTTTGGCGGGCATTGGCAATGGGCTTTCTCAAACGGTTGATTGTCCGGCAACAAAGCACTTATTGCGATAACATTTTTCCGTCACTATACAAATGTTCTAGATGCAAAATCAAGTCATGCACTAGTCAGGGGTGGCCAACCCGCGGCCCGCCGTAAATATTTTTGGAGCCCGCGAGATTCATCACACTTTTATCATTATTATTATATTATATATGTTTATATGTAAAAATAATAGTAAACATAATAAAAATTCATTATTTTTCAATTTGTCACACCAAACAATATCTACAATGGGTCTAAATCTAATATGGGTATGTATAATTTTTTATGCGGCCCGCGAAGTTATGATGCATTTCCAAAGTGGCCCGCAAGATCATTTGGGTTGGCCACCTCTGCACTACTAGCTAACCCTTGAGCAAAAATACTGATAAAATAAGAATTAGCTATTTTTCACCGTGTCGATTTTAAATAAATAATTTAATTGTGATATCAGTACATTAACTTCTTGCTTATCCACTCTTCATCAATATATGCTATTTTTTCCTTTTCGTTACTTTTTTCTAGTCAATTTAGTTATGGATTATCATCTATTTATATCCTCGCATATAATATTTAAAGGAAAATTCATTAACGAGTGAGTTTATACACCCACTGATTTGTTTTAGGGATAGTATAAGTGGAAAGATTTTAACCTCAACATTTTTTTAAGAATTGATTTATTAAGGATAATTCCTTGAATAAAAATATCATGAAAATCGTTTTCTATGAAAATACATATATTATTTTAGAAAACTAACAATAAAAAAACAACTAATCTATAGTTCTACATTTTCTTTTAAATTAAAATAAAATTATTATTATTTCTCTTGTCACTTGAATTCATTGAAATTAGTAAGATTATCGTTGGCCATATTATTGACTTGTAAAGGAATAATATTTTACATATTTGAGTTAATATTATTATGCCAATCTTCGATCGTTGAAGAGTAGTGGAATTGTTGAGAATTCGGATAATAAAGATTCTTATAAATATTATTTTTATTTATTAACTGCAAGATAACAACGTGCTTATGGTGCGATTCTATATATTTATATAAAATGTTGCTATCATCTAATGCTCAAATATAAAAAATGTAGTGAAGAATATATGTGTTAATAAATAAATTTGAAAATATATCGATACTATATGACAGAAGAAACGAGGGCAGGTCAATAAGCCCGTGACTCTTGGAATGAAACACAGATATTTGGATAAAAAATTATTTTATTTTTCAACGTAGTCTCCTTTGAGCTCTTTATACTTTGTCCAACGTTTCTCCAATTTTTTTATACCTTCCGAAAAATAAGATTTCTCGAGGCCGATTCACTCCGAGAAACCCACTGTTTTGACTGCTGTTTGGTCTCTGGTATGTTGTGGTGGATCTACGTTTCATCCACGGTTACAAAATGATGCAAAAACTCGGTTTCAGTGATGTTTTTTTTTGCAAAAAAACAATGCTTAATATGAGCACACAAAATTCACTCTTCTCAAATCACAAGGTAGTTCGTTATTAATGGATGTCAAACAAAAACTAAAAGACCCAGCTGGTTTCCATTTCATTTAAGAGACGGGGAATTCAAAAAGTAACGGACTTATTGACCTACCATCGTAATAAACAAACTTTATAGTTACATACTTAAACTAATCTCCCGAAGGTGTTTACACTAACTAGAGAAAATATTCTTAAATTTATTTGTCTATACATTCTCTGATTTTTTAGTTAAAAAATACTTTATTTAGTGTAATCACGCACTCACATATTTATGCTTTAACTATAACTTATATATTTATTCTTAGAATAATCATCTTGAATAATTATATATTTTACCTTTTGATCGTAAGGGGAACAGTTGGGAGGAGAGGTCAATTACTTGTGTGTTTATCTCAAGGATTTAATTTGAGTGGACAAAGACGGTCTAGTTATGGATTAATTAATGCTTTAAATCAGAGGTTCCCTAAGTAGTCCCCCAGGGGTCTATGGTAACCTATAAGGGGCCTACGACGGTAAGCCTATTTACGTATACTATCTTATAATTCTTTATAATTCAATTCAATATGGCTCTAAAAAAAAACTAAATTGTTTTTCCGACATGGCTCTTAAAACATTTTTGATTTTTCAATAAGGCTCTAAAAAAAAAGATAAAATTTTTTTACAAAAAATCAATTTAGGGGGTCTACCCAAAACCGAAAAACATGGCAAGGGGTCTACGACACAAAAAAGTTTGGGAACCTATGCTTTAAATGTGTTTGTGCTGAAATTTAGTAAAAAATCCTTAAATTGTCCACTGCTGGTGTCTTTACCTTTTATTATATCTTTGTGGAATTACAAAACTTAAAAGTTTGCAATCACAACAATCTTCATCTTATTTTTATTCATTATCCAAATCCCTCATATTTTTACTGAAATATTTCAATATCAAATACAAATAAAAAAAAAGAAAACCATTTCAATGAATAATTTTCTTAATAAAAGGCATTTAAATTGTTACTTTTTTTCTTTATGCAATAATTATAAGTGAATATTTTAAAATAAAGGGGGAGACCAATTTTTAATTAAAACAAATTAAAGATTTTATAAGCATTCCTTTAACAAAAACAACAACGTCAACAAAATAAAAAAAAAACACTTCTTATTCTTGTGTCCTTAATGAACGTGCTAACATTTCTCTAGGGTTATTTAGAGTTTCAAAGTTTAGCAACGCGCACAAATTAATATCCATAATTAGTTTAAAATGCATGAAATCAAGTAAATTCTAATGGCGGCGACTCAATTTAATTTTCAAGCAAATCAATATCAACTGTTTGTATGCGCGTGTATATGTGTGTGTAAAATGATATAGTTAAAAAGGATAATAGATAAAAAAAAAGCTTTTGGCCGCAAAATTCAGCTTACATGATTCGGCTATTGGATATTTTAATTAAATTTAAACCATCACATAGACACATACATATACATCTATACAGAGAAGAAAAAAAGGATTCGTGTTGTATTGAAGCATTGTTAATTAGAAAAAATTATTGTGTTGATTGCCGAGGAAAATTAGTAAATTGTTAGAGGTATAAACGTGGGTGGGTCGGTATAGAAATGAATGGATTAGGTTGTAGGGAGGGAGAGAATGAATTCTATTCTTTATTTGCATGCCTTTCAGTTATACATAATTTAATTATTAATAATTTTATATATATATATATATATATATATATATATATATAAAAATAACTGACCAGCCCACTTAAGCCGGGGTTAAAGTTTTCTGTACCCCTGGAATTCCTTAGTAATATTATTTAGAAAAATCTGGAGTTTCTCCACTCGACTATCTCGCAAATTTGAATTGGATTAATTAACATATATTATATTTAAAAATTAAATTTAATTAATTAAATTATAAATTAAAATTAAAAGTATTATGTACTAAGTATATTTATACTTATATATGATTTGATATGTTATATGGGTGCTATCTTTCAACTTATATTTGATAAAATAAAATTTTTTATCATAATATCATTTAATCAAAAAAAAAATTTTTAAAAACTTTTCTTTATTTGTTATGAATTGATTTAAATATTATTAATTTCAATATATATATATATATATATACCTATATATGTTCATTTTATATATATATATACCTAGGTGTATATTATACATAATATATAATTTATAATAATTCAACCTTTGGTTACTTTTAGTTATTTATAGATTAATTTAAAAGCGACCAACCGCCCAAATGAATGATTGATATGACTGAATCCGAAATTAAAGATTCCTTATCATCATTATAATTAATATTCAAAATTTTTTATAAATTCGAATAAAAATGAATTATTATCTTTCTATCTCTGTGGCTCTACGGAACTCGAAAGTCCTTGGCCGTAGCAACCACATATCTCCTACTGTCTCTATCCTGAGCCACAACCATCCAATCCCTACTCTCTCCCATCTCTCTCGCGTCCCTTCCTACATAGTCCACCCACCCTGTCCTTGGTCTTCCAAGCGTATGTTTCCCAATCGGTCTCCCCACCAATATATTTTTCGCCAATCAAATGAATTATTATAGACAATTTTAATAAAAATCATCATATGATACTTACATTTAAGATAAATATAATATATCACACATTTTTAAAAATATTGTCATCACGATAACAAAAAATATAACCAAAAATATTTTTCATATCGTTGATCTTAAAGTCGAGATTTGAAACCTCGCCAAGCTTATTAATTAAATATTAATAAATTAAATTTATATCTGGATAGCCATTAAATAATAAAAATATTAATTATTTTTATTTTATTAATTAATTTACCTGATTGGTAATGGCAAATGGATTTGTGAAGGAGATGAAATTTAATATCTCTTTCATTTATTTCATTTCCACTTGAATAAACTTATTTTTGTCCATTCTTTCTTTTAGTATATGAGACAATGACACAATAATTGTCTTCTCATTTTCTTTTATTCCCTTTACCCTTCTTCCCTCATCTCAAAATTGATTCTCTCATCCTTCTCTTAATATATACTATCGAAATAATAATAACTCTAAAACATCATTTCCACTCTTAATTAAGTAAAATATTATATCACTTTTTAATAAAAAATAAATAAATAAAACAAATATTGAATGAATACTTCAAGTAGACCAGTGGAGATTCGTAATATACAAATTTCACTTCTTAAAAAAAGAATGTTTATTTATTTACTTAAAAACAATATTAATCATCATCTTTTCTCTTCAACGGAGATGTTTCTTTCTTTTTTTTAAAAAAAAAAAGAAGAGAAATTTATTTGATTTGATTCTTACGACATTTGTCATTTTATCTATTTTTTCTTTTTTTTCTTTTTTGAGAGTGGGGGAAGGTGGTTCAGGATGTTTCCTTGACATCCTCAACTCAATGGCTATGAATCTATCTAATTACTTACTCGGCTTCGATCTCCCACCCACACTCTCATCCCCCTCTCTCTTCTTTCTAGAACTGACTTTAATGGAACTCTGCTTAAGCAGTTGCCATTTGGTAAATTAACAAATCTACCAGCCAGCTTTAGCTTTTACGAAATTAAATATTTTCACCCGCCCCTCCACCCTCCCTCTTTTTCACCCTCTCCTCCCTTCACCCAAACCCTCCCCCGTCCCTCATCATCCTGCTGCCATGCGCTTCTATGCTTTTTCCATCAGGTTAATAGCGAGAGCCACTCACTCCTAAAGTTCTTGTCACAAAATTGATCCAAGTTTGATTAAATCGATACTATTTCAACATCGGGTGTGTTCTCATTTTATCATTCTAATTAATATTACTACCGCGTACCACCCTCTCACTAAAAAGTATAATTTTATTGAAGAATTCATTTGTATCCATCTATCCACTGTCTCTAGTCAACTTCACTTTTGTACCACCAGATTCATTCCTTCAACTTTCTTATTGAAATTCTAAGCCATCCATATCCATCCACTTCCGATTCTTTTCTAATTCCTTCCTATATTTATACTTCTTGCTTTACCTATCCCTTTCAACTCTTATCTTTTCGCAATTGGTGTTCCCGTTAATCATATAAATTAATATATGACAAAATTTGTTTAAATTTTTTAATATAATTATACATAATTATTTAGCTAAAATAAAATTATTATAATGATTGTTGGAGGTAGAAATAAAATAGTATTAAGAAACATTTAATATTTAGAATTAAATATATTTAACTTTAATTGTTTAGTACTTACTTAAATCATATGACATGGAAATTTTATTAATATTAGAGAGAATATTTTATTTTAAGTAAATATTCACATTCAAATCAAACAATAAGAAGAAGTAAAATTCCACTTTACAGGGAAATATCTAAGAAGGGAATGTCTTTATAAGATTTTCTTAGATATTAATTAGAATTCCTAGAAACACAAATTCTTCTTTGATATTCTATACATATATACATAAATGTTATGTTCGTTTGTATACAGCCAAGCTTGAGAATGAGAGCACGTCAGTCGCGTTCTGCAGCAACAGATTTTATTCCTTCTCAACTGAATGAACGAGTAAGGGTGAAACACAAACCCAAAGAACAGCTTAACTGAATCTGCAATACAATCGTCTATCTTTCCTGTACAATCTAGTAGTTGATTATAGTTTCAGCCGGCATGTTGTTATTGGTCAGATGAGTCATGTCTGTACCTACTGCCAGGCTTTAATATTTAATAATAAAACAAAAGAAATGTGTTGCCCTGGCAGAAAAATCAAATTGCCTCAACAATTGATTCACCACCAGAGTCATTGAAAATTATACCGTCTGGATCTACCACAGAATCGAAGCATTTTCTATCAAATATCAGGAATATAGCTCTTGCTTCTAAGTGACTACTCAATTCATTCCAACTTTTAAAATCAAAGCGGAAATATATCATAAAGATGTCCCCTTGCTCTCGTTTCCATATAGTGCCCATAAATTCCTTCAAATGCACTTCACTGGTGATAATAGAGATGAAGTCGATGCACATTGTAGAATACATTCCTCGCTAAGAAGATCCCATTTTTCGCAGCTACAGAAGCTCCTTCACGAAAAGAAGAATTTGGCGGGTTTGTTCAAAACGACAATTGATGCCATCAGATTCCCAAAAGATTGTCATTCACGCAGACAAAACGCTCGCGAGAATATGTCCAGAGATATAATGTTCCAACTATAAACCAAGTAGCAATTGTCATAGTCGAAGATCAGTTCCAACCTAGAGATATTGTTCTCCATCGAAGAAAGGATCAATTTAAAAAAGTTGCAAAAACTCACCGATATTACTATGTTTTACAATATTCAGCTATTTTTTAGAATGGTGTCGATATCATTTCATTGTGAAAATGATAATTCCAGTAAATGTGCAGAATGTTCACCAGTATATTATGGATATGGAAGCAAAATTTGAAACGGAACGTTTGTTATTCCTTTGAATCAGACTAAAGTCCGTTCTGAAGAATACATTCATTTGCAGTTTGGTGATTAGATTCTTATTTTTGGAAGGGAAAACAAAACGCGCAGCGAAATCAAAGATCGCTTGGATGCTGTGTAGGGTGACTCTTCTCCTTCAATGGCGACCGTCAAAAATTGGTTCTGTACAGCAAAAAATGGTTTTTGTACAACTGATCGACATGAAGGGTTTAGATCTGTGCGCTGCTGAATGTTTTCAGAAGAATGGTAAAAAAGAGGATTCCCACATGCACATATACTAATCTGGCTCTACGATAAAATAGCTTCAGACGAAATCGACAATGTGATAGGCACTGAGGTTCCACGGGCCGACGTCGATAAGGATTTGCATGCAGTTGTTATCAAAAACATGATACATGGACCATGCGGAAAACTAAATCTGAATTCACCATGCATGGTAGTCGGGAAATGCTCCAAGCAATAACCTCGAGTATTTGCAGCCAATAACACTAACAAGGGTCGATGGATCTTCTAAGTATAGGATTTCCCATCCATACAACCACAATTTGTCACATCGAAGCGTGGCAGGGTACAACTAGTTAATAATAAAAAAATGAAAAAATAAAATAGATTCGATAATTATTCAACCTAAATTAACAACTTTAATTAATTAATTCAAATATCAAAATTAAATAAATAAATAGCTAATTTTTAAATACAATACAGACTTTCTCTTTTATTCCTTAAAATACTTATTATTACTAATCAATTATTATTATTATTTGTTCAAATTCTTATTTTTAAAGGATTTCAATGAAATATTCTTTAAAAATTATATACTCTTTTTGATTACAAGTACAAATATAATATTCTGAAAATTAGACATCCAAAATAAACAAATTCATAAACAATAAAAGTATAATATATGTAGAATAGTATATAAACTTGGGTATGTTATGGTTGATATATCAAATGATTTTTTTAAATTTAACAAATCGAAAGCTAGAAATGTGGAGTATTTTAGGCTATAAAAATATAAATAGTGACTAAAAATAACTTTAAAAAATCATAAAATTCATTAAGCTTTTTCATATAATATATTCCATTATATTATTATTATATATATAAAATAAATATATTATATTGATAATAGTTTAGAAGAACATTTATTTATCTAAATAACAATGTAAACATATATAATCGAATATTTAATTAACAATATACAGTTTGACAACAATTAAAAATCGTTTCTTATTAATATATTGTTTTTTCATTAAATGTGAAATACATTTATTTATGGATTAATTGATTAGTTATTGGATTGTAATGTTTGGATGAAATCAACTGCTTTTATACGTAATATTGGGAAAATGGTCCACACAGAATAGAGAGTCAAAACTCCCCTTTTTACCCCTAAAAAGGATCCTTGTACATGTGTCTGTATATGTCTCTGTGTGTGTGTGTGGGTGTGTGTCTGCACGCGCGAGGGTGAGCCTTTGAAAGGGGTGCAACCATGGAAACCTTCCCGAGTCGAGTTCGTCCATAAAACTTGGATGCAATAACAAAGAGACCTTCCACTTCCCCTTCTCTTTCTTCCACCTTTTAAAGCACAGCCTACGATAAGCTAAAGAAAGGGTAACACTCTAGAAATGATAAAACATATGCTCAATTGATTGACTTGGCTTATCACTTAACCTAAGGAATATTTTTTTATATTTACCATATATATTTTCTTATTTTAAATACTATAATAATAATAATAATATCAACAACAACAATAATAATAATAACAATAATAAAAATAATAATAATATTAATATTTCAAAATTAATTTTGTAAATCATATTTCTTTAATTTTAAATAATCCATCAAAACTAATAATAATATTAATTAATTAATCTATTAATTTATTTTTAATTTTAAATTATGGTATATTTATCTGTTATATAAATAAATTAATAGATATTAGATTTAAGATAATGAAAAATTAAACATATTTTATCAACATAGATAGTGATTAATTTAAATGCATTTTTCTAGTATTTAGTAAAGAAAAAATATTAAAAAAATTAATATGTTTACAGTAAATAGTAATAATACCTTAATAAAAGGCTTATAATACTTTTATCTTTTTAATTTAAATTTTAAGACTTACGTTTTAAATGATAAGTATAATAAATATTTTTTAATTTTTTCAAATCTCTAATTATATTTACTCTTTTATTGATTTATTTCTTATTTATAAACTTTTTTTTGAAATCTATCCTGGCAATTGATTCATATATAATTTTATCATATATATATTATATTATTATTATTATTATTATAAATTTTAAAATTTTTATATTATAATAAGATTAGTGTAAGTGAAAGCTTAGTACAGTAGACATTTGAGATTTTGTCATGTTTTAAAAATGAAATTTCTTTCTCAATATAAGGACCTGTGGGGTTGGGTGTGTTTGTGTAGGGGGGAGGCGGGGGGTTGAGTGGCAAAGTTCAGATAGGACAGGCAACTTAAGTAAATTGAAGCGGAAAAAACCCTTCCCATACCAAAACAACCTTTTTTTTCACTGGCGCCGAGTAAATGAAATTAAAAACAGCCCTCCCACCACGAGGATGTTGCAAGACGGGTGGAGGGAGAAAGAGGGAGGAGAAGGGCAAATGGTGGCCACCCTCATGGTGATCGTCAGAGTCGGGAATGTTTACTATCGAAACAAATGCAATCCGACTAATGAAATTTATTAAAATATATACAAAACATTTCCAACCAAAACACCAAATAATTGTCAAGTTTTCAATAATTGAAATCTCAATCTGAACGTACAATGTAATATACAATAGCTATGTGTACGAGTTTAAACTTTTTTTGTAATTTATGTTTTAATACCTTCAAGAAAATTTAATAATCTTTAAACATCCAGGTGATTCTTTTTATTATTTCATAAACTAAACAACTAAGAAAAACTATTCATTAACCATCTTTGTGACAAGTTGTATAATTTTAATTTAATTAGTGAATTTATATTTAAGACATTGTAATTTACTACCCTCGCCAATAAAATATTAAACATTTATTAAATTAATATTATCATAAGTAATTTTGAAATGTAAGATATAAAAATATAAAAGAATTGGAAAAATACATTGAAAATAATTTAAATTAATTAATAATGTTTTGGGTACAACTCTCTTATACTCGTATATAATATAATATAACTTAAAGAATATAAATAAATCTATATATATATATATTCAAGAATTATTTTTATATTTTTTTCTAAATAAATGTATTTTAATGTTTATATTTTGTAATGTTGACTCCTGAATCAGTGATTTGTAATGGAATTGTTTGCCTTTTATTTCCTTCAAATGATAGCGGTTGGTTAAAAAAGAAAAATTATTTAATGACCGAAAAATTAATATGTCAGAGATTTTGTGCTCTCTTAATGATCGATGGTCAAAATAATTGAAAGAGGGTGGGTGGTGGTTTGAAGTGGTCATGATTGTTGGTTTTAGGGGAAAGCAAGGGTTGTGTATGGATAAATGAAAGTAGGGGATGCCTAAACGCAAGGGGTAAAAAAGAAAAGAAAAAATTCTAAAAATATTATGAGAGTTAAAAAATTTGATATATGCATGAAAAAAAGATTATTCATAAATTATTATGGAAATTGTATATTTACATATATTATATGTATGTGAGGCGTGGTTCATGATATTGGCAGATGAGAACAGATTTAAAGTTGTAGAATATAAATAAATAAATAAAACTTTAATCATTACTGATGATTAAATAATGTGAAATCAGTCCTTAGATATAATCAATATGTTGTATGTATTACACATGGGCACCATATTCATAATTATGTTTTTTATTGAAATATATATTATTTGTTTTTAAAAAAGTCTTTCTCACGTCGCCTTTCTATCTTGAATATTAAATTTCAACATTTTAATACTTATTTTTTTTATCTCACACTAAAACACCAACACATACAAACACACACACTCTTACAAACTTGAGTTTTAAATTGAAGAACTGAATATCAAAATTTTCATTTTCAATTTAATTTTTAGATATTTAGATTGAATATTTAAATCTAATTTCATTAACCCTATAAATGGATTTAATATTATTTTGTTTAAAAAGTAATTGTTAATTTATATTTAGTGATGTTTTAAAATGTTTATCTTATATTCTTATACATATATGCTTGTTATATTATTTTTAGATGTCTGCTTGTTTTCTTATCTTTAAATATTATTAAATAATTATTTTATTTAATAAAGATAAGATTTCATTTTGTATGTATTTTATTTATCTTAATTAAACAAACATTACATTTACAGATGTATTTTTGTTCCAGGTAAGCATCCGTTATCAATAGATCCAGTTGATGCATATCAACCAATTCAATCGTAAGTTGACAACTTAATACATGAAACATTTAATTATTATGATATATCCAATTTGTTTATTTATCTCTTCTCCTTGATAACATTTATTTATTCTTCCAATCATATTTTCATTTTTCTAATCCGTATCTATCGATAAGATTAAATTATTTTATTAAAATAGGTATCTTTAATTAAATCAAAAAGAAATTTTGATTTTTTATTAGGAAAAAGAATAATAATTACAATCCTTTTAATTTCCATCTTTATAAAATAAATTTTTATTTCTTATATATTTATGAGATTTATTATTTGTTTGAGAAATTATTTAAATTTTTAATTGAATCTTAATTATTATCATTATAGATTATAATTTCAATTTCTAAATGAATTAAAAATATGAAATTAATTTAAAATAAATTCGAATGCTGGGTTAGATAGAGAAACAAAAAAAAATATTAAAATAATTAAACAAATACAATACATATAATATTAAATTTGAATTTAAAAAGGATATTTTTTTCAATCCTCTTGCATTTACAATTAGTTTATTTTTTAATGATTAACTAAATATAGAGAAAAAAGCATTCATTTATATTTAGTATATTCTATAAGTATATACTATTAGTATATTCTACAGTATTGGATTTTCATGGAAATTCACTTTTTCCATTTTCTTATCAAATCACGAGGTAGTCTACTATTAATGGATGTCAAACAAAAACTAAAAGACCCAGCTGGTTCATATTTTGACAGTAGTTATCTGATAGTTGCCTGCTGACAGAAGCGGTGTTTTCATTTCATTTATCAGATGAGAAATTCAAAAAGTCACGGGCTTATTAACCTACTCTCGTATGATTATTATATAATTTTTTGGATATCAGAAATCCTTAAAATGCACAATTCCCAGTAAAAAATTTTCTTGAAACAAAAATTAAAATCAAGTCGAAAAATAAATTTTATCAGTAAGGGCAGGTTCCTATTTGATTCGTTGTTATACTTAAATATTCAATTAGTAAAAGACACATTGTTGATTAAAATATATATCTATTTATTGTATATTGTGCAGTGCTACAGACCTAGACAGGATTGATTTATAATTTTCTTAATTAAAACATACTCAAATAATTTTATATGTAAAACATTCTCATAAGCTACCTCTCTAATACAAATAACAAACAATCTTACTATCTACAATATCCTTTTTATACATTTATTTCTAAATTCAACCATTATTCCTATTAATTACAATTAAAATGAATGGATAAATTTTCAAATGCATCCACTTTTAGCTCTTTGAAATATTCAACCAATTGAATTGAATTGGCAATTCTTTTGAAATTTTTCCAAACAGTATTCCCTCCTACATCCTCCTACCTCCCCGTCCCTCTACACCCACCGACCTTTCCCCCCTTATTCTCCATCTCTTTCTCTCAATTGATTTATCTGTTTTAATTAATTAAATCTAAAATTTATGTTACGTTCACTATTTTTTTAACATATTTTTAATTAAACGAATTTTACATTTGGGAAATTTATTAAAAGCTAATGGACTCAACTTTTATTACTTATCATTCTATATATATATATATATATTTAGTCGCATTAAAATTTAAATAATACCTAGTCTACACCACCAACACACATTTTATTAACGACATATTCGTTAGTAAAATTAATAATTAAGTAAATTACAGAAAAAAAGCCTTTAGAAAATTTAATCGTTAATAATTGAAATAATAGATATTTTTCATCTTTATTTCAATTTAATTCTATATTTTAATAACAAAGAATCAATACATTATTTTTTTAACTTAAAATTAATTGCTACATTTCCCTAAAGAGTTATCTAAATTTAGTTAGTTTTGTAAAATTATAGAATCGTTAAATTGTATATATATAACACATATTTAACGATTTTTTTTAATTTATCATTTTCTATTTTAATTTTTTTTTTTAACAAATTGATTTTTTATTCAATTTATAATCTTATTGTTAGTGAATTTTTTCTATATCTATATATATAAAGGAGACTGTTTGTATGTATGTATGTAATTCGTTTACTTTTTTGCTGTCATAGTTTAATATGTTAAAATGTAAGTTATTTACATTTTAACATAAAATAGAAAATATATTATTTAAGGATTAAAGAATAAAAATAGAAAGTAAATTAGTGAATATTTTAAAAATTAGACAATTTGTGGAAATTGAAATAACTAAGAAATGAGAGGTGGAGGGGATGAGGAGAGAGGTGAGAGTGTGTGTGAGCGGGAGAGAGAGAGATTTAAAGTTTATATATAGTTCTCCGTGTTGTTCATTCAAGAGCCAGGCGTGGCCCACTGACTGGCGGACTCATTTTACACAATGTATATAACTAGCAATCAAAGAATTATTATAAATTTTAACTTTTTATTTTAAATTCTAATATTCAAATATCATTTCAATTAAATAATTTATTCTAAAAGTTCTCATTTTAATTAATATAATAAAATATTTAAATCATATTTAACTTAAATTATTTTGTATTTATTCTTTCTATATTTGAATACTTTTATTTTAAGGGAGGGAATTAACTATGATCTAAAAAAATTAATAAATGAACTTAATAATAAAAAATCAAATAAATCCATTAATTTAAATTAATACTATTAATGAATGTATATATTGTTAATTTATCTTTAGTTTTATCAATACTTTTATACCGTTAATTTTTATAAATTAATTTTTATAAATTGTCTCAAGTCTCTAACTTTGCATTTTCTCTAATTTTATTATAATTAAAAATATTCAATAAAAATCAAACAATGAAATTAAAATATCGAAATGAAATGATCAAGAAATATTATACTCTATTATAACATATACAATACTTATAAACTATAGGCGGAGGAAATATTAGACGATATCATTGCGGGTTCATGCCAAATCGATCAACATTAATTAAGATATTTTCATTATGACAGATATTAAAAAAACCGCGAATTCAATATCTCTGTTCACTAATTATTTGTAGACTTTAGTAAAACCTACGCATGACTCAATAGATCCGGATAAACTTTTTCAAATTTTGATCTTAAAATTTATCTTGAAGGTAGTAAAGAAAGAGTAAGATGTGGAAATCAATTGTAAAATATTAGGTGACCCAGACGACTTAAATATAATAGGAGATTCGGCAATTGCAATTACAGATAGCGAGGAAAAATTAATCGAGGTAGGAAAAGAGATGAGGTTTGAAATTAATAATGATAAATAAATATATTTAGAAACAAACAGGAGCAGTATTAACATACAAAATGTAGAATTTGAATATGTAGAAAAATTGAATGTAATCACGAAGGATAATAATATTTGAGAAGAATTGAAATCGAAGTTGCAATCGGAAAACGCCTGTTATCATGCAGTAAAGAGGCTTATCTCATCAAAATTATTATAAAAGGGAATGAAAATTAAAATATATAAAACAATTATTTTGTCTGTTGTATTATATGAGTGTTAGACATGGTCTATGATCTTTGGAGATGAGAGTGGATTCAGAGAATAGGATTCTCCCCAGCATTTATGGGCCAAAGAAAGATGAGTACATCAGGGAATGACGTACGAGAGATGGAACAGAGGCTCAGGATAAGGACACTTGGAGAAATGTGGTTGTAGCTGCCAAGAACTTTCGAGTACCGTTGAGCCACGCATGGTCTATGACCCTGGGAGATGAGAGTAGATTCAGATTATTCTTTCCAGCATTTATTGGCCAAAGAAAGATGAGGTCACCGGGGACACTTGGAGAAATGTGGTTGTAGCTGCCAAGAACTTTCGAGTAGATAGATATAACATATTCAATAATAATATATATAATTAATTTACTGATTAAATTAAAATATATTTTAAATAATCACACAATAAGATATGAATGTTTTATGTTATACATTGATTGAAACAAAATGGATGAAAACCTTTTACTACTTTCAACCAAATACTATGTACCACTCGGGGGTACAGGGGGCGGAGCCCCCGTCTAGATGTGAAGAGCGACGAAGGAGCTCTGAGCAGCTAGTTTAATATAAATTAAAATTAATAATCTCATTTTGATTATATTTCAAAAGAGAATTTCACATCTAACACAATTAAAAAAATTTATATTATAAAAACATTAAGAATTGTTGTTTATTTGAACAAATTTAAATTTTATACAAAAAATTAGATATAAAATAAGGCGATGACAGAAAACCAATCAACAATCAAACTATACGAAAAAAATCTAGATGGCGTTGCTAGCATCCGCTATCAAAATCTATAGAAATTTGTTTTATAAAAAAACAATTTTATTGTTTTGTTTTTATTTTCAAATTTAACCTACAATTTATTTACTTTAATCATACAATTTAATAAAAATAATTTTCTATTTTATGAATTCGATAATCACTCCTAATTCTATTCATTAAAATAATTATTAGCAATAATTTTTGTTGTTTTTTTTTTTTTTTTATTTTTTGATTATATAGTATAAACTATTGTAAAATTAAACGAATTTTAATTTTCATTTGAAATAATTATTGTTGTTAAATTAATAATAGGATTGGTTGAATGAATCAAATGACGCTCTTGTTTTGTTTGTTGAATGTTGGTTGGAAAACGGGATTTTTGCCCCTATAGTCTAGTCAGTAAGTATTAAACGTTTTAAATGAATAGCAAAGATGGATTACGTGTGCTTAACTAAACGGGTTCTTTATGTTCACTCAGCCGGAGATAATGTTTACTATGGAATGAAACAGACCGGGTTAGTTCAGAGGGCTGTGTTGGAAAGTGGGGGTGATGATGGAAGGAGGAGGTGGGAGGGTGGGGGACAGGAAAAGAGAAGATTTTCTTGAGTTCTTTTACAACCTTTTAACGTGTTACAAGTTGAGCAAATTACTTTTTAACATGTTTCTAAAGATATACTAACATATTCATTTTTTTTAATTTTTTCTATATATATATATATATATAATTAAAATTATTTAATTATATAATATACAATATTTCTTTTCATATTATAATAAAATATTAAATTAATTTATCATTTAAATATTAAAATATTATTTATTAATATTTTACCGATATTTGCTATAGAATGAAGGCTATTTAAATGCGTAGTATAATAGTTATATGATATAGATATCTTTTTTACTCTACCCAGTATATTTATAATTCATAAATTTGATCTGCAACAAATTCGACATTATATTATAATTATTAATACCGTTCAAATGAATAAAGCAAATTCTAACAAAATAAAAAAAATAGAATTATTATTCAATTTATTTATTGATTTTGTGTATTTAAATTTCGATAATTATTATTATAATAATAAAACAAAAAAAAATACATTGCATTTTCATTTGTTAAATGTAAATAATTAGATAATTTAAATAAAAGAAAAAAATAATTAAATCTAATAAATTAAATTAAAATCTTTATAAATAACATTATATTCCGTTATTGATAAAAATACATTTTTGTATAATATTTAATAATAATAAGAAGAAAAATTAATCAAAATTAATTAATATTCTTACTCAATACAATCAACAATTTTACAAAGTTACATTTTTATTTTTTTCTTGAAAGTTTAAGATTTGAAAAAAAAAATATTTTAATATATTAATCAATGTAAGTAAAACCAGAACGACGACTCATTGATTTGAAAAGCTTTAAAGTAAATTAAAGAAAATACTTGTGAAAGGACATATTAACTTTTTAGCTGTAATTTCGATGTAATTTTGATGTATATATACGTTTTGAAGGTCCCTGAAAACGGTTTGAGCTAAAATAATGAAATTTGGTACGCGGGCATTATTCAAAATTCGTAGTTTTTTATTATACTTTTGAGAAATGTAGCCCATCCGGAAGAACGTTTTCATTTTTTTTCCTCTAAACTGATCGTAAAAATAAAAATATATGTTTGATAGTTTTTCACATGATTAAAAATTGTATAAAACTGCTATATATAGCTTGAATGAAACGCTGAAAGTACCGGAATTAATTTTTTCACATGTTGACAGCAAATCACGCTCCAGCATGTGACGTGGCGACATCAACAAAGAGCCAAACACGCGCTGGTTTTATAAATATTATTTAATAATTTTAATTTATAATTTAATTAATTAAATTAAATTTAAATATAATATATGTCAATTAATCCAATTCAAATTTGCGAGATAGTCGAGTGGAGACAGTCCAATTTTTTTTTATTTTCTTTAAATGATTATCCATTATTCATTTTAATTAATTAAAAGACAAAAAAAATGTTTTTAATAAAATTTCGATCATTGCTTTTTCCAGGATTCTATTTTGTTCAAAAAAAATTCTAAATTCTTCCCTTATTCTTCTTCACTCCTTTCCATCCATTTCCAACTCTTCCCATATTCCCTCACTGAGATCCATTTCGTAAATGTTTCATCTATCAATATGGATTTTTAATTTGTATTATATTTTATATATGGCACTGTGAAAGAAAAAGATGAACGGATTGAGTAATGTCAAGGTCTACCCTCTCTCATCTCTTTCTCTCCCTCTCTCTCAGTATAAGCATCGTTTTTTTTTCGGCCACGCGTGCGACTGCTTCAGCGTAGTAAGAAGAGTGAGAGAAGAGATTTTAATTAAATGAAACACAAAGTTTCCCTTAGCTTATCCTTAAGCCATAATAAGATAATAATGTACTTGTGTGTGCCTTGCGCTTGGAGTAATTTTCTCCAGACGAAGGAGGGAGAACCGCAGTCCGTAATAGCTTCCAGCCTCTCTGTATTTGTAACTTATATATATATACAAATATATATGTATATAGATAAATTTATGTATATATATATATATATAGATATAGATATAAATAATCAAACAACTTCGGAGCTGTGGCTAATAATCTGATTTTATTACCAATATATTTAAAGTATAATTTATTACTGATGTTTTGGTTGTATCACTATATGAATATATTATATCTTCAATAGGTCATGTGACCAGATGCTTATTATCTGTGAAATCTTATTACCTTACCTTTCATTCTTCATCTTTATTATTTTTTTTTTATTTTGATAATTTATGTATTTATTTGACTAATTTGAAATAAATTATGTTCGAAGCATAATTGAGGTAATACAATAATAATTGAATTGAAAATTATTATAATGAAAAGCTACCAAAGGATATTTGTATAGTAGGGTAGAGTGGTTTACCTTGGGACACAGTCCACTTCGGGACAGGTTTAAATTTTAAATTAATTCTTAATTCTTGTAGATGTAAAGGCATGGGCAGCATAATCAAATTATCAGATAGGTTTGGATTCAGTTGACAAAAAAAAAAAACTGGTTAGAATTTATTAAAAATTTTATTTTTAGGGCATATCTAGTAAATTTAATATGAAATAAGTTGTAAAGGGAATTTTTCAAGAAAATATATATTTTTTTTGAGTAAAAGATTCTATGTATAATGAAATTTAAAGTTTTTTCTTTAAATGAACGTATATAATTGTTCTGGCGCAATTAAAGTTTCAAAATTTGGTATGATACCCATTGGGATAGTTTGAATTCGTCCTCGTTAGGACATAAGAAATGACAAGTTCTATTTATTTTACCATCATACATATAGTGTTTAAAATATTTTTTTAATTAATATACGAAACCTGTGTTTATTAATTCTTTTACTAAATTATTAGGCTTAATACCAAAAATAAAAATATCAAAAAAATCAAGCAGTTTTTTGAAAACAAAATTGGAAAGTATTAATTTCTTATTGTTTTATCACTTTACTTCTTTACTTTCTTTTGAAATAATTTTCTTTTCTCGATCTATACTTTATACTGTCGCAAGATGTGTTACTAGGTAGTACACCTTAGGGCATTTATAAATCTTCTAAATATTTTATTTTTATTTTTCTGAAAAGGATATGAGATTGAAAGTTATCTATATATGTAAAAGACATACATACTCCTCCTAAACGACTTATGCGATTTGGGCCATTCCAATGCCATTTGACAGCCCTCGGGCTAATCTATTAATAGTGTGAAATTCATTGGAAAACAATAAATAGTTTTTGAGAAAAGTGAAAAAATAATTTTTTTCTTACTTTTTAATATTTTTGACGTCATTTGTGACGTCACATCCAGTGCCTCTTATATCTTATAATATTTATAATCTTTTGCGTTTCAATTTCTTTGCGTATGAGGGCTCTCACACTGGTCCGCTAATATATAATTAATTTACTGATTAAATTAAAATATATTTTAAATAAGAAATGAATGCTTTATGTACTTAATATACTGATAGAAATAAAATGGATGAAAACCTTTTACTACTTTCAACCAAAAACTATGTACCACTCGGGGGTACAGGGGACGGAGCCCCCGTCTAGGTGTGAAGAGCGCAGAAGGCGCTCTGAGCAGCTAGCTATATTCAATAATGTACAGGTGAAGTTTGCAACCAATACTAGTTGTGATTTTGACAATAATTCATCAATAGAAAAAAGATTGAAAAAAGTTTTTCTTCCTCTTCACTATACAAACTCTTCTGAATTTTCCAAAATCCTCTTATTATCTAAAACATACGATTTTGTTTTTCTCATTAAATTGTTTAAATCACTAATTACTGAGTGTTTTATTTTTGTATTTTTTTATTGAATGCCCTCACACTTGTTGAACAATAGTTTTTTCACTTTGTTCTATTATATTAATTATAAATTAAAAAATACAGAAAAAAAGTTTTTTTAGATACACATATTTAATTAAAATTAAATTAAAAGACATTTTTTATTTATTCTTATTAAAGATTTAATTTATATAAATATTATATATTGATATTAAAATTATTTAATTAAAAGACAACAGCTTAGATTGTTTTATTAGAATTCCTCGTATTTTTTATTATAAAAAAAAAATATTTTTTCACATATAAATCATACTTTTTGAAGTGTATATTTTATATACTAATTAATAGAATGCCTGAATCGGCCACCTAAAAAAATATTAATATTTTTTGGATTTTTTTTATCGGAATTGTACAATTGAAATTCGAAATTCCACTTGAATACATTGTAATTTTATGATTTTATTATTCTTTGATATTTATTGATCTCTTGTTTAATAACTTAAAAATAATTTTTAAAAAAATCAAATCTCGACAGATCAATTTGGTACATGAAAAACTTCTAATTACATGAATTTCGAAAAATTTATAGAATTATACCAACATATAAAATTATCGTTTAATAATATTTAAAATTCTCATAAATCATTATATATATATCCTATATAAACTATTTCTTTCATTTACAATATTCAATTATTCCAAATGTTAAATTTTAATGTTTTTAAAGTAATAAATAAAAATTAAAATTTGACATTTATCATTTACATATAATTTTTTTAATTTCAGGTTCTAGATCTAGACTATAAAATAAAATAAAAACATTGATAAAAATTATTTGAATAAAAACTTATTCAATGATATCAAAAAGTTTTTATATTAATATTGTTTTTTTTTTTTTGTTTTTTTTATTTTGTTTTAAAATTAATTTTATTTCAATCTGAACAAATTCCCTGAGGAATGAAATTGTATAGAAATAAAATAATTTATAATATATTAATTGAATTGAAATTTTGAAATTTACTATATAAACTATAACGTTACTTATATAGAATATTTATATTTATATGAACTCTCTCTATCTATCTTTCTTATACAGATTTTAATTAATTTACTTAAAGAATGCAAGAGTGTTTGTTACTTAAGAGTGATAGTTTAGGTAAGAGAGAAAGAGATGGAGTTGAAAAAATTTTTACAAGATTTTAAATGAAAAGATTAATTAAATTGTAGAGATGTTATATATAATCAATTTCTCAATTAATTTAATTTAATTGAAAATAAAACGAAAAATATTTTTAAAAATATTAATATATATTATATTATTATGTCTGGTTATTAATCATTTGTGCAATATAATAATAATCTACTACTATCTTCCATTCGTTTAATCTTTTTATTAACCAAAACATCTTATCATAGAGATCAAGTCGTTTTATTACCATAGAGGATTTGATGATTAATCTGATTAATAAACTTGAGACAGACAATATAGTTAGATCCTATATTTTACATTAATAATATTCCAAATTTGTTCAACATTTTTTCATTCTTAAAAATAAATCTTATAATTATAAAATTCTTAAAAAAAAGTTCATTGTTTAGGGAAAAAAAAAAACATTTTTGTTAACAGATTAAAATTAATTAAATATCCTATCACAAGCTCTACAAAAAAAAAAGTAAATTAGTTCTCAATGACAGAAAAAAAAAATGAAAAATAAATATTAATTAGAAAAAATAAAATATAATAAACGAAATAAGAAAAACAACATTGTAAGTTGCCCAATTCTTAATAATTAAATTTTGTTTGATTTTATTCTTAAGTATGTATTTAATAAGTTTATTAATTTTTTTTTTTTTCAAAAAAATCAAATACTTGATCCAGACAGCTGAATATTGATTATGTATTGGATGAATCAGTACTTTCCGTCTCAAAATGGTAAATCAGAATAATTATAATATTAGATTTAAAGATTGAACTAACAACTCTCGTTGAAACAATATTATTTGTAGATACAGCATGAAAATTTTTTTTTTCTTTTATAAATTTCAATTTATAAATGTAACTAAAAATTAATAATAAAATCAAATCAAAGGTTAAAGGTAAGTGATTATTAAAAACACCTGGTTTTTTGTTTAAAAAAAAAATTATTCCTTTCGACTGTAACGTCAACATCAAAGTTTGGACTATAATTAAATAGTATAGTTTGTATTATATTTGTAAAGTTTGTTCTTATTTATTTAGAAAAACTTCTGATGATGACATTACTGTCGAAATGATTAAAATGTTGAATAAAATTTTTGTTTTAAACAAATAATCGAGTGTTTTTAAAAAATTATTTACCTTGAACCTCTTTGATTTTATTATTAATTTACAGTTACATTTATAAATTGAAAGTTGTTATAAAAGAAAAAGTTTTTCATGTTGTATAATAAAATTATAATATAAAAAGAATTAAATCAAATCAAATCAAATAATTCATACAAATTCATATAATTAGTTATATTAATAAGCATTTTACTTTAAAATATATAATCACTATAAATTATAATAATTTAATTAATTTGTTTTGTTTTATTGGCTGTAGGAATATAAGTCCAAAGTAATCAGTATATTTTTAAATAAATATATTTAATTTTATTCGGTAACATTAAATACAATGTTTTCAATTTTTGCGAACTTAATGAAGTTCAGTAGTTCAACATTTTACTACTAAGTAACACTCATGATTATTTAATTAATTAATTAACTTAAATATTGAAATATATATATATATATATATATATAATTTCTAAAATTAAGATAAAAATAATAATAATATGAATAATAGTAATCAATTAGAAATTTGAATTCATGGAATTCTTTGTACTCTATATAGCACTAGTAGAAATCCAATTTAATTTCTTTTAAAATTTAATTGGAAATTTTCAAATTAAGTTAAACAAGAAACTATAAAGAGATTTTGATTAAACATTATATTTACATACTAATTTTTATTATTTATCATTACAAGATCTGCATTCAAATGTTTGTTGGTCTTTATATTTTTTTTTTTTTGCATCTCTTCAAAATTAATTAAAATTTAAACAAAAAAAGATGATTCTCTACGAAATTTATATATATATATTCATTTATTTTTTGTTTATATATATTTTTCCTGTAATAATAAAGACAAGTATTCGATAGGTGTGGCTAATCTAATTTGCTATCAGCTATTCAAGTGCATCGAGTGCTTAAATTTAATGAGAGGAAATTAAATCGAATAGAATACAAGTTGTGCCATTTCCCTTTCTAGTTTAATTGCATTGAGTTTAAATACTGTGCACTGAATCTATTACAATAAATTTACTTGACTTTAAAATTGTTTCAAATCATTCCAACATTCTCCCACACTTTGCAATTTTATTAATTTCAAAGAATATATTAACAAAAACAAATATCCTTACCAATTAATTAATTAATTAATTAAATCAATCGAATAAAATAAAACATTGGAAAAGAACTGTTTGAAGAAAAAAAAATAAAATGGATTGTAATACATACATATATAAACGATAAACGTATAAAACGAGACTGGACGAGTAAGAGTGTTGAGGAAATTGTTAAGAAACGAGGGAAGTGTAACAAACTCTCTCATTGAGAAAAGTAAGTATTAATAGAAACAAAAACTATAGCACAAAACCACAAAAAAAAATGATTTTAATTCAAAAATGCATTTTTATTGTGGGAAATATTAATGAAATACTGTTATATTATCTATTTTTTTTCAAAATTATAAAATTTCAATTTTTTTTACCTCAATTAATTTTATAATTTCTAAATCAACACAATTTAGATAATTAAACAGTCTTATATATAGATAGTACGGGCCAGGATGAGGTTTCTTTTCCGCCAACCTCCTGAAAAGAAACGAATTAACAGGGTAGGTGAAAGAGTTAACCAGCACTAGTGCTAAGTAGTAAGTGTAACAAATCATATAATTATTATGTGATAATAATAATAAAAACTTTGACTTTGGTACATTCTATGCAAGAATAGCTCCTATCAATTATATCAGATATATTAATTAGATGTCCTATGATGAGTAGAACTGGTCCTATCCTCCTTTATCTTGATTTTCTTGATCGGAGGCGCTACTTTTTATCAACTTTTTATCAGCTAGAAGAAATTTACTTTCCGGGTCCTTGACCACGAGGATGGAGGTTAAAGCCGTTACGTGGTGTCTTAAATATTCACCTGCGTTTCCTAAAATATGTACTATATTTTTTAAATCTATATACATATATATAGATTTAAAAAACTAAATAAGACATTATATATTCAATTAAACACATTTTATTTATTATTAAAAAAATATTTTTCAGATTAAATTTAACCGAGATATTTTTGTTTCTTTATATTTTATACTACACATATATAAATGAGGATAATAAACCTTAGAAATAATCCCTTGTCATGGCCGAGACTTGAACCTGGGACCACGAGTATGTCGGCTAACACAGTTAACCAACACCCTTCGAAACGTCTTCAATAATAATAATATTTAAAAAAAAATATGATTTTTTTTTAATTATATACGTATAATATTAAATTTTTGGATTGGATAAAATTGATCCTTCTGTTTCTAATTTTGATTTCAAAATCATTTTAATAGGCAATGATATTTAAAACATTAGAAATTTTATATATTTTAGGGTTTATGTCTTATTTTCTGATAATATCAATTGCATCATGGAATTCCAAAGAAATATTTCTAAGTGCAACATATTTATTATAATTTGACATTTCAGAATGAAGAAAAAATACTTTTGTTTTACAATTGTTGTGCGTAATGTAAGCTAAATGTATAAAAGGAATTATAAAGGAGATTCAGAAAACGATTGTTTTGACAACTGGAAAATCAAACCAAAATTTTATATAATTTTTTATTAAATCAGTATTCTCATCTAAAAAGAATATAAATATATATATATATATATATATCAGAATATTAAATATATATTATGGAAACGAAAAATAAAAAAAAATAATGAAAAATTATATATCTTATCTAAAGAAAAATAAAATCTCTCTCTTTCGTAATGAAAATTAAAATCACTTTAACTTGTTCAAAAATGAAAAGAATAAAATACATAGATAAGATTCATACAGGAGATAGTGATATAATTTAATTGAAATATTATGTAGAGACTAATAAAAAAAAATCAAGAAAATTGAAAAGAATTAGAATATGATTAGGGTTGAATATATATATATATATACTCACATTTGCATTTTAAAATAAACTTTTAATGATAATGATAGAAAAACATTTTGTAATTAAAAAAAAAATGATATTTCAAAGATATAAACAAAGACATAAGGAGTGAGAGAGTAAGATAGAAAGGGAGATTATATAATATTGAGACAAATTAGGAAAGCTAATAAAATCAACTTAACAATTTCATGGCCTGAAACAAAGAGAATTCTAAATTAAGCTTCCTGAGCTTGAAGAGACTTAATAGATCATTTAATGCCTTTCAGGGATAAATATTACTCATTGTTCATTATCATTTTTTAAATTAATTTTAATAGAAATATTTCCAAAAAAAAATTAGTTAATGAGAGTAATATAGCTTTAAATAATCACATTAGTTAATGTTAATTATATTTTAAATATCTAAATAATTAATAAGAAAAGAAAAAGTATAATATATTAAATATTAATTTAAAAAAATTAAATTATTTTAACAATAAATTTAAATAATATATTTTTATGAAAAAATAACATCAAATATCTTACTATTTATGTCTGTGGCTCTACGGAACTCGAAAGTTCTTGGCTGCAGCAACCACATTTCTCCAAGTGTCCCTATTCTCAGCCACGTCCATCCAACCCCTACCCTCTCCCATCTCTCTCACGTCCCTTCCTACATAATACACCCACCGTGTTCTTGGTCTTCCAAGCGGATGTTGCACAATTGCACAGTTCGCCAGTCTTTTATCTCCCATTCTTGCCACATGCCCTTCCCATCACAACCTTCTCGATGACCCTAACTATTTCTGGAGATGCATAGAGGTCATGCAGTCTCCGCCATTCTTTGGTGACCCATAAATTTTGCGAAGAATCCTATTCTCAAATACTCTAAATTTAATATAACATAAAAATTAATTTTAAAATCTAATTTTAATTCTTCAAAAATGTTTATTATTTTTCTTTTAATAAAATATATTGTTATAATCAGACTTTGTTATATAGGTATAGATTTTTAAACATATATTTATTTATCAGATTAAAATATTTAATAATTTTTTTATTTATCTCTTCTCATTTTAGAGATATATAATAAATTAAATGAATCGTAGATATATAGATTTGAATTTACCTGTTGTTGATATTAAAACAGGTTTTTTTTTCTTAATGCTACCAACTGCTATTACTTAAGATTGGTTTGTGAAGAGTTGAATGATAATTAATTCAGACATTTATAACGTAAAATATTATACAAGAAAAGTAAAGAAAGGGAAAAAAGATAAAAATCAAAAATTCATGAATTAAATGATAAGTTTCGGATTAACATTCATTTAAAATTCTCTCCTTTAAATAAATAAATTCTCGTGTTTAGATATCTAAAATAAATTTATTTCATTGATAAACTTCAGGATTAATTTTTTTTTTATTTTTTTGTTAATAAATTAAACGTGTTAATGATTTTCTATTGGATTGATCTGAGTTTGTTTATCCTGCCCTCCTCATTGATGTTGATTATCATCATCCTCATGTTGTAACCTTCAATATAAAACCCTTATTGACCAATCAAAAGTTGGCAACATTCGATAGATGAAAGATTTGCATATTGAAAGCTTTTGCCCTCCTCTATGGAAATTACTGCCCACATATTTATTCCTTGTTTCTGCTTTCCTTTCCCCATGAGCTTTCCAACAGAATGATTTACCCAATAATGAAATAAGTATTTTTTTTTTATAATAATAAATTGAATGAATTTCTTGTGTGCAATAGGAATTAATTAAAAAGAAATCTTTTTTTATTTTATTTATTCATTTATGAAAACAATTAAATCAACTGAAATTTTTGAAAATGAATAAAATAATATCTGTTTAAACAGAAAAAAAAAATTGTTATATAAATATTATCTTTTAATTATTAAAATTACTTTTTTTTTAAAAAAAAAAATGATTATTATATTTGTTGCATTATATTTTTTAATTCATTTTAGAAATTAATTAAATTATTGTTTAATAATTCATTTAAAAAATTATTAAGATTAGTATTTGTTAAAAAATTAATTATAATTAGATTTTCAAAATCTTTTTATTTTATTTTTTTTTTTTTGTTTTAATATATTTTTTAGTATTTACAATTTTAAATATAATAAATTTTTAATAGAATTATTAATAAATGTTATTAAAGGAAATTTGAAATTTTAAGAATAGAAATTAAAATTTTCATTAGTTATTTTAGGGAATAATTATGAATAGAATTCATTTGCATTTCTAAACTATAAGTTAAATACGATTTGTATTAGTATATTTTCCTTCGGACACTTATTTGCATAGATAGAGATTTATGTGTATCCTAGAGATACGACATATATATATATATATATATATATATCCTGCTTTATTAGATATTAAACTATACTCTCCTATTAAATTCTCTCTAGAGATAACAAACATCCTCCTTTAATATCCTTATCGTTTCAATCCTGTTTATCAATTTTCCACAAACAGAATGGAAACATTTTTATTTTATTATATTATTATATATTATCTAGTCAAAATGGGAATAGTGGATGGTGGTAAGGAGTGATATTGGGTCCAGTAAAACACACACACACACACACACACACTCACTGATACACAGAAGTATGGGGAGGAGAAGATTAAAGGGGAAAAAGGGATTGGGAGATGAGGCGATGAGTAGAACCAGGACTCCAAGATGAGTTTGATGTGTGTAGGTGGAAGTCTAAAGGGAGCTTAATTACTTAATCATATACCTTAATGTCACCTCGTGATTAGAAATGCATGAGGATTACGCAGGAATTCGCTATATATATATATATATATATATATATATATATAGAAGTAGCGAATAATTTGCATAGCTTATATGTATATATATATATAAGGGGTTGAAATTAATTAAATTTTTTAATTATTTTTGTTAGAACAAAAAAATTTTTTAAACAAAGGTGAATTTAAGATGTAATCAATTAGGGCCCACCTTCTCTCTCTCTCTCTCTTTCTCTCTCTCTATTATATATATATTCTGGTAATTTTTGCAAACAAAAAGTAAAAAAAAATATTAATATTAAAATTATTATTACCATTTGAATTCTATTTAAATGGAATTTTTAATTTCGATAAGGAAATGAATAGCTATGCGGTTCAATTATCAACAAAAACAACAACAAAAATTCTTAATTTCGGAATGTATTAATTTTGTTTAGTTTTTAATTTAATTAAAAATTATATATATGAAACAATATAAAATAATAATAATAATGCTTCTCTATTCTCTCTTTATGCTCGTTCTTTTTTGTCGGTACAAACACTTACAATTACAATTAATGATATTAATATAGATAATTTATTAAATATTTATTTGATTGATGAAAATGAAAATAAAAAATAATTTAATGATAAAATACTTATGGAATTATTCGAGATTTCGAATTGTGGGTGTGATAATGGCTTGGGAAATTAATAAAACTTTGAAATATTTCAAAAAAAATTATCTGGAATGAAAATTGGTACATATTCCAAAAGACATAGATGAGTAGGATTAAATTCGCAGCACTTATCTTTTTAGTATTTTCAGATTTAGATTTTTTTTTTTTATCAAAAAGTATTTTGATCCATATCTTCAGATTTAAATACAAAAAGGATCACCTGCCTGAAGACTAAATAAATCAGTAAAAATTTATAAAAATTGGCCCTGTAGTTTTCCCTAAAAGTAAATCAATAAAAAAATGTAAACCTAAACAATTTTTTGTCACAAATTAATTATCTATTTTTATTTTATTTACTTGTATATATTTTAAAATTATTTATATAATAGGTTTGAAATATGTTTTTTTTTAATATTTGGCACACTTTAAAATACTTCCACTAAAATTAAAACTATATGACTTATATATATTATTAAACAAAATTTTAAATGACGTATCAAAAATTTTTTACTTTAAGCTTATATTTTAATAAAAAAGTTGGCCTGTGGCCAGGTCCGAACCGACCGACGGTTTGAAATAAATTAATTTCCAGCTACAGAAACAATTTCAAATAATTTTAATATATCTATTAATGTAATAAAAAACAGATATGGATAGAACATAAATATTTTTAATTTTATTTTATTTCTAATATATATGTAAGACCAGGCTGTGACGTCATGAATGGCTGGATGACGTCATATAATTTTAAATTAAGAAAAAAACTAATAAAAATGATTTTTTTCGAGAATAAAACCAATACAAAGTGCATGATTCGTGGTGATATGTAAAAAATCTCCTTATGTGAAATTTGGTGTGAAAATAACCCTTCCCTTCCTATCGTCGATCGCTAATACTACCACTTCCGGTTTCCGGAATTGCACCAAAAGTTGCTCAATCCATCCCACCGATGCATTGAGTAAATATACAAAATTTCATCAAAATCCGTTCAGCCGTTCATGCTGTACACATCTCTACGGACGGACGGACGGACAGACATCATGTTAAAAATACTTTTTTCTGTTAAGAAAATGCATGATTAGTGGAGATATGTAAAAATCTCCACATGTGAAATTTGGTGTGAAAACAATACCTCCCTTACTATCGTCGGTCGGTAAAAATTCTATAGTATAGGTATTATAGTTTCATTAATATTGGTATACTATGATCAAATAAGAGGACAAAAAGATCAAGTTATATAGTTTTAATTTGAAAAAGTTTTACAAATTTTGATTTTGAGGTTTTATAGGACTCTCGTATTATAGATATAAACCAAAATACTTATTTCCTTGATCAACTCTAATTCTTTAATCTGTAATGTTCACCAAAAAGACCAAATTATGATATTTGTTTGTATTATTTCAAAACAAATATTCTTGTGATCGAGCTAACCAGGATATCCAATTTCAAACTTAAATTTACAATTTAATGTGTACATTTGGAAAGTATTTTCCGTAAAATCCTTTACCAAATAGAGATTACTTGATTATGTACTATAAAGAGGGTAAAAAGTATTTTACGTTGCGTATTGATAGTTTGAAAAACGACCAAGAAGCAAATAAAAAAGGAAAAAAATCCTGCTCCAAGTGGCTTAATCAATAGGCGTGTGTATACGAGAACTCCGCCTTTTCTCTCCTCTCTCTTTGATGAAAAAATAATTCGTTCGTTGATTGAACACGTTAGTTTAATGAAAGATATATTATGGTTTACTTTTAATCAAAACTAATGACTGGGTTTCATTCAACCACTAATAACTCGATAAAAGGCATACTTATTAACTTGATGATTTTTATATAAATATATTATTATTATTATTTTTATCATTTATTAAATAAAAAATTCTAAAATATTCGTATAAATTGTATGTAAAATAAGTATAAATTATATGTATTTTATTTTTAAATTAACTGGGAAAAAGTACATATATAAATTTATTTATCTTGCTCATTTAATTTCATTATTAATTTCATAATTTATTATATCTATCTCTCAATTAATTAACTTGAATGTGAAGCACACAGGTAATATTCGATTAAATCTTGAAGAAAACAATAATTATATAGTATTTGGCTGCACTTTAACTTAAGAGACAAGAATAGATTCAGAGAATTTAAAATAAAAACTTTTCCTAACGTTTATGATCCAAAAATATTTTGGATCAAAGGAAATGACGGTGTTTTCATAACAGAAAATTATGATTACGATACTCTATGCTCTCAAAAAAAAAACAAAGCAAAATATAGATTCATAAAATGAAGATTATTTGGAGTGGTCACATGGTTTTTATGGATGAAGAAAGGCTAGTGAGGTTTTTTTACGGAAAACAATTGGGAAACAGTCTGTATTTAGGAGATAGTACTGTTTATATTTACATTCGGTATTTTGGTATGCAATACATCAGGACGTTAACAAAAGAATGTTGATGAGAGGAGAGGCAATGAATTTTCACAATATCTGGGACTGATTTGAAAATTTTTAAGACCCAATTAAATAAAAGTTTAGTGTAAATGCTTCGAAATTCGAAAAAATCCAAATTATCAGTTGCCACAACCAAAAACTACATAATTTAAGAAACCATGCTGGCTTCTTGTCTAACAATAATGTCATGATTTATTTTCCTCTAGACATACGAACTGTCGTGCATGGTGCTACAGATCAACATCTTTCCAATTAATCCAATTTCTAATCTCCAAATTTTCTGCCGTCAACCTGAATATTGTTTACTTAATGTATTTGGTCTTTTCCAATTTCTTTAAAAACAAACTTACCCTAATCTTTCTTCTCAAAAAACGTAATTGTTAGACCAATGATGATCGTAATTTTTCTCGATTTTATTTTAGTTCTACTTATTTACTTTATAAAAAAAATAATATTTTTTTTTAATAATTCATTGAAAAATAATCTAAGAACCATAAACAAACTTTAAGTTTGTGTTTTCGAATTATATAATTATGAATATATTTTTTAAATGTTAGATTTATAACTTATTAATAATATTATATAATAAATAGTATAATGTTCAACTTATTTAATAAATTTCAAGTTAATGTCCTTTAGTGATTTCAAAAAGATTAAGTGATTTTAAATATAATTATATCATTTGAAAGTATTAACTTAATGTTTTCTGAATTAAATCCAATTTCAATGAATTTTTTTTTTCTTAAAAATTTCTTAATTATGTAAAACGTGAGAGGGGTAGGGTATTTGGGAAATATTTTTACTATAATAAAAGTAGTGGAAAATACATAAATCAATAATTATCTAAAAATAATGAAATAAATCTCTTTCATAAGTTAATAAATCATATGAAAAGACATTTCAAAAAGAAAAATATATAATTGGTAAATATATAGTATAGAATATTAAATATTATTATTATTATTATTATTACTATTTAAAGGTTAATCATGTGACTTGGATGTTTATATTGAGAGAAGCGTTTCCATTTGATTAGGAGATAATAATTGCTAAAAGTAAGGGTGAACGGTATTAAATCATTATTTTAAATGATTGAGCAGTTGGTTTGTACAAAAGAAATATTGGGGTGAAAAAATAAAGGAAAGGATAGTGATTACCAAGCAAGCTTACAAGGTACATTAAAATATTGAAGGAAGTGGTTTGTAATTTTAATACATATGTTATTCTTATACAATTATTTGTCATATGGATTATACGAGTAATAACCGGAAAATTAATATATTAATCTCTTAAGCATATGAAAAGAAAAATCTATGATATTTGGAATAAAGAGTGGGAGAGGATAGTGGGTTTACTTAAACGAGTTAAACCGTTCATTTTTCATTCGAAAATAATTCAATGTCCAGAACAAAGCACAGGATTATTCTCAAAATAAGGAAGGCTGTTTCTTTTTCTATGAATATTTAATTCATAAAGAAAAAGCTCTAAAGTGTACAAATTGCGCTATGAATTATATTTTCTTTATGCTTCAACAATCAAATTGAAAATATTATATTACCAATTGTAAGATTTTGAAAGTTGTACAGATTCATTATTGATAATTATTTGGTATCTATTTCTATGGTTCTATGAAACTAATAAATTCTTGGTTGTCGCAAAACAACCACATTTTTCAAGTTTCTATTCTGAAATATTTCCATCCAATTGTTATCCTCTTCTAATTCCTCAAATCTACCTTTATAATTCCTTATCATCGCGTTATTGGCTACTCTTTGGACTTTTCCTAGTTAGCTTCCCCCTATATACATTTGATCGGCTTTCCTCACCCATTCAAGCCACTTGTCCTCCTCCCCGGTTTTATGACTATAATTCCATTTAAAATAAATTTAAAAAAAAACTGATTTTGTAGGTCCTACGCAAGGACAACGCCTATCAAGTCGGTTATATTAATTAGGTGTCTTATGATCAGTAGAACAGGTCCTTGATTTTTTGATCGGAACCGCTATCAAGTAGCTTTCCCAATTTTGATCCTGGGGGATTTTCATTTAAAATAAATATATACGATTGTAAATTTTCCAATTCTATCATTAAAACTTACCTTTCTTCTTTATATTATTTATTATTATTATTAACTATTTACTCAGTAAATTAGTTAAATTATATATTGATTGATAAACTATTTTTATTAAATTTTTTAAACTGGAATTTAAATGTAAAAATTTTATTTTAATTGAATTTTGAAAAGCCCATTTAATTAACTTTGTGTATCGTTTATATGTAGTTTAATTCAATTCAATTCATTTATTAATTCTTTTTTATACTGTCTATATTTATTTATCCTCCTAATAAATTATTTATTCTGTCATTTGCAAACCTTAATTGAATTCATCTTTAAAAAAAAACATAATTTCCTCCCCTTTCTAATTGCATTCAGGGTTTCTATTGAGACGAGTCTAATATCAATTGTAAACATTCTTTTGTGTCCCTTGGGGACACAGCTGCAATTAATTATATTTTTATAATGCAACGATTTAGGGTCTACAGTAGTAGGTTGGGGTGTTTGTGTGTGGGTGGGAATAGAAGAGACTGTAGGAGTTAAGAGGGGAGTAAATGAGATGGGCAGAAAACGGACAGGATTTCGTAAATTCAATTTATATTCATGAATTAAATAAAACAGAAAATGACCTAGTAAATTTTTGGCATAAATAAAATTATTATTTAATAAAATAAATGACTTATTCGTGTGTGCGCGTCCGCGTTCTGTTCTTTTCCTGGACCAGTTTTCTTGGTTGAATGTATGCGTGTGTGAGGGTGTGGGTGTGGGTGTGTGTAGCCATGTCGCTTTTATAGCTTTGGCAATAATAATAACTTTATGCAAATCATAAAAATGCACGCTTTTCTCTCTCTCTCTCTCTTTCTCCTCTCACCCCGCACTGTTTCCTACTCTCTTTAGAAAAGTCTTGGAGGGTAAAGAAACAAAAAAAAAAATAAAAATAACAAGAACCTACCAACTTCTTATTCTACAAAATCATATCCAATGAATCTTTTTAAAAAAAAAAAAAAAAAAATATTTGTAGACATGTGGGTCCAATTTAAATGATTCTCTTTTTAACCATAAAAAATAAATAAATAAATAATAATAATAATAATAATAATAATATTTAAAGTATTAATTTTATGAGTATTTGTGTACCACATTTATAATTTTTTTAAAAAATTATTCTATTATATAATAATAAAAAAAAAATTCTGAATACGATAGAAAAGATAATTATACATAAAAAAATCATTACAGTAAGTAATAATTAATAATTTACTTATTTTTATGCTTTTTAAATCTTACATTTTAGAAGTAAATGGAAAATTTTTATTTAAATATAAATAAAATATTAAAAAAAATTAGTATAAATAGAAATTATCTAGTCAGAAAATCAGTGCAAAAATGTTGCAATATTAGATATTCTTAACTGAAAGGGTACAAATCTCACCAAGTACAGGAAAAAAATATATTGTTTTTCGTGTTGGTTTAGTAAAAAATCCTTATCCATATTGACATTGACGGTTGTTTTTAGGTTATAATTTTGGAAGAATATTTTACTTAAAATAAATTTAGTATTCTTAGTTAAATAAATAATTATTATGTTGAAAATTAGGTTGTAATTTAAAATGAATTAAATTTTAAATTAATGTTTTACTAATAACAGTGGCGTACCTAAGAGGGGGCGGTGGGTGCGGTCAGCACCGGGCGGCACTTATCTTGGGGCGGCATTTTTTATATTTAGTTATAGTTGTAATAAGCGGGAGTGTCCTCCCCTAGACTTTCCCGCATATAAATAGGTATAAAGAGTTGTGAATGAATATTTAGAATGTGTAAACTTGGTATTGATAAAGAGCCAGTTCGTATTAGTTTATTGGTGTCAAATTTGATATTTGGTAACATATATATATATATAGAATAAAGTGCTACTTCCGGTTAACTGATATTTTAAATGTAAAAAAAAACAGATATGGATATAATATAAATTTTTTTTTTTATTTATAATATATAAGGGCTGGCTGTGACGTCATGAAGTGCTGGGTGACGTCATATAATTTTAAATTAAGAAAAAACTAATGAAGATGATTTTTCTCGAGGTTAAAACCAATACAAAGTGCATAACACGTGGAGATATGTCCTCACGTGAAATTTGATATGAAAATAACCCTTCACTTCCTCTCTTCGATCGGCAATACTAGCACTTCCGGTTTCCGGATTTGCACCAAAAGTTGATCAATTCATCCTACTGATGTATTAAGTAAATATACCAAATTTCATCAAAATCCGTTGAGCCGTTCAGGCTGTACACATCTATACGGACGGACGGACGGACAGACATCATGCTAAAAATACTTTTTTCTGTTAAGAAAATGCATGATTCGTGGAGATATGTACCTAAAAATATCCATAGGTGAAATTTGGTGTGAAAACAATACCTCCCTTACTATCGTCGGTCGGTAAAAAAGAAACGCTACTTGTATAGGTAAAATGTCACTTCCGGTAGTCAGATCATGATGAAATTTGTTATCTCAATTTTTTTCATATTTTCAAATCTATATACAAAATATGAAGCAAATATCTCGAAACAAACTGGTACTTTACTTGAAAGGTAAACGCAACCAGTGTAGGTAAAGTACCACTTCCGGTTAACCGATTTTGACGAAATTTTGATAGAAATCTACAAACTGTGAATAATATCAGTGTACCAAATTTCGAAGTCCTAGCTTGATTAGTTTTTGAGTAAATTTGCTTACAGAGCAGCTAGTATTATATAAATATGTTTACGAGTGCATACAAATATGTGTAAAAAAATTTACTCTCTGTGTATTAATTAATATTGATTAAATAACTTAATAATTTATTTATGTGTATTAATTTATAAAAACCACTATTTGATTGACTTAAAATGGAAAGGGCGGCAAACTGGAGATCGCCTCGGGCGGCAAAAGTTCTAGGTACTCCACTGACTAATAAAAATAATAAATAAAATATAATATTTAATTTTTCAATATTTCATCATTTCTATCTTCATAATGATTAAATTAATGACCGGCACTGATTATTATTTTTGGTATTTTCAAATAGTTATGTAAACTTAATAAAATGGTGTTGGATAATTCAGAGGACCACTAAAAATGATAATCGTTTAATTAATTAAATTAATAATAATATAATATTAAATATTAATATATAATAAAATATAGAAAAAATATTATTGTTTTTTTCTAAACTCAAATTTTCCGGATATAATCTGAATAATTAGATAGTAGTTTTGGGTATGTTTGACCATTTGGAAAATTAACTATTTGGAAAATATAGAAAGGTATTATTTATTTAAATAACTACTTATATAATCTTAATTTTTTAAAGATAATAATATATTATGGATTAACGATTTTAATATTATATGTGTAAAATGTTAATAGAAATTAATGGAAACATTTTATGTAAATATACATTTGGAATAAATAAATAAATAAACAAAAAAAAAAAAACAACTCAGCCATTAAATGATATAATTATGAATAACAAAAACAATAATTAATAGCAATTTAAATATGTTTTGTGTTCAGGATGTGTGGTTTTCCTGAATAGAACATTTGTTTTCATATATAATATATTATGGTAGGTTTTATTGTAAGAAATGATAATTTTACCGTTAAAAAAATTGTAGAAAAAACATTAATATTATTTTTTTTTACTTTCAATAATAAAAGTAGATATATGATTATATTTTTTAAAAAATACTAGTAAAATCGTAATTTGAACAATTTTCAGAAAAATTACATATAAAATTAAGAATAAGATATATACTTTTAAAATGATATGTATATCACATTGGTTCTTTGCAATCCTATTTATAATCTCGAATCGTTAGACCTACAAATTGTGTGTCTAAATGTAACACATTTTGTTAAGATCGTAAATAATAAATTAAAAGAGATTCTTTCAACATCATAAATTGTTTTAATCAATTTTTTTTTATTCTTATAATATTTGAAATTAAATCAATGATGATATTTATAGAGAATATCATTTTACACATTTTATGTCTAAGTTTGTGCTTTGAGATGATAATAATAATAATAATAATAATAATATTTTGATTATTCTTAATTAAAATTATTTATAGAATTTCAGCTTGATTGAATCGCTGAAAGTACCAGAATTAATTTTTTACACTGCAAATCTCACGCGCCAACACGTGCCATGGTGCTATCAATAAAAAAACAAACATGCGCTGGTTTAATATTTATTATTTATAATTTATAATTAATTAAATTTAATTTAAATATAATATATTATGTTATTTAATCCAATTCAAATTGCGAGATAGTTGAGTGGAGACACTCCAGCTAATTTTTTTTTTTGATCATTGAAAATATGCCGACTCTAACATATTCCAAAATAGACATGTAGCTCATAATAACATATCCGTTTATTACATTTATTTACAAGGTTTTCTTATCCAAACTTCTCTAAGTTACTCTTTTAAATAAATAAATAATTATTTATACAATATGATGAAAATCCTATTTTATTCCTATTTTTTTCTTAAAGAAAAATTCAATCTAATACTTTAATTTGTTATTATTTCTAATTTTTTTTTTAAATAAAGAGAAATTAAACGACATTCAAATGTAATTTTTAAATATATATATAAGATGTTTGGTTTAATCAAAAGGACTATAGACAGATTTGTTTGCTAAAAACATTTTATTACATTAGAAAATTTTTTTAAATATTTGCAATAAATACAATAATATATTCTTACCTAAAAACAAATTGGTGTTTATAGTCAATTCTTATCTTATCTTATTAATAACTAAATAACTTAAGAGTATAAAATCTAATTTACCTAACCTTATCACACAACAATTCCGTCTAATTGTTGTGATACAAACTTAGAAATATTAAATTAATATAATTAATATTATTTATTTATCAATAATTCATATTCATAATAATAATAAATTGTGATACCAACTTAGGAATATTAAAATAATATAATTATTATTTTACACATATATATATATATATATGTTTTTTATTTTATTTTTTATTTTTATGTCTCTGATTTTCTGTTATTTGTTTATTTGCGATTGATTATCTCTTTTCAATTCAGTTCCATTCAATCGATATATATATCTATATATATATAGTACACATCTATATTTGATAGAATTTTTTTTATTATTATTAAATAATACAAACTTGTTAATCGATTGTGTTTTAAAATGAATATATATAGATATACATATAGATATATCTAAATTTATATATACAGATTTTTATTTTATTTTTTTAAATAATTGAAAAATCTTTTTTTAATAACATTTTTTTTGTTTAGTTTTGACACAAACCATATTTGAATAAAGTAAAATAATAATTTAAAAAAATATAATAATAATAAAAAAAGATTGGTCTTTTTGTTTTAATTTCATTATTAATATTTTTTTACAACTACAAAAAAAAACGATAAATAATAAATAGAACAGTATGTTTTCATTATTTATTTATTTATAATATTTTTTCCTTTTATTTATAGTGTTTGTTTTCTAATCGTTAAATTTATTTTATATAATTATCTATATATTGATATTATAGTATATACAAAATATATAGTTCAGTATTACAGAGAATGCCCATTAGATGTTTAAAAAATTTTAAAATTTATATTCAAATAAAAATACTAAGAATTTATATTGTAGATTTGAAAAATGTTAGGACTTGATTTGAAAATTTATTTTATTATTTACTTAGATTATTATTTTTATTATTGTTATATTATTTTTTTGTTATTCTAAACCATTCTCCTTAATACATCAATTGATTGTTGTTTTATTGTGATAGGAATTTAATTTATTATTATTATTACTATTGATTGATATTTGATTGTTTAATTATTCCAGTTATTAAAATACTAGCTTTGAAAATTTCGCCAGATATGGATGAAATCGGTCACGATAGTAAATATAAAATTCTAAAAATTTTTAATAAAATTTAGTTATATATATTGTATTTTTGTTCACACAAATAAGGTTAAGAATATTTCAAAACCTGTTGTATTATACTATATTAAAAAGATTTTTTTTTATATGAGAATAGATTAATCATGCTTTCTTTCCTTCGATAAAGTTAAGATGAGCATGGGTAGGGTATCGTGGGGCATTTAGCTTGAATTGGTGAAGAAAGATTGATGAAATGTTTATCTATAGGAAAACCAATTGGAAAACAATTCCAGATGGGCAAACCCATAATAAAGTAGACATATAAAATATTATTAATATTAGAGGGAATTAGAAAAGAATTGAAAAGGATGGAAGTAGCTCAAAAATGGGAATATTGAATAAATGAATAGTTGCAATTATATATACACGTATATATACATGGTATATGGTACATGATTTAATCTTTTATGGGGACTTTTAAATTGGTTTGGTATTAATGAAAAATCAAGATTAATGTGTCATAACGACATTCATAGAGTATGAAAAAAAGAAATATTAAAATATAATATTTTTTGATGGTAGATGAATCAAGAAATTGTTTTCTAAATATTATAATATCTATTATAAAAGTTCTAAACATATTTTATTAATCAAATAGGTTATATTAATTTCTAAATACACATTAAATCAGCGGTCGCCAAACTTTTTGACCTCACGGACCAGTTAATTCATAATTTAAATCCCGCGGACCACTAATAGGATTTTTTAACTGTTAACTATATTTATAAATAAAAATTGTGATCAAAGAACACATAAACATTGAGTTTTTATAACTTATCACGTATTGTTATGTATTGAAATATGTTTTAATGCATCTTAAAACATAACTTAACATGATGAGTAAGTATATTCCACATTTTTCTGCGGACCAGCGAAATTTTCTCGCGGACCACTAGTGGTCCGTGGACCACCACTTTGGCAACCGCTGCATTAAATCAAATGAATTTTTTAAATAAAAAAATGAGCTGTGGCCAGGCACAGAATCGACCCACAATTTGAAATAAATAAATTTCCAAACATTATACATATATATATGGTATTTATAAAGTATCCAAAAAAAAAATTTGACTAAATTATATTATTTTGGTTTTTATTTTTAGTTTAATTACTCAATTATTAATTACTACTATATTTTAAATGAATATAAAATTAATACTTTGTAAACTACCACTTCTGGTTTCCGGATATACACCAAAAGTTGATGAATTCATGCTACCGATGCATTAAGTATACCAAATTTTATAAAAATCCATTGAGCCGTTCGAGCTGTACACATCTATACACACACAATGGACAGAGGGACGGGCGGAGAGACATCATTCTAAAAATACTTTTTTCTAGTAACAAAATGCATAATTAGTGGAGATGTAAAAACACCTTCCATTCCAATCGTCGATAGTTAAAAATCTTCCTCTCATAAACAAGTTATTTGATAAAGAAAAATTCAAGAATATTTATATATTTCATTGTTTTCATCTATTTATGGGTATTGAATAATTAAAAAAAAATTTATATACACTATATTAACAAAGAAAATAAAATAAATATCCATTTTATCTCCACAATTAAATTCTTTTTAGTAAATTTATTTTAGAAAATGATTACCTATAAAATATTATATCCTAAACTTTTTAAATTTAAATTGAAAAGTTTATTATATAAATGGGGGTTACCAGATGATGCATTTTATTTTCTCTCTTACATTTTTTATTTTTTTTTTATTTTTTTATATATTTATTTTTTTTTTTTGTTTTTTGTTTATTTAATCAAATGACCCAATCTATCCATTTATTTTTCAATTAAAGTCATAAATAATTGCGATAACTTTAAGTGTCATTTCTAAAAGCCGTTTTATTTCTTCTAATTGATCTTTAAGAATTTATTTATTTATTTTTTTGTTTACAATTTAAGTGGTTAAAAATTTTTATCATTAATATAAAATCTGAGAGAGTGAGAGAGATAATGTTTAATTAATGCATTATTATATTATTTATTTATAGATTCGCTAATTTTGGTTAATATCATTTATTTGTTATTGAGATAAGATTGAAAAATGTTCAATGAGAGGAAGGGGGAGGGGAGAGGGTGATTTAATTGAAAGAAGGATCATACACTTAAAAAATAAAATTTAAATTCCATACGGAATTGAATCAAATTGTAAGTGTCATTTGTGCAAATGAATAAATAAATGAATGAATAGAATTGCACGTGTTATATGTGTATTGGATGGATGGAGGGGAGGGTGAAAGGTGAAGTGAGCAAATAAACGAATGCAATCAGAGTTCTAATTGGTTGCTATTTTCCATCCAAGTGAGTGTTTCCATATGTTTCATTCAAAAAAAAAAATAAATTTTTATTTCCTTTTACTTTTTTCCACTCGACTTTAATCATATATTGGAAGATAACATTGTATTTGAAAATTAATATAGAAAATATTAGCTATATATTGGTGAAACTTATAATTGGATAAAATAAATGTCCTATTATAAGAATTGATCATCCAAAATTATTGTTTGTCATTAATATCAACTTTAAATTGGATAATTCAGCAGTTTATCATTGTATGGAGAGAAGGAATGGGGTTAATTAAGTATTTTTTATTTTAATAATTATTAATCACGTTATTATATATTCGATTTCAAATGTTTATTATTATAATCATTTATATTAATTAAAATACTTGTAATATTTTGATTATTGAAATAAAAAAAAAATTAATTTACTTAAATTTTTAAAATGTATATTATTGAGGTCTTCAATTTATTTTTCATGTAAAAATTAAAGCAGTTTTTTTTTTATTTTATTTTTTTTACCGACCGACGATAGTAAGGGAGGTATTGTTTTCACACCAAATTTCACATGTGGAGATTTTTACATATGTTCACGAATCATGCATTTTCTTAACAGAAAAAAGTATTTTTAGCATGATGTCTGTCCTTCCGTCCGTCCGTCTGTCCGTATAGATGTGTACAGCCTGAACGGCTCAACCGATTTTGATGAAATTTGGTATATTTATTTAATGCATCAGTGATCCCACTGGATGAATTGATGAACTGATCAACTTTTGGTGCAAATCCGGAAACCGGAAGTGGTAGTATTAGCAATCGACGATAGGAAGGGAAGGGTTATTTTCACACCAAAGGAGATTTTTTTATATATCACCACGAATCATGCACTTTGTATTGGTTTTATCCTCGGGAAAATCATATTTATTAGTTTTTTCTTGATTTAAAATTATATGACGTCATCCAGCCATTCATGACGTCACAGCCTGGTCTTGCATATATATTATAAATAAAATAAAATTAAAAATGTTTATATTTATTATTTATGTATCCATATCTGTTTTTTATTACATTAATAGATATATTAAAATTATTTGAAATTGTTTCTGTAGTTGGAAATTAATTTACTTCAAACCTGGCCACAGGTCAACTTATTTTTTTATTTTCTTAAATAAAAAATTTATTCAAAATATTTAAAGTAAAAATAAATCAAATTTAATTATGTATTAAATTTCATCTGATTAATAACTTTATAAAATATTATTTTTTTAAATATTAGAAATGTAGATTGGATTGTAATTGAGTAGAATGTAATGCAAATAAATTATACGAGTTAATATTAATTCAATAATTACTTATATATTTATAAACCCTATATTAATTTTTGATCAGATAAATTTAAAAAAAAATTATTATCTTGTAATTTGGAGATTTTATATATATATAAAATCTCTCTCTCTCTATATATATATATATATATATTCTGTATAGAATCACAAAGAGAGAAATAGAAAAAGTGTTTTACTTAGGTAAATATATATATATATACATATATATTTATATTTCTCTCAGTACAACAAAAAAAATTCATTTGAAAACTTTTAATGTGGCGGGTAATATTAAAAGTTGCTTTATTTGGTTTCCATTATAAAAATGAAAACTTTCAAAAATCGTAAATCTTGATATCCAACCAGAATATATATATATAGCGAATGACTGCAATAAATAGCACTTAAATCCGCCATGTCGCCTTAATTAAACTGTCTGGCTGTCTTTATGAAATGCATTTATGCATTATTTTAATGGCCATATGAAGGGGTAAGGGGTGAGGGTGTGTGTGATGATGAAGGAGGGGGAGGTTGAGGTGTGGGTAGTGGAGGACAGACGGTGCAATTTTAGAAATGATTAAATTTATCACTTTACAAAAATCATTTCATTACTTTTGAAATCTTTTCTTTTTTTAATAGATAATTGTTACTTTTACTTTAAAAATAAATTTATTATTCCGTCATTTTTTATACCTACATATATATATATATATATATACTATACGGCTATACTGCTTTAAACCCCAGTTTTTATTTGTTTTTCAAAATATTTATTAAAAAATTTAAATCTTTGTTAATGAATATATAATATTAAGAAATGTTTTAAGATTTTATAATATCTGGTCGATATATGGTCGAAGTATGGTAGGGTTGCCAACTGGTCTCTTGGAAAGGACAGTCCTTTTTTAAATACTCTCGACTGCCCTAATGCAAGTGTACCTAATTTTTTAAGGATGTCCTTTATTGGAACTTTATAGAGTTGACAACCCTAATGTATGGTCTAAATTTGGCCGATTTATGGTAATATTTATGAGATCCATTTGAGATCCATTTTCATTCCAATTACTCAGCAATGTTAAAAATTCAGCTACACTAACTATCGTTTTTTTTTCTTATGAGGTATCAAAAAGAAATGAGGTGAAAGAAAATTTACCTGCCCGTGTAGGACAATTTTCTTTATTTGAGGAACTGATTTTGTGACTAATATAAATAAGGGCAGAGCAAATTCATTAATAAAATAGCAAAAGAATAACAATATAGTAATAATAAAAAAATTACCTAAAATTATTTTAAGTGAATTTAAAGGGGAGACTAAGGGGATGTACCATTCCGTTTGTTTTTTGTGGTGGCACCAAAAAAGTAGGGAGAAATTCTTGTCGTCCATTGAAAACATTGAATTTTCCATAAGACATAATACATTTTTGTTTCTAATTTTCCCGTATGTTTGATAGTTTTTCTTAGTTATTTCTTCTTTATTTTATAGTTTAGTTAATATATTTAATAATTAGAAATAGTTTTTAAAAATTTAATTTGTATTTAATATTAAATTATTTTTTATTAGATTCTAACTGGATTCTAAGACCAGGTTAGGTTTACACCTGGGTTTAGGTTATAGACAGGTTATAAATAGTTGTTATTTTATTTTAGTTTTTAAAAATTATTATCATGGCTTGTTCTGCATATGGATGCACGAACCGACGTGGAAATAAAAGTAAAAGACAGCTAGGTGAAGATGAATCTGGGAAAAAAATTTCTTTCCACAGGTATGTATTTTGAATTTCTTTGATTAAATTTCAAAATATTTTAGAAAATTTTCTTAATTATAACAAATTCTCGTAGTACATCGTTTCTCTTGGTTAAATAAAAATTGAGGAATAGAATAGAAATTTGAAATATTTCACATCTTTCAGATTTCCAAAAGATAACAATTTAAGGAAAGATTGGGAGCCAACATAATATTCATTCCTATGCTCAAATCATTTTGATGAAGAGTGTTTTGATAAAACGTCGCTGGTATATGTTCGATTTAAAGAAAATGCCAATCCTACAATAATCACAGAATTTCCTCCTCATTTACAAACAAATTCGTCATTCATTAATAAATATATTTTTTGTTTATATTTTATTTTTTGTAATCATTTTTCCATTAAACTAATGATAATTTCTTTTTTTAATTGACTAATCATCAGCATTATGAAGAGAATGATTGCCGCAACATTTAATTTTTGTTATACATATATGCATATCAAAACGACCAAATAAAATAAAATTTAAAGAGTTTTTTCTTCATAAGGAAATTTTTGCTCACATAATTTTTCACAAAAAAGGCGCGAAATTTGATGATATATTAACATTAAGATCAATGGAAAATATAATGTTTTGGTACACCCCTAAAATGGCGGCTGCGACGTCAGATAGACGAAATGTTCACTCCCTTCCTCCCTGACTAGCAACAAAGTTCCCCCCCCCCCATCACTGAAGTTAATAATCGCTATTTAAAAAAATTATTACTGGTTATTATTAATAGTTGTTTTATTAATTCTAGATAAGATGAGAGAGATATTAACACATTTCATTTATTATTATTATCATTTGAAAGTAGATGGTTAAATCAACATAGAAAAGCAAATTAATAATTCAATCATCTACAGTCCTTAAAACTTTAAATTTATACAGATTTATTTATTTAATAACGAAGAATCATTTATTTCACCTAAATATACATTTTTTGTGGTATTTTAATGAGGTTGGCAATCAATTCGAAAATCATTGGTTTTTATAATAGTACCATATACATTTTTATATTAATTTTATTTTTTATAATAATTTAAATATTTTTATACAAGCCTAAAAAGAAATAAAAATATGAATAATATTAATTAGGTTGTAATTTATTATATATACAAAATAAATTATTAAATATTAATATATATTTATTTATTGATTGATGTTGTTTTTATTTATATATTTATTGTTTGGTTAAGATATTTATTTATATAAGAATATACTATATTTATTATATATGAGATTTTTGTTGGGGAAATTCCAATTTAAGTGGTGTTTTTTTTATACACATGCAAACCACCAGTGGGCACTGTACAGTCCGATTTGAATAAAATGCAGCCTCCAGGCGGCATCTATGTAAATCAAGTTAATATCTCGAGGGAACTCATCCCCCATCCCCAAGTGGATATGTTTAAGAGGTGAAGGGGGTTTAGAGAGATGGGAGAATAAAGTAGGTGGAAGGAGGTAGGGTTAAAGTCAACATTTTACAAGACACTTTCTTGCCCAATAAACATGCTTATATATTTACTATAATGCAACGAGATGCGACATTTAAAATAACCTACAGCTCACTTTCCCTCCATCCTGCGCTACAAATTCAATCTATTCTATAAATATAGAAGGCCACCGTCTCTTTCGAGGTTACATTAACTTACCACACCCTCTAATCATTGACAAATAATATATATCGATCAATTAATCTTATTATTCACTTAAGAAAATCGAATGGGGGACGATTAAATATGGAATATTGATCAAAATAATATTAGATTTTTATCGATATTTTATGAAATTAGAATTTAATGGCGGTAGGATTATTAAATTTAAATATAAAAACAAATTATAAACAGGCTCAGTGTCTAAAGAAAAAGGAGAAGAAGAAGAAATATAATAATACTCATTATAATAATATATTTTTTTTCTAGTATTTATCTAATATCTCTATGTTGCTTCTGAACTTAAAGGTTCTTAGCTCAAGTAGCAACATTAATTCAACCGATATAGACTGGGTAATCTCCATCCAAATTCCATTCTCTCCTAATTTCTTAACGTTTACCTTTATTATGATAGTTCACTATGTCTTCCCAACTTATATTTTTCATAAACAAACTTTTCACTAGTATTTCTTCACTCATTTAAACTTTGTTTTAAGCTCATTGAAATTTGGTACTAACACTGTGTTTGAAGATGCATAGAGATCATGCAATAATGTTTGTTTAATGACCTCCTAACACATTCCAGAATCAAACTCAGGAGCACGACCAGAGGGGGAGATTGACACAACCGATTTTAGAATCCTTAGTATGTCACTGTGCCATATAGTCAAGAACACAAAATCAATCAATCATTATTGAATGTATTATAATATACTGATCTATGTTTTTTTTTGTTTTTTAGGTAAGTAACTACAATCATTCAAATAAAACAGTGAGTAAAAATCATATAATTATTTTTATTATTATATTTAAATGATATTTATTTTTAAATAATTGATCCAAAATTTAAGAAAACAAGTTCAAAATATTTAATTTCTTTCAAATTAATAAATATATTTGACAAAAATAAAAATTTATAACATTTATATTTTAATAAATTATTTTTTTTTAATTTAATATGAATTTTTCATTTTGAAAGATTGTTTATATATACAATTTATTATTATTAAATTTTTCTCAAGAAAATACATGCAATTTTATATATTTATAAATATATTAAAGTTTGTAAAATAAAATATTACTAAAATTGTTTAGGAGCAATGAGATTTAGTTGCTTATCATTTTTACCGACCGACGATAGTAAGGGAGGTATTGTTTTCACACAAAATTTCACATGTGGAGATTTTTACATATCTCCACGAATCATGCATGTCTGTCCGTCCGTCCGTCCGTATAGATGTGTACAGCCTGAACGGCTCAACGGATTTTGATGAAATTTGGTATATTTACTTAATGCATGCATCAGTGGGATGAATTGATCAACTTTTGGTGCAAATCCGGAAACCGGAAGTGGTAGTATTAGCGATCGACGATAGGAAGGGAAGGGTTATTTTCACAACAAATTTCACATGAGGAGATTTTTTACATATCACCACGAATCATGCACTTTTTCGTGGTTTCATCATCTTTATTAGTTTTTTTCTTAATTTAAAATTATATGACGTCATCCAGTCATTCATGACGTCACATTCTGGCTTTACATATATATTATAAATAAAATAAAATTAAAAATATTTATGTTATATCCATATCTGTTTTTTTATTACATTAATAGATATATTAAAATTATTTGAAATTATTTCTATAGCTGGAAATTAATTTATTTCAAACAGTCGGTCGGTTCGGACCTGGCCACAGGTCAACTTATTTTTATTATTTATAACTAGATTTAAAAAAAACTGACAAGAAAGATTCAATGTAGTTTTAATTTCTTATTTTTTAATAATAATATAAACATTATAAATAAATTTTATTTTATTTAGAGCAATTAAACATGTCTAATAAAAAAATCAATATTTTTTATTTGAGTTCTAAAGGTAAGCCAAGAGTCTTTTTTTATGGGGACATTCATTTTTATTTTATGAGAGGTATTAAAAAAAATTAACGAACGTATAAAAGAAATATTATCTATTTACTAATTTCTTTGAAATAATTCTCTTTCTTTATTTTTACCCAGATTTTGAACTTGTAGGGTAAATGAAAAATCATTTAAATGTAAAATTTGATATTTGTAAAGTTATGCTAATATTTTCTTAAATGCATACTTAATATTGGTACTTTTACCTGTAATATTTTTCAAGTCAAAAATATAAGATTTATTATATATAAATATTTATTTTAATTTATTTTAAATAATTTTATTTATATGAAAAAAAATACTTTTGTTTTATTTTGTTTACTTACAAGTTCACCAAATATATTGACAATATTTCCATAAACACTATAAAAATTTGTATATTTTTCATATTTAAAATTAAATAATCAATTTTTATTATAATAATTACATTAAATAATACATAGAAAACAATATTTATACGATATAAAAATTCCTACAATTTCAAAAAAATATTAATATCTCTACTTTCTTTAATCATTATTACTTTTTCAAAATACTAAAGAATTAAATAAATACTACTGCATAATAATGCAAATTCACCTTTTAATAAGTAGTTAAATATTTTTTACTATCTCGCCAGAATATGAAATTTGGTACACGGGAATTATTCAAAATTCGTAGTTTTCTATCAACTTTTGAGAAATGTAGCTCTTTCAGAAGAGGGTCATTATATACACGTTTTCATTTTTTATCCTCTAAACTGACCGTAAAAATAAAGATATATCTTTGATAGTTTTTCAAATGATTAAAAATTGTATAAAACTGCTAGATATAGAATTTCAGCTCGATTAAATCGCTGAAAGTACCGGAATTAATTTTTTAACACTGCCAGGATGTGACGTAGTGCCATCAACAAAGAGCCAAAGACAGTTAATAAATATTATTTATTAACTTTAATTTATAATTTAAATAAGGTTAATTAATCCTATTCAAATTGCGAGATAGTCGAGTGGAGACACTCCAGATTTTTATTCATATATATATATAAATTCATATTCATATATTTATTAGCTACATTTTACATATAATATACATATGTCAATATAAAACATATTTTAAAAATTATTATTTATGGATTATATATATCTATATATATATTGTAAAAATTTTGACAAAGAATAAAATGATATGGTTTAAGACAAGACAAGATAAAGAGAAAGATGAGAGAGTGAGATGGAAATATATTCTTGGTTCTTTCCCCTCTTGGCTGTGTAAAAAAGTAGAAGAAGAAGAAGAAGAGGACTAAGAAGAAGAGTCTGTATGGTCGGTTGTTCACCAAGAACTCTGTTTATGCAAGTGTATGAGTATCTCTATGTGTGTTTGTGTGTTTGTGTGGCCTTGGGCAAGTTTTTATTTAGATAAGCGCTCGCTGGCTTGGCGAACGAAGGCCAACCTTATGGGAAACACCGACGAGATCTCTCTCTCTATCTTTGTCCTGAATGCCTCCAGAAGAGGAGAATTAAGAAAACAGGACCCTAAGGTCTCTCTCTCACTCTCTTATTCTGCCCCCGCAGCAGCTTTGCCACTTCGATATAATTATCTTTCCTCTCTTTTGAAAAAAAACACTTGATATCGTTTATCGTAAAAATAAAGATTTCATTCAATATTAGTTTCAACAAAAAAAAAATAAAAGAAAAGATTTTTGGTCCTAAAAATAATCATAATAATAAATAAAAAAATATATATATAAATAATCAAAATAATTGGATAGAAGATCTTTAAACAAAATTTCAATTTTATATTTATTACTTTATTTTAATCGAAAAATATAGTTTAAAAAAAGACTATTTAAAAGAATACATTATCTTAAAACAATATGTTATCTCGTTCATCCTAGAATAATAGCAAAATAGCAAAAAATGTATCTTTGTGGGTATTCATTTTTCATATATTGTCTTTTTGATTTTGAAAACTGTTCACAAGAGTTCTATGAAATTCACAAAGTAGTGTTTTTGAGATTAAGAATCAAACCTTATATATCTTAATTTGGAGTAAATTCATTTAAATTGTTTTTTTTTAATTAATATAATTAATCAACAGGTGTCAATGAAATAAAATAAATATTAAAACCAGAAAATTGTAATATTTCAAAGTTGCTTCTTATTCTGGCTTTATAAAACATAATATATATATTTATAACAACACCTGAAGATGGTTCTAATCAGAGACCGAAACGTCTATTTGTGTAGTAGAGAATAGTTAAGAGGTTTTTTTTCTTAACCTTGAATTTTATTGTCGGTTGTCTGTCAATTTTCATTCCATCCTATAATTTTATAATAAAATTTATTTAATTCGTTAACTAATTAAAAAGATCAGAAACGAAGGACAATTTATCAAAACTAGCCGATGGAGTGTTCCCCTTTGTATTTCAGCTTTCGACAGAACATACCACTTTGACTAGTAATAATATTTCAGTTAGTCTAAGTCTCAATAAGTTACTCATGATTGTATCCTTGTATTTTATGTTTCAAATAAAAATCAACGAAAAAACATTTAGGTATAACTTTTTTACACACATAATCAACAAAAAACACATAAAGAAAAACAAACACATTAGTATATGTATATAAAAGAGTAAGTACTAGCTTTTGGATAAATTAGTAATTAATGAAATATATGACATAAATTTGATTTAAAATAAATGCATGATAACGATAATACAAAAATTAAATTTTTTAAATTATCCACACATGAAAGCTGATTGCATACCTTAATTTTATAATGCATTTACCTGATTTAAATATGAAAGACTCCGGCTGGATGATTAAGATTGGGAAAAAATGCCTCCAGTGTATAATAATAATAATAGTAAGAAACAAAAACAAAAACAAAAAAAAAATGGTTGGATAAAATTCCTACTTAATTTGATAAAATTATATATGTCCTGAGGAGATGGAATATTTAATCCAAAGAATAATTATGGTGGAAGAAAAAAAAAGAACAGTTTAACTAACCCTTCGATAAGGCAAAGAATATTTCCATAAACATATAAATTTATATATTATAATATTCATACACATTTATATTCAGATTTGAAAAGTTAAGTGAAGTGTGAATAAAAAAAAAGAGAGAAGATGCTTGCATTGATGAAGATGATGAGAATAAGGGAACGTAGGGGATCTCTCTTCCTCTCTCTCTCTCTCACTTTTCTTTCTATACGTTTATAATAAAAACATTATCATCCTGAGATTATATATGCTTTTAATTAGATAAAATAAACTTAAATACATTCCATTAAAGACCATTTATGTCAATCTCAATATGATATGAAATATTTATTGAGAATCTTTTAGTTACATTAAAGGCTATTATTATTTGTCGAATGAAAATTTAGAAGCATGTAAGTGGGAAATGGGGACGGAGGAGGAGCTCCTTACAAATTAATCTCTCACTCTCTCTCTCTCTCTCTCTTTGGAATCAATTAAGACCTTTTTTTCTCCCTTAAAAACTCAACTAATATCATTAATGTTTTTAAGATTAATTTTTTATTCCTCTTTCTCCCCCCACTTTTTGACTACCTGCTCCCCTCCCATTCCTCTCCCCTCCACACACTTTATCTATTACTTTTAATTCAAACCAAAGTGGATATTTATTTTTATTATGTTAATTTAACTTCTTTTATCCATTTAAAGATGATGCCAAATGCAATTCTAATTTATTTTTTATTTTCGTTTTAAAGAGCAGGAATGTTAGTAAAAAGCAGCTCATCAAATGTATTAATATTTATTTTTATTGTTATCTACATATAAATATATATAATTCTATATATATTCAATTAAAATAAGAAAAAAATTAGCTGGAGTGTCTCCACTCGACTATCTCGCAATTTGAATTGGATTAAATAACATAATATATTATATTTAAATTAAATTTAATTAATTATAAATTATAAATAATAAATATTAAACCAGCGCATGTTTGACTTTTTGTTGATTGCACTCGTCACGTGTTGGCGCGTGAGATTTGCAGTGTTAAAAAATTAATTCTGGTAATAATCAGCGAATCAATCAAGCTAAAATTCTATATATAGCAGTTTTATACAATTATTAATCATGTGAAAAATTATCAAACATATATCTTTATTTTTACGGTCACTTTAGAGGAAAAAAAAATCAAAAAGTTGTAGGTAATGACCCTCTTCCGGTTGAGCTACATTTCTCAAAAGTTGATAGAAAACTATGAATTTTGAATAATGCTCATGTACCAAATTGCATCATTCTAGCTCAAACCGTTTTTGCGTAATCTTTTTACAGACACACCCACAAACACACATACACACACACACATACAGACATTTTTCTCAACCTTAGTGAAAATGATTCAGGAACCTTTAAAACGTATAAAAACATCAAAATCTCAACATCGAAAATTTTCGTGATCGCAATACTATCTCTTACGAGATAGTAATAATTGATTATATTGATAGAATTTTATATGATTCTATACTATTTACAATTATATGGAAAATAAAATGTTAATCTTTTGTGTTGATCAATTTGTAGAAATGTTTAACATTACATTTTTTTTACTATATTTTAAATATATTTTGAAAAAAAATATAATATTTACAAATGATATATTATAAATATTGAATTTAGATTAAAAAATTTCCTCACCCTGACCAAATTTATTAATATTAATATAAAAATTAATTAAATACTCTAATTAATTCAAAATGACTCACCATTGACAATAAAATTAAAATATAACCAAAGGTATAAAAAACACTCAAAAATTAACAATAATAATACTAATAATATATTGTTTTTTCTTTCTCTCACTCTAAACTAAATAATTAATATAAAAGTGATGCTAATTAATTTTTAGTATTTTTTTAATTAATTATTTATTTTTAAATAATACAATCTGAATTGAATATAACAGAATAACTAATATTCATCATAAATAAATAAATACAATACTACTACTAATCATAATTATAATTCAAATTCAAATGGAAAATAATATGTTTTTAAAATTAGTATTCATTTAGATATAATCATATATGCAAATTAGTATTACGCTTTGTTTAATAACTAAAAACATCTATCGATGCTTTTTTTAGTTGGAATGATTTATAAAGGGGTGGAAAAATTAAAAATCACCCTACTAAAACCTCCATTTTATTTCGCCCTTTCGCCATTAGGAAAGGTTACTAAAAGAGTTAAATGCATTTCCTACAATTGATTCAAATTGATTTGCCTTTATTTCAATGAATAAAAATCCATTCCAGACCCCATTCCTCTCTCATAATTCAACACTCCACACATTTTATATTTATTAATAAAAAATATTCTTCCTAAATTTAATGAAAAAGTAATAGGCATATTGATAATAATACCATTTCTATTTGTTTTTATTGTAAAAATAATGTATCAAATGAGAATAGAATAGTTGAAATGAAAAAAATAATAATTTAAAAATATGAATTCGTTAAAATTAAATTAGAAACCAAAAAGCAGATTTTAAGTTAAAAACAAATGATTATTTTATTAAAAAAAAAATTTCAAAAATATTTATATAATGAGTTGTATATAATAATTTTATATGATTAATTCTTATTTACCTTATATACTAGTTTTAAAATAGATAGTCACCTACACAGGAAGTAAACCTTCCAGTTTACTTTTTACCGACCGACGATAGTAAGGGAGGTATTGTTTTCACACAAAATTTCACATGTGGAGATTTTTACATATCTCCACGAATCATGCATTTTCTTAACAGAAAAAAGTATTTTTAGCATCATGTCTGTCCGTCCGTCCGTCCGTCCGTCCGTCTGTCTGTCCATTCGTCCGTATAGATGTGTACAGCCTGAACGGCTGAACGGATTTTGATGAAATTTGGTATATTTACTTAATGCATCAGTGAGATGAATTGATCAACTTTTGGTGCAATTCCGGAAACCGGAAGTGGTAGTATTAGCGATCAACGATAGGAAGGGAAGGGTTATTTTCACACCAAATTTCACATGAGGAGATTTTTTACATATCACCACGAATCATGCACTTTGTATTGATTTTATTCTCGAAAAAAATCATTTTATTAGTTTTTTCTTAATTAAAATTATATGACGTCATCCAGCCATTCATGACGTCACAGCCTGGTCTTACATATATATTATAAATAAAATAAAATTAAAAATATTTATGTTATATGCCTATCTGTTTTTTATTACATTAATAGATATATTAAAATTATTTGAAATTGTTTCTGTAGCTGGAAATTAAGGACCTGGCCACAGGTCAACTTATTTAATAGTACAAACATGTATGTATCTACAATGACATTTGATATTTGCAGAAGAAGAAATCTAAATTATCGATAGGAAAATAAATTTCATATTATTTTAATAATTGTTACATATATCATGATTTATAATAAATGATTAGAAGGGGGATATTATAATTAATATATTTATATTTTAATACATATAAATATGGTAGAGATCACAGGTAGTTAATTTAATATAATCTCACTAGAAAAGATTTTTATTTTAGGTAATGGAGTCTCACCCCTCACATGATATCATGATTTTTCCATCATAATTTTATTTTATTTGATAGAAACATCACCGTAACCTTTTAACTTGAATGAAGAAAAATCCTTATTTAAAATACATTATAAAGAAAAAGTAAAGATTTTATTTAGAATTATGTATATATATGTTTCTCAGTTTATAAAACAATTTATTTTAAAATTTCATAAAAAACCGAAAGATGCAATTGAATATTTATTAGACTAAATATACAATTCATAAGTATAAGAATATATAATTGTACATATTAAAATAGTATATGCTATATGATTTGAGCAAATTACCATGGTTTCTTAACTAAATATCAATTAATTAATTTTAACACAAACTTCCTGTCTGACTGTCAATTTGAAAGTAATTTTTACCGACCGACGATAGTAAGGGAGGTATTGTTTTCACACCAAATTTCACATGTGGAGATTTTTACATATCTCCACGAATCATGCATTTTCTAAACAGAAAAAAAGTATTTTTAGCATGATGTCTGTCCGTCCGTCTGTCCATCTGTCCGTCCGTATAGATGTGTACAGCCTGAACGGCTCAACCGATTTTGATGAAATTTGGTATATTTACTTAATGCATCAGTGGGATGAATTGATCAACTTTTGTTGCAATTCGGGAAACCGGAAGTGGTAGTATTAGCGATCGACGATAGGAAGGAAAGGGTTATTTTCACACCAAAGGAGATTTTTTTATATATCACCACGAATCATGCATTTTGTATTGGTTTTATCTTCGAGAAAAATCATATTTATTAGTTTTTTCTTGATTTAAAATTATATGACGTCATCCAGCCATTCATGACGTCACAGCCTGGTCTTGCATATATATTATAAATAAAATAAAATTAAAAATGTTTATATTTATTATTTATGTATCCATATCTGTTTTTTATTACATTAATAGATATATGAAAATTATTTGAAATTGTTTCTGTAGCTGGAAATTAATTTATTTCAAACCGTCGGTCGGTTCGGACCTGGCCACAGGTCAACTTATTTCATTTGTTCTCATTTGGTATTAAATTATTTTTTATTTTCATATTTCAACCCTTACCTCATTCTTGATCATTTTTGCCACTCTTTTTTTTTTATTTAGTTCATAAGTGTTTTTGTGATGCTCAACTTATGGGGTGAAGTTTCGTGATCTTGAGAGATTTTTTTTTAATATTTTAATTTCAATTTTACCCACAAATTGAGAGAAGGATCTTAATTCCCTAATGTAAGATTTTAAACCACTAAGTATATTGATCTGACTTCTTAACTGCCTTATCAAATGATTGACCAAGGCATAATTTAATGTTAAATAACTTTAAAACTTTCTAAAACCATAACTCTTGATAAATCTTGTGTAAATGTTTATAATTAATAATTAATTAATATTGTCACTTTTTAATTATGTAAATCTAAAATATTCGTATTACACTAGTGGGGAAAAAAATCCAAAGAAATTTTGCTAGGTAAACACAAATCATGGTAACTTTAGAGGTTATTAAGATGCCACTATTTCACATTGAAAATTTCTCTTCTCGAGGTATTCTAAAAAGTATCAATGTACCATAAAAAATCAAATTAAATTAATCAAATTAAGTTAAATAAAAATAACAATATTTAATTGATTAATGAATTTGTATGCAAGGATTCCTATGGTTTATGTTTACCCGTTTGTTTTTTTCTGCAAGATATTACTAAAAATTATTTACTGTATTCTTAATTATTCTTTAATTATTGTTTATTAATAATTATTAATTAAGTATGATGTATGTTATATTGTTTGTTTGTTTATTTTTTTACATAAAATTAATATACCTAATATGATAGAAAATCTTCCTATTAAAAATAAACTATAAAAAAATTATTAAATTTCATAAATTTATTTATAAAATCTTTATAATTATTGTAATTTATACTATTAGTATTTATTTTTTTCTATATTAGTTTTACAAAAGAGGACATCATGTTAATCCGAGGTTCCCAAACTTTTCTGGTTTGCAGTTCCCTAAATAATCGGATTTTTTCCGAGGCTCCCTAATACATCCGATTTTTATATAAAATTTTACTCTCTTGAAAAATTGGAAAACTTTTCTTCCCTCCATCGGAAATGTTTCAGAGCATCGCAAAATCATCTGACTTTTTTTTTTAGAACAATATTGAAAAAAATTTAAAATTAATCGAAAATGTTCAAAAGTTTGCCAACAAAATCATCTTACCTTTTTTAGAACCAAAAATCTAGAAAAATTTTTCGCGACTCCCTTATGACGGCATCGCGGCTCCCCAGGGGGCCGCGTCTCACAGTTTGGGAATCACTGTGTTAATATACACACAAAAAATTAAAATTGAATTTTAATAAAATTTATGATAAAACTATTAGAAATGTCAATGAGAAATTGAATGTCATTGAAAATTGAGTTTCGAATAAATCAAAAAATTATTAAAAAAAAAAAAAAAAAAAATTGTTAATTCGAGGCCGGTATATTCGAAAAGATTCTTTCCTTATAATCTGCCACTGTATATATATATATATATTCTAAAAAGAAAGAATTCATCCGTTTCAATCTCCCCTCTTTTTCTTCTATCCAACAAACACCCTTTTTCTTTTTATTATTTATGATTATTTCTTTTAGGTTTCCTTGGAATGTAGTTCTTAATTAAATTTTTTACGATTATTATCCTTTTTCGTATTCACTCCGCTTACCAGAGTGCATAATTTAATGAGTAATTATTGCAATGACTTAGGGTATTAAATTATTATTATTATTATTATGATTATTATTATTAATTCTTAAGATTTAAAATGTTATTTATATAGTAGATCAAATGATTTACAAGAAAATAACATTTTAATTCATGCAAATTGATTTTTCTTTATGTATGTATTCTGGAGATTTAACTTTGTCATTGTATTGGATGGATGCTAAAGGTTTTATATTATCAATGCAAAAATTTCTCAGCATTTGATTCACCCTGAAATTGCAAGATTTAATTATAAATAGAAATATATAAATGTATTATATACAAGTAGATATACCTACCTATGTATTCATATTTATAGCAAATATAATAATCTTTTAATATTATTATTATTATTATTATTATTATCAAATTAATACATCTTTTTATCTTTTAATTTTAATAATTAATTTATTTACCTTTATATATTTATCTAATATTATATCCATATCTCTATTTCTTTATTATTAGATATTATAAATACATGTGATATAATACAGATTCAATTTATTATTATTTTTTAACATTTTTTTTATATATTTAATGTCTGATATTTCATTTTCAAATAGATAAATAACATTCTATCATATCTCAAAGGGTGCCATGATATACACACTTTCTCACTCTCTCTTTCTTTCCCTCTCTTCTTTTTTTATTTTTCTTAGAAAAATCCTACTTTAATCACTTTTTAAACAAGATTTTTTTTTTTTTAAATTTCTCATGTTGATGTCATCATCATTTTTATTTTAGTGATCAACATAGCTTTTGAATTATAAACGATTTAAATATTATCGTTAAATATATATATATATATTTTTTATATGCATATAAAAATAGTTAATCCTTATGGTAAAAAGGAGTGTGATAAGTCTTTCTTCTTTTTTTCTTTGTTCTTTTATTTCTTTTCCACCATTCACCTCGTTCACCAAATTTCTCAGAATAAATAAGGTTCTCGAATCGTTGCAATTTTTTAATTTTAATAATTTTTTATTTAAATCGACAATTGCTAATTAATTATTTAAATTAATAAGAAAACTAATTAAAATTATTTTGTGCAAAGAGCTGGACCGATTTAAAACCTTCTTAAAACATATATTCTTAGACCGGAAACATATTTATCTCGTAGAGATATAGTATATAAACTTAAGTCAAATCTTTTTTTTTTTTTGATAAAAATCATCGCCATCTCCCTCCCAATTCAATTGTCATTCGGTTTCTACTCCTCTACTTCAATAATTTAGTAATAGATTTAAAAAAATGAACGATAAAATGTGTAAAAGTGCGATTATTTTGTAATTTTTTTTATGTCTTGTGGGTAGATTGGGTGTCTGTCTCTTGTTGGATGGCAGACAGGACGAGTCTTTGTCCATTTCAATCCTCCGTTGCCAGATTGTCTCTTCCCACGCCGACCAATCTCTCTCTCTCTCTCTCTCTCTTTAAAAAGAAAAAAAACAAGCTAAATGTCCACCTCTTTAAGAAATTAAATAAGAAAATAATATGCCATTAGAAAAGATTTACGTTCTACTTAGAACGAAGGACATTTATAGCAGCAATTATATTATTTAAATTATTTAAAAAAAAATTTGATCATATATATATATATATATATATATATTTATCTATGATCTATGACTATATAATATAAGAATTTAAAATTATAGGACTCATATGAAACTCTGACCTTTAATTTTCCATATTACTTCAAATTTTTTATATTTTGTCTTTTTTATTAAACAAAATTTATTCATTTATATACTATATTAAAATTGCTTTCTAAGATGTTTTATTTATCAAAAAAAAAATATATATAATAATAAATAAATAAATAATGATAAATATTTGCTTATTTTATTGATGTTTTTTACAATAAGTTCATTCATTCCTTATCAATTGAAAGATATTAGATTATATTTTGTGACTAAAATAATAAGAGTAAAATACATTAAGACTCAAAGTTACAATCGGGTAAAACATATCTATAAACTATATATTAATTTTCCAATTGGTTTATATGGATGTAAATTATGTTTTATTTAATTATCTAATTTTATCGCTATAAAAAAATCATTTGAATTGTTTTTTTCTTAATTTTAGTAATTAATTAACATTTATCACATTTAACTTTAAAGTATTAAGAGAAAACAATGTAACTGGTTCTTTAATTCTATAATCCAATCGTAATTTATTATTATAGTCTTCATCTACCGGTCTTAAAAAAATAGTTTTAAGTTAAAAAAAATTTAAAAATATATTAATTAACTAAAAATTCCTAAAAAAACTAATTTTTAAAAACATTATACATCGATAGAACATTCATTTTATTGATTTGTTTTGGATCTCAAAGTTAGGTCATCATTTTCCTGTTTGAGGTTCGGTCTGAGCTAAATTTCCTTTCTGATCAGTTCATGTATGTGTAGGAGTGATGTATCCATGTATGCATGATCATATAAGAAATTCTTTTAATCTCGTTTAAACAACATCAAATAGCTTTCTGATTTGGCATTGGGGTCACTTTAGTTTTAACCAGTGTTTCCTTTAAACAAATTGTCATTGTTTGTTATGTATTTCCTGAAGGTTTTATAAGAGTATAAATAACAGTGAATAAATCTCTCCCCTCCTCTTTACATGAATTTTATAAATAAATATTTTTTTTTATAAAAAAATTAAATGCAATTTTTTTTCAAATGATGTTTTAATTAGTTTTAACTTATTATAATTAAAATAAAACCAATCAGAAGTTTTTAGAGAAGGAGAGATGGGGGCGGGAAACAAGAGTATATTAATGTGACTGTCTCAGTATTTTTTTTTTCTCATTCTATTTGCCCATTATCCTTTTTTTTCTTACCTTGATAAATTAAAATTTAATTTGACTGAAAAGTAATTAGTTTATTCGCTTTATTACCTAATGGAAAAGTGAATTGGATGAAGAGGAAGAGGATGAATATCCAATTCGATTAGGATAAAAAAAAATTGCATGTGATTTAATGAGAGGTAAAGAAATTGTGGGAGGATTAGGATTCTTTTTGCTTGTAAAGTTGTGGGACTCTTTTGTTGGTTTTTTTTTGATTGGATTTGATGGCTATGCGGCCAGTCAGTCAGTCATTCAGTCACTGATGGAAACCACTAACTGACATGCATTTCACTCTCTGACACTTTAAGTGCCACTTAGAGTTAAAGGGAGAGTATATATATATATATATACAATGCAATAAGAAGTTGGGAGCACACGAAAAGAAATCCTAAGTAATAAGTTTCATTTCGTAAAACTCTTTTATCCCCCCACCCTCTTCCTCCACCTCTCTCTCTATTCTATTCTCCCTCCCCCACTTTTCTCCCCTCCCCCACCACCCTCACTCACTTCATCATTTTTCTTTCCTCCTCTCATTTATTTCTTCCCTTGTTTTTTTTAAATTAATTTCCAAATTAAGTCTAAAAAAAGTATTATAATATAAAAGTTTTTTATATATTTACTTTCTCTCTAGATAAATATAAAAATTTATATATATATATATATATATATATTTGTTTATATTGTATGCCAGATCAGTACTTAACTACCTTGAATTAATTGATTAATAAATTCACTTTTTTTTTTGTAATATTTGTTTTGATTGCAATATTTTCTTTTTTCAATGTTTGTGTATCTATTATAACTGGTCTGTGGCGCTTGCACGTGGCGTCAAACCACAAAAACCACAATATAAACCATCATTTATACTAGATAAAACCGCACCAATTCAACTTGGAACGTTACATTGAACAGAATCCTTTGTCTTGATATATATATTTTTTTCTTTTTTCAATTCATCTTCATTGATCTATGAATGAAATTGCTTACACGGGTATTTGATTGAATATTTATTGTTTTGTTCATATCAATCATCCATAAAAAACATTCGAAATAATAAATAAATTTATATAAAAAAATAAATAACTTTAATGATATATATCTATATATAAACATATTAAATTTTATTTATAATTTATTTATAGAATGGGGATTATAATTATAATAATTTCTTAAATTCTTATAAATTATAAACAATTTGTTTATAGCTCTCTTTAATGATATAAATTTTCATATGAAATATAAAATAATCACGTATTCAAAACCATTTAAATTTATATATATATATAGGATTTAATTTAATTTAATAAATAAACATTTATTAAAATTTAATATCATATGTTATATTAAATTTAATTATTATTTGTTATAAAATAGAAAAAGTAAGATTTTCAAGAAAAAATTAAAAATTTAAATATTTTATGAAAATAAATAAATAAAAGTTATATAAATAAATAAATTTTACAAATATAAATTATACGATTATTTAATATATATCACTGATTATACGATGTTCATATCTTGACAACTATAAGAAATTAAAAAAAAATGATTATATTAACAAACAATTTCAAAAATACAAAACAAAATATTTTCACTCTTTTATTGTTAGTAGTGTAGTTGTGTCTTGGAGTTCACAAAATATGGGATCCAAATCTTTTATTTTGAATTCAAGCATATTTTTTTATAATATCAATCAATATTTTTTTTTCTTATTTCAAAGGTATAACAGGGTTTCCCAACCTTTTTTTTCTAAAACCTCTTAAACATTCTTCTCGTTTTTTTTATGCAGTTTATATAGGTATATTAATAATGTATAACAATAAACAAATGAACTATAGAAATTTAATAAAGTATTTAACAATTTTACAACAAAGTTAACATTTTTATTACATGGGGAATAGAATTATTATTTAACAAAACTTATAATTCAATATTTTATAAATTAATAATTTTAAATGATTAATTAATAAGAATTCCTACACACAAAAATCATATGACTGTTGAGGCTTATATTTTTTAATAATCTTTTTGATATTCCCAACTTTCGCATACGATAATACAGCTATTGAATATTATCAAATATTTTATTTTATAAAAATTATTAAAAAATATTAATTTACAAAAAAATTAACTCAATCAAAAAAATATTTAAGTCAAATGATATTTTATTTAGATTAAAGTAAAAAAAAATCCAATTGATAATCCTTAAAAAATGCCCTAATGATTATAAAAATATATAAAAGTATATTAAATAAATACTACTACTAAGGGGACTAGCAGGATCCATTGGTAATTGTTTGTATTTACTTATTTATTTAAATTTTTTATAGCAAAGAAATCCTTTAGATTTTTTATAGTAATAGAAAAAGGAAATTTCATCATTGACCCCCAAAAGACTCCAAGGGGTCCACCTGAACCCCGTTGGGAATCCCTAGTACAACACACACCTATATTTAATTTAAAAATACAAAATCAACATATATTACCTATATTTAAATATGTTTAAAATATGGTTTATTATGATTTTTTTAATAATAATTTTTTTAATAATCTGTCTACATTGATATTAAATAAACAGTACACAAAATATACCCCTCAGTGACATTTCTAAAGAAAAGCCAACCATCCTTCCCCCACCCCCAAAAAGAGAAAATTGTAGAAAATATTAAATCATCTGAATAATTGTAATATATATAAAACAATATTTAATAATTTAATAAATTCAAATAGAAAGGATAAGGAGAAATATTATAAATAAAACAAAGTCAATAACAAAAAAAAAAAAGAAACCTAGAATTTATTTTGTATATAAGTTTATTAACTAGATCCCTTCCTCCCGAAAAAAAATCTCTACAAATATTCATCGTCTAAGTCTAAGTAAATAACTAAAATATTATATTTTGAAATCTTACCTTGCAAATACATATATTGAATATTAATTTTTTTTTTTAATTTTAAAAATATATAGAATAGAATAGAAAAAATAAGATTTCATATATTAGAAATTATCTTTAGAAGTTGGCAATTATTTCCTGTTCTTCTTTTTCAAAATAATATAATTTTGATCATGAAATACAGTTTATTTACTTTTTGAGTTTTCTTACTAATTAACATCTTATTTAATTATTCTCTTTTATTTTAAAATGTGGCATATATAATGTAATTTCGTAAAGGAATTTTGTAATTTCCTTAACAAATGTGTGTAAAGCTGAGATTGGAGATTCTATAAGCTTAAGCCTAAAATCGATCAGATGACAGACAGCTTGGGATGCTATTCAGAAGAGGCTCAAACACACATTTTGCAATGCAATTATGGTGTTAAGGGGAAGGGGATGTGGGATATTAGAATAATGTTATTAACTAATATCAATATAAGGCCTGGCGTGTGTTTGAAAATGAACAAACCATCCTCCTAGCATCCCCACTTCTTACCCCATCGTCACCCATACATGAATACAAAAGCATACAACGAAGTATAGAGAGTGGAGTTTAGTTATATTGGCAATTAGTTAAGGACATTAAATCGGTCGCCATATCATAATCCGTGTTGATTTACGATCAAAGCGACCGGGACACGCGTTAAATTAGCTTCGCGTCCTTGATTGGCTCATAAATTGACTATTGTAATAGTGTAATCCACTTTAGAGGATATGAATGAAATGGGTGGTGGGGTGGATGGGTGGGTGATACCGGGGTGTTTACGATTGACCAAATAGAGTTCGACTTCAAGTTAGAGAAACAAAATCATTGGTGAATATATAATGTGGAATGCAATAAAGACACTTTGAAGTTATTTTATATCTCTCAATACATAATAATAATAACAATAAACATATAAAAATTCAATATTAATTTTATCTTTTATTAAAACGATCATAATATAACAAATACCTATATTTATATATTTTTATATTAATGGAAAGAAAAACACCGAATCAGATATCATTGAATTTAATTATTTTGATCAATACAGTATAAATTAAAATTAATTACAAAATTATATTTAGAATTAGAATTCTCTTAATCATCTTTATATATTACATTTGCATATTAAATAATTATTTTTATATACTAGTATGAATTAAAGGTATTCTATTCTATACCATAAGATAGATTAAGTTCATATCGTTATTCATCTTGTTATCAGGGCTGTCCTTATCAATTTGAACGCTCTGGGCTTTAAACCAATTAGCGCCCTAGTCCTAAGCATTACAAGGAGTAAATATGATTTTTAATATTTCATTGCAGTTATAAATAAAATTATTTTGTAAAATGAAGTTCTCGTTAATCTACATTTCATTTTTAGTTTAGCATATTTAAAAATTCCTCATCTTTACGTTTAGGCGCCCCTTGAGTTATGGCGCCCAAACAGCCCATGGGGTTAGTATGGCCCAGGTGGCCCTTTGTAGGTCTTTCATATTTAGGGTTTCTGTTAGTAGGTATTTCATTTGAAATTCTCAAAGAACGGAGTAAACTTCAGCAATGTGATGGATAACTTACCCCAGAGTATTTATTTGATTCTTGTGTTTTATATAGTTTATATTTTATTGAACCAATAATTTATCTCTTGGCAATAGATTACCTTGAAGTTTTAATGAAAATTTATTTTTTTAGTATTTTCTAATCTAAAAATAAATGTATCACACTTTGTTGGTAAAAACTTACTCAAGCATATATGTATATTTGATATGTAGTATAAATATTCTTTTGAATTGTAACAAAACATTTTCATTTTTATTAAAAATTTTTAAATTGTCTTAAAATTCTCTTTGATAAATTTGATTTAAACCATTTTTAAAAATATTATCTATATATATTAATAAAATAATAGAATTAAAAAGAAAGTGAAAATTATAAAAAATAAGATTGAAAAATCCATGGTTATTTCGACCCAAATAAAAAATATCGTTTCATATGGTAAGTTTTATAATAAGTGTATCGGTTAACATAAAGTACTATAAATTACACATAATCAGGGCATTGATATCTCAATGGATTTTTTTTCTTTTACCATTATTTCACCTTTATTCTAATAATTCCAAACTTGTGTTTATGGCTAAAAGCAAATACCAAATAAATTCCATTCCATGTTAATATTTAGAAGATTTATAAAATATAATAAAAATTAAAGATCGAAAAAACTGTGAATATTTTTGTTGACATTTGGACAAGTTACATTACAATATAGTGTTATATAATTAATGATAAATGGTTAAATTTTAAAATAGAAAAATACAACCTGACAATAACTTATTTTATTTTTATATAAATAGAATTATAATGACAATCATATTGGTAAACTTTGAAAAGTCAAAAATTCGTTCTTTTTGATTGAAATAATTGATCAAAAATTGAATAAATAATTTGTTTTAAATTCAATTCATTATCATGGAAAAACTAAATAGTGTATGTAAATATATAAGAAATTTCAAATTCCAATAAAAATGTTTTTAAAAAATGATTAAGTTGAATACATTGGAAAAGAGGTGGAAGGAACGATTATCCACTGGATGATATGTGAAGTTTTTAGTCTTATAACTGGTTACCAACCTTCCGGGGGTTGAATGCTAATTTTCTATTTTTATAGGTGAAAATTATTCCTCATCAATAATAAAATGTAGTTTCTTGTATTTTAACACAAATTTCAAAAAGTGAAAGATATTACCAAATTTATTTTATACTAACAAATTTCAAAAACATCTCTCAATATATAATTTTGAATAATTTTTTTTAAATATTCATGTGATCATTTATTAGGTTTATAAACCAAAATAATCTAAAATTATATAAGTAGAATATTTTTGTAATATGTATAAATTAAATGTTGACAAAGTTATGTGGGCCGTGAAAGAATTTTATCATTTTTTATTAATTTAAGTTTTCTTTATTAGAATTATTAAAAATTTTCTGAAAAGTAGAATTGTGCATCTATTTTTTTGAACCATAAATGTAGAATATTTTATTTTGGAAATAATGTCTCTTCGTTTAATGCCTTTGACCTCGCCTCACACTTTATATTACAATTGGTAAAATATTTATTTAATTTATTTTAACTATAATATTTCTAATCAAAAACTTATTTGAAAATAGATTTTTTTTAGTGCTTTACAACTTGTTTATCAGATGAAATGAATATAAATATTTGAATAGAAATTAATTTTACAAAGAAATTTCATTACAGAAAATAAATTGTATTTTTTTTTTAATTTCTTAATATACATTATTTATTTTTATATGTAACTTAAGGGTAGCTTTGAATAGAAAAGAGTTTTCACAATTTCAAAAATACATTAAAAACAAAAATTTAGTAGGGCTAAATGAATGATTAAATAAAATGTTAATTTGAAAATTTTTATATTTTTTTTTTCTTTTTGTGTGCTTTTGTTTTTTTTCACTAAATGAAAACGAAATATAAAAAAAATTTAATTTCATTAAATGTTGTTGAAACAAAAGAATGTAAAGATATAGACTTTAGACAAATAAAAATCTCTTCCTGCCTTTGTTCACCTTTAATCTCTTTTAGTTATAGAAAGTATATGTATGTATGTATGTATGTATGTATGTATGTATATACCTTTGGCAAGGATTTAGGTTTCCATTCAAATGGACTTTTTAGAAAATACAGAAAATCTATGTGAGGTCACAAAAAGAAGGAAGAATAAAGTGCATCTCATCCCATTCTTTACTCTCCTCCTTCCCACATCTACCCCATCCCCTACCATCATCCCTCTTTACACACACAAAATGGCTCCATTTTAAAAGCCAATCCAGCCCAGGCTTATTTACAATTTTAATTTTGATTATAGAAACAGGAGAGTAGCGAATTAAATTAAAACAGCAAGTGGCGGCTGGACTAGAGGCAATCGGGGATGGGTGGAGGCACGAAGAGAGCATTTTTCTTTCCCACCTCCTTTAACTCCACCATCACCACCTTCCAAAAAAAAACTTTACAGGCCTTATGAACAATTCTTAATTAATGGAGAGACTAGTAAAAGAAAAAATCCAAATTCATTATCTCTATGTAAAAACAAATTGATAATATTAGAAAGTTAAATATATCAACCTTTTTTCTCATCCCATCACCCACTAAATTCTTAAATAGACATTATCAAAATTTTCCATTTAATTTAAATATTTTTTTATTTAATATAGGATATAATAATCAAAAATTAAATAGAAATTAATTAATATATAATACAAATAAACTAGGACATTTTTATTTGTCTTCGGAAATTTCTTAGGAAACATTAATTTACCATTTTTACTATCTCGAGATCACGAAAATTTTCGGTGTCGAGATTTTGATGTTTTTATACGTTTCTGAGTCATTTTCACTAATTAATAAAGTTAATATTCTATTATTATTTAATAATAATATTATTAAATTTTTAAAAATTTTAATTTATTTTATTAAAATAAATCAAATGATAATAATTAACAATACAATAGATCAGTGCTCAACAACTGGTGTGCCTTAAAGGTGATACAGGTGAGCCGCCGCGATCAATTGAAACTTTTAGAAATTCGCATAATTTTATATGCAAGTTTAGTTTTGTCATTTCTATTAGTGTCATTTTTCTGAGATTATAAATACAAGCACTTGTCACCTGTATACATTACCCGCGCAAACAAACGTATTAAATTAATTTCTACCTACAAACGTACACATATACTTCAGCTTTTGATGTGTCGCAAAATTCTAGAAACAATTTTTGTGTGCCGTAAGTAAGAAAAGATTGCGTAGCACTGCAATTGATAAAGATAGATACAATAACTCAATATTATAATTATAGTCGATAAAATAAATAAAGATTGGAAAATATATTTCACAATTCAACATTTCAATTCATTCGTGTTCAAAATAAAAGTGAACTAACATCATTCAGCATATAAAAATTAGAAAATATCACAAAATTACAATTACAAAATAATAATTATATAATAATGAATAGCAAATATATAATTAATTTCTTAAAGTAGGTAAATAATCATAATCACAAATATTATAAAAATAAATAAAAATTATATTAACAAAAAATTATGAAATGAATTATCATATGCAGTGAAGTGATGAATTCCAGAAGATGTTACAAAAGAATTATTACAATTAATTCCATTCCTATTCCTAATTATATTTTTAATCTTACAATTCAAAAACAAATTTTAAAAAGACATAATTGAATTAGACACGTGTATGATTATACTGAGAGGGTCTTACATACTATCGATTATAAATTTTGCAGAGTGAAAAATTTCAACTTCATGATATAAATATAAATTCAATTGTTTTTTTCATTTTATAAGAAAATAAATTTTTTATATTTCTATATATTACTAATATATTTGTGATTATCTAATTACTTTCACAGATTAATCTTGTTGAGAATTCTAATTAGACTAAAACTTATAAAACAGACAAATTATCTTGAAATGAGTTTTCAAAAAGTTGTGAGTTTTAATTATTTAAATGTGGTTTATAATTCTGTTTCTGTTTCCATTATCAGTTATAGAATTAGCTATTATTCTCTTTAAAAATTGCTAATATCGTTTAAATACATATTATATTAGAATAAAAGAAAATTACATTTAAAAATATTATTGTTCTTAAAAAAATATTGATTATTACTTCAAAAACATTAATTATTTTTTCTTAATTAATTTTTAAAATAAAAAAAAAATAATTTTACTAAGAAAATATGTTACAAGTAAGATACAAAAGTAAAAATATTTTATAGTATTCTTATATATGTATTCTTATTTATACACCCTGAGGATCACGCAGAGCTTTAAAGAGAAATTATTAATTATTGAATTTTCCTAGGCCCGAACTCGAGTCTGCAGTGTGGTAGACTGTCGTGCTAACCACTAAAGGGTCTATTTATTCTTATTTATATTATAGTTTCTAATAATAGAGAAATATAGAAATCATCGCCAGGGCAGAGTCAAACAATCAATCTTTGAATTGCATACTGATCTGTTATTTTTTTTATTATAAATTTTATTTATTTTATTTTAAATTAATAATAATACTTCAGTTAATTAAATATGAGGATATTCGGAGAAAATTTCTTAAAAAAAAAATTAATTAAATTTTTTGCATTTGTAATAATGTACAGTGCATATTTATATTTTTAACTAGTAGTTTGTTTTTGTTTTTTTTTGTATTTGTAGAAAACGGTTTTCATTTCGATACATTTTGGATGATGTGGGTGGTTTTGGAGTGGGTGGCATGTCATTTCCGAAGAATTTATTATTGATTATTATCTCCTCCTTGAGTTATAGATGTGCAATTAGGAGCCATTGGAAATGTACATAGAATGCAAAAGCAAATTTCACTTGCAGCCTTCTAAGTGCATTTACCGATGCATAATTCAGTGCATGTCATTGCTGTTGCTAAGATTGCCTAAATTGTGCCCTACCCCCCCCCTCCCTATTCAACCCTCATCATCTGCATAAGTATCGTCCCCTTTGATCTGAGAAGAGCAGCGGTATTTTTACCCTTCTCTCATCCCTTTAAGCGGCAAAATCTCCTCCCCCTTCTCGTTCGTTTTTCAGGGCGAAGGTTCATCTGTCTTTGTGCCCTAGGGGGGACTTTACGCGGCGGGTATAAAAACGAGTGAAAACAATTTATTTTAATATTTATATATATAGATTGTATATAAATGCAAATATTAATATAACCAAATTAAACACAAAACAAACGTATTAAAATATTGGCTTTTATCGGATAAATTAATCTTGGTTAAAAAAATACACAAACATTTGTTCTTGTATTTTTTTTTTTTTTTTTATAAATTAAGAAAATTTATTTTTTAATTTTTATTATTTAGTTCACAATTTAATAAAGTAATGAAATTATTAGAAATAAATCTTATTATTTTTTTTATTTTCAATGACTGCATATTGTATTTTATTTATTTTTTCTATGATTTTACACGGATAATTCAAATATAAAAAAAAGAAAAAAAAAATAATTGAATATTGATAATTCAAATACAACAATTGAAAAGAAATTCTAACTTTTTTTTCAACAACAAAACCAAAGTCCTGAAGAGGGTACTGATTGTGAGATCAAAACATCGATAGTAAATAAAAAATCTGAAGTGTCTCGACTCGACTATCACACAATTTTGAATTGGATTAATTAACATATATTATATTTAAATTAAATTTAATTAATTAAATTATAAATTAAAATGAAAAAATAATATTTATTAAACCAGCGCGCTTTTGGTTCTATGTTGATGGCACCACGTCACGTGCTGGAGCGTGATTTCCAGTCAACATGTTAAAAAATTAATTCCCGTACTTTCAGCGATTCATTCAAGCTGAAATTCTATATATAACAGTTTTATACAAAAAAGTCAAAGGAGGCTAGGTCTGAGGAATACGGTGGCTGCGGCACTGTGTTGTTTTTGAACAAATATTCGCGCAAAAGCTACTGTTTCGCGCTGACTCAACTCATACTCAAACCATTGGTTAAAATCGAATATTTAGGTTCTCAGCAACTTCTCTTATGGTGATTCGACGATTAGCTAATTCTTTTTTCTTCACTTGATTAATGTTTGTCTGTTTATGACGTGCTGGGGCGTCCGGTACGCTCTTCGTCGTTCACATCTTCTCGCCTCTCTGACAACATTTTGTACCACCGTTCAAGGAACCTTCACCATATGCCATAGTCAGGTTTTTGGAATAAGCAAAAATCTAAGCCGAACCAAAACATGTCCAAGCAAATCAGCTGTCAAAAATTAACTAAACATTCAAAATGGCCGACCTTGTCAGCTTAAGTAAGAGATATGAGTACCAATATAACACAACATAACAATCGAAAATCAAATACACGTAGCTCGCGAAAATTCAAAATTCGCGATACTTTTTGAACTCCACGTATTTTGTACGATTACTATTAAAACTAGGACTTTAAGAAGGGACTAGGCCATAGGCAGACTGAGCAGCTAATAAATACAAACAAACTATAGATATATTTTTGCTTTTTATTTCATAAAGATGCATCCTTGTAGTAATAAAGTCACCCAAATAAATGAAGCATTCATTCAATTATCCTACATTCTTACTCCTCTCTACCTCTTACTTTCCCATCTAAATCTCGTTTAAACAAAATAATAGATCTTTTAAGTGTAGCTTTTAAAATCTTATCAATTTCTCTCTCCCTCTCTTATTTTATCTATGTAATATATAATATATGTATATATATATAGTTCTATATGTATGTTTAACGCTTATAATTTATCAAATTCCAAGGGGCCTTACTCGGTCGATGCCAATGGTTGGATTACGGGTAAACTTCAATTAATTTGCTGTTCCAATCAATTTAGTCAAAGAATACACAAAGCAACCAACCCTTTGCCTTTGCCTAGGGAATCTCTCGTCAATTCAAACCATCCCTTCCCCCCCTCACTCCTTTTCTCTTTTCCTCTACGATGAGTGAAATTCTCTTTCCAAAAGCAATCCTGTTCAATACTCTTTTTTTCCCTCTTTTTAAATGATCCTTCGAGATGTTTTCAATTTGCATCTCCTTTTTGAAACAAAAAAAAAACATACTACTTTTAGTATATTATTTTGCGTATAGTAACAAACAATTTAAATAGATGATATAATTGTGTTTTATTAATTAATTAATTAAGAAACAGAATTTCTACACCTCCTCCTTTTGATTTTTCCTCTCAATTAGCTAATACTCACAAACCCACAATCATCATCTTATTTATTTACATCTATAAAATTAATCTTATTTCTTTATTTATAAATACTAAAAACATTGATTTTTCAGATCAAAGTTTTTGAGAAGTATTTTTATATTATTTTTTTAGTGATTTTTGTTTTTAATTCAATATCATAGAGGATATTTATTTGTTTAGTTTTTTTATAAATTTCTTAGTAAATTAAAATAAATTTTCCATTTGTTAACTTCATCATTTATTAAAGAATCCAATTTTAATTTTAAGAAAATAAATCAATTTTAAAGATTAAAATAGAAAGTCTTTTATTTATTTATTATATTACACTCACAATTCTCTATTTAACCACTTCACTTAGGTCCATTCTCTCTTTCTCTCTCAATCTATTATCTATTTTCACTTTTGTTCCATTTGGTACGTGGTCTGCTTACTAGACGTTTACATTACATTACAAGAGAAGGGACATACCTCCTCCCCCTTTCACCTATTCCTTCCCTTCCCCCAACTCATCTCTTTTTTGTTCCATTTCCATCTCTTTTTCAAATGATGAAAAATTCACGGTCAATTGGCCGGGTTTCGGCTACTGCCTATAAGTACCATCACTTATTCACAGGGTAAATTAAAAATCCCCTCTTCTAGCCCCTAAATATATATATATATATATATATATACAATATAAAATGCTTGTGTGTGTATGAGTGTATGAGAGAAAGAGTGAGAGAGAAAGAGATGAGTAAGCGCATGCGCATTTCTATTTTCCATTCCTTCTGATCCTCTGTTTCTATGTTCCCATCCAGGAATCAATTGCTGCTATTTGGCTATGGCTCCAATTGAAATCCTTAATTGCTTCGTTCAGTCCCGTCGATGATGACACAGACCCTCACCCCCTCCTCCCAAAAATACAAACGCTCGCTAGCAACCCGTGAGTCAGTTATTGCCAATGAAATCGAATATCTATGTCTATATATAAATAAATAATTGCCATTCGCGAGATCCATGTTTCATTTAAAATAATAATAATAATAATAATAAGATAATAATAAAACTAAGATTCATTTATGATACATATATATATATATATATAATATATAGTTTTATATTATTTAACTATGTTTTTTATTATTGTAAAAGAATATAGTTAATTTTAATATTAAAAAATATATTAAATTAAATAGAGAAAAAAAATTAAAATTAATTATTAAATATTTTTTTTTTGTTTAATTTATTTAAAAAAAAATGAATTTAATTAAAATTTAAAATAAATTTAGAAAAAATTTCAAGTCTTTAATTTGTATTTTATCTTCGTCTTTATTTATTTTAATTCTTTCACATTCCCTTTCAAAATTATTTATCCATTCCTTTGCATTAGTTTTTCCATAAAAATGTTCAGAAACAATCAATTTATGTACCTGTGATATATCAATTTCTTGTTTTTTTTTCCATCTTCAACATTAAATTTCTGCACATTTTAATTATTACTTCATCTTTTTCTTCATCAAGAGGTATTTTTTGTTTTGGTTTTTCCTCTTCAAGGTAAATTTCTTTAAACACAAAATTTTCCCCTTCGTCTAAATATATGGGAATGTGATTTCTTTTTCTAAAATTATATTTACATTTCTAAAAGCACCAGATTTTTTCATGCTTTTACAGCAATTATATACATTTTTTATTAAGAAAAGTGAATTATATTGTTATTTTATTTATTTTTTATACTCTCTAATAGTCTGATATTTTTAATATTTAATAATAATGATATAATAATAATTAGACTTAAGTAAAATGTTTAGCTTTATAGAAAATGATTGAATTAATTGAAATATGAAAAAAATTACAAAAACATTTTTTTGTATGTATAAATCTTATGATAATTTTTGTTATGTTTAGGATTGGTTTATTATGAACCCCCCCCCCTGGTACTATCTACTCTTATTCTAAAACACTATGCGCAAGTCGTTGAGCCTCATACAAGCCCCTTACATGTGCAATCGATACACCCCGGCGGCGGCGGATGGCGCACCCCTTCACTTCGAATGATGAGAAAAGGTGGGGAGGTTGTAAGGATGTGGGGGGGGGAGAAGAAATACTCTCTATCGTTTTTAAGATGATCACCTTTAAAATTATTTTAGTGACAAATTGTGTTACACAAAAGAAGAAAGAGCTATTATTAAACATTTCAACAACGTCGGTAAATCATTTTCAAAATGAATTTTTCTTATTTTGTTTTCTATTATAAGTGAAAACATAATTTACTTTTTAATTGAATAGAAATTATACAAAGAAAAATGTTAAAGCCTATTTAAATCTAAACTCATCATTTTTATTAAATTTGTGTCAATATTTGCTTGATACTAAACTAGCAACAAAACTAGAAATTGGACATTTATAAAAATGTATGTATTCTATATATAAATGATAAAATATTTCAAAAAATGACTCACACACACACATCGAAAAAAAATCTCTGATATTTTTAATTACTATTTATCCAGGTAGAATGTTTTATGAAATTTTTATAATTTATATTGAATAACTAAAAGGTCGTTAGTAGAAATTATTTTAAACAGATTTTTTCTACTTTAAGTTTTGAAACGTTTGAGTTGAATTATAACGACATTTTTTACAACTTATCTATTAAATATCTTTCTATTTAACATTCTGAAATTAAAATGGGGTTAACATGGACCAAATGAACATTTAGTTTGAATAAAGAATTAAAAAAATAATTGAAAACAACACTAGTCTATGAACACAGTTCTAAGATAATATAAAATAATCAAGGAAAGATTATTATGAAAGGATTGGAATTCGATGGACTCTTGGTTTAGGGGCGACTAGAAGAATGTTGGGAAAAATAGGCAATATAAATTATTAGAACATTTCAGAGATCTTTTTCAGTTTCTTCAATAATGAAATAAAAAGAAACAATTTCAAATAAATTAAATAATAAGTTGACCTGTGGCCAGGTCCGAACCGACCGACGGTTTGAAATAAATTAATTTCCAGCTACAGAAACAATTTCAAATAATTTTAATATATCTATTAATGTAATAAAAAACAGATAGGGATACATAAATAATAAATATAAATATTTTTAATTTTATTTTATTTATAATATATATGTAAGACCAGGCTGTGACGTCATGAATGGCGGGATGACCTCATATAATTTTAATTAAGAAAAAACTAATAAATATGATTTTTCTCGAGTATAAAACCAATGCAAAGTGAATGATTGGTGATGATATGTAAAAAATCTCCTCATGTGAAATTTGGTATGAAAATAACCCTTCTCTTCCTATCGCCGATCGCTAATACTACCACTTCCGGTTTCCGGATTTGCACCAAAAGTTGATCAATTAATCCCACTGATGCATTAAGTAAATATACCAAATTTCATCAAAATCCGTTAAGCCGTTCAGGCTGTACACATCTATACGGACGGACGGACAGACGGACAGACGGACGGACGGACAGACATCATGCTAAAAATACTTTTTTCTGTTAAGAAAATGCATGATTCGTGGAGATATGAAAAAATCTCCACATGTGAAATTTGGTGTGAAAACAATACCTCCCTTACTATCGTCGGTCGGTAAAAATCAATGGATATGATTTTATTTCACTTCGTATATTTTATTTTGTCCATGCAAATCCCAAAATTCAACTACTAACGAAAAAATATAGTTTTATTATGATATTGACTGATTATAAAATGTATAATGATTTAGGGATCAGTAGGCCAAAAAATTAAAGTTCTAAATAAGGCTCTGATTAAGCACCGAAACGTCGAAACATTGATTGGAAAAAAAAATTAAAGGGTTTTATATTTAAACCTTCTATATTTCTACCGGTTGCCATGTGACTTCTAGTCCATTAATCTTAAAAAATAATTTTATTATAAAATATAATCACAATTTAATTGGCAGCGTTTAAAAAGAAAAATAAATAAATCATTCAATGACAAATTTTTCATTTTAATGGATGAAAATTATACAAAATTACAAGAACAATAATTCTTTTTCATATATTTTATAAAAGAATAAAAAAATATTATAATAGTATATGGGGAAGAATGGATTCCTTTTTTGAATACTTCGTCGGTATTTTAGAAAAAAGTAGGTGATCATTAGAAAATCCCAATTGTCTCTTTATTCACTTCTATTGTAATTTACATAAATAGTCTGACCCTTATCATTGATATTAATTGATAATAAATCTAAATTCTCATATTTAATTTAGTATAATAAAGTTTTTTTGACATGTGTATATACTAAGAGCATTAGTAAGTGTTAACACTTGGATATTACCAATAAAAAAATATTATTTTTTCCTTAAAAAATTCTTATCATTTTGTATAGAGACATCTTTTCTGGGGCACAGCTTAGCAAGCTTTGATTTCATAATTCAAGACTTTATATTCTTGGAGTAGATTTCTAGAATGGATATATTTAATATCTCTCAACTATAAAAAAGTCTTAACCACGAATACTTGTAAAAAAAAAAAATATTCAATATATATGTATTTGATAGTTTTTTATTTTTTAATTTTTGAGTTATTTAAACTCATGAACTTTCTCTCTCCCTCAAGAGATTTAAATTAGATTAGAAACAAAAAAACAAAAACAATAACAAAGTGTTATTCCCATGCAACGATTCTAAAAGTTGTTTTTCAATGTGAATCACTTCTTAATCATTAAACTTTTTAATATAATAACAAGCAAATCAAATCATATATAAAAAAAACAACTAATACAAGATTAAATTACCTACAAATAAAAAAAGAAGAAAAAAGAAAAGAAAAAGAAATATAAAAAAAAACTTCTAATGAAAATATTAATCAATCCATCATATCTCTTTCTCTCTCCGAGGATAATTTGATAACATATAAATTAAAAGTAGATAATTTTCGTAAATAAAAAAACGAAATTTATGTTATTATTGTTAATATTATTTTTAATTTCAATACGAAATGGAAAAAGTTTATTATAATTATTAATACAAAAAAAAATATTAGCAGCAGTAGTTCTAGTCGTTTTTATAATAAGAAAAAATAATTAATAATTTATTATTTTATTTTAATTAATAAATTAAATTTCCGATTTAAAGCTATTTTTAACCTAATTCAAGAATCTGTTTAAAATTTATTGTTTTTTTGAACATTAGTTGCATAACAATGGAAATTTAAATTTAAATAAATATATTATAAAAAAATAAATATAAAATAAATCAAATTCAAAATAATTATTTCTTAATAATTATAAAAAATATTTTATTAATAGCAAAATACCAAGAATAAAATCAATATAACAATCTTAGTATATATATAGTAAAAAAATGATAATTGATTCAAGTTGATTTTGGCAATATATTTTTTAAATTTCCTAAGGAAAAAATTTTGAGAGCCCATCCAATCTACAAAATTAAAAATATAGCAAGGCCGTATAATAATTTCCTCCCCACTTAACACACGCACACACCCTCTTTAATTATATTCACCCATTATCTATCTTTTTAATTACATTTTTTTTTTCAAATTCATTTCGACCAAATAATTATAATAACGTTTCATTTCATTTCAAGAATCATTATGATTAATATTAAATTAGAATGAACATTAAAAAAAAACAAGCATTAAATATGATTTCATTGAAATCAAAAAGGATTCATTAATGATTTTTTTAATAATAAATAAAAGATTCGATTATAAATAAATGTTTAAAAAAAAATTTAAATTGATTTTTAACTTCATAAAAATAAATAAATAATGCACACACACAATAATATATATATTTATAGATATATATATTATATAATAGCGAAATATTATAAATACCTAAATTAAATTCCAAACTTTTATTTATTTATTTCATTATGATTAATTCAATTCAACGAATTTAGTAAATAGAATATTATACTACTTTATTAAAATTTATATGTATCAGTAGTATTTTATATAACTATGTAATTATATACATAGTTACATTAGTTTATATAAAAATACAAAAAAAGAATAACTTAAGGTTTTAGTAAATTATTAAATTGTATAAAATAAAGCATCATACTACTTTCATTTATGACATTCATTAATAAAACAAAATAATTGGGTAGGAATTTCTAACCTACAGTCAATTTGAATCGATCGCATCTTTTACTGGTCTAAATAATTCTAAATTGATTCTTATTATCCCCGCTTTTCTTCATACATGAAATATGATTTTCATCAACTTTTTTATTAATAAATTTTTACCGACCGACGATAGGAAGGGAAGGTATTGTTTTCACACTATTTACTTAATGCATCGGTAGCATAAATTCATCAGCTTTTGGTGTATATACGGAAACCGGAAGTGACAGTTCACAAAGTATTAATTTTATATTCATTGTCGGAGATATTTTATTACATTAAACTCTATCTGGTGAACTAAAAAATACATACAAATATTTATATAAATAATGTTAATTTTAATTATTTTTAAATCGTCGGTTGGTTCTGTGCCTAGTCACAGCTCATTTTTTAATAATAAAATAGGGAAAGTTATTATTATACTATAAATTTATTTATTTTTATTTTACATTTCTAATTATTCATTTTTATCGGTATTTTATTGTAAAATTATATAATTAAATTAATTTTTCTATTTTTTTTTTTTAAATTTAATTTTATTAATTTTCAAATTTATTATAACTTCCAATTGTAAGCATAATATTTTCAACAATTGATGTAAGATATGTATGTGTATATGTATTATGTGTTTAAATTGAGTAGTAGTAAGATCTAGTTTTAATACCAGAAGACGAAACATTGGAGGATTTTTTTTTCTAAATTGTAAGGGAAACTCAAATCCTGTATATAAAAAAATATAAACAAAAACAACCCATTGCTTAAATTGGTTTATCATATTTTATTTTATTTTTTTTATTTTAATAATATATCTTTATTTTACAATAAAAATAGGTATGATGAGAAAACTGCTATTTGCCTGAGACCTACAAAAAAAAATAACAATTTTCTTTTTATATTAAATATTGTATTAGATGTCACCTTATAAATAATATATTTATAATTATTATTATATTTATATATATAAATACAATTGCAATTAGAATTATATGAATTTTCCCAATGAAGATTTCTCATAATTTATTTTTTTCAAATATTCATTTTTCATTAACAGTTACTTTTGACATAAGTGACATAAATAGAATCTTTTTATATAATATGTATTCTGTGAAATGTCATCTCAAATGATATATAAAATAGACTGATGCAATTAGAGTTAGGTTTCAAAAAATATAAGACTTAATATTATCCAGTGGCACATTCTCATAATATTGTTTTGAATATTTATTTATGTTTTTATTTCCACCAAATAACTTTTGACTAAAACTTCCCTGTATATATGTATATATATATATATATATATATTAAATGTCATATTTTAAATTATCTTTATCTCTACAATACAGAGATACAAAACAAGCGTTAAAAAATCATAGCCAATTAACTATATGAACAAAATAGAGGCTTAAATAATAAGATAAAGTACTTTTTTTAATGAATTATAGTGTTTTATATTTATTAATCTTCAATGTACACTCACCCATAAATTCTTCTCATTATTCTTTAAAGAAAAATTAAAGAAAAAGAAAGATTTGCAATTCAGTGGTGGATAAAAAAAAAATCTTGTTTAATTTTGAATACAATTAGAACTAATTTATGATGAAAATGATTTTGATAATTAGCTTATAAATCATTTCAGATTTAATTTATGGCGTATATGTCCACACACACACATACGTATAAACAGTTTTACTTTTATTTATTTATTATTATTTTTTTTCAATTTGAATTTTTCTTCACTGACTCTCTCTCTCTCTCTCTCTGTCTTTTTCATTCTTTCTACTTATATATAAATGTATATACATATATATATATATATAGAACATGTTCATATATATATATTTTTACATGTTCTAAAATGAAAAATTGCTCATTTAAAAAAATTTGTGGGTAAATTAAATGGAGGGTGTGGGCCGCCACCTTAAACGAGAGTGACTATAGATAAGGCCCCCGAAGAGCTTCTCTAATTGGACAATTATCAATAGTTTAGCTGGAGCTCCGGGAAATTCCTGGTGAAGATGAAGGAATTCCAAACTCTCTCCTCCCTCCTTCGTTCACCTCCTCCTCCCACTACCTCCACACTACCACCCATTTTAATGAAACAGATAATTGGCAATTATTCTTGACTCTTTCGCCCTCATAAAAGTTAATTAGAAAGAAAAAAAATATAAAAATTAATGCCACAATTTGTAAGTATTATATATACAGATCAATATTTTTCATTATTATTAATATAAAGTTTGTTTTTTTTTTGCTAACTATTACCAATTATGTTAATTAAAAACCTGAATTTTATTTTTTATTTCATTATTCATTATTATTATTTTTTAAATGAGTTTTTGTGGCTAGAAATTAATCTTATTTGATTGCTATTGTAAAATGATTTTATTTGCATTTCTCAATTGAAATTATATTAAAAAAAAAATAAATTTTTAGATAAAAATAAAGTTTTTATTTATATTAATATATATCATACCTATGAAGCAGTAAACATTGTAATATATTACATACATAAGAGTCTCTATATTATATTCTTTGATCTTTATTATTCATATTCAATATCAGAAGTTTATCTGGTTATCTTTATGGCGCTACTAAAATTGAAAGATTTTGTCTGCAGAAATCACATTCCTTCAACTGTCCCTATCCTGAGCCACGTCTCAATTCTCTTGAACTTTTAGATTGACTTCTTATCTCATTCTTTTCTACTCAGCAGCTTTATAGTTATTTTACTTTTAGTTACTCGATTACTATAATAATATTTATAAATGTTTTTTTATTCAAATTTTCTCATTTAATTATTAATTTTAACTAAAATAGATAGAACAATATGAAAAGTGTCCATATGCTTAAAAATATAGTTATCTATTTAGATGGTATAATGAATAAATAACCCTTTGGTAATAAGTAAAATGAAATTAAACGATTGTCGGCCATTTGGTTAAGCCAGAAAACGTGGGGAGGGTAACAGATTGGGGGTCATTAAAAAACTGTAAAAATATATAATTCGGTGCATACATTCCTTTGAAACCTTTCCTGGTTCAATTTTGACAAGTATTTAAATCAAGAAAGAGGAATGAAAAGAGGAGCAAAAGTTAGTATTATGACTCTATTCCTTTTTATTTGAAGGGTGAAGGGAGAGGGGGGGGAGGAAGGCAATTTAATTAAATACCGGTGGGCTGTGAATTCGCCATTGATGAGTGCGCCTGTGCGTACTCCATTAGGCCGCCAATCGATTACGTGCATGTTCCCCCTCCTCCCATCCCCCATCAACCCTCTTAAAAATGAGACCAGAGGGGCCGTAATGCGTTTATTTATTGCCGAAAATCGAGGCAAATATCCGGAGGATGTTTGTGACATTTTCAGTCCCACTGTATCACCCTGCCATCCCCCCTCCACCCAAACCCATCCCTTTCTTTCATATAATAAAATAGAGATTTGTAACCAATTGATAAATAAATAGGAAAAAAAGTTCGATCTTTATGATTGAGATAGGAAAGAAAGAAGGGGGCTCGATTGTGGTAATGGAAAATCATCCTTTATCATTTTTTTTTACAATCACGAACCTAAGGCCACCAGGGAGCAAGTAAACTAATTCATATCCTGAATAAAAAAACAAGGTAAAAACCAAAATTAAAAAAACCTGTTGATTAAAAGCATTAGTATAAATATTAGTAAATAAATATTGTGGTTCAAATAGAAAACACATACACTTGTGAAATATAATACTGTCTCTTCTGATAAAAAATATCATTATTTGTAATAGTAGAGATTTTTTAATTAAAGAACACGGAGTGGAAATTTTCTTATATTCGTTTTCACAAAAAAAAATAATAACATTTCGGCCTCTGATCTGAACCTTCTTCAGAACTTGGCTTTGTTATTTTTCGATATGGAAAGTGACCGATTTTCCAGTTCTATGTATATTACATAATCAGTCATTATTATATAAAAAATTATAATTTATACATAGATACAAGGTTTCTGTTTTCACAGATAAGAATAAATAAGGATACCATTTTATTGAATTAAAATCAATTGTTTGAAAATTTCCCAAAAAAATATTCATCAGACTTTTATTATTTATTAATAAAGGTGTAAATTTTTTTAGAAAAATTATAGAAAGTTTATATTTTCAATAATGACATTTTTACTTTAAAGAATAAATCATCAATAAACTGTTAATTTTAAATATTTAAATTTACATTTTAAATATATATATATATTTATAAATATGTAAGGAAACAATCGTTCGGTTAGTATCATTTAAACCAATGACTTAACACAATTTTCAAACAAGAAACAAGCATAAGGTAGTTATTTAGGACTATTATTTATTTATTTATTTTATTATTTGAATATCATCTTTGCGATAATTGGAATAAAGTTAATAAAACAATAGTTACAATTCATGTATTTATATAATAAAAAAAGATGATAGTATTAATTTATATAAAATTAATAGAAATATGTACCGAATATCGTTTTAATTACTACATATTTTGGAAACGATTATTTGAGTATTCAAAATTGTTTTGAAATTATCAAGAAAAGTACTGTTGGATATCCATAAAAGCACAAATTTCAAATTGATATCCATTTTTTGTTTTTTTCCCTTATATGTTAACTGTTTAATGAAGTATTTTTTAAAAAAAATTAATTAGAAATATGAAAATTAATTAAATTTTTTTTTTGTTGGAGGCAGGAAATTCTTTAATTTTCTTTTAATTTAAATATTTCTATACATAGATACCTATATATATATATATCATTTTTTTAACATTTTCGATTAATATTTTATTTGCATGTAAATGATAAAAAAAATGATAATAAATGTATTTAAATATACGATATATTACAAAAATACATAAGACAACAACAACAACATATCGAACAAGCAAGTTTTATCATTCACATTTGATTAGTCTATACCTGTTTTTGTTTTTTGTTTTTTTTTTTTTTGTTTTATTTTTTGCTTCATTTGCAAATTAGTTGAAATTACTAATTCAAACTTATCTTTTTGAAAGTCACTTCTAAAAGTCATTTACAATTCATTTGAAAAAAAAAACTAAAACAAAAAAAAAAAAAATGAATGTATTTATTTCTTATCTTTACAAGGCGTGGAACGTTTTTAAGATTAAGCATTTATTAAGATATTCATTCAATTTCCATGTATAAATTAAGAAACAAAAAACAAAACAAAAACGATTTAATTAATAATTATGTAGTTATCTTTTTGTTTATAAGTAAAGGTTCCTTTCGAACGGGATAAATTATATATACTTAAACCTTATATGGTAAAAAATTGATTAATTTTTCATTAATCCAATTATTTTTTATACTTTTTATGGTTTTATTTATATTTCAAATATTAATTTAAGTCTCCATGTTATATAAAACCAATTTTTATCTATAATATTCATTAAATTCGATATATAAATTAAAAAAAAATCAATTATATCTTGTCATTAGTGAAATTTAATTAATTTAATTATAATAAAATAAAATAAAAATCATTTATTTTAATGATATATTATATTATATTTTTTATTATAAAAATTTTAATTAATATTAATTTATATTACTAATAATAATTTAATAAATATTTCTGTTTTCAATTTACATTATATTTTAAATTTTTTTACACGATAGATTTTAACATTATTTTGTAGATAGTAACTATCTATAACTTTATATATAATTTAATATGATAGTAATATAATGTGAGTTAAGGATTTTTCAAAAATTAACTTTTTTCTTGATTTATCGCTAGAGCAGGCCTTCTTAAACTATGGATCGCGACCCCAAAGGGGGTCGCGTAGAAAAATTTTGGGGTCGCGAGAGATTTTAATGTCAAATATTTAAATACGCGATTTTGTAACATCTAGAATCTAGAAATTATACAAATACACACCAAGATTTTAGATGTGTATTTGCGCATTTGGATTTATATGTATGTATATTGTATATTGTTACCTAATAAATAAATCATCAAAAAATATTTATATATGTATCTTTCTTTTATATTTATACGGGGTCGCCAGGAACCACGCAATCATAAATGGGGTCGTGAATGAAAAAAGTTTAAGAAGCCCTGGCTTAGAGCCTAGACCAATTTTGAAGAAATATTAAAATTTATTTGTTGTGGGAAGAGTAGACGAGGACACTAATGTTATATGAATGAACCTGAACATATTTATTACATAAATTGTTTCTTAAAATTTAAAAAAAATGAATAATTATTAAAAAATAATCTAATCAATGTAATTATTATTTAAAATAAATCATTTTTTTTAAAGATTTAACGGATCTACAGAAAATAACAGTATCATGCATTTTTATTGTTGATAGTAACATGTTCTTTTATATCTTTGGTGAAGTGCCAGTGAAAACGATTAATTTAATTGATTTTATTAATTTTATTAATTATGTTTGTTTATATCGTTCGATATTATAGGAAAAATTATGTTATTGTTGATGATTTTAAATCATTTTTTTCTAGTTCATAAAATATAAAAAAATTAAAAAAACAAAATTTGAAATTTTATGAATATTATATATTAGATAAATTAACAGATATTATTACTATTCTACGAATATATCTATTAAATGATCTAAAGAAAAATAAATTCAAATTCGTTTATAAAACAATATTTTTGATTAATTAGAAGAATTTATTTGTTTATTTATATGTGTTTTATGTATAAATATTTATTTATTTGTTGAATTATAAGATAAAATCTAATTCTAGATAATATTTTGAGAAATAATCCATTGATTTGTTTATCAACTTAATTAATTATAAGACAACATTTAAAGAAATCTATTTGGAACAGGAAGAGTCTCTCTTTCTCACTCCAGTCTTACCTTCCTCCTCCACCTTCACTCTTGGCCCTTTTGGCAGTCGTATCTCTTGAGGTGGTTGAATGGAGCGGGGGAGGAGGTATCCTGACGCGAGGCGTCCAACCGGAACAGCCACAGAACCGTAACCCCGAATGTGGCTGCGATCTCTGCCCCTTTCTTCGCCAGACTCATTCATTCACTCGGCAAAGAGTTCAAAGCACTAAAATAAGACATTTGTACCATCCATGAACCATTACAAATTACTTATCACAAGGAAAATCAACTAAAACGATATAAAATAAATAAATAAATCCAATCAAAAGAGAATTTTAAATGTTGAAAAACAGCGAAAAAAGGAAAATATATTTCTAATAAAAGATTTTGGTAGATGATAACTGACTGTCTTTTTCGTAAGCAATTTTATTCAAATTCACTTATTAGAAAATAAAATTAGACCTTCTCGTCTTTTGTTAGATTACCACGTCTGCTATTCTTTAAACAGGAAGAATAGAAAGATAAATTTATTTCCTATCACTCTCAATAAAGCAAACTTTTAGAATAATAATTTAAAGAATTATTAGTTTTTATTCATTATGCGGTTTGTTACTAGACAGTAATGATGCTAATATGTGTCATCGGATTGTCTTAACAAACATCTGCTTAAAAAGGGTCATTTCATCTTATATTTTTTTCTAATTTGATACCGGTGTAAAAAATGTTATGATGATTTAACAATGAATGAAATATGTAAAAAATGCTATGTTTTTATCAAAAAAACTTAAAAATGCTTCAAATTTGAACAGTGGCGTTCCTAGAACTTTTGCCGCCCGGGGCGATCTCCAGTTTGCCGCCCTTTCTATTATAAGTCAATCAAATAGTGGTTTTTATAAATTAATACAGATAAATAAATTATTAAGTTATTTAATCAATATTAATTAATACACAGAGAGTAAATTTTTTTACACATATTTGTATGCACTCGTAAACATATTTATATAATATTTACTCTTCTAGCTTTCATACTAGAAAAATCGTGTATAATGCTCTCAAAATTTATATTATTTGTAATTTCTTGTTCTATTGACAATATTGCAAGATTTTGTAGTCTTAATTGACTCATTGTAGAACGAAGATAATTTTGCCGAACAAAATCTTAAAGATGCGTTTACGAATTCAACGAATTTTAATGAATACAATAAAATAAAATTATTATCCTGTTCTTGGAATTCGAATTCAAAATTTACACTAAAATGCATTTATATACACCGAGGAATAATATTCGAAATCATATAGTTGATCATAATTTATATAAATCAAATAGTAAACTTATAATAATCATAATAATCATTTATTATTCAAGAAAGAAAAAAAATAAATATGAAATGAATAAGTTGCTTTTTCGTAACTATAACTATAACTAAATATAAAAAATGCCGCCCCAAGATAAGTGCCGCCCAGTGCGGACCGCATCCACCGCCCTTAGGTACGCCACTGAATTTGAAGAATACTGTGTAAATGCTTTGAGTAAAATTAGGACCCAGGAATAGTTTGCTCTTTTCTGTTAAGAAAATGTCGATGTCTAATGGAGTGGTTCAAAGATCATCTTAAATACAATCTAGATTCATAATCATTATCACTACCGTAAGATTAAGTATATTATCGTATATTAAGCTGTATGCAAGCTGTCAGGAAATAGCGGAGGCTCTAAACCTTGAATCGTATGATAGTTTGGTATCATTAGAAAAAAAATTCATTGTTTGGATTCCACATGATTGGAAAACTAGTTTTATATAACCTATTACAATACCTACAAATTACCTCGTGCATTATCAATTCTAACCATATTCTACTATTATAATTGAATAAAGACGAACTGGTAGTATTTTAATTAACATCTGTTATCAAATAAGCCCACTCTTTATGAAAAGGGATAAAGCACAAAACAGCAAATATTTCATAATTAATGATATAAATTTTAAAATAATTAATTAAGTGACATAATTAACAGAAATTCTAATCTTATATTTTTTTATTAGTTTATTAAAAGTTTATTTTAGGTCTAATATTATTATTTAAATATTACATTGTTGATTACAATTATTCAAGTTAATATTGTAAGTCTAATTGGTGTAGCTATTTTAAAAATAATAAGAAAATAATAAAAAGTTAAATCCTTAAATTTAGAAAAATCTTTTTAAAAGTGTTTTAAATTTTATACATTATAAAATTAAGTACGAAGTTACGAGGATTTGTACCATATATTGTAATATTTTGGATTGTATTTTATCAATTTTGATATTATTAAATGTTGAAATAGGATATGACAACTTGGCGTTAAAACTTTATCTGTTAACATTGTTTACAATTTTTAATATTAAAGTGATTTTGAAAGCATATATGCATTTTAAATTTTATTAATAAATGATAATTTAAAAATAAATGGGCTGACCAACAGAGTAAGATTAATTTCTTGGGTTGTTAAATATTGAAATTGGCATGATTTTATTTAAGGGGTTAAAAATTTATAATTACCAATAATATACTTTATCTAAAAATATACAAAAGATTTTAAAATAAAATAAAAATTCACTAAATGGATCGAAACAATTAAATATTAATTTTTACAAGTGGCATTTTTAGCTTTCATAAAAATTTATTATCGTATAACTAAAAACTTATTTCTAGTTGATTTTTACCGACCGACGAGGTATTTTTAGTTTTTTTTTATCTTTTTTTTGATAACATATTTTTCTATTGTAATCGATAAAGAATATATAATATTAAGTATATATATATATAGTATTATATTTCATACCAAATTAACAAAACATGTATTTTATACCAAAAAGAAAAAATTTAATAAATAATGTTAGTTAAAAATAATATTGTATTTGAGAGAGTATGAAAATAAAAAAAATAATTTTTTGTCTATCTTGTGAAACTTGATACCAATTGAAAATCTGTTATTTTTCTTAAAAAATTTGTTAAATTATATATATATATACATATATAAATTAATAATAAAATGAAAATAAAGAAAAAATTGCATTTATTATTTAGAATTTGTAGTATATTTTTTAGTGTTAGAAAATGCGAATATGAGAGGGTTCTTATATAAATATATAAATATTTATATATTTATATATATATATATATATATATATATAAAGCTATAGATAGATAGAGAGAGAGAAAGAAAGAGAGAGAATGAGAGATTTTAGTTTATATAGATCATCAACGAAAATCCTAAAAACCAGTCAAAAATTCCGGATATATTTATAGTAAAAACTCCATTCTTTAAATATATATATAGATATATATATATGCAAAAGTGACATATAAATTTGTCCCGAGTGGGGTTTAGTCGTCTTTATCGCTATTGGAAATCTTATGTGACAGGTTGGCGGCCATCGAGCCACGCTCCTCTTTACTCATTTATTTAGGTTTCCGGTTATTTTTTTTTTTTTTTGTTTATTAATAACCCGCCAACAAGTCTCTCTTTCCCCTCCCCAAAACATTTTTCACCTACCCATCTACTGTTTCATTCTAACCTCATAAGCGATCATATTTTATTTATTTTACTTTATTTTTTGAATCTAAGCCAAATTTATATTATATAAAAATTATATTAATTAAAGGTGATTAAAATAATTGTAATAATCCCCTATTATTAACGGAAAATAATTTCTAATTTTTTTTTATACTATAATAAAACAATACCTTCACTTCCTATCGTCGGTCGGTAAAAATTGCTATTTTATATATATAATATTTATAAAAAAAAAATTAAATAAAATAATAAATAATTATAAAGCTAACACTCTAGTTTCCCTTCAAAATGAATATATCTAATAAAATCAAATCAAATTTAAATTTAAAATTATATCAGACAAACATTGTATTTATTTATATCTAATATATGATATCTATAACGTTGATGAACATTTTTAATACTTATTTATAAATATAGGGTGGAGGATCTTAACCTGCTGATTTAGAGAGTTAATCAAACATAATTGTTTATAAGTGGTTATTGAGTTATTTCTATTAGATATTATTTCTATTCTACCAGTTTGGAAATTTTATTTTTTACTTGTTTAAAAATATTGTATCGGGCAGGTGACGTCCTCCATAAGCAATCCACTGCTCGAATCTTAAAACTTTGACGGACTCTTTCCAACATAGCAACCGGTATGTTGGCCACGGCTTGACGAATATTATTCAACAAGGATCCTTGGGCAATCGATATACTCAATGATCTTAAAAAAATCGCAAAGGTCTAAATCGGAACATAAGCTCTGGGAACGATATTAACGTAGGCACGAAAAGACCTCTGTGTAGTTCCGATTGAATGACATTTTGAAAAGTACTATTACTTAGCACTAAAGATCACCTAATGGCGACCAATACAAATCAGCAAGTTAAGTTGCTTGGCAATACCAAACGATGAGAGTAGTGGTTTCTCCACTAGAAATCAATATAATAATTGAATTAATTAAATTAATAATAATTATTTCATTTTTCTATTAGTTATAAAATGATGAAATGAAACAAAATTAAGTTATAACACTAATACAGGGCAACTGTTTTTTTTATTATTAGCTTTTTTGAAATTCAGGCTTGCCCCTTCGCTTTCATTTATCTTCTAGATAAATATTACTGAAATCCTATATGTGTATATGTATATAAATATATGTTCAATTAATTTAAAAATAAAAAAGAAAAAATCACAATCAGCCTTTCAATCCACAGAAGTTCTTTTAAAAATATCTCGAGGAGGTTAAACATATATATAAATTAATTACCCCATTTGTAAAGAATGAGTGATTTAAAAGGAAATTAGACACTGATTTTATTTATATAAAAAAAAAGAAAAATCCTTTCACCGCAGTGTGGAGTGAAATTTATTACAATCGTTTCAAACTTATCAACAACTTCTTCTTCTTCCTTGTTGCTCTCACTTATTAAGAATAAATTACAAACAGTAAGAGAGAGAGAGAGCGAGGAAAAAATCGTTCGATATTTATTAAATTTTCTCTCAAAGATAATCAGGGCACCTGTAGCCCACCATTTGGGCCGTCTTGAATTTTATAACCCAAACAACACCAACAACCTCAATCTTTTAATTGGAAAAAAATTAAATCATTAAAAGTTATTGATATTTAATCCAAAAGGTTTAAAATAAGAATTTAAATCCTTCTTTCTTTTTATAATTTTTATTTATTAATTAATTGAGGGTTATAACATTTGAATATTAATAAAAAACCAAAATTAATTAATAACATAAATACAGGATGATAAATTAGAAAATCATTGACCTAATAAAGATAGAAATTTAATTAATCCAACCAAAGTGAAGATGAAAATGATTCTATTTTTTATAATTACATATTTAAATCAATTAAATTAAATTGCATATTGAAAGAATTTCTTAAAAATAAGTAATATCACTTAATTTATTAAAGAATGAAATATAAATCAACTATCTTTTCAAACATTAATTCAATTTTATTTTTAATTATGGAGTATTAAGACGTTTTTAACGGGACTGTTGAGAAAACATTGAAAAAAAAAATTCATTTTACACAATAATACTTAAATACAAATTACAAATTTGATCTCGAAATCGTGAAATCACTCAACAATGTATCACTAAAAACGCAATCCTAAGATCAAAATTAGGTGAAATGAACAAGTCTGGCGGAGTATATACTAGGCCAGTTCAATAAGTCCGTGACTTTTGGAATGAAACACAGGTTTTTGGATAAAAAAATATTTTATTTAGTCTACTTTGAGCTCTATACATTTCGTCCAACGTTTCTCAATATTTTTTTATCCCTTCCAAAAAAAAAGATTTGTCGAAGACATCTTTAATGCCAATTCACCCCGAGAACTGTTTTGACTGCTTTTTGGTCTTTGGTGTGTTGTGGAGAATCCATGTTTCATCCACGGTTACGAAACTGCGTAAAAACTCGGTTTCAGTGATGTTTTTTTTTTCGGAAAATATGATGCTTAATTAGCATATGAAATTCACTTTTTCCATTTTCTTCTCAAATCACGAGGTAGTCTGCTATTAATGGATGTCAAACAAAAACTTAAAGACCCAGCTGGTTCAAATTTCGACAGAAGTCAGCTGATAGGTGCAGTGTTGGCATTTCATTTAAGAGACAGGAAATTCAAAAAGTCACGGACTTCTTGACCTGCCCTTGTATTATCATTTAAAACCTCCAAAAATAGACATTAAAAATAATTCATTGATACCTAGTCATATTGGAAATTTTAAGAGGTTGACAAAATACCTGACAATTTATTTTTTTCAATCAAAAAATAAATAAACATGAACAATCATATAATTATATTAAACAAATGAATAAAGATAAAAATATTTTATTTGAAAAAAAATAAATTTAAAAGAAAAAAATTATTAATAGAATAATAATGAATAAGATATATAAGAAAAATCTCTAGATAAGTGAAATAAACAAAAATATATAAAAATAGAAAGACACATTTTTTTAAAATAATACTTACATTAAATATGTACATCAATATTTCTGATCTTGAATCTAATTTCTATGATTGAAAAACTTCTGAATAATTGATTTCCGGGAAGCAAAAAAAAACACATATCTTTTTATGTTACAACAAAGAGGGGTTGGAATGGAAGGAGCTCCCTGGTGACATCATTGAAACTCATCCCTCCCTTCGATCCACCACTATCGCTATGCCGCGACTTGCCAAACGAAACCTATAAAAGTTCCTCCTCTCTTAAACTTGTTTCTTTTTTTCTCTAACGCTCCCCTCATCCTTCTTTCTCCACCCTCCCTTTCACCCTTTCCAACTCCACCTTGTATTGTTTTTTTTTTGTTCTGAAAATCGTTTTCTGACATCGATGGAATTGTCAAATTTATTTAGCACCAAGCAATTTATTTATTCTTTTTATCATCCAATTCGGTCCCTATTCAGTTCATTTGATCTCCAATGACAAGATAAGGACTCATGAATCCGATCATTTTTGGTTTGCCAAACAACAATTCACTTGATTCTCTTTTATGATGGATTTTATCAAATTTTTGTTTAGAATTCTCAATAAATATATATATATATATATAATTTTTTTTTTTATTATTTTGTATGAATCTTATCAAATAGGATTTTTGTTTTTACTGTTTTACAAATAGCATACGAAAAAACATGGATTTTTTTGGATTTATGGATGTTTAAGGATTTATTATTATTTATTTATTTTATCATTTTAATTTTAAAATTTGTATTCATTTGGACTAAAAAATATTTTTCTATCTATCTACAAGACAAACTTCAAAGTGATTGTTCAACCTTGTTTGTTACTGAACATATGACAACATTATTAAAAGAATAAGAAGAAATTCTCCAAATGTCAATCAAGAAATTAATTAAATACATGAATGAATTAATGATTTTTTCTTTATCTTTTACTCTCTACATTTTTAAATTATAATAAAAGATTTTAAATAAATAAAATGTACAAATATATGTTTAGATAGATTTTTAATGAACCAAATTATTAAAAAGTTTCTAATTTAATAATATAATAACTTTGCTTTGGACTGAACTTCATCAAGATTTATTTTATTTAATAAATTGCCAATTGGACATCCTACGCAAAACAGCGTTTATTAAGTCGTTTATATAAATTAGGTGTCCTATGATCAATAGAACGGGTCCTATTAACCTTTGATTTTCTTGATCTTAGGTTTTACATTTTTATCAAGTAGATTCCCAATTTTGATCCTGAGCATGGTTAACTCGAAGACCTTAGACCCAAGCTAGAAGAAATTCATCCGGGTCCACGAGGATGTGGGTTAACGTGTCTTAAATATTCTCACCTGCTTCTCCTAAAATACTATATTTCTTAATCTATATTTATAAAAAATTAAATTATAGTTATAAGATATTCAATTATACTCATTTTATTTATTATTAAAAAAATATTTTCAAGATTATAAATTATCGTGGATATTTTTATTTCTTTAAATTTTATACTACACATATATAAATGAGTACATAAAGTTGATATAAAATGGAATTTATAAAATCATAAATTCAATACTACAAAAGTATATATTATTATTATTAATTAAAAAAATTAATTTACAATTAATATAGCATTTTAAATTAACAGAAATGTCTAAAATTAAATTAGTATTCTTCTATTGATAGCTTTTTATAATTATTTTTCAATTTTTCAAAAAAAAAAAATAAATAAATACTCTTTTGAATTTATATTTCACATCCAAATATTAATAAAATAATAGTTTAATAAATTATTTATAATTTAATAATTCATGTTTGTATACTTAAATTTATTTTTTAAAAACTTAATTTTCCTGAAAAATGTAATACAATTTACTTAATTTAATGGACTTAATGATTCTTAATTAGAAAAATTGAGTTTAGAAGAGAATCTGTAGATATCAGGTGAAGAAAATAAATAACTTTTACTCTTACTGTGACGTCACACAACATCCTATTTTCATCCCACTGCATCCCACTGGACTTTAAATTTCATGTATTGTCAATTGATATTATTTATTGTTTTGGTATTTATTTATGTTTTTTTCTAAGATTATTTTGTTTAAGAATAATTACATTTGTAATATATAAACAGAGAATTTGAAAATATAGAAAAATTAAAGTATTATAATCAAGTAGAATAACATCTGTTAATACCTAAGAAGAATTTAAGTTATGATTACTATCGAATGAAAAAGGCAGTAAATTCACTAAAAAACTAATCTTTCAAAATTATTGTGAAGAATTATTATTTATCTATTTCTGCGGTACTCGTAAGTTCTTGGCCGCAGCAACCACATTCCTCCAAGTATCATCACTAATTATTGCTACGTGTACTGCCCATCACAACCATATCGATTTAATAACTCAATGTCTGGAGATGCATAGAGGTTATGCAGTCTCCGCCCGGTGAGCTCATCTTTTTTTGCCCCAAAAATTTTCAAATACTGTAAATCAGTGTTTCTATGTGCTATGCCCCACCTAAGCCCTTCTAAAATTCTTATGCCCCCCCCCCCCCATGTAATATATACATAATTTTTAATATTAAAAAGGGTTAAACTCGTGTCGAGTTCATTTTCGAATTGCCTCCTGGGCCCCACGTTGGGAAACACTGCTCTAAATCTACTTTCGTATTTGATCTTTAAGTAGAAATATTATAGTTAAAATAAATAATTTTATCATTTGTGCAGTGAGATGTCGTTCCTGAAATTAGTAGAAAATGGATTTCCAGTTATTATAATAAAATCTTTCATCACATTTATTGTTAAAAAATGAATGATCACTATGGATTTTTTATTAAATCTTAAACGATGATGCCTAGGTAGTTTCATAATTGCATCATTTGCAAGTGAGACAAAACGCTTGTTATTCCTTATATTAGAAATATTAAAATTTATCCTTTAAATCGATTATATTATTGAGGAATGACTGAAATTACATACATAATCACTTATTAGTAAAGATACTATCCATATAATTTTTTACATTTAAATTTTCTTTATATAGTTAGAAATATTTAATCGAAAAGAAAAATATGTGCATGAGAGGGGGAGGGCATTTGGATCAAATGGGAGAAGAAAGTTTAGTGAAAAATTATTTATTTATGAGAAAACCAATTGGAAAATGACCTCAGGGAATGGTTATACAAAGAATTCGATAAGCCGAGAATATATAATAAAAGATAAAAGAATTAGAAAAGATTAAAAACTGGATGGAGGTGCTTTCGATTAGTCACGGTTATGAAAATATTCAGAGACAAATATAGAATATATAATGATCATTGTATATTTTTTACATTTAAATTATTTTCCTATGATTTCTTTATCATTTGTTAAATTTCTATTTATTTCACATAATAACACATTCAATAACAATGAATCACATTTCATTTTCAATTAAATAGAAATCATTTAATGTTTTTTTCCTCTAATAGAAAATATATATCTATATCTTTGTAGATATATATATAGTACGCTCTATGCTCACCTGACATAAATTATCCAATCGAATTGGACTGATCCAATTCATTAATGTCAAAATAAAAATGATATCCCTTCGCCTCACCTCTCACACACTTTTACCAAGCAAGATATGTTAATAGGATTGTATTTTTTAGAAAGTGGTATTAACAGCGAGCAGTCTGATGCCTCTCATGTTGTTATCAGAATGCATACAGGAAGCCCTCAGTTTGTGAACCCATCATCTAGCCAATACGGGTTGGGCCATTCAATGATAACCTTATCAGGTCTTCATTGCACCTGGTCACAACTGAAGATTAATTGACCTCACAAGAGTGTCAACGATGGCATTAAATGTCTTGTCAAACAGATGGTTAGAAATAATATTAACGACTCATATCTTTTATCTTATGTTTAAAATATTTTAACTATGTGGTTCAATTATATTAGATCAATTGAAATACACTTAAGACAACATGAAGACCCTGCCCTAAACTAACCCTTTGCCAGGAGTTAAACAAATGTAAATTTAAAATTATTTTTGTTTGGGTACATTTAATTTGAATTGCCCCATTAACAATCCTATTCATTTTTTGAATTATCTATATATCTATTCATGATCATAATTTTCTCCTTCTAATTATTATAATCCAACAAATTTTACTCAATCAGAATCAATGTCTAAATATAATCCAAAGATGGTATACTTTACTATCTAATGGTACATATTTATTATTTGTGAATATATGAATATTATAAACTTTATTTACTTTTTATTATTTTTTTATCTTTTCACAATCCGATTGTTTTTCTATTTTTGTTTTTTTTTTTTTTTTTTTTTTGAAATGGTGGTATCTCTTTTTAAGTGATGTTTCTTTTAGGGTTGAGGATATTCTCTTCTGGATTGGTGTATTGTTTGTGTGACGGGTTTTTTTGCCCAAGTTTTTTTTTCATTCTACAATACAAATCCAACAATTAGAAACCAACATAAATATAATTTAAAATTAAAAAAAAAAAAATAAAAATTTACAATTATAAAAATAATTGAAAATATTCGAATTCGATAATAAATAAAAATGTATTCTCGCGTTTGCAATGACAATAAACTTCAAAAAAATTTTATAATTATTTTCTTTATTTAATAATTGCATTTACATATACTTTTGGGATATAAATTAATTTCTTCATTTATTTACTTAATTTAATTAATTAAATTTAATTTTAATTTATTTCAATTTATTTATCTGTATAATTTTCTTTCTTATCTTTGTAATATATTATATATATATATATTGATAAAATTGATTAATATAATATATATAATAGGAAAAGTTATTTTTTCTAATATTTATAAAAAATAACACTAGAAACTGTAATTATTATTGTAATCTACATATTTTAGTAAATTGGAGAATTTGTAAGTAAAAGTTAAAAAAAAACACCACCTCTCCTAATGGGTTTGAATTAAATCAGTTTAATGCTCTCGGGGATTAAATTCTAAGTTCATGACTGACTATCTTAAGAGATGTATAAGAAAAGTAAAGTAGGGAAGACAGCGAGGCGCGACAGTGAATGGAAAAGGGCTTGAAACACTCACTCACACACACACATGTGTTTAAAGGCATTGACTCACACACAATCATTAAATTACTTTCCTAATTAAAGACTAATTATTTTAATTAATTTTTGATTAGTCGCCCTCAATATTATATCTGAAAAGGAAAAAAAAACTTTGTACTTAATTACTCTTTTCATAGGAGGGGGGGGAGAGTGAGAGAGAAGGAGGGGGTGCAATTATTTCTAAACAAGCCTCCAACGGACGAATATTTAATGTCAGACCTTGTCTTATACAAAATATTTTCTATTATAAAATCATAATTAGTCAATCATCAATGTGAATTGGATATCATCAAAGGCCAATAAACCGGATTTGTTGATTGGAAAATTAAAATGACATCACATTGTTTTTAATAGGACGATGGTTATCAAGTGAGGTGACGGAAAGAGATGTGCGGCCCTATATATATATATATATATATATATATATATGTCCAAGGAATAAAATGATAAAAAGACAAGTAAAAATTATTTTATTTATTATTTCCAATTTTTGAAATCAGATAAAAATATAAATTATAAAAAAAAATACTAGGATTCCTGTGTAAATTGGATATAATCTTTTTTTTTTAAATAATTTTAAATAAATTTAAAGTTATACTGCCGATACAAAAAATTTGAAATTGAAAAAAATAAAAAATAAAAAAATTAGCTTGTATGTGCAAACTCAATAGTGAATTGAGCCGACTTCGATGAGGCACAGCCAGACAAGAAATAAAATTACTAGTAACAGTATCTCTCTCTGAGAGATATCGATTTGTTTGTTTATTTTATTCATATTTCGGTAGTTTCTACCTGTAGTTTCAATAACTACAAGCTCCACTTTATTAAATAAATATTTTTCAAGCTTAATTTTAGGATAAAGTTTTTTTTTTAATAATACCATAGTTAAAGAATCTAAATTTATTTTATATAACGCATGATAATTTCATTCAGCTGAATGACAAATGATGTATTGTTGCAGAAATATAAATATACAACACCTTAACAAACAACAAACAAAGTGGTATTAATTAATTGATAATAAATATATAATGGCACACAAACTATTTGTGAGAATTTATATTTTAGTGTTTAACATTTGAACCCGGATCAATTGAAATTAATCTAACTGAACTAACTACCTGCATATTTTACAACAAATAATAACGCCCTTTCAAAATATATATACTATATACATATATATATAGTTATTTAGAAATATGTAAATATTCTTAGAAATCGTTAAATAAATCATCTTAATTTCAAATACTTGTTTTTCAAATCCATTAATATCCCCTTCTCTTGGACTCATATAAATAAAGCTGTTTTTGTGTTAGTTATCCATTTTTATCATTTTAAGTAAAATAAAGGCAAAAAGATATATAAAAGTAGAGTAAGTGGCTTTTATATTATTTAAATTAGCCAAAAGCAATTACGTATCAAATAACAGCGAATACGGGAAATAATTTTAAAATGTCTAGATAACAGATATACGCGTTTCAATTGCTATATCATTATTTTTATTTATTTATTTTTCTTTTTTTTTTATCCGATTAGTAAACAAGCATTAATTTCTAAATAGCTTTTATAATAATGTATATATATATATATACATATATATACATTATACTACCTTCAATATAGACTGATTAAATATACTAAAAATGAAAGATAGTGGTTGTATTTATTACATTAAAGAAACTAACTTTATCAAAAACATTTTTTTTAATTGAATTAATTTAAATAAAATGAAAAATAAAAATAAAGTGATCAGTAAATTAAAAATAAAATTTGGTAAAGAAAATGATATATAGTTAGATATAACTATAACTATATGAATATATATAATTATTTTCACGTTTAAATGTGAGGTTTGGGTTTTAGATTTTATTTAGGAGTCAATTTCGAATTCTATGACTCTCTCTGTGTGACCAAGAGTTGATGTTGGGATTTTGGGTTAAAGTGAGAGATTTTGTACTGACTATGTCCCCAAGAATCCTTGGCACACGAGAGTTCGGTGTCCCAGTTATTAATATTACCAGCCAAATCCAATAATAATGAATCAATTTTTTTAACTTAAGTACCGAGCCGAGGGTCGGGGTCCCGGTATATAGTATACAAGTGCAATATGGGTATGATTTGTGGAGGTAATGTTTCTAAGGAATCAAACAAACTATCAACAAAGCTCAGGACCAGACACTCAAGTGCTGCGGAATTCATTTGCAATCCCCATGTTTTTCCCACGGCCAATTATATGTTGCATGTTGTGAGTATGTGGTTACACAAATTGGGAAAAAATCACTCGAAATGCAATTAAACAAAAAAATTCAAAAGTTAGGCTAAGCAGACGTCTTAAATATTATAAGAGATTCGGCAATTGCAATTAAAGATAGCATGAAAAAATTAATTGAGGCAGGAAATAAAATAAGATGGTGATTGAAATTAATAGGGATAAAACAAAATATTTAGTGAGAGAGAAAAACATTATTAACACACAAAGTCTTAACATACAAAATGTAGAATTTGAAAATGTAGAAAAATTTAAATATGTACTTGAATTCTCTCTGTGTGACCAAGAGTTGATGTTGGGATTTTGGGATGAAGTGATTTTGTACTGACTATGTCCCCAAGAATCCTTGGCACACTAGCACTGACACACGACTGCTCCTGATGTCAGAATTATTTTCAAAATAGATTAATAGGATTTTAATCTTGACGTTTTGGAGCTCATTTAGATGTATCACAAAGATTTCAAAATTACCTATCGTAATGGACGTGTAAAAAGTGCAAAACTGGGCCTCAAAACGTTTAAATTTCATCAACATGGAACAACCTCTGAATTTCACAATATACACCAATTTACTATATATATATATATGAAAGTCCAAATAAAAAAATGTTTAATAATTTAAAAAAAAACTTAAAAAATGAAAAGGGCTTTAATATCAATAATAACATTAAATAAATTTAATGCCAAAATATAATTGTGTTGTGTCAAATCTGTGTTCAGTTCAGGCTGCCACTATGTCACTCAGGCAAATCTGTGTCACATGAATGGAAAGATTTTTTTTAATTAGTTCTTGTGCTTCGTATCTTTATGATAAAAAAACATTTAAAAATTAATTACTCTGTATAATCTTTCATTGGTGAAAGAAAAAATTCTATAAAATAATATAACACTTGAGTGTGGCTCTTTAAATTGATAACTAGGTTTTCTAACCTTAAATTAGAATATTGATTGATTTTTCTCTTTTTGTAAGAATTTTATTTACAAGACTTATAAAACACAATAATCGTTATATTTTTGACTCTTTGGTAGGCTTAATGTTGGAAATTTGTCGATAAAAGTATTAGAGTTTGATAAATGGGAATAAGATTTTTAAAAAAATATTCTGATTTATATTTATAAAAAAAAAGTTTATTTGTAAAATATAGAGATTGAAGGTAAAATAGTCTGGTTAAATTTTTCAATTAGGAATAATCTCTGAGAAAGAATCACCGAGGAGAAGAATAAATAAAGAATCAACAAGATTAAAAAATAATCTTAAAAAGAATTTTTTTTTTCAAAATAGTAATAAAATTTTAACAATATCAATTAATCAAAATTTATAAATTAATAATTTCTTTGTGTTCAGCAAAAAGGTAAAATTAAATTAAGTTAAAATGAATAATAAATGAAAATTAAAAATTTTAAAAACATTTTAAAAATAAATAAAATGAAATACATATTATATATAAATTATATATTTTATATCTAATCTTATTAAGCTAGCTAAAATTGTTTGTTTGTTTGTATATATGTAAATGGATTCTCAGAAACCGCTCTAACGATTTTTTTGAAATTCACACCAGAGATAGTATTGAAGAAAAAGGAAAATTGAAAATGAGTTTTATTGATCACTTCTTTGGGAAAAATCATCTTCATTAGTTTTTCCTTAATTTAAATGTCACCCCCTTCATGACGTCACAGTTAGGGAGAGAACATTTGGAATAAAAGTTGTCGCTTATCTGACCTCCCTACCTCCCTGAGAAATTCTCACTAAAAATGTTTATAATATTTTAATTTATTAAATCAAACTATTATTTTTTATTTCAATATTTTAAATGTTAATTCACAATAATTTTTATTTTATAATCTATAAAAAATAATTTAACTATTTTAAAAAACGGGGGTCTTCAATTACAATTTTTTTTACCCTCTACTGACTGTCCCTTCTTTTTTCATAATTGAAAATAGTGTCGAAATATACGATATTAATATACTTGGATTAATTTTTAAGATAATTAACTATTTAATTTTATCAAATAAATATCTAATTATTTTCAAGTAATTTTATATATTTTTTAATATTATTGTTATAGTTGTAATTTTTTTAAGTCATTTCTTTTTATTTTAATTTTTATAATTAAGCTAAATATCATTTAAATTTTTGTTCATAATATCAATTAATTTGAATTTCTATTTAATCATTTTATTTGCATTTTTATATTAATTATTGTTTTTGTTTTTTAGTTAATTTAATAACATTTCAATTGCCTTTTTTTCTTGATTAATTTTGAATTTTGATTTAATTATTTTTTTATTCTTTCATATTTATTTAATTTATTTATTTACTTAAAAATTTAATTTATCAAGAATTGTATATCAATATTTTATAAAGGGGGTCGAGCGAGAGTTCGGTGTCCCAGGAATTAATATTACCAGCCAAACCCAATAATAATGAATCATTTTTTTTTAACTTAATTACCGAGCCGAGGGTCCCGGTACTTGTAATTTATTTTTAAACATTGTTTTTTATTTTTTTTACAATCTATTTATTATTTACTCATCTATAATTAATAATAAAATATTGTATATATATATATATATATATATTATAAAATTGATGTATTCATGTAAAAGAAATCAATCTTCTCTGTTTTTTACATCTCCCTCTTCTATAATAACAAACTGAGACAGTCAAAATTACATTGAATAAATTTTATAAATTTTTTTTTCTCGCCTTTTTTTATATTCACATGTTTGTATACGTTACGTTGAACGGGTGGAAATACGAATTTCAAAATCAGTAAACATTGAATGAATCAATTAATGCAAATAATGTCATATCCGAAAGGCAACCATCCCTTCTCTCTCTCACTCACTCATTCACTCACTCTTTTATTCAATTTCAAATAAAATTCATTCGCGGAGCCAAGATATTGTTTTAATTTCCTCCCCACTCTTCCACATCCCTGATCGTTCATTCCCTTTTCATGGCAGAAGAATGCTCAAGAGGTTTTTCCCCAAAACGTTAGTGGCAAGAGATGGTTTTTACATATGTAAACATGAAGAGAGGACGAGTCTGCAATCTTCTCTCACGCAGGGGTTGGAATCGGGCCAAATGTAGAAAAAAATCTTCCTCGTCCCTCTCAATAGGAATTCGAATGTAGCCATTAAGTATCAAACATCATCACTTTTGTTTAAAAAAAAATACCATCACCATCATCACATATCTGAAACAAGTTTACTACTAATTAAACAAACATTAAGATAAATAAATATATATATTAAAAATAATTTAAATTAAATGAGACATTTTTAAAAATAATTATTATTTTTATTCTTGTAATCTTTATATATATATATATATATTTAAGGGTTCAAACATTGAAATTAAAATATTCATATATAAAACAAAAATTAAAAACAATCCAATTAAAAATAAAATTGTTTATATTTCTCCCTAAATAATAATATCAAATTATAAATATATTTAAATTATATTTATATATAGGCATTAAATTAAATAAATAAAAATTAATTTAAATTAAATTGAATTTCTTCCAATAAAAAAACAAACAAATAATAATAAAAACAAATTTTGTCTTCTATTTTATTAATTTGAAAATATAATAAGAAATTATTATAAGACCAATGCATTACAAGTATTTAATTCAAATTTATTACCTTTAAATTTTCAAATCTATGAATAAATGATCAAAATAAAATAAAAAAAAACACATTTTCGAAATCGAATTGGATTGGTAAATTGTTAAAAAGGTCCATCTTTGCTCTCTTCCCATTTTTTTTTCTCTCTCCTACTCCCCCTTCCACCCACTTACCTTCTATTTCATCTCCCTTTCACCCTTACTCCAATCTTCTGGATAAGTTTCACAGCAGCTAGCATCATAAATTTCGAATTTATTTTGATCATATTTCAAGTTATTCTAATCAATATATTGATAATTTGTTACTTTGAATATTTCAAATCAATAATTGAATGTGAACACATGACAAATACATATCTATAAAATTATTTTCAATTAATAATTAATATTGACAATAATTGTTCGATATTAAGTAAATTAAATTAAATCAAATCTTTAAAGATTTTAAATGAGGATGTGTTTTAAAACTCCATTTTTTTGTTTTTCTTTTTAATTTGTTATCAGTTTTCAAAATTCAATTTTCTTTTACTTAAATTATTTTATATTTATACGAGGGCAGGTCACTAAATCCGTTACTTTTTTAATTTTCCGTCTCTTATATGCAATGGCAACATTGCTCATGTCAGCAGGCAACTATCAGCTAACTCCTGTCGAATTTGAACCAGCTGGGTCTTTTAGTTTTTCTTTAACATCCATTAATAACAGTCTTCCTTGTGATTTGAGAAGAAAATGGAAAAAAGTGAAAATCCATATATTGGGATACGAATTGCTCCCTCATCCGCCCTATTCTCCAGATTTAGCCCCGAGTGACTATTTCTGGTTTCCAAATCTGAAGAAATGGTTTGGTGGAAATAGATTTGACTCCAACGATCAAATCACAAACAAAGACTTATTTTGATGTCTTCGAAAGATCTTATTTTTAGAAGGGATAAAAAATTGGAGAAACTTTGGACGAACTACTTTGAAAAATAAAATAGTTTTTTACTCAAAAACCTGTGTTTAATTCAAAAAGTCACAGACTTACTGACCTGCCCTCGTAATAATATTTTCAACAAACTTTTAGTTCCTTTATAAAATCTATATATCTGTGTGTCTGTCGCCAAAAACTTTCGATTTTTTAAATTTTGATTTTGAATTCGAGCAGAGCTTAAAAAAGTGTAAAGTGGTCTTGGTTTTTTAAAATATGGTTGGGAACATGGTCAAATCGGCGGTCAAAGTTGAAAATTCCCCATATATTATAACTACTGTAATTAGTATTATTATAATGTAAAATTATAAAGAAAAAATGTTTAGATATTATTGTAGACATTTTCATTCTGAAAATTAATTATTTTTATTTCATTTAAATAAATATCTATTTTTAAATATTTTTTGCTCTCCTCTCTCTACATTATTTATCTAATTCTCACAATAAATTAAGATCATATAAATTGGAATTATTTATGCAATTTTGTGATAAATATGAATAAATGTTCGTTGATAGTAAATCTTCCTAGCATTCCCAGATGTTTTATTATCAATTTATTTATTTTCTTAAAATTTGAATTTTTCTATATACATAAAATATAATAAATTTAATGATTACTTATTGAATATTAGAGATAAATTCAATCATGCATAGTATATAAAAGTTTTTTTTTTACAATTAAAATAATATATTTAATTGAAAGTCATGTTCTAATAAATTAATTTTATTTTAATTATCTATTATCTATTTTTCAATATATTATGTAGTTAAAAATAGAAAATGGAAAATTGAATGTATAGTGTGAAACATTCAATAATGTTTTTTGTTTTATATTAGATTTATTATTTTTTTTAATTCATTCAGTTAGCTTGGTGTGAGATTCCAATTTCCTTCAATCAGATAAGACACTCCCCCCTCTGCCCCTTTTTCTTTTTTTTTACTTTGAGGTGGTCTACCTGGAAAACCACTTTGAGAAAAATGTCCGATGCTTTTAATGATTTTTAAGTGATAAATTAAATGAGAAAATAAAAATAAATAAATAATATATAATTTTCTTGGAAAGCACATTTTAACTATTTTAATACTTTTTTTTAGTTTTATTCTCATTGATATATATCTTGTCATAAATAATTCAAAGAAATTTTCATATAATCGATTTAGTAGTGAGAAGTTTTATGAAGATTTAGCGATATATATATATACTTATAAGAGTGCAAAAATGTGCAAGTGATGAATGTTAGTGGAATAAAATTCATAAGACCCTAAAGACGATAGAATCAATAACTGTCAAAAAAACGCCTGGGAAAAATAATAATCTTTTTAAAAAACATAGAATGAAAGAGAGAGGAGAAGAAATGAACTTAAATTTGATGATGAATTTGTTGATTTTTTTTTCAATTTCATTTTATATTGAGTTTCTGGGATAATAGTGAAAAAAGAAATTATAGTAATAATGTTTTAAAAAATTAAAGGTATAATAAAAATATTTCTTGACTTATTTGATCAGATCAGCCTTTCAATTTGTTTAACATTGCTACCAACATTTAACTTTCGATAATTATTATTTATTGAAAAAAAAATGCAATTTCTCTCTATATTGATGAAATAGGAAAAATGTCAAGTGTGTCTGAGTATATTTTTACCGACCGACGATAGTAAGGGAGGTATTGTTTTCACACCAAATTTCACATGTGGAGATTTTTACATATCTCCACGAATCATGCATTTTCTAAACAGAAAAAAAGTATTTTTAGCATGATGTCTGTCCGTCCGTCTGTCCATCTGTCCGTCCGTATAGATGTGTACAGCCTGAACGGCTCAACCGATTTTGATGAAATTTGGTATATTTACTTAATGCATCAGTGGGATGAATTGATCAACTTTTGGTGCAATTCCGGAAACCGGAAGTGGTAGTATTAGCGATCGACGATAGGAAGGAAAGGGTTATTTTCACACCAAAGGAGATTTTTTTATATATCACCACGAATCATGCACTTTGTATTGGTTTTATCCTCGAGAAAAATCATATTTATTAGTTTTTTCTTGATTTAAAATTATATGACGTCATCCAGCCATTCATGACGTCACAGCCTGATCTTGCTTATATATATTATAAATAAAATAAAATTAAAAATGTTTATATTTATTATTTATGTATCCATATCTGTTTTTTATTACATTAATAGATATATGAAAATTTGAAATTGTTTCTGTAGCTGGATATTAATTTATTTCGAACCGTCGGTCGGTTCGGACCTGGCCACAGGTCAACTTATTTTGTATAGAATAATTTATATATATCAATTGGTTCAGGATCTCTCAAATCTCTTGGAAACACTTATAATTTATATAAGTATGCTCGGATATTTGATTACTCCTATATATTAATAATTTGTATTTTCTTTATAAACATTTAACCATTATTTCTTTATTAATTTAGATTATATGTTTATTTTGATATTTAATTGATAATTAATTTTAGTTAAATATATAAAATAATTTCATTAAAACAACATTGTGTATTTGTTTTTGGTTATTTTGATAACTAAAATATACAAAAACCCTTTAAAAACAAAATTTATTTATTTCAATTATAGAAAAAAAAAGCTTTAATGAAAAAAATCAATAAATTTGACCTTGAAATATAAGAGATCAAACTTAAAAAATAATTATACTTAATGTATTAGCATCTTCTTGATAGAAACTCATTTTTTATCCCAAAATTTAGATATAGATATTTCAAGTAACCAGTAAAAAGGCCCTACATAAACCCGAGGAATATGACTCACAATTTGGTAAATCTTAGCGCTAGGGTAACGCTAGCGGAGGCGCGCGGTGTGAAGGATATTTCTTATGTGAAAGTACATGTAAAACAAAAATAAAAACTCATAAAGTTTAAATGTTTAAAAATTTAATTAGATAAGTTTTAAGAATTAAAAAAAGTACGTAACTTAAATAATATATTGTTATTATTATATACAATACTATCAATATTTCCCTTGTCTTACTAGATTCTTTGGAAAGTTCAATTTTTCAATGTTTAGCAAAGATAAAACACACGCCATATCCCTCTCCCGTGCAATGTGTAATATCACTCCTTCGACACAATTTTAGTTAAAGACTTGCAAATAGTAAGCAATGAGGGATATGTGAATAAATAAGTTTTAATTTTAATTTTAAGAATATGCAAAAATGAAAAAAAAAAAACAAATTACGAGACTTTGAAATAAATTTGATGAAATTTCGCTTGTGTCGCTTCATCTAGTTACTTTCGTCCCCCAAAGAATTTCCCACGCCAATTTTTACCGACCGACGATAGCAAGGGAGGTATTGTTTTCAGACCAAATTTCACATGTGGAGATTTTTACATATCTCCACGAAACATGCATTTTCTTAACAGAAAAAAGTATTTTTTGCATGATGTCTGTCCGTCCGTCTGTCCGTCCGTATAGATGTGTACAGCCTGAACGGCTCAACGGATTTTGATGAAATTTGGTATATTTACTTAATGCATCAGTAGGATGAATTGATCAACTTTTGGTGCAAATCCGGAAACCGGAAGTGGTATTATTAGCGATCGACGATAGGAAGGGAAGAGTTATTTTCACACCAAATTTCACATGAGGAGATTTTTTTACATAACACCACGAATGTATTGGCTTTATCCCCGGGAAAAATCATCTTCATTATGTTTTTCTTAATTTAAAATTATATGGCGTCACCCAGCCCTTCATGACGTCACAGCCTCCGTATTATGATCACGGGTAACGCCGGCTACTTCAGCTATATATTAAAAATAAAATAAAATTAAAAATATTTATATTCTATCCATATCTGTTTTTTATTACATTAATAGATATATTAAAATTATTTGAAATTGTTTCTGTAGCTGGAAATTAATTTATTTCAAACCGTCGGTCGGTTCGGACCTGGCCTCAGGTCAACTTATTGAGATATAGAAAACACGTCATATTCCTAAGCTCGTCATAACCTTCGGTTTTACCTTATTGTATATATATATATATATATATATATATATAATATTGAATCTTATCGTGTCTTATATATAGTTTATAATTATGTATGTTTAATATATAATAATATAATAATTAGAATATAAATATTATAAATAATAGTTTTTTATTCAATATTAATGAAATCATAATGTTTGTAACCCGATTAGAGTAACATATCCATGTTCAAATATAAAATTGAGAATATTTTATAAATGTGAATAAAACTCTTATAATTAATTGATTAAATTTAATAGAAATGATGGTGTTTCTGATATAACGTAAATTTCGACATATTTATTAGTAAAAAAAAGAGAAGTTTGTTGCATATGGTAGCGAATAGTTAATTAAAAACTTATTCGATTAGTTTGTTGTTTCTTTTTTTTTATCTTTCTTTAATTGAATTTACGGCTCTAATTAGATATGCAAATCAGCATCCAAAGTTTTTCTATCATAAAGATTTCACCTCTCACGACTGATTTACTCAACCTATTCAATTTTATATGAATAAAATATTTATAATGTCAAAAAAAATATTTCTTATATTATTTAAAAAAATATACCACATATTATATATATATATATATTCATATGTATATATATATATATATATATATATTAGGATTACTGTTCCGTTATCTTAAATAAATTCCTGACATGATAATTCGATTAAGTCAATATTGTAATTGATAGGTGAATGTTGACACTGATAGAGGTTTATTTCATTCAATAGAAGTGGATTCTCTTACGATGAAAAAAAAAGCAAGGGGAATTTCAGGAATTCAAAAATTATAAAGTGATGGACAGAGAAAAGAACCTGAAATTATTAATTATAAATATTGATAAAATAATTTGATCTTGGATGATTTTTATTAAATATGTAAATTTGATAAAAACTTTATTCTTTTGGAGGAATGATGGAGATGTGGAAGGATATGGAGGTGAAAAGTTCAATAGTAGTCTTTCTTATAGAACTGTATCTTTCCTAACATAAAATTATCTTCTTTTTTTCATCTGAGCTGAATATAATATCATATCACTTTTAGTGTTTCCTCAGTCAACTATAAAAAAAAGATTCTTTAAGAAAGAATTTGTTTATACATACATCGACAACGTTCAGTCAACAACCGCCACCGCAATATTTCATTAAAATAAAAATAAAAAAAAAAATTAAAATATATATATAACTACATAAAATAAAATAATATAAAATAAAATCCCTGACATTTTACTTAATTTCTGTTCAAAATTTAATTTATTTTTAACGTGCATGCCATTCATTATATTTTCAGTCCATAAAAAAAGGGGGGAAAAATGAAAATTAGCTATTTTCATAAAAATATTTATTTTTATCTAAATTGATTCAATTTACATTTTAATGACGAATATTAATTAATAAATAAATATATTTTAATATAGATATTTTTTTTTACTTTTATTAATTAACTTTTTGGAAAATCATTTAAAATACAGTCTCACATACACACACTTGTGTGTGTATGTATATACTTTGTTTTATTATTGTAATAGATGAACTGATTGGAGAAAAATAAAATGTTGTTGTAATATTTAATTAATTAAACAATTGTCAGGTAGATTGTATAAATCGAAAAATTAATTATAAAATTTATTATTATTTTTTTTTATTATTAGTTTCATATAATTTTATACTCAATATATATATATATATATTTATTTATTTATTTATTTATTTATTTTTCACTTTTTATTTTCTATTTGAAAAACAGATTTATGTATACATTTTAATAAGAAATTTAAATTACCATTATATTAATTAATTTAATATTTAATATTTAAACATATTTATAGAGTTGCATTTCAATTTCATCAATATTCAATAATTGTGTATCTTAAATTTTAGATTTGGTCATAGTTTGAATTCCCCCATGCTCCCTTTTCAGCTCAACCCTCTGTTATATAATACGAGGGTTATGGCAACATATTTTGTATATAGAAATATGGTTTAATTTGAACTTTCCAAACTACACATACAGAAGATCAAAGTATATTGTAATAATTAATGTCTACACAAACTGGGTGGTTTGGTCAAAAACAAAAATTCAATTTTCTACAGCCATTGTAAATGTTTCACTGCAATAGTGTGATGCCCAGTAAATAAAAACAATTTACAAACACATTCATGTTTTACTAATCTTCAAAATAATCCTCAAGATTGTCAATTGTAAATTGCAAACGATGTGAAAATCAACGAATACAATTGGCTTCTCCATTCCTGAAATTTATCGTCATCACGCTTAGACCAAGATTACAAAGTTACCTATTGTATGAAATCTGTGCTCATACAATGAAGCTTGACTTTTGTGATTAAATCTAAATCGAAAAGGTGACAGGTTGGGAAAGTATGGAGGATGCGTTTTTGTCGCGTGCTTTTCATAATGAACAAATGTTGCAAAAGCACATCTATTAACCAATATGTAAGCAAAATAATGTTAGTACTAGAGGGCCAATGTTTTATTTATACGCTATAATATTCCGGTCAATATGTTGTATAATAAAAAATATATTCTCATGTCCTTGCATATACAACTTAAAGTGGAATAATAACAATATATAAATAAAGGGTGTTTTTTTTTCGAGGTATAGAACTTTAAGTTGGCATTACTGTTCAAGTTGACGACCGATTTAACCGCTGTCAAGTGATTTATTCTCAGTTTGGTTTGGCAATTCATCATGAATAGACTCACGCCTGAACAACGCTTGCAAATAGTGCAATTTTATTTCGAAAATAATGGTTCTGTGCGGAATACGTATCGTGCACTACGTCCATTTTATCGTCAACAAAATCGTCCATCAGACCAGTCAATTCGATTAACCATGGAACGTTTTCGCACCACGTTTACTCTTATTGATAACTCACATCCCCAGAGACGCCCTACGGTGCGAACAGAAGAAGCTATTGCTACTGTAGAGCGTAGCATTGAGGAAGACCCGAATAGTATAGAGCCATGATTACTAACTTTTTCATTCCTGAATTGAACAACCATGATGTCCAGGAGCTGTGGTTCCAACAAGACGGCGCAACATGTCACACAGCTCGTGCCACAATCGATTTATTGAAAGACAAGTTTGGTGACCGCCTAATTTCACGTTTTGGACCTGTGAATTGACTTCCAAGATCTTGTGATTTAACACCGCTAGACTACTTTCTGTGGGGCTATGTAAAGTCATTGGTCTATGCGGATAAGCCACAAACGCTTGACCATTTGGAAGACAATATTCGCCGTGTTATTGCCGATATACGGCCACAAATGTTGGAAAAAGTTATCGAAAATTGGACGTCCAGATTGGACTACATCCGAGCCAGCCGTGGCGGTCATATGCCAGAAATCATATACATATAAAATGTAATGCCACAATATTATCTTTCGAATAAATAAAATTCATGTCAATCGAATAATCCATCGTTGTTTTATTGCAAATTTAAAGTTCTCTACCTATAAAAGAAACACCCTATATATTTAAAATTAATTATTAAATTACTATAAATTGTTATTTATTTATTTCACTTTAAAGAAAATTTAAAATCAATTTTTATGATACACAAGAAAATTTTATAATAAAAAAGTTTTTCTACACCTGTGTAAATTAGCAAGAATTAGTGCAGGTTGATGTAGGGTGTGAGGGTATTCAATGAATTTCCAAGTGCAGAGTGTGAGTTAAAAAGTGTGTAAGAGAATGGAGTGAGGTGAGAGGGATCGGGCAAACCAAATACACACTAAGAGGGTTTCTTTCTTTTTTCTTTTATTTTATAGATCGAGGTTGCCAACTTTCTAATCATATCATTTTGAAGAGAAACCTTTTCGTTTTATTTTCTATATAATCACTTAAGTTTATTTACAGTTAAACCCCGGGCTTCAGAGTGGGTGGGTAGGGGTGGTAAAGTTTTTTTTTTTTTTTTTGGGACACATTTTAATTCACCACCCCACACCCGAGACAATCGAGTTGATTGAGCGAGTCTTGGATAGAGTAGTGGGCCAAAAAAACCCTTTTTTTTGAGAAAGAGAGTTGAGTGGCACGGGAGAGAGTGTGGGTGGGATTCCTTCCCAACGGGGTGGGTGTAGTAAAACTCCAATCTAGTGAATTGACTACGTCTTTCGGAAAAAAATACCACCCAGAGGGGATGAAACTCGTCGGGTGAGGGTGAGATGGATTTCCTTGAAAAGGGAATGTTTTAGTGCCATATTTAATAAATATATCTATATCTATATATATATATATATATATATATAAATATATATAGAGAGAGAGAGAAAGAGAAATATACTTAAATCAGATGAAACATTTTCAGAGCGACTTCTATTGATAGAGGAATTTATTATATTTGTAATATTTTAGATGATCAATGAAAAATACACTAATCAAAATTATCAGGCAAAAAAATAAAACAATACCAATTTATCAAATTAAATATATATGCCTATATATATATATATTTATATAATTACCCGAATGCTTACACACATTCCTCTGCGCTTCTTCTTTAGATCTATATAAATTAATGGAATAAATATATTTACTGGTAACCCAATTGGGAAACAACCGTTGATTTGATTCATTGGAAGTTCTAAGAATATGGATATCATTAAATAGCGGATAGATTTTCAATTATATATTATAAATTGCATCATTATTTTGGGATCTACTAAAAACTAACAATTTTTAGGCATTTAAACAAAAACAAAACAAAACAAAAAATATATAAAAGAAATTACAAAATAATTAATTTTTAATAATAATAATTGATCTAGTATGAGTTTAATACTGCACTAGAGGGGTCTGCAACCTTTTTCAATACCCGGGCACAATTCTTAAATAATATAACAGGGGTGGGCATACTTAGAGCCATATTGAAAAAAAATCGAAAATGTTTAAGAGCCTGATCGCAAAAACAGAGCCATATTGAAAAATCGGAAATGTTACCTTTTTTTGTGTGTAATGACTTTAAATTAATATTGTACTTAGTAATTTGAATGGGGGCACTTCAAAATGGCTTCGCGGGCACAGGTTGCCGACACCTGTACTATAGAACGAGGGTTCAAATCTAACCTTGTTTAGGAAAAATTTCTATAAAAAATAGCTTAACTGAAATTAGCTTTCATAAGCCTTTAAAACACTTTTCAATTAATAATAAATCATATTAATTTAAAATCAATTTTAAAATTTTTTTTAAGTAAAAATGTTATTCTTTTTACTATCTCGCCAAAATTTTCGATGTCGAGATTTTGATGTTTTGAAGGCCCTGAGTCATTTTCACTAAGGTTGAAAAAAATGTATGTATATGTGTGGGGGGGTGTAGACAAGATTACGCAAAAACGGTTTAAGCTAAAATAATGAAAATTGGTTTATGGGCATTATTCAACATTTGTAGTTTTCTATCATCTTTTGAGAAATGTAGCTCATCCGGAAGAGGGTCATTACCTACAACGTTTTCATTTTTTTCCTCTAAAAACCGTAAACCTTTTCTAACCGTAAAAATAAAGATATATCTTTGATAGTTTTTCACTTGATTAAAAATTGTATAAAACTGTTATATATAGAATTTTAGCTTGAATGAATCGCTGAAAGTACCGGAATTAATTTTTTAACACGTTGACTGCAAAGCACGCGCCAGCACGTGACGTGGTGCCATCAACATAGAGCCAAACACGCGCTGGTTTAATAAATATTATTTATTAACTTTAATTTATAACTTAATTAATTAAATTTAATTTAAATATAATATATTTGCGAAATAGTCGAGTGGAGACACTCCAAATTTTTTTTATTGTTATTTTCATCTTTATTATTATCATATAAAATTTTTTCATTAAATAATAATTCCACCTTTTTATTTATTAAAGTAATATTGATATAGTAATTCAATTGATTCTATCCATTCATTCTTATCGATAATCGCTTGTGCAATCTAATTTTGTTGATGTTGACAGAGAACAATCCACTTGAGTCTTTCCATATCATTTCCATTGAAATAGTTCTCCACCCATCCCACCATCTCCCCTTCTTCCTCCCTTTCTCTTTCTCTTTTTTAGCAAAAGGGTACTAGTTGGTGGTGGGGGTGTGAGAAGAGGAAAGAGAGAGAGAGAGTGTGTATATGTGTAATTTCTTTGAAATGGATTCTATTGGAATTCTATTTTCAAATTCGAGACCAGCATCCAAACTCTATTCTCTGTCGATGCAGCATCAATTAGCGCCATGTAATGAGCTAATTAAACGCGCATTCACTCGCACAGGGTGGGATGGGGTGGTGTGCGCTTGGTAGGATTATTATAAACTCAATGCGATGCTAATTACCGCGCAAAGGGAGAAAAGAGATATTTAATTAATATAAGACGCCGCCGGGAACTCTTAATTGCGCTTTTCAATTCGCCAACTTCCCGTTGAAATGAAATTATTCCACCATTGCTTCCACCACCATCATTGCCATCGCCCGATAATTAAATATTTTACTAAAATAAGTACTTATTATTATTTTTATTTTATTTTTATTTTTAATTTTTTAAATAAATAAAAAAGTATACATTTTCACACAAATTTATATATATATATATATATATTAAACATACATTGGACTTAATAACTCTCTACTAATTTCGGTTGTAATTTTAGCATTATTCCTCCATTAACGGCTGTGAAACTCAACTTTATTAATTATCCGATGAATGGTGAAAAGGAGGAGGGAGGGGAGAGGATGAATTTAAAAAAAAAATGAAAACAGAGATGTGGATGCTTAACAGAACTTGCAAAACCTTAAATACTTCCATACTTTGCGAAAATAGCAAATTAGGGGAGGGTATCAGGGAGGCGAGTAATAGGGCTGGGGAGGGGGGCTATAAGGAGTTTTTAATTTTTAACAAGCTCGCTTAATTAAGCCAAGAAAGATATTTTCTGGAAGCTAAGGATAAAGCAAAATGAATGAGGGTGGTTGTTGGAAAAGTGTAATGCATGGTGGAGTGGGGTGGGGGTGTGGGGATGGTAGCTGTGCACTTTTGTAATGGACTGTACTTTGGAGTGGTGCTAAATTGAGAAATCGCGTGTAAGATCTTTGAATGATATGCGGTTAATTTAATATTCTTCTCTTTCTCTAATTTCATCTATAGAGAAGGAGAATGAAAGGGTGAGAGAGAGAGACAGAGAAAGAGGGAGAGAGATCTTTTGTATTGAAAAAAATAAAAAATACAATTAAAGATCAAATCATCTATTTAAAAGATGAGAGTGAAAATGATAGAAAATAAAAGAGCTTAAGAAAATTTAATCAATTAATTAATAAAAATAATTTTGATGATGTCGTTTGGGAAATCTCAATTAGTTTTTTTTTTTTTTATTTTAATTAGAAGACTCATTCTTTTCTCTAAACTTATAAAGTTATTGTATAGTATAGAATCGTTTAAAGAGAGATGTTTAGTGTTATAATTAAATTTGGATAGAAACAAATCTTGAAATATCTGGAGTAAATGAAATTGGGAATGAAGCGGGAAAAACAAAAAAAAACAAAAATTTAACAGGAACATTATTAAATAACCAATATTCTATTAAAACAAATTAGTTAAAATTTGAATGTACTGAATTTTAATATTCATTTATTATTAATTTTTTATTCTTATCTAAAATTATATTTTAACTTCTGACTTTCATCCTAAGGACACCTAAGTCGGGTGCCACGTGATAAAGGTGTTCTATGATCAGTAGAACGGATCCTCTTAACCGTTATCTTGATTTTCTTGATCGGAAGATCTACTTTTTATCGAGTAGTTTATCAAAGCCTGGTGGATAGTAGAATCCATATTTTATTTTAGTAAGTTTTTAAATATTTCTTTAAATTACTCTAATTCATCAAATTAAACCAATTTATATAAATTAAGTTTATAATTAAAATTTAAACTTAATATAATGTTTTTTATTACTTCAGAAAAATAATAATATTATATATTTTTGATAAATTGTTACCTAGCTAAAGTAAACTAAAGTCTCGATTCTGTTTCTTTATGTCATTTAAAAGTTTATGTATGTAGATTAGATATTATAATAAATAAAATAAATAATTAAATTAATTTATTTATGTTCAATTTGATATAATATTTCTTTATCTTTTTGCAATTATTTAATAGAATATTGTTGAATACTCTCATACTAGTTATCAAATATCTATTATAATTGAACTGATTTATAAACCAAGATAGATACTATAATATTTAAAATAGTCTTAATGACTTCTAATAGCTATTATTTTTTTTTCTTTTGAATGAAATGATAAATGTTATGAATTTGCCATAATTCATCGTTTGATTTTATCTGGTGTTAATGATAGTTTGTCGGATAAGACAATACGATACCTTCGTACAAAATATTAATTAAAATGACCTTCTCTCTCTCTCTTTCTCACACACCTATATATATATGAATTCTTTACCACCCACGAAAATGCATTCCATTCTATCCTGTTCCACATGCTGTCAATGATTTAAAACCTAAATCTAGGATTATAATTATTTAAAAACGTACCAACAATAATAATAATAATAAATAAATAAATAATAACAATAATAATTATAATCCCAATAAATGTATATATAGATATGTATATTATAATAATAATAATTTTAATTGTAATTGTATTGTAATTTTATGATTCATCAAAAATAATAAAAAATTATCTAAATAAGTCCAATAATAAAAAAAGGTAAATAAATATATAAATAGTCAAGTTGAAGTTTATTAATTGAAAGTATAATTTATGAGTATTGTAAATGAGAATATTATAGAATTGTTTTTTACTTTTTTTTTTGTAATTTATGAATAAATATAAAAAGAAATAATACAATTTTTGTTCAAAGGAAATTTAATTAAATTACACTTAATAAACTAATATATAAATATTTTATATATTATTATTATTATTATTACTACATCTTTTTTTAAATTTTATATATATATATAATTTAATTAGAATATTCACCTAAATAATTAATTTATTAAAATATAATGAGTTATAAAATAATTAACTTTTTAAATTAAATTAAATGAGTATAATAATAATGATGAAATAATATAAAAATAATCTATTTTTTTATACATTCTCTCTTATCCACCTCCCCCCTCCCCCTCTATCCTATTCCTAATTATATTTTTAATTCGTTGAGTACATAAAGATTTGTGTCTATTTTCTAAAATGTTCCAAATTCAATTGGAGTACCAATCTCTTTTTGTTTTAATTAAAACATTACGCTACACTAAGTTTGTTAGGTTATTTTTGATCAATAGGCTCGGGTAGGCAGGCAGGCAGGAGATTCAGCCCTATTGCCAACTTTGTGCTGCATGGACTTGTTATTTTAATTGATCGAAGAGGGCCCCCCCCAGGCAAATCTCATTAGACCCTTACTGAGAACTACGCTTAATTAAAGCAAGGAACAATCCAAATTATTCCACTTTCCAAGACATTCAGCTGACTTTGATTTTTAGAATTCTAGATTAAAAAAAATTACATGTACAAATTCATTAGCAAAGAAACATCTTATATATATATATATATATATATATCTATATAGTGTGTATGTGTGTGTGTATTTTAATGACTAAGCACAAATAATTTGCTGAAAAGTTGTTGTAACTAAAAAAAATTGATGAAGGAGCTTTAATTAAATGATTTCAATCCAAAGGAACTAATTATAAAATATAATTCTTATATATATATTTGGATTAAAATGTCAGTGAATAGAGTACCATTTTAGATTAAAAGTAAGTAATATATCTTATATATAAAATTCTCGTGTCACAAAACTTTGAAAAAGTACTCCTCCGAAACGGCTGGACCGATTCTTATGAAATTTTTTATGTATATTCAGTAGGTCTCAGGGCATGTCAGACTTCCTTTATAAAACTGCTAATTGGTAAGGTGTGTCCAGGGGGTGGAATTTAAATAAAATTAGTTTAGTTACAATGCTAGATCATAGAGGCGCTGGTGGCGATAATTTGACATGTCTATATATTCTAATAGTAGACTTGCAAAGTGTTTCATGGGTTAACGGTCTAAGGCGTTATCTTATGACTTTGCACTCTTAGTTCGAATCTCGCAAAGGTACATTGTTTTATTTAAGTATTATATATTTTTTTTTACAAATTTATTAATTTTTATTATTTTAATATTTTATTAAATGATTTTATTTTATTAAATTTTATTTTATTAAATTAATAATTATGTCAATTAATTTTTTGAGCATAAATAAACATATATAAAAAACTATATGATTAATTAAAATATTGTAAATATTAGAAAAATAAAAATAAAAATATAAATATTAAAAACATCTTTTTTAATGTATACTTTGCGCTGCTAAATGACAACATGTTTATATCAAATTTTTAAAAATTAATTTCTGTCGTTATTGATTAGATATTAATAAAATTTATAGTCTATGAACAGAAATGAAAAATTCTAAAGTCACTTTTGGATTCTAGAGGTCATGAAACGCGAATATATGCAAAAAATTTAAATTCTGAGCAATGTGCAGATAAAAATCTTTTTATATATATATATTGATATTTACAATATCTCAATTGATCTTATTGGTCTTTCAAACTTTGAAAACATTCACATTACGGCTATAATTTAATACTATTTATTTTTAAGATTATGTGAGTAAATCATTTTAATTAAGAAAATTTGATCTCATAATTGGATTTTCACGTAAGATTTTAATATATATTTTTTAATATTATTTGTATAGTAGTTTAGTGTTATGCTAATTTCTTTATATTTTATTTTTATTTTGTTTACTTTGTTTTTTTTAAATAAATTAATAACATTTAAAGTAGCATAAAAAAAATTAATCGAAGCAGGAAAAGTGATGGTGTTTGAAATTAATAGTGATAAGAAAAAATAATTATTATCAGAGAGAATAATATTTACATAGAATTTAAATCGAGGTTGCAATCGGAAAATTATTATAAAAGGGGATCAAAATTAAAATATATAAAACAATTATTTTTTCTGTTGTATTATATGGGTGGGAGGCATGGTCTATAACCCTGGGAGATGAGAGTAGATTCAGAGTATTTGAGAATAGGATTCTTCCCAGCATTTATGGGCCAAAGAAAGATGAGGGCACCGGGGAATAGCAGAGACTACATAACAAGGAATTGCATGACCTCTATGCATCTCTAGATATAGGTCATAAAATAGAGAAGGCTGGGATGGGCAGGGCACATGGCTAGAATGGGAGAGGAAAAATTTATTGGTGGGGAGTTCGATTGGAAAACGTCCGTTTGGAAGACCAATTGTGTACAGGGTGGACAATGTAGGAAGGAACGTGAGAGAGATGGAACAGGGTAGGAGTTAGATGGTTATAGCTCAGAATAGGGACACTCGGGGGGGTACAGGGGGCGGAGCCCCCGTCTAGGTGTGGAGAGCGCCGAAGGCGCTCGGAGCAGCTAGTATAAGTATAAATTGAAATAAAAAATAAATCGAATAAAATAAAAATGAAAATAATAATAAATAATATAAAATTTAACACTATTCGGCTATATTTGACTTGTTAGAGCAGTGATTCTCAACCTTTTTTTTACCGCGGAACATTTTTAACGGTTTAAAAATTGGCGGCACACAAAGAAAAAGATAGAAAAAACTGGTCCCAAAAACGGTTTACCTTTTTTTTAGAACCATATTGAAAAAATTTAGAAAAAAAAGTTTAAGAGCCTCATAGTTTCGCGGCACAGTGGTTGAGAATCACTGTGTTAGAGTATATATTTAGAATATATAAGATATTAACCTATACTTACTTTTAGTGTCGACAAAATTCCAATTTAGTATATGGGAAAATTTCCAAGATAAAAGGTCAAACGAAAATATAGGAGCAAATAGTTAAATGTTATTAAGTTATTTGTGGTTATTATAAATATTTGAATAATTTTTAATTTTTTACTTTGTTTTGTTTTTTTAAATTTATTAATTTTATATCATTTAATTTTAATTATCAATTAATATGTTTGTGGTTAGAAGAGAAGAAATAACGCGCGCGTACAAAAAATAGGTACATAAAATAGGATTGTTTATTTATAAAGTATTTTCTAAGATCATAATTTTCCGACAAAGTCTGTCTTGCTAACTACTTTATGTTAAAAATAAATTCAACATTATATATATTTATATAGAGAATTGTTTTCCCCTCCACCCTCCCCATTCTTTTTAAATGATGGGATATAAGGTTTTATACCATTCTTAAGGCAAACAAACAAAAAAAAGAATAGAACCATTTGGAATAAGTATCCATATTAATATTTGAATGTTATTAATATGAAAAAAGAAATGGAAAAATGAAAGTGTAGTCAGGGTAAGCAGGGGGAGGTGGAAGAAGAGAAGAAATAACGGGGTGGGGGGTAAAAAGAAAAATTGGACTTGGATGAAAATGAAATAAATTTTTAATAAATATAAAAGCTTACTGTGAAATCGATCTCCATTAAACTCAATTCTCTCATTTTGTTAAAAACAAAAGTAAAGTCATTGTATATATAGATTCTATGATCAGTAATAATTTAATGTATTTCCGAGAATATGTTAAGCAATTGCCATTCTAACGCCAGATGCTCTTAAAAACATTGAATCTGATTACTTTATAGTTCATTTCAAAGTTGTATATATATAATTTATATATATATATATATATGTAAGCATAGTGAATTTAGATGGAGAATTACAATTAATGAAATTGAAACGAGCAAGTAGAATAAATGTTTTCTACCTTCATTCTCAATCCACCTACTCACAAGGATGGCAATTTGAAAATGAACCTCTGACTCTAAGTTCAGAATACTAACCATACTAATAATATATGATTTAATCATCTAGAAATATTAAATTTATAGATAGTAAATTAGAGATAATGAAATTATTGTTTAACTCAAATCAATTGACATATATATATATATATATATATCATTGATAAAATATTAATATAAAAATCTCTAAGGATGGCAATAAAATTTGGCAAAAAATTATAAAAAATATTTTTTATTTTTGGATTCAATATTTGAAAATAAAACTTTTGAAAATGTTTATTTTTTATGAGGGTATAATTATTCTATCTATAAGTATATAAATCAAAATAAAACAAATAAATTTAAAAAAATTCTAAATTCATTTATTAATAAAAATTTTATTTTTATTTAAATGAAAGATTCAAGAAGACAGGTCTGCCAACCCAAATGCAAATGCGTGCATTTTTCAATTAGAACACTTAATTTAAGTGTCCGTGAGAACTTTGTTAGTCCGTGACCATCTCAATTGGTTACAAAAAAGATTTAACAACCATTCAACGGGAGATATTTGGTAATTCTTTTTTTTTTATTTATTTTTAGTATGTCACCCATCAACAGTGTCGACACTCAATAATACTCCCGGATGATAAACTTAATTAAACTCGATAGTAATTATTTTTTACTCACTCTAATTTTAAGAAGAAAAAGAATAAGCGGGAGTGTCCTCCCCTAGACTTTCCCGCATATAAATAGGTATAAAGAGTTGTGAATGAATATTTAGAATGTGTAAACTTGGTATTGATAAAGAGCCAGTTCGTATTAGTTTATTGGTGTCAAATTTGATATTTGGTAACATTTATATATATATATATATATATATATATATATATAGAATAAAGTGCTACTTCCGGTTAACTGATATTTTAAATGTAAAAAAAAACAGATATGGATATAATATAAATATTTTTAATTTTATTTTATTTATAATATATAAGGGCTGGCTGTGACGTCATGAAGTGCTGGGTGACGTCATATAATTTTAAATTAAGAAAAAACTAATGAAGATGATTTTTCTCGAGGATAAAACCAATACAAAGTGCATAACACGTGGAGATATGTCCTCACGTGAAATTTGATATGAAAATAACCCTTCACTTCCTCTCTTCGATCGGCAATACTAGCACTTCCGGTTTCCGGATTTGCACCAAAAGTTGATCAATTCATCCTTTTGATGTATTAAGTAAATATACCAAATTTCATCAAAATCCGTTGAGCCGTTCAGGCTGTACACATCTATACGGACGGACGGACGGACAGACATCATGCTAAAAATACTTTTTTCTGTTAAGAAAATGCATGATTCGTGGAGATATGTACCTAAAAATATCCATAGGTGAAATTTGGTTTGAAAACAATACCTCCCTTACTATCGTCGGTCGGTAAAAAGGAAACGCTACTTGTATAGGTAAAATGTTACTTCCGGTAGTCAGATCATGATGAAATTTGGTATCTGAATTTTTATCATATTTTTAAATCTATATACAAAATATGAAGCAAATATCTCGAAGCAAACTGGTACTTTACTTGAAAGGTAAACGCAACCATTGTAGGTAAAGTACCACTTCCGGTTAACCGATTTTGACGAAATTTTGATAGAAATCTACAAACTGTGAATAATATCGGTGTACCAAATTTCGAAGTCCTAGCTTGATTAGTTTTTGAGTAAATTTGCTTACAGACATTACATACATACATACATACATACATACATACATACATACACACACACAGACATAATTCGAAAAATGGTATTTTCCGACTCAGGGAGGTCTAAAACGTCAAGATCTATCGAAATCTCGAAGTCGAAATTTTTGACGATTCCAATACTTCCCTTATACGAAGTATGCGGGAAAGTAAAAAGATGATGAAGACAAATATTATTGAAACACAGCTAAGATTTTATGTTCTTTATACCATTTCGGAAAATATAATAGGAGAAAGGCGAAAAGTGGGGGAATGAAAGAACTTTATTGTTTATTATAAAACAAAATTAACTCATCTCTACCATTTATATATATAATATATATAATATGATTTACGCGCAATAATAATAATTTGTGATGATGCATTTGCAAATTTTGTAAATATTAAACATTAAAACTGCCATGAAAATAAAACAACCACCCTCACCTTTCTACACCATTCTCATCCGCTTATGAGAGAATATTAAAATGTTTCATACTGAAATGACTTCTTTACTCTCAATAACAAAGATGTTATTCTATACAAAAAATTATATCTCTACATTTGTTATGGCAAACAATAAAAAATAATATTTTATTGAAATTGTAGGTCTCTATTTCTCAAACATAACTAAACTCATAAATTTGCAAATATAAGTTATCTCCATCCAATTTCAATTCTCTCCTAGATTCTTCAAATCTTTATTATTATATTTTACTGCGTATTCTAGTCATATTCTAGTCGTATTCTAGTCATATTTTTTACATTAGGGATGTCTAATGGCCTATTGATTAGGGGGGCCGACAATAGTTTTTAATTTGAATTTCTTTTTGCATTTCATTTTAAATTTATCCTATTATTTTTCGATTCAAAAGTATAAATTTATTATAATCTTCCAATAAAAAATTCAAATAAAAATATAAATTTCCAAAATGTCATTTTATATATTATTAATTACTATGTGATCATATATTGAGGAACATTTAACAAAATATTATTATTTTTTATTGAAAATTAATTAAAACTTTCATTGGGGTGGGTGTCGTGTAATAATTTTAATATAATTTATTTATATATATATATATATATATATAAGATCGTATAGGTTTCCTTGAAAGTTGTTATTATTATGAGAAATTATTTCCGAGTTATTTTCAAGTTTAATTGTGAGATTTGAGTCTCGACGTTTCGGTGCCCATTTTGGCGCCATTTTGGGTTGAATGAGTAGGTGATTTTCGACTTGTGATTCGAAACTCCGAATAATTCTTGGCACTAACACTAGCACTGAGACACGTTTTCCCCTGACGAAAGCCCGAGGCCGAAGAAATAATTTCTCATAATAAATATGTATATATATATAATACTTTTAAATAATCCATGTTTTTTTTAAATTTGTTTTAAAATTAAAAACGTTTTAAATGAGTTTAATATTTATTCAAATATCATTATAATATGTACTTATTGGAAAACAAAAGTAATTTATAATTTATTTACTCATCTCTCGTGAATTTAAAATTAGTTGAAATTGTGTTAAACATTTTTTAATTAATATATATATATATATATATTGTAATATATAAATATAAAAATGCCTTTTTTTATGCTTATATTATTATATTGGATATTATGATACTGAAATATAGAAAGTAATTTGTTTGAGCACATGGCAGAGTGTATAAAAGGTGACTTTCTAAAAATGATTGTTTTAAAAAGAACCCATGAAAAAAACCCAGATGATATACCTCTTCGTTACCCCAAAAGAGAGAGAGGGGTGGACAATTTTGAAAGTGGCATAGGAGGGGAGAATGACCAGCTACATGTTTAGACATTTTTTGGTTATTCTTGGATTGAGTGTAAGGGAAGCGACTTCATCTGACTAAGTGAGAACAAAATACAAGGATCATCGAGTGGAGCTACCTGCCCTGATAAGACGACATGATACCTTGAGGAAAATATCCAAGAATCATCTTACTTGAAGTCCCAGTGTTCCCCGAACTCATTATTAATTTGAATACCAGCTAAGTAGTCGACTAATATATATAAATAATTGCAATTATTCTATGAACTCAATTCCATTCAATTTATACTCTTCTTAATTTTTTACGGTACCATTAAATTTATTCAATTTCTTATTAATTTCATTATCATCTATTGTATCAAATAAATTCTTCTATTCTTAGTAAATAAATAATTTTTAGTTGTAATTTAAATAAGTATTTTTAATTGAACCTATTCAATTTTATTATTTCCCATATCAACCTACGCGGATTCAATAACCCTTTGATTTATTCTAAATTCAATCCAGAGTGCTACCAATTAATTAAACTAATTTCATAACCCATTTTTTCTTATAAAAATACCTCACCCCTTATATCTTATACACGACAATATATATATATATTTAATTAATAATTGTATAATTTAAATAATGTTCATTTTTATGTTATCGGTGTAAAAATTTTGAACCTTATTGTTTGCCAGTTATCGTTTCAATTTTAGAAATAAAAATATATCATAAATCTCCTAGAATAAATTCATTTATATGTGTTAAATTTAATTGTAATTAATTTTTTTTAATAAAATGTATATAAAATTTATACCCAGATATACATATATTCATTTATATAGATATTAAGATTATTATTTGAAAAATAATATCCCTTGTATTATAATTTAGTAGTTTTAAAAAATAAATAAATAAAATAAATAATTTCAAATAAAATAAATAATATAATTTAATACATAAGTGCATTTTTATTTCTGTTTTAAAGATAGAGAAGAGAATGAATAGGAGAGATGGATGTGGAATGGGGTGTGGAGGTGGCGGGTTGTGGTTTGTGGCGGGATTTTACCTCCCATCCACAATTCTAATATAAGGTCGCCAGTAATAGATGGAACCTGTTATGAATCTAATTACTATTTAACTTATGTTCCCTATATTTAATGAAGTGAATGGATTGCATTAATAAAGAAGCTTACTGGACTAATATTCATTTTATATTTAGACCCTCAATAATACTTTTAATTAAAGTTTGAATTTAGTTAATGAAAAATATAACCCATTTGCAAACCAACGTTAATTCCATTAAGCTAATAATGAATAATGTTTTAATGAATTTAGATATTATTAAAACTTTTAAACTGATTAATAATATTATATTAATAATAATAATAATTAAATAAAAATATAATAATAATAATAATAATTAAATAAAAATATAATAATAGATATTTTTATTAATTTGATGTTTTTTTTTGTTTCAGAATTGGGCCATGAAGGAGATCATCTAGTCACGTTATCATGTAAATATAAACACTTATTTATTTATTTATTTATTGTCGTTAGCATGAGATAGAAAGACAATTATTATACTAGTGAAATAAATTGATTATATAACACTATTACAGACAAATTTAGTTTGTATTGTTATTTTATAAATTCTAACTGAATAGTTAGCTAAATTATACATTTCTCTTAAATTTTTATAAACTTGTTTATCAATATATTAATATTAAAAGATTATTAATTCCTATAAATATATACCTTTATAATTATGTCCATTTTTTTTTCTTTATAGAATTTTACAATTTATAGATTTACCAATTTCGGTCTCCTAAATCGATTAAATCAAGTAAGGGAAAATGTAAAAAATCTCTTTATGTCTAAATATAATTTAGAGATTTCAATTTTTATATTATATTTATATATTTTTTTATTATACCTATATATAAATAAATAAAATAAAACAAGACTTTATATTAAATTAGGTCAATTCAAATTTCCTTCTTACAATTTGATAAATTCATATTTTAATTTTTATAATATTATTAAAATAATTGGAGTGAATTTGAATTAGATTAATTAACTTATATTATATTTAAATTAAATTAAATTAATTAAATTATAAATTAAAATTAATAAATAATATTTATTAAACCAGCGCATGTTTGGCTCTTTGTTGATGGCACCACGTCACGTGCTGGCGCGTGATTGCCTGTCAACGTATTAAAAAATTAATACCGGTACTTTCAGTGATTCAATCAAGCTGAAATTCTATACCGGGTTTTCATAAAAGAATAGTGCGGTTTCAGTAATTCGTAGGAAGATTATAGGGAAATTTCCGAATGTTATATTGTCTGGTATCTCTGAAAGCCTACAACCCAAAAGTTTGTTTATAAGTTGTTCTAACCTCAACATCAGTTCTTGTACTGTTGTTGAGGTGAGTTTAGTGAATTACTATGTTCTCTGTTAAAGATAAAGCAAAGTGTGTTTTATATTGATGGCTGAATTAAAATCCGTAATTTTAGTTCAACGTGCGTTCCGACGTGAATTTGGAAGAGATCCACCAGACAAAAATAACATAACATGTTGGATTAAACAATTTGAAGATACTGGATCAGTTCAGAAACGGAAATCAACCGGCAGACCAAGTGTACCAGACGAACGGTTGAACTAATTAGACAATCGGCAAAAGTCCTGGGAGGTCCATCCCTCGTCGAAGCGTTGAATTAGGTATTCCAAAAACAACGGTTCACAAAGTTTTACATAAAAAACTCAAATTACACCCTTATAAAATTTAGATACTGCAGGAATTGAAACCCAATGATGGTGTAAAACAATTTCGCTGTTAAAATGTTGGACAGAATAAGTGAAAACGAATCATTTTTAGATGATATAATTTTTACAGACGAAGCTACTTTCCATCTGAGTGGATGTGTTAACAGACACAATTCAGGAATATGGGGCTCTGAAAACCCACACGCAATTGTTGAGAAACAACGTGATTCGCCTAAAGTTAATGTTTGGTGTGGTGTAATGAAAAATTGCGTAATAGGGCCTTACTTCTTTGTTGAAAAAACAATTAATGGAGTTGTGTATCTCGACATGTTAATCAGTTATTCCTTTCCTCAGCTAGATGAACTCGAAAACATTCATCAAACATTCCAACAAGAAGGTGCTCCCCCACACTTCAGTGCATTGGTCAGGGGCGCTTTGAACGAAAAATTTAGAGATCGATGGATAAACCGGCAAAGACATATGCTGTGGCTTCCAAGGAGTCCAGACCTGACATCTTGTGATTTTTTCTTGTGGGGTTATATCAAAAACATTGTTTATTCACAAAAAATTGGCGACCTGAACCACTTAAAAAACAGGATTGATGAAGCAATGATAACCCGAGAAATATTGGAGAGAAGTTGATTATCGTTTGGACATTTGTCGAGTGACTAAGGGCGCCCATATTGAAATTTATTAATTATGTAAAACAACTCTATGAGACGACAAATTAGATTAATAAACAACATTAAATGTAACATTAAACAATGTTCGAAACCGCACCAATCTTTTATGATAACCCTGTATATAACAATTTTATAAAATTTTTAATCATGCGAAAAATTATCAAACATATACCTTTATTTTTACGGTCAGTTTAGAGGTAAAAAAATGAAAACGTGGTAGGTAATGACCCAATTCTGGATGAGCTACATTTCTCAAAAGTTGATAGAAAACTACGAATTTTGAATAATGCCGGTATACCAAATTTCATTATTCTAGCTCAAACCATTTTTGCATAATCTTGATTACAAACAGACAATTTTCTCAAAATGTTTGAAAATGACTCAGGGACCTTCAAAACGTATAAAAACATAAAAATCTCGACATCGAAAATTTTCGTGATGGCAATAGTATCTGGCGAGATAGTAAAAATGCGCATTGAGCTGTGTGTCTTCTTTTCTCTTTCTCTTTCTATTATGGAAAACAAGTCCGTTTTTCCCTTTGTATACCTTGTAAGTGTTACTTCCCACTAGATAAACATTTAATGATTATGATTTATAATAATTTTACTAAATTCATGCAAATGTAAACAAAATACAGTTAGATTAGAATACCCCAGTAACTTTTTATTTATTTCTTGTTACTTTATGATAATAAATTGTAATAATAATAATAAATTGTATCGATTTTTATATTATTAATTGGCGAAAATTAACAGGTATGATACTCTTGTAACATATTAAATTAAATTAAATTTCTTTATCTTCTTATATATATATCTATATATATGTATTTGCAATTCTTTTATCAATGAGTCACAAGGAAGGGATTTATCCTTCAAAGATGGAGGGTTGTTTTGTCGTGGCATAAAAATATACCTCGAAACCGACATGCAATAGCACAATTAGAAGATCACTATGAAATCCAAGTATCTTTGTTCTCTTCTGAACCCTTTCAGGGAGGAGGAATTGATGGAGGGATGAGAAGAACCCCCACACTCTTCTAGTATGGCTTCACTTAGAGCCAGATTAAAATTCTTCGCCATTTTAATCAAAGCGGCTTAATAATTCATTGAAGCCCTGGGCTCTAAGTGCATCCAGAAGGCTGCTTTTGATGCTTTCGAACCACTCTAGCCATTAGCAGAAAAACACTTTACATTAGCTGATTGCAGGCGGTGGTTAACGCCACGTTGCCAAGACCCCCACCCAATATGCCTCCCCTCCTAACCTCCTCTCCAATGCACTCTTTCATTTCTATTCAATACAATTTGGATTGCGAATTGAGCGAAAATTCAATTTTATACAACATAAGTATGATACAACTCCATTTAGTATAAACAAATATTTGAACCATATATTTATATATTTTCTCCTCTCACTCTTACCTTTACCTCTCTCTCTCTCTCTACCTTTACTTAATTAAAGTTATATATTATTATTATTATTATTTTTAATGAAAACAAATGTATATGTGAATAAAAATTTAATAAGTTTTAAATATGATTTTTATTTAAAAAGAAAATATTTTATAAAATATGATAAATTAAGTTGACCTGTGGCCAGGTCCGAACCGACCGACGGTTTGAAGTAAATTAATTTCCAGCTACAGAAACAATTTCAAATAATTTTAATATATCTATTAATGTAATAAAAAACAGATATGTATGGAACATAAATATTTTTAATTTTATTTTATTTATAATATATATGTAAGACCAGGCTGTGACGTCATGAATGGCTGGATGACGTCACATAATTTTCATAATTTCAGAATTTTTCTAGAATGGATAACATAGACTCAAATAATATTAAAAAAGAAAATTAAATTTAATATAAAGCATTTACCTTGAGTTTTAATATACATATATATGCTTGTAATCATCAGACCAGAATATATATATATATATAAAAGAAGATTTATAATTAATAAAATATATAATACATCTCTTATATATATCTTAAATATACGGTTATATATCCTTAAATGAAAAGTAAACACTTCAAATGTTTTTCTAGATAATTAGATTAATTCAATTTCAATTAAAAGTAATATAAGATATGCATGTTAATAATATTTTTAAAGCCTTTTATAAAAATGTTTTGTTATGCCTAAATAAATACAATTTTTAAATGGTTCGATAATTTTTCACAAATATTTGATTAAATTTAATGGAAAGTTGAGAAAAATGAAATATTATACGAAATTGTTTAAAGAATTTTCTTTCTTGGTTTATTAAAGAAAACTAAATTATTTTAAAAATAAATATAATTTATGATAATAATAACAAAAAATAAAACAAAATATTCATATATTATTTTTAAATGGTGTATCTTAAATATAAGGTAAAGCGAGGGATATGGCGCACACTTCGGATTTTTTCTAAATCGCTAATTCCTATTATTATCCTATTATTAAAACACTAATTCCTATTATGACATAATTATTGGTGTAAATGGTGCCTAGGTAATCATAGTAAAAATTTCAGATTTATTCTTAAAATAAGAACTATTAAAAATTTACAAAAATAAAAAAGAAAACTATGCGGTCAAATCCGAGACAGGGGTGAGGATATTGGGCCGTAGTAGGGGATATAGCTTATGTGAAATTACATGTAAATCACAAATACAATTCTCTTAAAGTTGAAATGTTTAAATTTTTAATTAGGTTAGTTTCAACAATTAAAATCAAAATTAAATTAAATTGTTTGAGGAGATTATTTTTTTAATATTAAGCTAAGGTAAAACTAAACGCACGGCATATTCCTCAGGCACACAATGCGTGATATTACTTCTTCGACACAATTTTAGATACAGACTTACAAATTGTAAACAATGAGGAATATGTGAATAATTAAGTCTTAAGATTAAAGATTTAAAGAATGTGCAAAAACGTAGAATAGACTATATTTACAAAAATTGCAAAAGAAAAAGAAGCGCAAACCTTTGTAATAACCGTACAACCGTTTGCTTATAGAATAAGTTGACCTGTGGCCAGGTCCGAACCGACCGACGGTTTGAAATAAATAATCTTTTTATTTATAATATATATATGTAAGACCAGGCTGTGACGTCATGAATGGCTGGATGACGTCATATAATTTTAAATTAAGAAAAAACTAATAAAGATGATTTTTCTCGAGGATAAAACCAATACAAAGTGCATGATTCGTGGAGATATGTAAAAAATCTCCTCATGTGAAATTTGGTGTGAAAATAACCCTTCCCTTCCTATCGTCGATCGCTAATACTACCACTTTCGGTTTCCGGATTTGCACCAAAAGTTGATCAATTCATCATACTTATTAAGTAAATATACCAAATTTCATCAAAATCAAGTTGTACACATCTATACGGACGTACGGACGGACAGACATCATGCTAAAAATACGTTTTTCTGTTAAGAATTCGTGGAGATATGTAAAAATCTCCACATGTGAAATTTGGTGTGAAAACAATACCTCCCTTACTATCGTCGGTCGGTAAAAATTTATTAATTATTCTTTTACTTTATTTATATATTTATATATATATATAGACTGAGAAAAAACTTCTGACTTTTGTTCATCCTTTTCAAGGACAGCGCTTATCAAGTAGATTATATAAATTACAATAGATGTGCTGTGATCAGTAGAACGGGTTAATCAACCTTTATCTTGATTTTCTTGATCGGACGCGCTACTTTTTATCAAGTAGCTTCCCATTTTTGATCACGGAAGCTGGGTTGACCCCGTCCCATAGACCTCAGCTAGAGTAATTCTCTTGCCAGGCCCGGGACTTGAACTCGGAACCACGAGGATTTGAGTTATTACAGTTAAGTTTAGTTTAGTTTAAAAAATTATGTTTAGCTACATAAAAAATTTTATCCCATAAGATAACAAAAAAAGGGGTTTTAATAATTTTTACATTCAATGGTCGTGATTTGTATACATTTACATTTTTATTTTTAGATTGGGTTACATTATTTACATTATACTTATTTTGAAATAATCTTTATTTGACTTACTGACTAGAAAAAGTCTATATAAAGAAAAACCTAGTTAAATATTGGTTGGGAATGGGGGGAAATATTTATGTGGGTGGGTGGTTGGGAGTGGGATTTGTGATACCATTTTTTTTTTTTTAAATTTTATACAATTTTATATATATATATATAATTTTCTATTTACTTTTACCAGTATTTGCTGGACATTTTAATTTGTTTTGTCTTTATTTGGAATAGAATTGCTATATTTTAACATTTTCATAGATATATTTTTGTTTAAAGATGGTTCATAATTTATTGATTTGTCATTTTTTTACGGTTGATATGATACATTAATGGAATCCCATTATCATCCTGGATGTAAGCTTTTCTGTTTAGGTATATAAATGCGAGGTATGATGCCTTATTTTAAAATTAAATAATTAATTTATAATAAATGCGAGAACTGACTAAAAAAGATCCAGATCTAATAAAATAATATTATTATATTATATATGGTAAATCAATCACACTAATATTTATATAGATGGAAATATTTTGGAACATGGAAGTTTATAATATTATACATTTATTAATTAAAAAAATGTAATTATTTTAAATAAAGTTTAAATTTAATTTTGTTTCAATGTTAATTAATTTGTATATTTAAAGATTTGTAAGGATTATATAATCACTTAAATTTTTTATAATCTTACAGGTCAATTCTAATTATGTATATAATTGATAAGATAAAAGCACGTATATATTACCTAAAACCTAAACTAAATATAGTAAATTAGTCAAAATTACAATAAAATGAATGGGTTTATTCACCCTTTCTTTTATATTACTATGTTTTTACAATAAATAATCATATGATATTGATTTCTTAATAAATCCAAAGTGAAATATCAGTTTAATTAAAGTAGGTAGGATATTCGAAAAAAATAAATCAACTTGAAAGGTCATTTCTATCAATTACATTTGAGACAGACGTCTGAATATATTAGATCAATGAAAATAAATATATAAATGTAATCAATCATTCTGAATTAATTAGACTTTAAATGATAAAAAAAGAAATACGTTTAACCATATGTGTATGACAAAAAAATTTAAAAAAAATACAAAATTGTCATTTAGAAAAATTGAAAAATTAATATTAAAAATTGAAATAAATTCAATTAGACCAGGGCTTCTTAAGTTTGTTTCATTCGCGACCCCATTTATGATTGCGAGTTTCCTGGCGACCCCGTATAAATATAAAAGAAAGATACATATATAAATATTTTCTGATGATTTATTTATTAGGTAACAATATACATACATATAAATCTAAATTTTAATAATTGCACAAAAAGTTGTAAAAATGTATTTATTACAGTTCACAAAATCGTGTATTTAAATATTTGACATTAAAATCTCTCGCGACCCCAGAATTTTGCTACGCGACCCCCTTTGGGGTCGCGACCCATAGTTTAAAAAGGCCTGAATTAGACTATTCATTGCTTTACTCAATTTGATTTTTCAACATATCCTTCTTTTAGATACATATAATAGTTAAAAACTAAAATAACTTAATTTTATCATATCAGTATAATAAGAAGAATCAAATACTTCATAATTTGATGAAAATCATTTATTAGTCAATTTCTCGAGTTAGAAAATAAGAACAAACTTAATGGAGCGAAACCTGGATTATAAGGTGAATGGGGAAGGATTTCCAATTGCAATTTAATTAAATTTGACCGTGCAATCATTTAAACCTGTAAGTGTATAGAAACCATATTTTTTCTGGCCAAAAGATGTTATATTTATATCAATTTTACATTAAGATGATCCAATAGGGATAGAGATAATGTATATAGATAATTCAAGAAGAATCCCAAAACATTGCCATGAACCTTTTAACTGATTATCTTTTGTTTTATTCAGTTCTACATATAATTAGTTTGATTGAATTTTTTTCAGGGCTGTGTATTGGTGTCCAAATGAGGCTTAAAAAATCAATGATCAAATATTTTTCATTTCTATTACTTGCCTTTCTTTTCAACCCGCATTGTATACGAATTTATTAGACAATAAGATTAAAGATAAGCAATGTGGAATGAGAAGGGAGTATAAGAAATTAAAAATATAGGTATATGTAATTAAATAAAATGAAAATAAAGAAAAAAAAATATAAATTTAATTAAAAAAAAAAATTTAACAAGAATTTTCAATTAAATTTATTAATAAATTAATTAAAATAATAATTAGAATTATTTTTTTTTTACTATATTAATTAAAAAGTTTAATTAATTTTATATATTAAATAAAAATATTAATTTCAATTAATTGTATTATTTATTTTTATGAACTAAAAATAATTATTCTAATTATTTTTTTATTATTAGTTTAATTAAAAATATTAATTCCAATGAAATCCTACAAATTTGACCAATTATCATTTCTATTAATAATGTATGTATATATTCCAATTAAATTAAAATATTCAATCATAATTATTCAAATAATTGTTTCTGTTTTTTTTTTGTATTTCTTCTTCTTAATTGGTAATATGGATTATGTAAAACATTTTCTGAAAAGTCGTGTCTTGATTTATTTTTTATAAATTGTCTAGATTTATATATATATATATATATATATATATATAAATTGTACATGTGATGAACATATGTATGTTTGTCTGTATTAAAGAAGTTAATAGAAAAGTTGATTAAAAATTATATGAGCCCTATACTAATTTATTCATCGTTGCTTTTTAAATTAACTAAAAACTTAATTATGATTTAGAATGTTTTTTTTAAATTCTCTTTAAGAGAATAATTAACTAAAAAGAAAAAAAAACAAATTATAATCAAAGAAGAGAATCATTTACATTTATATAAAACATATTCTATGACTTACTATATAAACTAATTAACAAACGATAATAATATTTATTCAGAGATTTAGAGTGAAGTGTTTAAATGTTATTTATTAAATGTATTTATCATTATTATTATTATTATTAATAATTTGACACGTATAGAACGACTTAGAAAGAGAAATATTATTATTTAAAATTTGTGGTTTTAATTTAAATTATTTTCAATACTTATAAATATTAATTAAAAAAATAATAGTTGAAAATTCTAATATATATTTTATATATATATATATATATATATATATATATATAATTACTCATTAGTTTATATAAACAATTATATAAATAGAAAATTATTATTATTATTATTATTATATTTAAGAATAAGTTGTTCAGCCCCCCCCCCCCACACACACACACCTACCTTTCCTCCTACTTCTCCTCTATCAGTCTATCACCATTGAACTTCATTATTTTAATTTAAATAATAATATTATTTTATTACTAGATTGATTTTTTCAAATTTAAATTTAATTAAAATGATATTTGAAAGATTTACTTAGTATTGAACTTATTTTTTTTTAATTTAAAATTAATTTGGTACAAATAATCTAATCGTGTTAAATAAAATATTCATTTCAATGTTGATTTTCAAATGGTTTTTAACAAAGATTTATGTGATTACAAATTTAATATTCTCCATTCTTATTAGAAAAATTCTTTAATTATAATATATAAAAGTCTAGTACTTAACTAGAATGCGGTGAAAGTAAATATGAATGTATTTTGAAATTTAGAAAAGAATAAATAAATGGATCGTTTTGCTAATTTTGTTTTCCTTTCTCAATCAATCCTGCTCCACTTTTTCGTTCGTTCATTTACTAATTCACTAAATTTACATAATTATAATTAAAGAATTGTTATATTAGGAAAAAAACAACTTTATTATAACGAACTATATTTAAAGTAAAAAAAAGAAGAATAGCGGGTGAGGGGGGTAGTGAGGAATGAGCCACGAACCCATTATAATTCGCTCGTTAATCAAACGCGCGTAAGACTTTCCTTGTCGCTCTTTTGAGCTCCGTTAATGAAATTAAATGAAAATCGCGTTGTCTCTTTTCGCTCGTTCCTTTAGAGTCGCTTTAATTAGCGACGACCACCGAGAACCCCAAACTTTCATCTGCCACCACCCACTAACTCTTTCCACCACTACCACCTCCATTATCCACCCCTCACTTCTTCATTCCGCCTCTTTGAAAGCTTCAAACAAGCAATTGTGTGGTCTTGGCTAATCGAGAGACCTGATTAACATTCTAATTTAACTGATCCCTATGACTGGTCTATTTCATATAATTCATTAAAGTGGAATTTAACATAAACATAGTGTTTGGAATATAAACAAGAAGGAAGAAAGACTAACACACTTCTACAGTGAGAGAGAGATAGAGAGAGAGAACGAGATGGTTGATTAGGGCATGAGAAATAGAGTCAAATGAATCTGAAATCATCCAAGCTAAAATTGTACCTATTTAGAGTTGAATGAGAGATGATATTTCTTTCACACTCTTTGATTGTATAGAAGCTGTTAGGTAAATATCATATTAATTTTTCAAAATATTAAATATTAAATAATTCTAAAATTGACTGTAGATCATGGAGCCAGGCTTGGAGAGTAAGGAGGAAAACGATAAAATTTTAAATTAAATTTGATATTTACTTAAATGTGTTTTCATTTGTAAATAAACATATAACAAAATAAATTTTAATTTGTTAATATAAATTCTCTTAGTTTTAAAATAGGTATTAATAATGCAACAATGATAGTTTCGCTAAGATTGATGGAGTGCTTGTATGAGCAAATCCTGTAACATCTACCTACTCAGTCTGAGTGAGTTGAAATTTTATTTGAGAGATCATAAATTCTCAAATAAATTATAGTTTTACTAAGAGTAATCTCCATTATTTAATTTTACTAATGAAATAAAAATAATTTTTAATAAATGTGTCCTTAAGATGTTTCAGAGGTTATTAATTTATTATTAACAGAAAAAATATATAAATACATACCAAAAATTACATCTTAACTAATATAAGAAATTCAAAAAAAATCATAAAATATATATTTAATCAACTTTCAAGCCTAATGCCGTGTTTTAAGCTACTAAGCTTGAGAACAAAATTTAACCAATTTAAAAAATTTATAATTAAAAAAAATAATCAAATTTAAAGAATAAAATATTAAAAATATCTGAAAAAAGTAATTTAGCTATACTCATATATTTATAATAATTTCTTAAATTATATTTTTTTTCCATTTTTGATTAAATTTATAAATCAGAGAGTTACGATTTCTTTTTTCATCTTCTTGTTTTTTCTATTATAATTCATTGTTTTTTTGACCATTTGATATTTATAGGCATGCAAAATAATAATTTATTTTAAAATTTTCCTAATATCTATAAATTATCAGGTATCTTTTTTTCTGTTGCTCATCAAAGAAAGAAAAAAAAAACTACTTTTTGTAATAAAAAGATTTCTAATTTAATTAGTATTATGTATATATCTATATATATCTATATATATATACATGTATATATATATATAGATATATACTAAAATATATCTTCTTTTGAATAGATTATGCCTGTAATATCCTCCATAACTTTTTTTTAATTTTTGGTTATAAATATAAATCCAAATGTCATCATTCATCTTTTCTATAATTGTATTTTTAATTTGCATTTTTTAATAAAAAATTTACTTTAAAAATGCTTATTAATCAAATCTATTTTTACCATAAATTTGAAAATTAAATCTCTGTAGTTTTCTACCCATTAAATCGTAAAAACTTCAGTAAAAATTAATATCAATTTAGAAATTAACACAATATAGTATTAAATATATTTATACAACTTTAAAAGAAAATGAAATAAAGTATATTCTAAAACAATTATTTTTAAAATATTAAAATTTAATTTTTTTTTAATATTATTTTTTATTTAATTAATAAAAAAAAAATTCAAATAATATATATACCAGATATACCGATATGAAGTGAACGTTAATATACAAATGTGTCGATAATGAACATTTGCTGTAAAGGAGCCTTAATTTTTTTGTTGTTTGGTTGGTATGACATCTGCCAAACATATTTAATATACATCAAGTCATTGAACAAACAAAATCATATTTTTTCAATGTGTTAAAAATATCGAATTTTGTACCACATAGTGATGATTTGCGGAAAGCATTATTTTTTTGATTTCATTTGAAGAAAAGTGCTGCAGAGTCGCATCAAATGCTTGTAAAGGTATATGGTGATCATGGTTTATCAGAAACATGCAAAAGATGGTTTCTCATTCAAAATTAGTGTTTCATTTTAACAAAAAAAAACGCTCACTTCATACTGGTACACCTAGTATATTGTAAGAGTTAATACAATTTATAGATTGACATTCATTTAGAAATACCAGGAATTTCCTCATTAAAATAATTACTTTTAATTAATTTTTTTTATTAAATTCTTATTAATTCAAAATTAAAAATATCGATATTAACTCTAATAATAATAATATGCGTATATTGTATATATCAACAAAATTATTATCAAGGGGAATCAAAATTACAATATATAAAACAATTATTTTGCCGGTTGTATTAAACGGATGTGAGTCGTGGTATATGACCATAGGAGACGAGGGTAGATTTGGAATATTTGAAAATAGGATACTTCGCAGCATTTATGGGCAAAAGAAAGATGAGGTCATCGGGGAAGGGCGGAGACTGCATGACGAGGAATTACATGATCTCTATACATATCTAATCTCCAGACATAGTTAGAGTCATAAAATCGAGAAAACTACGATAGGCAGGACATGTGGCAAGAATGGGAGATTAAAGACTGGCAAAATATATATTGGTGGGGAGACCGATTGGGAAACGTCCTGTTGGAAGACCAAGGTAGCGGTGGGCAGATACTCATAATGTAGAAATGACAAGAAACGTGGAAAAATGGGGAGATTAGTAGTGAGAGTACAATATTTTGACTCTTTCAAGATTTCCCATAAAAGAAATGGTGAGACAAAAGTCAGTTATCATTTGATTTAAGAAAAAAAAATTATAGTTATATAAATGGTCTTATTTTAACCAAGTAAATAATATAATCATAATTTTTTAAAATTCCTCCCTCGAAAAAAAAAATAAAAATACATTTTTGTTCAGATCCTAGTCAAACCAAGGCAATTGTGACATGCATTTTGATAGAAAGTTAGTATTTCAAGGAGGTGATTCCGCATCATTATATTTAAGAAAATATCTATTTGTTATTAATGACATACATGGTGGTGCAGAGGAAGCGCATGTTTTTCGAACCGTTAGTACGCGGCCACTAGAGAGGCTATTGACTTTGAACGAATGTTGACAGACGGCCCATACAATGCCGTTTCAGTCGTCATATGGATGAAATGTTTACGGAAGATCCCGATGCTACAGTCTTCATGAGTGATGAAGCACACTTTCATCTTGACGGTTACATCAATGTTCAAAACTGTCGGTATTGGATATCGGGGAACCCACAAGAATTACATCAAAGACCTCTGCACAGTTTAAAGGTAACAGTGTGGTGCTGCATTTCAAAGTTGGGGATTGTTTTTTGAAGATGAAGGAATTGCAGTTACTGTTACATCAGCTCGCAACGTTGAAATGTTAAACAACTTCCTTCATCCAGAATTTGATTTTCCGAACCTAAATATGGTATGTAATTTCAAAAACTGCATTAAAAAACCTATAATTTAATACTTGTTTTTATTATTTTCAACCCATTGTGTCCCAGTAATTCAATATTGAAAAACATGCGTTTCCTCTCCACCACCCTGTATATCAGAAAATACTGAATTTTTATTTGACTAAATGTACATATTTATTTCAGTAAAACTTCTTGTTTTGTTTAAAATAATAAACTAAGCCGGATTTTTAAATAAGGTTAAAAAGCAATTTAGAACTGATTTAATTTTACCGCACAGTTTATGATATATGTATAATCTCAATGTGTTTTATATAAGCAATTACTGACTTGACCCATTTTTAGTAAAAATACTAGGCAATGATTTTAGTATTTCGTATAAAACTGAATATACAGATTGGATTTTCATTTTTTCAATTATTAAAATAAAATCTCCATAACTTAGAAAAGCATAGATATATAGAAAAACAATACCTCCCTTACTATCGTCGGTCGGTAATATATACTTATGTTAATATCACTGATTACCAATCTAAATAGGAATTTAACAAAATTTTACTGTAATCCACATTAAAATCTTTCAAAATTTCATATTAAATCTTTTTTAATTTTTCGTGTCCTTTCTCTATTTATATGAGTTATTAATTAGTTCGATTCTTTGTGTATTTTTTTATTTTAATGTGCCGACGACGGAATGTCTAGTTAAGATGTGAAAATAGCAACGCATTTGGCGCCAAGACGGAAATAAATCTTACCAGCAGGTGTATGTCTGTCCGAGTTCAATCATTCAGAAATGTTTGGACTTGTCGCTAGCAATTATTATTTCTAAAAATGATTCACTATGCCCGATTTATTACTATTACTACTTATAACAAGTTAATTAATTTCATATTATTAAGACAAAATAAAAAAAAATTCTACCATGGATGATGTGTGATAAAAATAATGGTGTAAGCAAAAAAGGACCTGTAATTATCTATATTATTTCATATTATGGATATTTTTTTAGGTAATTTTTAATGATGATGAGAATATTTTAAAATATTAAGACTAATCAATATAATTACAATAAGTAATTTAAAAAAAATTAAAATTAATTCCATTTTAAAACCTGTAAAAACCTTATTAAAGGAACATAATTATTTGAAAATAATATAAATATAAAATAACGTTTTTCCAATGGACTAAAAAGAATAAAATAATTTTTCTATAAGCCTGACAAAGTTTATGGATGAATTGTTTCATATTCAACGAAAAACGTTGGGCGCATCTCAATAAAAAGTCGATGAAAAATTGATTTCAATTTGTCAATAGATTGAACAGACAGACAGAGAGACAGAGAGAAGTGAAGTTAAGAAAAACGTTATAAAAAATTATCTCATTCTCTCTCTGTCATTGCAAGAAACATTTATATACTGTTAAATATTTTATATAATAGAAATTTTTCCTCTTAAAAAACAATATGGACTGTTTCCACTCGACTATCTCGCAAATTTGAATTGGATTAAATAACATATATTATATTTAAATTAAATTTAATTAATTAAATTATAAATTATAAAATTTATACATAATATTTATTAAACCAGCGAGTGTTTGGCTCTTTGTAGATGACACCACGTCACGTGCTGGTGCGTGATAGCAGTCAACATGTTAAAAAAATTTAAAAATTAATTTATGTACTTTCAGCGATTCAATCAGGCTGAAATTCTATATTAAGCAGTTTCATGCGAAAAACTATCAAACATATATCTTTATTCTTACGGTCAGTTTAGTGGAAAAAGAAATGAATACGTAATAGGTACCCTCTTCCGGACGAGCTACGTTTCTCAAAAGTTAATAGAAAACTACGGATTTTTAATAATACCCATGTACCAAATTTCATTATTCTAGCTCAAACCGTTTTTTCGTAAACTTGTCTACATACACACAAACACAGACTCTTTTCTCAACCTTATTGAAAATAACTCAGGGACCTTCCAAACATATAAAAACATCAAAATCTCGACATATATATAATAGAATCGCTGGCGAGATAGTAAAAAACGAAAAATGATTAATTAAATTTTATTATTGAATTAAGATTTGAAAAAAACTGTACTAATTTAAAGGTGTATATATTCACACACACACACTATAATTTAAAAAATAATTACACTTAAATAGATGAATAAAACTTATTTTCTTAGCGATTAAAAATTTACAAAAGGGGAATATATATATATATATAGTATATATATCAGGTATAGAAAGGAATAGAATGAACTATATAATAGGAAGACTTGAATAACTTATAATTAATATACAATTTTGTACTAGATATATATAAAATAAATAAAATTAACAGAAATCTTATATATGTATAATTGAAATTCAAAAATAAAAACCTATCAAAATTTTATTAAAATTAATATTATATTATTTATAACAAATGTATTATATATAAATATATATATGAGAAGAATGAACGAGAGAATGAAAGGGAAATATTTAATTATTAATAAGAAATGAATGTCAATCAGGATGATGAGTGGTGCAAAAAATTTGTTAATTATCAAATGACTTTGTTCTGCCTGTAGTTCATTCAAAAGATCAAAATTAAAACAGAATTACATTTTAACATCAATCTGATCAAATAATCGCATTATATTCAGAAGAATACCAAACCATTGGTATCAGTATAATCTCAATTTTTTTTTAATGAATTGGTATTTTTATTGAGTGTTTTATTTTCTTTACCTTCGGCATAGTAAAAATCACTAAACTGACATTTCTGGTTATTCAAATTTCAATAAAAGTTTTATAGTACTAGACATATAGAAGAAATCAATAATTTAAATATAAAATTTTAATCTTCTCGATTTTTTTTTATTTTTTTTTTTTACCAACCACAGACATACATACTCACCCACACATCTCAAGTTTTTTTTTTGAATTTTTTTATCTTTCAAAGATAGATCTTCTAATTTAGAATAATTAAATGAATGAAAAAAAAAATCGAATTCCACTTAATTAAAATCTGAACGAAAATACAAAAATTTCCCACTCGATTAAAATTAATTGATTCGTTAATTAGCAAAGTATTTGATTTCTTATTAAATTTTTTTCTGAGAAATAAGTATTTAAATAAAAGAGGAAAAGGAGGCATATAGGAGAGGGGAGGGAGAATAGTGAGAGGAGAGGATGAGGGCGGATATAACATACGCTTTTAATTTAAAGTTATTTTTCATTAACTGGTTAAATAGTGGAAAGGTTTGAGAGTATGGAGCCAATTAAAACATATAAATAAAGGAGGAGGGTTTGTTTTTAATAAAGAGGATTTGTAGACACATGCGTGTCACTCACATTTACTCTAATAGGGACCGAGAGCCGGCCTTAATTAGCCTATTTTTGAAATCTTTCACACACACACATACACACTGTGATGGAGGAAAATGGGAGAGGGGTAAGGGGAGACACATATATCTTCCCGGGCCAAACCTTGGAATAAATCAGAACTAATGAATCCTCATCCTCTCTTGCATTCTGCAGCCAAATCCTTTTTAGGCGTCCGCTAATGATGGCGGGAAAAGAGCGACCAACCAACCACCGAAACAGATGAGGAAGAGGCGATGAAGAGGGAAGGGGGTAAAAGAAGTAAAGGACATTTAACAACATGAATAAGCATACAGCACTTTCGATAATTATTATACATAAGTACACATCACAAAAGACCAAATCATCACATTACATTCATTTATTAAAAATTTTATAATAATTATATATAAAATATACATTCAATAATAATAATAATAATAATGATTAATAATTAAAATTAAAAGTTTTTATAAGAAATTTAATTATGTTAAGCTTTAAATGCTATTATATATCATGTTATAAAGAATATTTATTTTTTAATTTGCATTAGTTGTTTTTTTTTTAATTTTTTCAATTAATTTTTTATTTTAATTTATCTATAAATTAATTCTATTAATATTAATCTGTTGGTATTCTGAAAAATGTTCTTAACGTAAAAATTATAGATTCATTAAAAAGTATAATACAAAAAAAAAAAAATTAAAACTTTATTAAGAGTTACTTAATTCTAAAGAAAATATAACTATGGTAGCATAGTAACCAGTGGTTACCAAACTTATTTGTTCTACCTCGGCCTATTTAAGAAAAAATATTACTCAGCGCCACATTGGAAATGATTCTTTTTTTAATAAAGTTGAATACGTAGTATTTAAACAGAAAGATATACGAGGACTGGTTAATAAGTCCGTGACTTTTTGAATGAAACACATGATTTTGGATAAAAAATTATTTTATTTTTCAACTCGTCTCCTTTGAGCTCTCTCTGTACACTTCATCCAACATTTCTCCAATTTTTATATTCCTCCAAAAAATAAGATTTGACGATGACACTTTTGATGCCGATTCACTCCGAGAAACCCACTGTTTTGACTGCTATTTGGTTTCTGATGTGTTGTGGTGGATCCACGTTTCATCCAAGGTTACGAAACAACGCAAATAATCGGTTTCAGTGATGTTTTTTTCCGAAAAATATAATGCTTAATGAGCATACGAAATTCACTTTTTTCCATTTTCTTCCCTAATCTGCTATTATGGATTTCAAACAAAAACTAAAAGACCCAGCTGATTCAAATTTCGACAGGGGTCAGCTGATAGTTGCCTACTGACAGGAGCAGTGATGCTATTTCATTTAAGAGAAGCCCTCGTAATTATATATTCATGTTTCTATCAAATTTTGTAAAGAAAAGGTGAAGATTAGAATCATTTTTGTTTGAAATTATTGAACTCAGAATGGAAAAATAATACAATTTTCCCCAAATACACCTGTGGCCATCACCTCCCCCTGGATCGTTGCATCACCCACCTGGAGTCGATAGGATCCATTTTGAGAATCAGTATCATATACTGTAACAATAATAAGGGATGTCTAAATTATATACAAAATTACATCATTAGTTTTTACTACAAATATTTGGTATAATTATTCACTTTCATTTAATAATAATAATAATAATAATAATAACCTGTGGCAATATCTGGTTGACCCACACTTAAAAACATGATAAAAATAATCCACTAACAAATAGTTTACTCAACAAACAACACTGTTTTATCAATATACTTTCTACAAAACACAAAATAATATCTCTACAATTCACACCAATAATTGAGGAAAAGATTTAGAAAATAAAAATCCGTCATAATGATCCTTTTAATTTTTTCTACATATTGATTCATTAATCTGTTATTCCTAATTTTATTTTTAAGTGAATATATGTAAATAAAATAATATGACATGACAAACAAAAAAAAACCTGATTTTTAATATGTGCAATAATAGTAATTAGAAAATTCGTAGTGAGTTAAATGATAGTGTAATATAACATGGTGGCTACACATGGTGATACTTAGAGCCATATTGAAAAATCGAAAATGTTTAAGAGCCAAATCGGAAAAATTTTACCTTTATTTTATTTTTTTTTTTTTTTTTGTGTCATGACTTTAAATTTTTTAATTGAGACACAATAAACTCAAAAAGAGCCACGGTTTGGCCACAGTTGTAATATAAGATAATAATATGTAGGTAAATTTAAAACATAAAAAATAAGAACCTTGACACTTGCACGTCGATAATGTTTAATTTGACCTTACCTAGCGGAATGTGAGTGATTGTGGTGGTGGTGGTGGGAGGGAGGGTGAATAATAGTAATGTTATATTTATAATAATGATAATAGTCAGTGTCATTGATTATAACAATTTGAAATTAAATTAATTTTTAATTTATTTTTGTTTCAATTTATGTCATTTATTTTAATGATTTTTTTCCTATTCTTCTAATGAATCTGTAGCGGTGAAATTCCATCCTCTTGTTAAAAAAAATGGGTTGTATATCCAATCAACGTGTTTTCTTAATAAGGAAGAGATTTTTTTTTCTTTTTTTTTTTCTTGTTAACTTGAAATTTAGCAGAACTTTAAGAATAATGTGTAGTGCAAGACTATCACATTATTTTACACTTTACCACATAATAAAGAAAATAAATAAATTGATTAATTTTTATAAATATTTATATACAAATGTTTTCTTTTATAAGATTGTTTTAGAATTGAGAAGCTAATATGTACATCTTAAAATTCCCTTTTATAATGGGAGGAGGAGAGGCACTTATGATTTATAACCTATAAATATTAATATTCTACATATTTTTCTATGAAAAATTGATTTTTATATAATATATTTTAAAAAAATTAGATTTAAAACAGAAGGGGAAATATAAGAGGGCTGAGTAAGAAAATCGTCAGATCAATTTATATAATGGAGAACATTTCCTTAATATAAATGTGTGAGCTACACTAATGGGATCGTATTTCTATTAGCTTTTAAGAGGAGAGAGTGAGACAAAAAAAAACGGAAATACGTTTTAATAAGTTAGATACACATGTCTATAATCAATTTAAATTAAACATAAAAAATAATATATAAATAAATATATACACTCAACTTGTCCTTGATTCATAATCTATTTATTTACTGAAATGTCATTCAGATTTAATTAGTAATCTTGTGATAATCTATTAATTGGATCAAAAAATAATAACTAAATTTAATTCCTATTAATATATATGACTAATATATAATTCAAACAAAATAGATAAATTAAAAATGGTAAAAACATTATATTTATTAAAAAAAATTTTATAATTGTTATTATTTTTACATACACCTTACACTTCCGATCTGTGACACTTCTTTTGTTTTTCATTATAATATAAAAATCAAGACACGTAAAGAATATCGCCATTATTAGGTACATCTAGGAAATATTTGATTTTTAAAGCGAGAGCGGAGAGACATGCACAGTAACACACACACACACACATCCTAAAATTAACAGTTCTTTCAGAACAAATTTGCTTATCACTGCTGAACCTTTCTATGAAGTGAAAATTCTTAATAGTAATTATTCAAGTAAACGCATTTTCGTGGATTTGGATAATACTTTACCAGTGGGTTCCTTTTGCAAAAATTATTAAAATAAAGATTTTTTAATTTATAACGGATTTAATTTGTAAATTAAACCACATATTGATATTTGTTATTGTAAATTTATTCAAAAAATACAAACATATCATCACTTGTCACTGGACACCCGAACGTGCAGTCGCTTGATAACGATTGCAGAAGTAGTAATCGAAACGTTGTGTATGTTTGTATTTTTGAATAAATTTACAATAACAAATATCAATATGTGGTTTAATTTACAAAATTCCGTTATAAGATTTTTTAAGTTTGACAGATTAGTGATGTGCCATTATGCCATTAAGTAATGTTTTATTGACTAATTCACAAATTATTCACTTATTCACTAATTTTTGGTTTTTATAAGTTCGGTTTGGATATAGGAAAATTATTTATTTAGATTATTTAAATTTAGTGCGCCCTCTCGTAGTCAAACGGATAAAACATGCTAGCTAAATAGAATATCAATGGATTTATATGCAATTATTAATAATTTTTATCTCGTAAACTAGAAGAGGCCCGAAAAAATTATATAGAAAAGTTTATTTGAAATTGCAAAAGGAACCCACTGGTAAAGTATTATCCAAATCCACGAAAATGCGTTTACTTGAATATTTGCCTTCTTCATTTATCTTGAGAAGGAATTATCAAAAATAATTTGTTTTAATTTTTTAGAAGATTTCACATCTAAATTTTTGATCATTTTCTCATAATCTTTATTAGTAGTGGTTATATAATTAAAATTTAATAGAATAAATTAACTGCCTAAGCAGTATTTGACATCAAATCAATCAATAAACCTTTCCTTTAGACAATTTTAAAATCATAAAAAAAAATTATTTTTATTTCAATAATAGTTTTACATTAAATATAAATTGAAATTCAAATTTATTAGTTTCAGAATTGCAATCGTCTTTAATTGAATTCATTTATTTTTCTAAATAATAATTAATAAAAAATTATATTTTTTTCTTTTCTACTAAGTGGAGATATTTACAAATCGAATATGTATTGTTGTTGTTTTAATCATTTAAAATGAATAAATTTCTAGCTAATATTTCCGCATAATATTTTATATTATTATTAGAAATTATTTATTAATTTATTATTATTATCATTATTATTAAGGAGGCAGCTAGCCGAGGGTGTAGAATAGCAATTTTCTACACAAGAAGTCGGCGTTCGATTCCAACTAAGAACAAATTTTTCTAATAAAATTAAATTTAACATCAGCTGCCTCCGGCTCCAGGAACTGTCAGTTCCTGGTTCTATACATGCGGAAGGCATCGTGAAACCACCGCATTAACATTCCCAAGAAAAATTATCATGGCTAGGTACCTAAGGCTATCCTAGCAATGATAATAGCCAAACTCCGAAATGGAGAAGGCACCTTAAGAAGATCATTATTATTATTATTATTTTAAAAATTTTTATATTACAATAACATTTCATTATAAACTATAAAATAGTTGATTACGTTTTACCCAATGAGCGTGCATTCAATAATATAATTGTTTTATTTATGAGTGGATGAGAAATTTGATATAAATAATTGATAACAATCTTTTGATTAAAATACTTACCACCCACTAGAATAATCTTATTTTATTTGTTTTTATCATTTGGTCAATAGGAATAATAATAATAACATTAATTAAAAAGGGTCACTTGCTGACTGATATTGATCGACACTCGAAAAAAAAATCAAATGTATTTTTTATTATATTTATAAAAACATTTCATGTTTTAGTGAAATTATATTAAATAAATAAAAATACATTTTTTTAGTTCTTCTCTATATATTTCTTTTTAATTAATAGTCTAGATAATCAACGAAGATAATATAAAGAATGGAAATATAAGGGATGGAGGGGTGGTTTCCATTAATTTCTAGGCCATATGTAAATGACACTTAGGATTAATTTATTTAAAAAATATAAAAATAAAAATAAATTATAAAAATAAAAAAAGACTTCACTTTCTCATCATATATATTACATAGAAAAGGCCTAACAATTTAAATTTATTTGAATTTATTTAATTAATATTCAAAAATCAAAGATAATTTTTCTTCTTAATGAAAGACAATTTTTACGTTCAACTGGAAATATTGAAATTATTATTTTGATATAAATTATATTTATTATAATTATTAATATTATTTTTATATAATAGTAATATTTATAAGTTCAATTTATTGTAATTAATCAATTTAAAGATAATTTCAAAAAAATATATAAATTATTGAATGTATTAATTAAATTGTCGTTTAATTTGATGTTTTATTTGAATTAATTAAATATTAAAGAAATATTTATGAAGTTTAAAACTAGGAATATTTATTTGTGTGTGTTTTTTATTAAATTAAATTAGATAACTTGTCTTGTGAATGAAACTTTTGAAAAATGGCTTTTTTTAAATTACTAGTATTTTAAATGAATTAATTTTTGACTGAATATTAAGCCACATTCGTATTGCTTTTGATTCTAGTCTCGTCTCATTTCCCACAAACACCTGTAAGAGTAAGTGAGCATATACATTAGATTGAATGTGAATTTTTTATATATATATATATATATATATAATTGAATTGATATGTAAATTGTCTCTATATTTCAGTTGTAATTTTGTTCAATAAATTCCCAATTGCCTATTTTATATGTGTCCCCTTGAATGTATATGTGCATATGTGTGAGTGGGTGAATTTCATGATCCCATCCTTTATTTCACCCATTGGACCTTCATCCCCATCCTCTTTTCACCCATTTGCTAATGATTCCACCCCTTTTTCTCTGTCCTCCCAATTACAAGTTAAATCCATTTATAGACATTATTATTTAGCGTTGGTGGGGTAGTTTTATTAGCCACCACCCACTCCTTCTTACCCTTAGGCCGACTCTCCTTCCACCCCACACTCCCCTTCAACTCTCCACCCACTCCAGCCAAGACGTTATGGCCCAACAACGAAAGGCCATTTACAAATCGGAGATGGAAAGAGGGTAAGGAAAGGCGGGTGTGTGGAGTGTTGAAGGCGGTTGTAAGAAGGGAGAAGGGGGTTTGAGAAAGAGAAATCAATTCGAAGTTGGGTCTTGCCATTTCCTTAGGGTGGGGTCCTCGGCTACTTGACAAACTTTAAAATCAACTTAATTAATTGAAAATTTCATTTGAATTCAGGGGACAAAACATCTGCCAAAGAGACAGATCCATGAGAAAAGCTAGTTAAGAGAATAGAAGACATCATTTCAAGTAGATATTATCTTACCTTTATCACAAATAATAATAATAATAATAACATTAATAATAAAATATTAATATATAACAATAATAATTATAATTTAAATTCATAGTCGATAAATTTATCATAGACAAAAATTATCTTTATCTAATATTTAAATTATTACTATTATCATACAATACATAGAAATTAATAATAGAGAGCATATATATTGGTAATGTTTTGTGTTTGAGTTCCTGATACCTGTGTAAATAACCTTTCAAAATCAAATACTAACTGTTTGGGTTAAGAAAGTTTTATCAATCCCCAGGTAGACGTAAATAATTTACAAATAAATGCATTATTACTAAATTATATTAGGCTTGTGGGCTCGATATTCAAAATAAGAATAAAAATAGAGCATATTATCAACAACTGTATATATTATTTATAAAACAATTAATAAAAGGAGAGGCTAAACAGGTGGTAGGTTTATATGAAGAATTTGGTGAGAGTTGAAATTAGATGGAGGTGGCTAGCTTGTGATTGGATTAGGAACTCTCGAATGAGGAATCGCTACAGAAATAGAGAAGGAATCCCATGAAACTAAAAAAAATGTAAAGATCCAAGATCTTCTAATAAAATATTGTCAGTAAATATTAACCGTGGGAGATAGACAATTATAATTTGTTAATAGTTATTGTTCTTATTGACAATATTGTATTAAAAAATAATTGATGATTGCTTAATAAATTCAATAAAAAAGTTAAATGGAAAGACAATTCTTATCTTTTTAAAGATCCTATTAATGGAAATTGTTTAATGAAAAATAAACAAACAATTGGTTGGTTATGATGTGATAGGGTGAAAAGGATAAGGTGTTTGTGTTTTTGTTGTTGGATGATTAGAGAGAGCGAGAGAGAGGTTGAAGGGGATGATGGTGAAGTGGAGAGGGTTGATGATAAAAAATAAAAATGAAATATTCATTTGTAAAGAAACCTTGTTCAGATCGATTGCTATTTGAAATGATTGAATGTTACGAAATGTTACCATACACTCACTCATTCACCAACATACACACACATTAATATACACTTCACTCATACAGAGAGAGAGAGGCATTTCCACTTCGTCAATATCAACATTTAATTGAATAATTGTATTCCAGACAATTTCTATACTTGTTTGTTTGCCTACACACACGCATATATATATATATATATATATATAGTATATACCTCTCTCTCTCTCGGTGTGTGTGTGTGTGTGTGTGTGTGTGTGTGTGTGTATTATCGATATTTGCTTGATTTAAAATTTTATTCTTGAAAAAAAAACTCCAATTATTTTTCCATAGGAATCCATTCATTTGAAATGTAAACTTTGTTTTAACAATTTTTTTTTATGTAATTATTTATTTGTTAAATTTGATTCGTTTTTACCAATTGGGCTATCCCCAACATTACCCCCCGTTACTCTACTCCATTTACAACAATCCACTCTGTGTGTGTGAGAGAGTTTGTTCACGTTTTCCCTCCCTATCCCCCTGATCTCTCCATTGAGTAATCGAAAGGTATTTTTGCTTGCAAACAAAACGTATCACTAACTTTATCCAATTGGTTTGATAAAAATGTTTAATTCCCTTTTTATTTCCTCCTTTTTCTGGCGAAGCATACACACACACACACTACAATCCATCTACACAAACAAACATCTATCTACATATATACATATAAGTGAAGGTAGACAAAAGTTTTAAAATTAAAATTGTTCTACAAAGTGTGTTTTTTCTCTTTCTTTCTTTTTATTACACCCATCATCCATTTTACTTGCCTATCGTCCTTTTTGAACATATATATATATATATATATCTTAATTTCTAAAAAGGAATTCAAACTATCTCCTTTAATATAACTTGTATTAAATGGAACATTGTCTCTGAAGAAAATTGAAAATAAAAAAAATATAATTCACCATATCTGGTGAATAAGGTGCTTGTTAAATTAAAGTTTTATTGAAAATTTATCAAAGAAAATTATGCAAGAGTAAATACATGAACTATCACCTAGAAAAATCATGAATACTTTTACACCAACAAAGGTATCATCAGCACTTACTTAAATTAAATTGTAAAAACTCCATTCTAATTTAAGAAAACTTTCGATATGACTTGATTGATGAATCTTTTTATCAAAGTATTTTTTTGTTGTTTTATAATCATTTAATACTGTATAGCTAGGAATAAAATAAATATAATATAAAAATATTATTAATGAAAAATGAAAGAAAGTTATTAGTGATATTTTTTATTTTTTTAAAATAAAATTATTGGGATTAAATTAGATTTAAATTACATATAAATTAATATTGTTTTTAAATATAAAATAAATATTGATATTATAATAGAATAAACCACACACATATAGTAATAATTTATTAATTAATAGATAATATTTAATTTGAAAATAAAAATGAATAAAATAAGTTTTATTTTTTGATAAAGGATTGAAAATATATTCTCATATCATCCAATAGATTAGTTTTAAGTAATGACAAGGACTAAAATAGGTTTTTTTTTGTTGGTCTTACTTGATCGGGAAATTTCAATTAATTCACAATCGACTAGAATGATTTTCGAATCAGTTATTATTCGGGGAGTGATTCGAGTGAGCGCGGTGACTTTCTAATTAATAATCTTAGATTGCTTTCATCATCTCAGCTTCTAACTAGTCCTTATCAAATGGTGTGGGAGGGGGAGAGAAAGAGATGGTATTTGGGGGATTTGCATACAGATGATTCCCCTTTCGTCAAGGGATCTTTTCAATTATCCGGTTACCTCAAGCAAATAGTAACAAAAATTATTATTAGTATTTCATGAATCATTAATAATAAATAAAATAATATTAATAATTAATTAAAAATATCAGATTTTTAGAATAATTTAATATTTATTAGTACATTGTTACACTGGTTATTCTTTTTACCACGTTTTTCTTAGCTTGCTTTCTTGTTTATCTGTTCGCGTCAAATCTTGCAATCGAAATTTCGACCACTTCCAGTCATCCAATCGCTCTGAAACTTTTCAGAGTTATGTATTCTGGATGACAATACAATAAAATAACACATTCGTAGCTTGCAAGTGTTTAATTAGAGCATAATTAATGAATATTTGTATTTTGTTAACTTAAAAAGGAGAAACAATAATAATACAACAAAAGGCCCTTTCCAAAACTTACCTTTCTCAATACATAATACAAAAGAAGAAAACAACAAAAGGGACTTTGTCAAAACATTAAAAATAAATAATACAGATGTCCATAGTCCGCTTGTTTAAAAAAATATTCAAGAGTTGATTCTAGTATGTATTAAATATATTCAATATATTAAATATTAAATATATTATTTTTGATCTAAACGAATAGAGAATGGATTTTACATAAAATTTGTAATCATTTCACAAATTAATAATATAATAAATGACACATTGTGAATTGACGATAAAAATAAATATATTTCATTAGATCTTATTTTATTATACTAGCAAAAATTGTATAAATATATTTTTAATTTTCTTTCGAAATTAATTAAAAAATTTTAAAATATTTTAAATATAAAAAATATTGATACAATATCTAATACAAAAACGAGACGGGATGCAAATATAATACATTAATTAATAATAATAATCAAAATATTAAAATCCGTTTAAATAAGAAGTTTGAAAAAATGTTCAGGTCGCTCCCCTCCAACTAAATGACAGTCCTGATCGTATGTTCCATGCTGCGAATTAAATTTGGATTAAGCATCATAAATTCTAAAATAATAATTAAATAAATTTCAAATAACGATTAGATATTTATTAAATGAATTACTAATAAATAATATTCAATCTAATGAAATAAAGAATCTCTATATATTATATACACGGTAAATGTATTAGAAAAAATAAAAAGCCATTTTTTTTTTATGAAGAATTTTGATTTTTTTAAATTATAATTTCTGACTTTTGATTGATTACATTTAAAATCATTTTAAAGTTATAATTTCGTCTTTACAAAGAGAGATAAAAAATTAATAAAATCAAAATATTGAAAAAATATAATAGGGAGGTAGAAAAAAGGTTCAAACTCCCCTCTTCTTATTTTTACTTAACGGGTCTTCTGATTGGTTGCCTGTTTCGACACACCTTTTTTCGACTTAAACGCCACCCTCAATTTCTTTCAGCTATCATTTGCTCTCTGCATCTCACCAAGTCATCATTAGCACTCTTGCTAACTGAGTGTATTTTACCACGTTTTTCTTAGCTTGCTTTCTTGTTTGTTTGTTTGTTTATTTATCTGTTCGGGTCAAATCTTGCAATCGAAATTTCGACCACTTCCAGTCATCCAATCGCTCTGAAACTTTTCAGAGTAATGTATTCTGGATGACAATACAATAATACAATAATAATTCGTAGCTTGCAAGTGTTTAATTAGAGCATAATTAATGAATATAATTTTGTATGGGAAAATCAAAACAAAAAGTGTAAATATTTAAATTTGAAAAAAACCGTTAAAAACCCGTTAAAAGAATAATATAATATGTATAATATTTAAAATGTAAATAAATTTGAAAGAAGGTATATTAATGTTTTGTACTGTAATTTAGAAAACAAAATTTAAATTTATGATGAGTTTTAGGCAATAAAGAATTAAAATATGACAAATTTAAAAATTTCTCTTTATAATTCAATTTAAATTTATTACTTTCAGGATAATAGTATTTCATGACTATTAAAGTCAATCAAAAAACTTAAAAGTAGTATAGGTCAAGTGAAATCGATTGCAATATATGAAGACTAAAAAGTAGAAAATAATACTTTATATAAAAAAAAAACTTTTTTAAAAAACCACGTTTTTAACGCACTAAAAAGAAGAAAATAATTTTTCTGAAACCCCATAGGTACTGACATTACAAACAAGAGATATGATTTGAAGAAAATTTTCTATAACGTAAAACGTGGGGCGCAAATAATAATAAATTTTTTAAATGCAATATAATTTCTTTGATTAATTTATTTCAATATCCATGGATTTATATTTTAAGTTTTATATTTTTTACCAGACTTTTTGTAAAAGGGAATATTATTAGTAATCCAACAGAATACTTTTATTAATGTAAATTTTTTTTGGAAAATTAATTCCTTAATATTAAATAAACATCTTCAATTTACACTTTAGAAATTTTATTAACATAAATATTAAATATTTGCTAGAAGTTTTGCAGTAGCAAAATTTAGTTTTAGATTTCTTCAAGTTAAATTTCTTATATTATTTACCAGAATATTGTTAGGATGTCATTTTTTATCAGAATTTTTTAAAAGTGAATATTATTAGTAATCTAAAGGTAATCTTTTCATAAATTAAATTTACCTCTTTTAAAAATTTCGATAAGTTATAAGCTTTACTTTTTGAAGCTAATTAAAATATGAATTCATTTATCCTATTAATTTGTACCTAATAACATTTATTTATAAATTTTTATACGATACAGAATATTTTAGCCATAGTTGCGCCCCACGTTTTACGTTATAGAAAATTTTCTTCAAATCATATCTCTTGTTTGTAATGTCAGTACCTATGGGGTTTCAGAAAAATTATTTTCTTCTTTTTAGTGCGTTAAAAACGTGGTTTTTTAAAAAAGTTTTTTTTTTATATAAAGTATTTTTTAATTAAATTAAATTATTTATAAATTGTAAATTGAAATGTAATAAAATATACAAGTGTAGTAGTACTAACAATTAAATAAAGTGGAGAAGATAAACAAATAGACATAAAAAAAGTAAAAAAACAAAAAATTTATTAACGAATTATCGTAATAGAATGTACTACATAAAATGGCTTCCCATAACAAAAACAGTACTGGATGCTCGTTCTTGAACTCACCACTAGAGGCACAAGACATTACCGCTGAAATTTTCATTTTTAATTTACGTTTTACAAACAAAATAATTATTTTTTTAATTTTATTTATTTATTTTAACTAATTAATTAGGAAAAAGAATAAAAATGGATTTTATCAAAAATTTTTAAAACAAAAGTGTCATAATTTATTGGGAAACCTAAAAACAATAATAATATAATATAATAATCGATTTGTTATGATTAATAATTTGAGAATTTTAATATGGGGTAAAAATTTAATATAATACATTATTTACTATTTTTTTTTTTTAAATAACATAAAATTTAAATAAATCTTTCACAAGTTTTTTATTTCAATCGCAAAAAAATCTCATTTGGAAGCCCTATTTTGACATAATTTGTTTTTTGTGTGAAAGATACACCTTTGCCTCTTTTTAGGTCATATATTACATTTTGAAAAAAATTGCAATAGTTTTTTAGTATAGACGATTAAGACAAAATCAGCGAAATTCGTGTGTTGATGATATATGAGTTCCAACAGCATTATTGTATTCGGTATTCAAGTGGCTACAAACGCGAATGTAGCTTGTTGGTTTGAATAATTTCTTTCGGGAGATTTCGACCTGTCTTATGAACCACGTGGTTAACATGGTAATGTTGTTCTGTAGAAGCGAATCGGTAAAGTGAAAAAGTTGGACAAGTGGATACCTCATGAATTGACTGATGCACAAAAAGAATGAGGACTTGAAGTATGTCTTTCTCTTCTTTCTCGCAATAAATCCGAAGCATTTATCAATCGAATTATTAAGTGTTATGAAAAATAGATCTTGTTCGATAATCGCAAACGGTCATCGCAATGGTTGGACAAAGATGAACCACTAAAACACTTTCTAAAACGAGATATCTTCCAGAAGAGGCTGAAGGTCTCTGTTTGGTGGTCTGCCTCAGGTGTCATCCACCATAGCTTTATGAAACTTGGACAATCGTTCACCACGGATGTTTACTGTTATCAATTAGACGAAATGATAAGAAGTATTGCGTGTCAAAGGCGTGTCAAAAAATCATCAGCTCGTGCTATCCAGGATTCTACACCAAAGAGATCAATAAATAGAGGTTCTAGATATCAAAAGCGTATTGATAATTTGAGTGCATACTTTGACTAAAACTAAAAAGTTTTTATTGGACATTCATTTAGGTGTATTTTTTGCTTCATTTCGTACTTGACAACCTAAATAATAAATATATAATATTAAATAAATAATTTAAAATAGTTTTAAAACAAGATTTTGATTCGTTGTTTTTTACTTTCCCGCATACTTCGTATAAGGGAAGTATCGGAATCGTCAAAAATTTCGACTTCGAGATTTCGATAGATCTTGACGTTTTAGACCTCCCTGAGTCGGAAAATACCATTTTTCGAATTATGTCTGTGTGTGTGTATGTATGGATGTATGTAATGTTTGTCTGTGAGCAAATTTACTCAGAAACTAATCACAACCTAGGACTTCGAAATTTGGTACACCGATATTATTCACAGTTTGTAGATTTCTATCAAAATTTCGTCAAAATCGGTTAACCGGAAGTGGTACTTTACCTGCTCTGGTTGCGTTTACCTTTCAAGTAAAGTACCAGTTTGCTTCGAGATATTTGCTTCATATTTTGTATATAGATTTAAAAATAGATCCAGATACCAAATTTCATCATGATCTGACTACCGGAAGTGACATTTTACCTATACAAGTAGCGTTAGGTGTAAATTATAAATATATATAATAGTGTTAAACCATTTTACTTTATAATTTAAATTAATTAGTTTGTTTATTTTTATTGTTGTTAGAACATAATAATAATAACCTAATTACCTATTTATATGCGGGAAAGTCTAGGGGAGGACACTCCCGATTTTTAATTTTTTTTTTTTGGGTAGAATATTTAATATTTTTATACTTAGGTATAAGTAAAATTTAATTCATAATTATAAACAAAAGAATTTTGCTAATAAACAAATAAGCTTAATTATTGCCTGAACTTTTGTTTTAAATTGAATAAACTAAAAAAATAAAAACAAAAAAAATATAACCACTAGCTAAGTTTTTGCAAGAGAGACATTCACAAATCGTGCATTTTGTTGTTGTTGTTTTTGTTTTAATCGTCAACATCTGGTGGGTAAATAACGCGTGGATACAACAATTTATTCGAAATTACCCTGAAGGAATTGCAACAGGCTATTAATTTAACTTGATAAGCTGATCCAGGGGATGCGGGGGTTTAGTCAGGCAATTTTGGATTCAATTATTTTAAATGAAACATATATATATATATATATATCCACATAGACAGAGACATCCATTTGCATTAAACACTTACTACAGATAGATGCAAAATATACAGATATCTCTCTCTCTAGATATACACTATATATAAATAAATCCCAATTCTCTTGTGTCTCTCTCTCTATAGTTTCAATACAATGAATCTATACTAGAATATCCGATGCAATTTCCTTGTGCAGTTTCAAATCATTTTAGTTTATATTGAAAGAGAAGGGAGGGAGGGAGTTGAGAGGAACTCAATCGATGCTTGTCTCTTTTTATATAAACGATAACAATACACAAATTTATACTAATATTATTACTCAAACCTAAATCCGACAATCACAATAATACATATAATATTTATATTGTATAATAAAGAATATTTTATATATTATATTAAATATAAATTATAATAATCCAGACCAATAAGATCTAATAATAATAAATACAATGAAATTATATACTATTTTTAGTTCCAGGAGGAATATGCTATTTTCTCTCTCTCTCTATTCTATATTTACTTATATTCTCTGAATTAGACTTAGATAAAATCATAAAAACTTATATTCAATGTAAAAATTATCAATAATAAATAAATAAATAATATAATCAGTATTTTTAATGCACGCGCCATTAATAAAACGGGAAATATAAATGTGAAAGTGTATTATGACCATGTTCTATTATACAATACAACATTAAAGAATCTTCAGTCTTTATAACAGCATATATTCAAATTTTTCTTTTTCCGGTGTGAATAAATGGATGTTAGGAAATAATATTTTTCACACATTCCTCTAAAATAATCTCTTAAATAAACCACTCACCTCCATTCACAATTTGTAATAAAACCCTACTTCTTTTATATTTAATTTTTATGTCAGTTTCAAATTTAATTCTTAGTGTGTTACAGATAGTCATTTTCCCTATTGGTTTTCCCATAAATAAACTTTTTAATAAAATTTTTTTTTCTCCCCTTTGAGTAAAATATTCGATCTTTAGGAACCTTTCTGATAATTGTAATTTTATCTACATTTGAAAACAAATTTATGAAAATAAGTTTGAAATATATATTGCAAACTTTATCAATTCCAATTAATATCATCCATATTTGTTACACATTACACAATTATTTTTAAAATCCATGAATCTATTTTCGTTTATTTAAAAGATGGACCAAGCCTTAAATCTTTATAACAATGTTAAAATAATAGTTAAAAATATTTTAATTGATATACTATAAAACCTTTTTAAAAAATTGTTATTATATATTATTATATCATTTAAAATTTTAGTTCAATGTTCTCATACCAGTTTTGTTAGTAAAATTCAACTCATTTTTTTTTTGTTTTTATTCTACATATTATAATATTATGTCGATAAATATCTGTTTATAGTTCATTTAATTACACAGAGAACAATTAATTGAATAAATAATTGTTTATTTGAACAAGGCGGATTAGTTAACATCAAACAAATATTTATAATCATAATAAAATAAACGTTCATTTGATTTAAATAATTTTTTTTTATTTATATATATTCGTTATCTCTCTTCCTTTCTCTCTCTCTCTCTCTCTCTCTCTTGTTATATTATATTGTTTATAAAACAGTATACGATTAAATAATTTAATTAAGAGAAATTTGGAAATGTTTGAAATAGGGATAAAATAATTTCTCTCTCTCTAATCATCCCCACCTCCGATCCAACCCTTTTCATTAAATTTAAATAAATTGGAAAAAAATTGGTTTTTGATAGCTCTAGGATAAGCAAAGTTCAATGAAATTAATTAAATACGAGAGTGAAAATGTAATAAAATGTAGGAGGTTAATATAAATTAAATTAGAGTAATTTCAAGATGAATATTATTAATAATATTATTAATAATAATAATAGCATAAAGTAAAGATAAATAAGCCAGTGGTACTTCATTCATATCAAATAGAGTGATTAGAAATAGCTAAATTAAATATTTTTAAAATTTAGAATCTAGAATCTAGATTGTTTTATTAAAATAATCTAGACCCTTAAGAAGAAGAAAGGAATCTTGATTAAGTGGAAAGGACTAGAATTTCTTCATTAATGGGCTGGAATAATAATATAAAAAATAAGTTGACCTGTGGCCAGGTCCGAACCGACCGACGCGTCGCGACGGTTTGAAGTAAATTAATTTCCAGCTACAGAAACAATTTCAAATAATTTTAATATATCTATTAATGTAATAAAAAACATATAGGCATATAACATAAATATTTTTAATTTTATTTTATTTATAATATATGTATATATTTATATGTAAGACCAGGCTGTGACGTCATGAATGGCTGGATGACGTCATATAATTTTAAATCAAGAAAAAACTAATAAATATGATTTTCCCGAGGATAAAACCAATACAAAGTGCATGATTCGTGGTGATATATAAAAAAATCTCCTCATGTGAAATTTGGTGTGAAAATAACCCTTCCCTTCCAATCGTCGATCGCTAATACTACCACTTCCGGTTCACGGATTTGCACCAAAAGTTGATCAATTAATCCCACTGATGGATTAAGTAAATATACCAAATTTCATCAAAATCGGTTGAGCCGTTCAGGCTGTACACATCTATACGGACGGACAGACGGACAGACGGACGGACAGACGGACGGACAGACGGACAGACGGACAGACGGACGGACAGACATCATGCTAAAAATACTTTTTTCTGTTTAGAAAATGCATGATTCGTGGAGATATGTAAAAATCTCCACATGTGAAATTTGGTGTGAAAACAATACCTCCCTTACTATCGTCGGTCGGTAAAAATTATATATGAGGGAATTAGGAGCAAATTGGAATTGGATGGAATTGGTTGGTTCGATCTTGAGAGATAATTGAATATTTAGAGATCTGATAAAATAAATAATTAAAAAAAATTTAGTTACAGTGTTTTATTTATAAATGCACTAAAAATTATAAAATAATTTTTCACTTAAACAACAATGGTCTAGTTACTTTGAATAAAGAGCCTAATTAAAATGAATTAGTTAATTAATTTTTTAGGGATCTTTCAAATAAAACACTTGCATTTAATTTTTAATTTTGTCATCATTTTTAATTTAAATGCATGCGTTATATTTGAGAGATCCCTTGAAAATTAATAGTACAGGTGTCAATATAATTTCAGAATTTATATTATTATCAGTAGTAATCCTTGTGTGTGTGGTAGTATAGTCGAAACAGTCTATAAGCTATTACTACTTAGAAAAATATATAACTGAAGTCATCTAATTAGAACAACATATATATATATAGGATCAAATATTTGATCAAGTAAATTTGAATATATTTTCATCTTGAAATGGAAATCAAGTTATTTTAATTAATTAGTACCTTTTTAGGAAACAAACTTTTGTTGGGTCATTTTTAGAAAACCCATTTAACAATTGTAATAAATAATTAAAAGATTGTAAAATTTTTAAAGTTTATAATAATAAATTATATAAATTTGTTAAAGCTCGGTGTTTCAGGTACTTTATATAATAGTAACAACATATAATAAATTTGAATTAATTATTTATTTAACTAAATTAAATAAGTAAGACATGCATATCAATTTCTGTGAATCTTATTTAATTACAAGATTTTTATTTATTTTAAACTTCATATTGAATTAGTGATATAAATATATATATATATATATATATATATACGTATATTAGTATTAATGTGATAATGATAAAATATTTTCAATAAATGTTTTCTTATAATCTTATCTTAAGTTGCATCCCCCATATGTCCAATATATAATATAATTCCATTTTCTCCCCTTCACTTTATCTTTTTATTGATGCGTTTTTTTATATATAAAAGATTTTAATAATATCTTGTTGGCAATATGAGATTTTTTTATTAAACAGTGTCTGTGTCTATGTCAAGGTCGTTAAAAAACGAGTTATGGAGAGGGGAAGAAAAGGGAAGAATAATAAAAAAAGAAGAAAATGTGGGAGGATTTTTTTTTTGTGTTTGCCTTAGCAACTTCAATATGCAGGCCCGAAAAAACTGCGTGACCTCAAAATCGCATAATTATATATTCATAATGCAAACATTTTCAATATTGATGCTTCATTTAACTTCATTTCCAAGCTGCCCTTTGTAATATAATTACAAAGCGATTTAAGAGAGGGGGGCGCGTGTTACTACAGATCAGACGCCACTGATAAAAACCTTTTAATTCAAAGCGAAAAAAAAAAATAAAATAAAATAAAAAAAAAAATCATTAATTTCCTTTTTACTGTGTCTGTGTGTGTGTGTGCATGAGAGTGGGGGGAGTTTGAAAAATGAATTATTATATTAAAAGCATTAATTTGATTTTTACTAGCTGATAGTACGTTATATCAAGTGTAGGGCTTTCGAATAATCTAAATTAGATTATCACAGTGCAACGTTTTTTTTTTAATTTCATTTTCGGGCATTCTCATTAAAATTTGTAATAAGGAAAGTATTACATTCACACAAAAAAGTTTAAATTTCATTAAAAGTTTTGCATTATTATTATTATTATTATCGTATATTTTTCATTTAAAAATAAAAAAAAATACAGATAATTCATTAGAAAATCGATCAAGCTAAAGTTATGTATGAATAAATATGCGATAAATTTTAAGGTGTTTATTGGATTGAGTATGTGGATCAAATTTCGAGAAAAACCTATTGGAAGACAAAATGGTTGAAATGAGAGAATTGGGAAAGGATAGAAATTAAATGGATCTGGGTCACTTAGAATGGAAATATTTGGAAGTATACATCAATGAAAAATTGGAAATTAAAAAAAATATATAATTAATTGAAATTATTTAAATTGAAAACAAAAAAAAAGCAAATTTATATATTATATATTTAGAATGATATATATACCACTATATTTAACGAAACAATTAATTATTTATTGCTATAATAGTATATAGACAAAAAACAAAAAAATAGAAGAATTTTCTATTTAAAGTCTGACAACAAAAATCAAAAATATAATTTTTTCAAATTAATAATGGTTTAATTTCCGATAATTATTTTTTTTATATATTCTCCACCACTTATACGGTCAACTCGTCTCTCATTGGAAATAGATTTAAAAGAAAATCTAAACCAGTCGTTATCATTAAAATCTAAACTTTAATTTAAAATTTTATTGATTGATAATCATTTTTAGACTGAATTAAGAGAAATTATCGATAAATATTTTATTTCTGCTTGGTGCAATTAATTATCTCATAATTTATTTATTTAAGAGATCTGATCATTCTGTGGTAATTATAATTATTCATAATTTTATTAATTCAAAAAAAATTAAATAGTACAATTTTTTTTTTCAAAAATATATTTTCTTTTTTTTATATCATATAAAAATAGCAAAAAAGTAAAATGTTATATAAATTAAAAAGAAATTCTCAAAATTTGCAGTTAATTTACTAAAGTATTTCTTTAATCAAATTTTAAATCATCTAAAAAAATTTTAAATCATAGACGCATGATCAATTTTCAAATAATTTCTAGGTGATTGTAATAGAAAAGGTACGCTAGAAAGATCACAAAAATTCCATTTATACACATACAATTTACAAAATTAAAATACACTACCATATATCTATAGTTTATATAATATATCTAAATGAAATTATATTTATTATTTTGAGTTACCCTATAGACATTGGAAAGAACCAAATATCTATCTCTCTAGCTCTACGGAACCTTGGTCTTCCAAGCGGACCTTTCCCCCTCGGTCTCCCCACCAATATATTTTTCGCCATTCTTTCATCTCCAATTCTAGCCACATACCCTGCCCACCGCAGCCTTCTTGATTTTATAATTCTCACTATATCTGAAGATGAAAAGTGGTCATGCAATTCCTCGTTTATGCAGTCTCCGCCATTCCTCGGTGACCCCATCTTTCTTTGGCTCTAAATCTACTCTCGTCTCCTAAGGTCATAGACCATGCCTCACACCCATATAATACAATCGGCAAGATAATTATTTTATATATTTTAATTTTTATCACCTTTGATAATAATTTTGACGCGATAAGCCCCATTACTGCATGATAACAGGCGTTTCCCGATTGCAACCTCGCTTTAAATTCTCGAATATTACTATGCTTCTTGATTACAAATGCTATGTATTTAAACTTTTCTACATTTTCGAAATCTACATTTTGTATGTTAACACTTTGTGTGTTAATATTATTTTAACCAAATATAAATGTATATAATTAACAGAAATAAATATAAATATATTTTTAATTTATTTAAAAAAAAATAATTGCAAAATAGAGAGGCAAAGAGAGAGAGAGAGAGAATGTTAATTTCATTTGACGATTTTGAAATACTAAAATACTAACGTATCTCTTAATTAATTTTTTTTTTAATTTATCTAACTCTATTCATTCAAAATGTTAATTTTTTCAAACTTTGATAAGCGAGAAGTAGAACTGTTATAATATATTCATTTCCTGTATGATTAATTGAATCAATTTCTCTTATTCTAGGAATGTATAATATTTATAACCTCCTCTTCTGCTCCCTCATTTAATTTTGTTATATTATTAATATGATATTAAACAATTCTAATTAAAAATAAATTCGAGTAGATTAGTAATATCTTTCTTTCTCTCCCTTCAACTCTTCTTCTTGGTTTTTCTTCTTCTTTAAATTGTCTTTAACTGTCATATTTTAAATTAATTATTTATTTGTACCGTTCTATTCTGGAAAACAAATAAGAATATTATTACTTTATTGTACGAATATTTAAAAAAAATAAGAATAGATTTATCCAAAACATTTATTATACTGTAGAATTATTATTATGTTGCATGTTTTAAGGGTTGCAGGGTTATTTAGATCAAATGGGAGAAGAAAGATCAGTGAAAAGTTATCAATGAAAAATCAATTAAATAACCATCACCAGGGAGAAAGAGTAAACAATGAATGAATTGAGAAGATAATATAAAATCAGATAGGAGAGTTCAAGGAGAATATAAATTGGATATAATTGGGTGGGTCAGGATAGGAACGGTTGGAGGAATGTGGTTGTTGCGGTTAAAAACTTTCAACTTCAGTAGCGTCATCGAGATACGATAGATAGATTAAACCCTATTATAAGAATGACAGGAATAAGAAAAATTTACATTTTAATTGATTGTAATCCAAATGACTGTATTTCTAACCGGAAATTAATCCAGAATCAAATTATATTTTTCCTAAACTGACAGAGTTAATGTATTTTTTTTTTCTTTTAATTATTTTTTTCTTTTCATTTGTGTTGTCCTCTCATTCACCGAAACGAATTAGAAATATAAATGGTTAATATAATAAAAAATATTCGTATATATATTCATTAAAGATGTAGGTATAAGATAATACAATGTATTAACTAATTAAACAATACAAAACAATACGAATAATTATCAAGATTACAATTTATTTAAACATTATCGAATACATAAGGTATAATAATATATTTATTTAAAAAAATAAATAAATAAATCTAAAAATTGGTAGAAATATATCTTAATTTCTCCATATAGATAAAATAAATAAAATAAAATTAATTAATTTATTATTTTCCTTTTTACCGACCGACGATAGTAAGGGAGGTATTGTTTTCACACCAAATTTCACATGTGGAGATTTTTACATATCTCCACGAATCATGCATTTTCTTAACAGAAAAAAGTATTTTTAGCATGATGTCTGTCCGTCCGTCTGTCCGTATAGATGTGTACAGCTTGAACGGCTGAACGGATTTTGATGAAATTTGGTATATTTACTTAATGCATCAGTGGGATGAATTGATCAACTTTTGGTGCAAATCCGGAAGCTCGAAGTGGTAGTATTAGCGATCGACGATAGGAAGGGAAGGGTTATTTTCACACCAAATTTCATATGAGGAGATTTTTTACATATCACCACGAATCATGCACTTTGTATTAGTTTTATCCTCGAGAAAAATCATATTTATTAGTTTTTTCTTAATTTAAAATTATATGACGTCATCCAGCGATTCATGACGTCACAGCCTGGTCTTACATATATATTATAAATAAAATAAAATTAAAAATGTTTATATTTATTATTTATGTATGCCTATCTGTTTTTTATTACATTAATAGATATATTAAAATTATTTGAAATTGTTTCTGTAGCTGGAAATTAATTTACTTCAAACCGTCGGTCGGTTCAGACCTGGCCACAGGTCAACTTATTCCTTTTTATATTTATTATCTTGAATAGGTATATTTTAAATTTTCGATAAATAGGTCACACAATAAACGGTTTATAAGTGAACCCAAAACGTCTACACTGCTTATCTGATTAACTTGAAATCTGGTTCCTCCGGTGTTCTATTTTTTTTTTACTAATAAATATTTGACCAAAATAATTTTGCCTAGAATAAGAATTTATTCTCTTTTTATTAAATATAATATATATTTCAGTTAATTTTAGATAAATTTTTAAAATACAAAAATGAATATAATATTATTTTTATATTTCTGTTTAATAAAGCAAAATGTTAAAAAACACTTGGTTAGACGCTAGCGTGTTCACTCACACAAAATATACATTATGACATTACATTATGTCCGATGCTAGAAATTGATTACATTAAACTTATATTCGGTTAATTTTATAATCATCAACTCAATACTTTCTCTTTACATTGAATTTGAAACGCTTGAGAAGATGAAAAAACAATTTAGTGTATGAATTTTTTAAAATGTTCAAGAGAGTCTTCCACTGACGATATTTCAGAAAGAATTCAATTGGTACCTCCCAATTTTTTTCATTTTTTTTTTTAATTGAATCACTTCCTCCCTTCTCTCTTACCTCCCCAATTCAATGACCCTTTCTATCCCAAGCTTAGAATGAATTTAAGCTGATGAAGATGTTTTTTTTTCAAAAGGCTCCCACGCAATTTGTGGTCGTCATTGTGCCGTGAAATCATTCGTTGATCCATCTGAGACATCTAACTAACACTAGTGTCATGTTTATTACTCACTTTAAACGATTTTTACACCTCAACACTTAAGATTAATATCAATTTCAAATTAAAAACCAATGAATCATTGAAACTACAAAATATAAATAAAAACATTAAATAAATACTAGCTGCTCCGAGCGCCTTCGGCGCTCTTCACACCTAGACGGGGGCTCCGCCCCCTGTACCCCCGAGTGATACATAGTATTTGGTTGAAAGTCTGTATGTAAAAGGATTTCATCTATTTTGTTTCAATCAGTATAAGTAGATAAGACATGTATTTGTTTTCTTGTAAAATATATTTTAATTTAATCAGTAAATTAATATATATTATTATTATTGTATTTATCTATCTCTGTGTCTCTACAGTTTTCGAAAATTCTTAGCCGCAGCATCCACATTTCTCTAAGCGTCCCTATCCTGAGCTGCAATCAAATCCTACCCTGCCCCATCTCTCCCATGTCCCTTCCTTCATTGTCCACCCACCTTGGTCCTTGGTCTTCCACCGGATGTTTCCCAATCGGTTTCTCCCAATTTCTAGTTTCTCCAATTCCAACCACGTCCCCATCCCATCCCAGCCTTCTTGATTTTATAACCTTAACTAAATCTGGACATTATTTCTCGTTATGCCATCTCCGCCATCCCCCTGTGACCTCATCTTCTTTCGGCCTATAAATGCTGCGAACAATATTAATCTCACAAATACTCCAAATCTACTCTCGTCTCCCAGAGTCATCGATAGGGTGACCAAATGTCCCGTCTTTAGGTGCTCTGTCCCAAAAATGTCTTCGGGACACCCTACTTTTTTTTAATATTTAGGACATTTCGTAATTTTTTTTTTCAAAATTTTTTCAATTTAGTTCTAAAAAAAAAGTTTGTCCCGGTTTGGTGTTTTCGAAATATGGTCACCCTAGTCATCGATCAACGTGAAAAATAATTGTTTTATATATTTTAATTTTGATCCTCTTTGATGTGATAAGCCCCTTTACTGCATAATAACAGGCGTTACTCAATTACAACGTCGATTTAAATTCTTCTCGAATATTATTATCCTTCGTGATTAGAGATCTTAAGTATTTTTTTAAATATTTATACTTTTTCAAATTCTACATTTTGTATGTTAATTGTATGTAAGTCGTATCCGTATCATAATTCTTGAATTTTTTTGTTTAATTACATTTCGGTTGATTTTTCCCCAATTTCTCTAATCATATGTCTCTTCCAGTCCAATTCATTTACCTATCAATGTTGCATAAGGAATTTAAATTTCTTAATTTGGCTAGAACACTCCATTTTTTAAAATTTTAAATAGAGGGAGAGAGAGAGAGGTTCTAATTATATATATATATATATCTGTTTCTATGACAGCAAAAAAGTAAACAAATTACATACATACAAACAGTCTCCTTTATATATATTTCTGGAAAATGAAACACCTGCAGCTCAGCTCAGGAGTTACCTAAGATTCTAATTTCTTTTTTATTTTTCATCATTTGAGGTACCCTTCAGCTCAGAAAAATTTGGTTACCTTACTCCTTGTAGTTTAGGCTCTGGAGTTTTTTGCGTACAGACTGACACTATCGTATTAAATATATAGATTTTCAATGTCAAAAATTATTTATTTAATAAATAATTCATACAATTATATAATTACAATTGTAATGTAATTGTTTTTTTCCTTCTCACTCCCCTCCTGTCATACACACATTCATTTGTCATAGAATAAAAAAAAAATTTATAAATAAAAAATGTATATGAATTGAGTTTCAATGTTAATTGTTTAATAATAAGAATTTATTCTAATATAAAATAAATATATTGAAAAATAAGAAAATTATATATTTTTTCCAATAGATAATTAAATATGAATTAACCGAAAATAATATGACTATTTTACTTTTTTAGTATTATTTTTCTTGGTTATTTAAAACCTGATAAAATTTTCCAAAAGAGATAAAATTTGTAGAATAAAATTCTTTGTAAATTGTTTAGTATAAAATTTTCTATATTTTTTATAGTTTAGAAAATATGGTCACTTTACTTTAAAGATATGATACGAAAATTAAGTTTAACTGTAAAATTTGGTTATGATCGGTTTTACGATTTGATCGGAATTTTGTTAACAAGATTTCTGCCACACTCACATAAGATAACCTGAAAAAACACTTTTTTGGAATCTGAATGACTTGAAACGTGGAGATCTGTGAAAAAACTCATATTGAAATTGGGATTATAAGTACTTTACTCTCAAAAAATCTTATTATTGATTGAAAAATAAAAAATAATTTACAGGGGAATGAGTCTTTATGAATCCCTAAACAAAAATCATAAAAAAATAAAACCAAATCAAAAATGACCGATTGGTAGATCTTTGATTAATATTAGATATAAGTAGGGTTGCCATATTTTTTCACGGACAAACCGGGACCTATTTTACTTTAGGTTTAGGGATGTCGGTTTCGGGGGAGGGGGAGGGGGGTTATGAAAACAGTAATGTAAAAAACACTTAAAATATAGAATAGATAATAAGCATCCATACTTAGTGCAACAAAATTTGCATTTATTAAATCATTCTTTAATTCTTTCAGCGCTAAAGGTGCTATTACATTTAATATTATAGCCTCACATTTGGTTTTTCCCAATGAAAATTTTGGTTCAAAAAATTTGTATTACTGTGTTACTTGCCAAAACGTTACTAATCACACAAGAGCAGATTAATCATTTTCTGATCTAATGATTTTGCTAAATTATTTCCAAGAAACTGTGCTCTGAATCTAAACCGGGACAATTTCAACAACCGGGACAACCCAGTATATCCGGGACTGTCCCGGCGAAACCGGGACGTATGGCAAGTCTAGATATAAGAGAATTAAAGGAGCTTTAAATTGATACTTCATAATAGAAGCAGATGTGGATACTTTAGTAGCATTATAATGATAGAGATTTTGTCTAATGCTTGCTTAGAAGAAAATCTTTTTACCTATCTTTAAGTTTCATAAACTTGAGAATCAATATATGTTGTTTTAGTATCTCTTCTGGATGAGAAATGACTTGATAAAATTGATAGGTATAAAATTACAATTTTTTGGTTCAAATATATAAACCTATATAACGTGACATTTTTTTTAAATGTACGAAGGGTATTGGTGAACAAAATTCTAGCCGACGAGTTTAGCAGAATGAATTCAAATATTATATTCGAACTTAGAATAAGCTGAAGGAAGCTCTGGCCTGGTTTAATTAAAATTTATTAATTATAAAATATTATTTAACTTCTTATTTAGGCAAGTGTATTTCCTAAATAAAAATTCATTTTAAAAGTCGATTTATTACAAATTTTTATAAATTAAATTAACAATAAAAAGGAAAGGAAAAATAGATTAATAAAATTAAATATAATTAAATAGTTTATCCACTTTATTCCTATACTTTAGTTCTATAATTGATTACTAGGGGCGCTGTTATATATATAATCACCAATATTTCAATTATAATTCGTAATCGAGAAATTTTTCTCTTGTATTTATATGTCCAAATAGTAAATTATTAATTATATAGCACTATTGAATAAGTCAAATAATAATAATTTTAATAATTAAGAGAGAAATATATAATATTTTAAAGAATGAGAATGCTCTTTGAAGGGAAAGAGAGGTGAGAGAAGGGGGCGTTGTGGGGGGGGGGGAATAATTGTCCCTCGTTGTTGGAAAGATTAATTCCAGAGTCAAGCTGAGATAGATGACCAGCAGAGGATAACAAATGACAATGAACAACAACTCAACTCAACAAAAAAAAAAAAAATAATATGATTTCCAAATTAAAGGCAAGCATGAACAGAGAGTGAACGTGTTGCTGCTTTTATTGAAAGCCCAAGATTAACTCTTTAGAGCCCCTATTGGTCCCATCCATCTTTTTTAATGCCTCAAGTGTCGTTTACTCTATTGTCGATTCACTTTTCGAGATCAAAAAAAAAGCAATCCAATTTTTTTTTTTTTTACAATTCGGTGAGTCAAGTATTTTCATTTGTGTTTGGTTGATTGCCAGCAGTTGATTTGGATTTTATTCACGAAAAATTTATAGACATCGAATCGAATAGTTGCATAGAAGAAAATTGATTTCAAGCTGATACATAATAAATAGATATGAAAAAAAAAATTCGGCTCAAAAACGATTGTTCCTTTGTCTAAATAAAATGAAATTAAATAAAATAAATTAACTCATGCATTTTCATTTATAACATACGATAAGAAATTAAATAGCATCTACAAGTTATTTATTAAATTAAAATTATAATAAATTAATTAATTCATCTTAAAATAAAAATAAATTCTTTTGTGATGAATTTTAGTAAAAGTAAAGATATATATTATATTTATAAAAAAAATATGAATAGTAAAAAGTTTTATTTAAATAAAAAATCGCAATATAAATAAATATTAAAAAACTTTCTTCTTTCTTTTTAAATTTGTTTTTATTTTTGTGTGTATGTGTGTGTCTGTATTTGTATGTTTAAAAAAAGTCTAATTGAAATTTCAATAACCTATTTTGTTTTGGGTTAGAACAAAAAACATATAAGACTCAATAATATAAAACGCAATTTCTCTATTTTTTTTCATTCAGTCCGGAAGATAAAAAAAAGTCCTGTCGCAACTAGAGTTCGGCATTCCAGGGACCCATGGAATGCAATAAACACGTCGGCTCGGTCGGATAATCCAAAGTCTAGAGAGGGAAATACATAAAATAGACAGACATTTTCTTGAAACCATAACTTGGAATATTATATAAGTCTTTGCCTAGAAATTTTTTTCTGTTTATATATATATATATTATATATGTATTTGTGTGAATTTATATAGGTCCATATACATATATAATAGATAAATAATCAAAAGTATATATATAAAATATATTTTTCATCATTTTCACAACTACTTATTCTGATCTAAGCAGGGCCGTCCTAAGATATTCGGCGCCCGTGGGCTTCTAAAATTTTGCGCCCCTTTGTATAAGAAATTACACAGAATGGTCAGATATGTATTTTGAATATCCATGATTAAAATCTTTAAAGTGATGTCACTCCGCGGGTTGGAGGCGACTATAAAACTACTACTTAGCAATAAGAAAAAATATATAAACGAATAAAAAATGTCGCCCCCAGAAGGCTTGCGCCCTAGGGCTATAGCCCAATTAGCCCTGTGGTTAGGGTGGCCCTGGATCTAAGTAAGTCTTGATTGAGTTACTATTGATGATTTCTATTATATAGTCTACTTTGTTTATTTTAACTTCTTCAGAACCTCAACTTCTATAACATTTAGCAAATTTCATGTTAATTGGTATATATAAGACATTATAAATTTTACTTATATCTATTGATATTATTCAGATATCATATATTTGTAAAGGAGTAGCGGGTGGACACTCTCTATGATCCTGATAGAGCTAGGTCCACTTCAGGGAAGCAACCCTGCTCACGTAAGCCACGACTTTTCCTCGTGGTCCATTGAGGAGGTCGCGTCCCAAACCCTAAAAAATCCTATCTATTCAATATTAAAATATTTCCCATATACTCCATCCGCACGCCAACCCATCTAGCCAACGTGGCATTTCATGACTAACAACTCCCCAATCGTTCAATGGCGAATCCTAAATAAGTTGACCTGTGGCCAGGTCCGAACCGACCGACGGTTTGAAATAAATTAATTTCCAGCTACAGAAATAATTTGAAATAATTTTAATATATCTATTAATGTAATAAAAAACAGATATGGATAGAACATAAATATTTTTAATTTTATTTTATTTATAATATATATGTAAGACCAGGCTGTGACGTCATGAATGACTGGATGACGTCATATAACTTTAAATTAAGAAAAAACTAATAAAGATGATTTTTCTCGAGAATAAAACCACCACAAAGTGCATGATTCGTGGTGATATGTAAAAAATCTCCTCATGTGAAATTTGGTGTGAAAATAACCCTTCCCTTCCTATCGTCGATCGCTAATACTACCACTTCCGGTTTCCGGATTTGCACCAAAAGTTGATCAATTCATCCCACTGATGCATTAAGTAAATATACCAAATTTCATCAAAATCCGTTGAGCCGTTCAGGCTGTACACATCTATACGGACGGACGGACAGACAGACGGACGGACGGACAGACATCATGCTAAAAATACTTTTTTCTGTTAAGAAAATGCATGATTCGTGGAGATATGTAAAAATCTCCACATGTGAAATTTGGTGTGAAAACAATACCTCCCTTATTATCGTCGGTCGGTAAAAACAAAATGGATAGAGAAAACTGGAAATAGTTAGGATAGGTCTACTGGAAAATATATAGATAAGAAAATAGGCTTAAAGAAGAAGAAAGATATGTCTATCATATATGTGAAAGTTGATTGTGAAATATATTTGTGATAATATTTAAACTTTATTCATTTTATTGTAATTTAAATAAATAAATCAAGAGATTGAAAATTAAATAAAAACCAAAAAATATACTCCAATTAAATCTATTAATTTTATATATACTATATTATTGAATTATTTATTTAATTATAATTACTGGAACTATTTTTTTCCCTCCTGAAAGTTATACAACCGATTGGACAAAGATTTTATTTATTTATTTAAATCATTATTTATAATGTATTTTCTAGTATTCTATTTAAATTGAAAAAAATTCACTTATTAAAAAGATGACGGATAAAAAAAAATTCTTAATTAAATCTTTAGTATTATTTTTTAATTACAGCCTCTTTTTCTTTATGAAATGCCATTAAATGAAATCCGGAATGAAAACTTTAGAACATAAATCAAGGCTTGATCTTAAATTGTTTTTTTTTCTCTCCTCTACTTCTTTTCTCCTCACCCCCTGACACCACCACTCTTTACATTTACCAACACATACACTTTTTTAAACAAAGACATAAGTCATCAATATTAGAAAGAAACTAACTAAGTAAGTTTAATTAGAAAAAATAAAGAGCTCATAGGTATTGCTGCTGCTGATTATTATTATTTTAGTAAACTACATAATAATAAAGAGCTTCTAGAACAGGAGTCACTCATTTAATATTAAAGATTAATATACAATTTTTTGTGTTAGTTTATAACAAGGAGGTGTACAGAAAATGAGATCTCGATGACCCTGGAGTTGTCACAAATGCTTTTAACAGAGATTTGGTGACACTGGCGTGTAACTTAGCTCACCCGCCAATAAATAATATTGAAAAGAGGAACTTGAGAATCATGTTTATTTAATAATTGTTTGCAATTAATTTTGAATAAGTTGGGTAGCCCCTTTACAGTCTCCTATTCGTATAATTTTTATTTGCTTTTTATTTACTTAATTACGTAGTCTTAATTCCAACGGTTATATTTTTCAAAAAAATAAATACCTTTAATATAGTGTTATAAATAAGATATTAATATTTACTTGAATTTATTTTAATATGTATTCGTTTTATGAAAATTGGAAAGTGTTTGGTAAGGGTTCCAATGTCAAATTAATTACTAAACCACTTGAATCCTTGCACTCTTTTGTTTATAATATTACTGATATATATCTATTATTAGTTCTTTTAATTATTCAATAAAACAACTAGTATAATTAAAAAAATCATTAAAATATATTAAAAATATGGTCCATAATATTCATCGATTTTTCAATGATAAATCCTTTATATATTATCTATATTTTTTTTATAATATATAAAAATTTGTTAGGCCATTTTCAAAATCAGAAAAACCAAGACTATACAGGGTGCTTCAAAAAAATGTATACACACTTTGAACTTCCATAGAAAATTTATTTACCGTTCTACAAAGTTAAATTTCAGGAAAATAGAAAGCTGAAAGTCCAATGTAAATGAAACATAAATAACAAATGTTAATACTGTTCAAATTGATGACCTGCAGCATCAATACAATTCTGAGTACGAGTAACATGTACATCGTATCAAAACGTCCAATGAGATTTCTCTACACACTGCTTGAATCTCACTCCAAAGAATGTCTAGGCTACGTGGTTTACGTTTGTACATCTCATCTTTTACTGTGCCCCACAAGAAGAAATCCAGTGGTGTAAGGTCTGGAGAGCGTGCTGGAAACTCGATTGGCCCCATGCGTCCTATCCACTGGCCCGACAAATTTTGATCCAGGTAAACTCGTACGTCCCTGTGATAGTGCGGCGGGGCACCATCTTGTTGAAAATAAATATAACATTAGCCTTGTAGAATATACTATAACTATAATACTATAACTATAATAGTTTAAAGTGTGTATACATTTTTTTGAAGCACCCTGTATATATTGTTGCTAATTTTCAAACGATTTAATGATTTGTTTCTATATATACCTACTTTGTAAGTAAAACTTTATAAAATATTAACAACAAAAATCTTATTAATTATAACTACTGTAACTCAATTTACAATTCAGAATTTTTTTAATTGTTTTGAGTAGAAAGTAGAACGTATCAAGTCTTTAAATATCATTGTTGCCAATTCTGAGTAATACAATAAATAGCCAATCCTTTCTCAAATTTAGTTATTTTTTTTATATTTTATCATCAATTTTTAATATTTTTTTTTCTCTAAAATATTTGAAAACTTTTATATCCACTTTAGAAAGCTTTTAATAAATTCAATATGATACTTGATTTATGGTTTATATTCAGGAAGCTTAATTTGAACTCTTTTGAAAAAGAAAAAGAAAATTTTTATAATAAAAGTGTTAATTTATTTTTAGTTTAAGTGAAATTGATTCTGCCGCTAAGAATCTATTTTATAAATTGTAATGTTGTCTGAATATTTATTATTTTGAACAAATATCGATAAAGAAAGTTTCTTTGTCGGTTTAGATTTTTTTTTTGTATAGGGAGAACCTTCGATGATTGAATCTAATTGGCTTGCTAATAAATAACAGAGTTTGATGTTAGAACGTTTGAAATATGCTTAATTACTCGAACAAGTGGATTTAATGAGGCCTTCGAGTGAAATTTATGAACGGCCGTGCGAAATAATAACCGAATCTCCTTGTTGTTGTTGTTGTTGTTGTTTGGTAATAAATTGCGTGTGTATGCTTAATGAAACGAGCAAGATTTCACCGACCAAGTCCCACCACTTCAACGCCTGACAAATGACTTGCATTCGAAAAAAGTCAAATTGACTAAATACTTTGTGAAATAAATATTTAAAAAGGGGGTTATGGGGTAAGAAATAACGGTCTCTTCAATATTACCGCTATTCCAATTTTTAATCAACCTTATTATTATTTTTAATTAAAGACCTTTAATTTAATTAATTGTATATATTAACTTTTAGTTTATTAAATTATGTGTGAAAATTAATTAATGGAGATGAAAATAGAAAATGTTTTTACTATCTCTCCGGAACAATCATGAAAATTTTCTATGTCGAGATTTTGATGTTTTTATACATTTTGAGGGTCCCTCAGTCATTTTCACTAGGGTTGAGAAAAATGTCTGTCTGGATGTGTGTATGTAGACAAGATTACGTAAAAACGGTTTGAGCTAGAATAATGAAATTTGGTCTCCTTCCTAGTCGATAACTTCCTGACGGATACTTCCATGTCCCCACCCACCGCTCGAATTTCGCGAGATAAGACTCGCCATCGAGATCGATGCCGAGCACTCGCTGTCGTCGTCTGAAGGTCAGTACCCAAGCTAACCCGCACCTGGTCCGTCCATTTGGCCGGTGTTCTGCCCCGTCTCCGTGTTCTTTCCACCCTTCCCTGAATCACGGTCTTTTCAAGGCCCGAGCTGGAGCGAGTGATGAGATCAAAATAATTAAACACCCTCCCAAGCACCTCGCTAGAGAGGCGCTGTTTCGCGCGGACCTCTCTGAGTATAGAGTTATTGGTCCAGAGAATACGCAGCATCCTCCTCCAACACCAGAGTTCAAAAGCGTGGATCTTCAGGGTCCAGGTCTCTGGCGCGTTGATAATCTCCACTTAGATTTAAGCATCACATAGTCAATTTAGTTGGGATATAGACCACCCGGCGATGTCCATGTATACAATCGGCTTCTATGATGTTGGAATGATGTATTTGAGATAGTGAATTGTTTTCTAAACAGAACTGTATCAATCTTTATCCGTGATCATTTCTTTTCCCAATTCCATATTTTCCCACAACACTCCTAATATCATCGTCATCAGCGGTACTACCAACCCATTTGCATTGAAATCACCCTCTCTCTATCAATTTCGCGACCAGATATAGCACCCAATGCAGAGTCAAGATCTCTGTAAAAACCCTCAATCACCTCATCACAAGCATCGGCTGTAGGAGCATAAACCTCAACAATATTTAGAATAACAGGGCGTATATTCAATCTTATAGTCATTATGCGGTATTGGTTGAGGCCTTAATCCGGAACATTTAACTGTGTCAGAAGTCATAGGGTTAACCGAAGTGGCTCCCCGTTACCTTCTTCAGTGAAGAGAAGAAAAAGTAAACTAGTAATTAAAGTAATTTGGTACTCGGGCATTATTCAAAATTCATAGTTTTCTATCAACTTTTGAGAAATGTAGCTCACACGTTGATTGGCAATCACGCACCAGCCCGTGTTTAGTAAATATTATTTATTAATTTTAATTTATAATTTAATTAAATTTAATTTATAAATATAATATATGTTAATTAATTCAATACAAATTTGCGAGATAGTCGATTGGAGACACCCCAGATTTTTTTTTTATGAATTTAGGCTATTGGACTTAGCAATAGTCAACCAGTTTAAGTTTAGTTTGACTCGTTTGAAATTTTACCAAAATCAATATGATGTTGGTGGGGAGAGGAGAGGGGAGAAAGTAGATTCCATAATGACAGACTTAGAAAGGGTAATATAAATTATGTAAACAAATGATAATGTCTTTGCCAGGAAAATTAACATTACTTTTTTCCTTTGCGGCCTAATAAATATTTTTTTTTCTTTATATTTTCACAATGAGTCCCTATAGCAAACAAACTAGCATATGTTTATTATCCCTTTATTATTTATAATTTATTTTATATTCTAGTAAATATTTTTAAAAAGCACATACAAATGTCACTATAAAGACTTTATGAAAAGGTTGAGGAGATATCTGTATTCGTTTTAAACATTTTTATGTTATGTAATAATCAAAAAAGTTTGGCCGCAACAAGGATCTCTTTCTTCACCTTTGCTTATTTTATTTTATTATTTTAATTATTTAATTATATATTGAGATTGTATTATATTTATTATAAAACATCTTTCATTTGCGATATAAAATAATATTATATTAAAACAATTTTAAATTTAGTTTATATCTACATATGTAATAATATTTTAAATATCAATAAATTATAATTACCCCAATATGGATACTCTATTTTAATTGAAAAATTTTAAATTATAGGATTGATATATTAGGTTTAAAAAATTATCTGTAGTTATTCTTAATTTTAAACAGACATTTTATAGCTTTGTAAATACTTGATCAATCTTTATGGGGAAGGGGATGTAGAAAGGAATAAACGGGTGGCTGAAAAAGAGACAAGAGCAAGTGAAAGTGGGAATGAACAATTCTCTGAGTCGACAAGCCGTAATTTCCTATCTCACTTCACTTATGACGCAATCAAATTAACAAATTTCAATCTCCGACACGCACACTAAGAGAGAGAGAGAGAGAGAGAAAGATTGGTGTGGTGGAGTCGCAGGGGCTGTGGAGGTCAGCCAGTCGAGGTAACGATCTCTGGCCTCCCGCCTGTGAAACCTCACCTGCGCCGTTTAATTAAAAGGAAATAATCGCAAATTGGATTGTCCATCCCTTTCTCTATTTGACACGCATTGCGAACAGGTGTCGGCCACTAGTACTCGCGCCCATTCCTTCCTCCACCCCCCCCCCCTCATACACAAAGTCCTGCGTTTTTATTTAAAGAAAAAAAGAGATGCTCTGAGCCAATTTGCAAGTGACATTGTCTTTTGTTATCATGTTTCGAAGATTCTATGTATATATCACTTGAAACATATATAAAAACAATGTTTTCACTCCTCTTTGCCTTTACGAGGTTACAAATAATTACAAAAACATTTTAATGCCACTGAAGAAGAAAAAAACAGTGGAGGAAAATTGAGAAATTCTTCTACATGATCAATCAAAGGGGACTTACGATTTTCAAAATAACACACACATAAAGACTATCACTAAAATATATATAAATAAATAAAAAATAATCTGGAGTGTCTCCACTCGAATATCTCGGAAATTTGAATTAGATTAATTAACATATATTATATTTAAATTAAATTTAATTAATTAAATTATAAATTATAAAATTAATACATAATATTTATTAAACAGGGAGTGTTTCGCTCTTTATTGATGACACCACGGTACGTGCTGGCGCGTGATTGGCAGTCAACATGTTAAAAAATTTAAAAAATTAATTTCTGTACTTTTAGCAATTCAATCAAGTTGAAATTTTATATATAGCAGTTTTATACAATTTTTAATCATGTGAAAAACTATCAAACCTTTATTTTTACGTTTAGTTTAGAGAAAAAAAAGTGAAAACGTGGTAGGATGAGCTACATTTCTCAAAAGTTGATAGAAAACTACGAATTTTAAATAATGTCCATGTACCAAAAATTTCATTATTCTAGCTCAAACCGTTTTTGAGTAATAATCTTATCTACACACACAGACATTTTCTCAATCTTAGTGAAAATGACTCAGGGACCTTCAAAACGTATAAAAACATCAAAATCTCGACATCAAAAATTTCCGTGATCGCAATACTAACTCTGGCGAGATAGTAATAATCTCTTAAACTAAAATATTCAAGAAAGAAAGCTTATTTTGTTAATTAGTTTAAAAAATATATTAATTTTTAAATATAAAATTTATTTAATAAAATTCGGAAACTTTTATTTGGACATAAACCTCACAAATTGTTCTCTTTTGCAATAATATTATAACGAATTAAACTGAATAACTTAATAGATGCTGAAATATTTAGGTATTAGCACATTACCAATTTCATGATTATCTGTTTAATGGTATAAAAGTTGATGAGTTTTCTATAATTTCTTAATTTAAACTTTTAAATAATTTCACTATATTTATAAAAAAGTAATTAATCGAAAAAAAATAAATAAATATCTGTCAAAATTTCTTCATATACATCATATGCCGTAATAGTGAAGATGAAGGATACTTGAGTACCTATCTAATGATTTCATTTTCTCTTTTTAGTTTGAATATTAATTTTAATAAAATAAGAGTTTGTGATTTTAATTTCAACCAAAATTTGATATTAGAGATTTCTTTGACTCCAAAATATCCCTTCCCCTCTCAGTCCACGCTACTAATTTCTCTTCTTAGTCCTCATAGAAAGTGTATAGGGAAGGTAAAAGGATGCTATTTCTGTTTGACTGGATAATATCAACTGAAATATATATTACAGATGAAATTCCTTTGTAATGTGATGACGAATATAATATCTCTCTGTAGATTAACTTGGGTTGAAATTTGATATTTATTACCTGGCCACCTGGCAAACTCTTGAATTAAAATCATTAAAGGATAATTAAAAACTCTTTGAAAATGAAAATGAAAGCAATCACCCTCCAAATCTCTCCCGTTCATCCCACTCACACAACCACATACATATACACACTCACACACAGTTGTCTTGTTAATTACAATTTATTATCATATATCCATCAAGGATGAAAAAATAACCACCGAGCACAACTCCCTCTACTGATTGACTGGCTAAGTGAAAGACGAACATTGGTTTATTTAATGAAACAAGAAAAAAATTAATAACCAATAATATTAATAATAATAATAATAAGATTAAAAAGAGAAGAGCATTAAAATATATAATTTAAAAAAATATATAATTTATTGATATTTTACTAAGAGGGTAGTTCATTGATAAAATGAAAAACTATTAAACTTGAGTAAGAAGGTTCAATCCTCACCATATTGGCAAATAAATGTGTTACCAATATAACAAAAAAATATTAGATAATTATATTAAATTTAGTTATTTATTTTTATTTTAATTTGTCATAATTAAATAAAAATTAATTAATATAAATCATATTGCTTATATGTGAATAATGAAATTTTACAATATTTATTTTTTTAGTTTCCTTTTTAAGGTCAAGTACAATAAATAAATCCATAAGGACTTTGTACGTTCAATAAGTATATAAAATCACAAGAATTGGTTAGTAAGAAAATAACAAAAAATTCCTTAAAAATCATTAAAAAATGTTTTTGTATGAATGAAGAATTTCTTTTTATTCTTAACTAGCTGCTCAGAGCTCCTTCGTCGCTCTTCACATCTAGACGGGGGCTCCGCCCCCTGTACCCCCGAGTGGTACATAGTATTTGGTTGAAAGTAGTAAAAGGTTTTCATCCATTTTGTTTCAAACAATGTATAACATAAAACATTCATTTCTTATTGTGTGATTATTTAAAATATATTTTAATTTATTTAGTAAATTAATTATATATATTATTATTGAATATGTTATATCTATCTACTCGAAAGTTCTTGGCAGCTACAACCACATTTCTCCAAGTGTCCCCGGTGACCTCATCTTTCTTTGGCCAATAAATGCTGGAAAGAATAATCTGAATCTACTCTCATCTCCCAGGGTCATAGACCATGCGTGGCTCAACTGTACTCGAAAGTTCTTGGCAGCTACAACCACATTTCTCCAAGTTTCCTTATCCTGAACCTCTGTTCCATCTCTCGTACGTCATTCCCTCATCTTTCTTTGGCCCATAAATGCTGGGGAGAATCCTATTCTCAAATACTCTGAATCCACTCTCATCTCCTAAGATCATAGACCATGTCTCACACTCATATAATACAACAGACAAAATAATTGTTTTATATATTTTAATTTTCATTCCCTTTTATAATAATTTTGATGAGATAAGCTTCTTTACTGCATGATAACAGGCGTTTCCCGATTGCAACTTCGATTTAAATTCTTCTCAAATATTATTATCCTTAGTGATTACATTCAATTTTTCTACATATTCAAATTCTACATTTTGTTTGTTAATACTGCTCCTGTTTGTTTCTAAATATATTTATTTATCATTATTAATTTCAAACCTCATCTCTTTTCCTACCTCGATTAATTTTTCCTCGCTATCTGTAATTGCAATTGCCGAATCTCCTATTATATTTAAGTCGTCTGGGAAACCTAATATTTTACAATTGATTTCCACATCTTACTCTTTCTTTACTACCTTCAAGATAAATTTTAAGATCAAAATTTGAAAAAGTTTATCCGGATCTATTGAGTCATGCGTAGGTTTTACTTAAGTCTACAAATAATTAGTGAACAGAATTATTGAATTCGCGGTTTTTTAATATCTGTCATAATGAAAATATCTTAATTAATGTTGATTGATTTGGCCTGAACCCGCAATGATATCGTCTAATATTTCCTCCGCCTATAGTTTATAAGTATTGTATATGTTATAATAGAGTATAATATTTCTTGATCATTTCATTTTGATATTTTAATTTCATTGCTTGATTTTTATAGAATATTTTTAATTATAATAAAATTTGAGAAAATGCAAAGTTAGAGACTTGAGACAATTTATAAAAATTAATTTATAAAAATTAACGGTATAAAAGTATTGATAAAACTAAAGATAAATTAACAATATATACATTCATTAATAGTATTAATTTAAATTAATGGATTTATTTGATTTTTTATTATTAAGTTCATTTATTAATTTTTTTAGATCATAGTTAATTCCCTCCCTTAAAATAAAAGAAGTATTCAAATATAGAAAGAATAAATACAAAATAAAATTTAAGTTAAATATGATTTAAATATTTTATTATATTAATTAAAATGAGAACTTTTTTAGAATAAATTATTTAATTGAAATGATATTTGAATATTAGAATTTAAAATAAAAAGTTAAATATTATAATAATTCTTTGATTGGGAATTTCTTTTTTGTTTGTTTCTATGACAGCAAAAAAGTAAACAAATTACATACATACATACATACATACATACATACAAACACTCTCCTTTATATATATAGATTATATTATATTCACGTTAATAAATAATAAAATGTATGTAGTACCTTTTAAAATATCTTTTAGTGTCTATCGTAGGGGAATCTTATTGAATTTCTTCCTTCATTTCATTTTCTCTCTTGCTCTTAACTTACATTTTCAATTGTTTATTAAGTGGTATAAATTTGTCGTACAGTGAAAATTATTGAAACAAAGATGAAGGAGAGGGGATAACAGGCTGAATAGGAGTTTCGTATTAAAATACCCCCTCTACAACACATATACATACACACATCTCTTTGTCTCAACTCCCCTTTTACAATTCATTTGCTTGTCGTCTCTTCTCGATGTTGCTTAATTAAGTCTGAGTGTGAAATTGCCCCTGTGGCCACCAGTAACAACTAGAGAGGAATTGGAGAACAGAAATGAGTATGTATCTACAGAGGCGAAGAGGAGGTAATAGTACAGAGGAATGGGTTTGCAAAGACAATTGCAACAATATTCGACTATTTGGTCATTTTACAAATCAAAAAAAAGATAAAAATAAATTCATAAATTTTTGCAAGTTGACAATCCTTATAGTTGAATAAATAAATAGAACAGCCGTTATTTTGTTCACTTACTCACATAAGTATAATTTAAAAAAAAAAAAATTTAGAATAGGGTACCTAGTACTTATCATAAAATTTATAATGAAAAAAGTAGAGAAATAATAATTTGATAAGGTTTAAGTATAGTATAATTGTAAAAAAAATAAAAATTAAAATTCGAATATTCTTTGAAAAAAACAAGATTTAATATTTTTGAGAACATAAAAAATAAAAACAGTTTTATTACAAAAAATTTAACTTTAAATGCTATAAAAGTAAAATTAATACACCTATCCCCCGATTTACACGGTACTTGTTTTACACGGTTTTCCAAATAAGTTTTTTTTTGTTTTTATCGCACTCTACTAAATGCGCTGTGTACACATCTCACGGGGAATCCCGAGCTTATGTGCTGACTTGCTGCACATGCACACTGTGTCTGTATTTCTTCGCATAAAATTAAAGTTTTATCTAGCAATTGTTAATAACCGATTTTATTACCACCTCTCAGAATGTTAATATTTCTGCTTCAAACATCGAATCGGCACAAATAACTTCGAGTGATGAAAGTGAATTCCAACCTTCGATTCCGAAAAAAAGAATGAGAGTAATTTCTGATAGTGATGAAGGATAATAAAACACCTTTGGTTTTATTTTTTGTTCTTCTGTTTAATGAATTGTAATTAAATAAAAAAACAGTGTTTCCGTAATATATTACATATTTTAACCTGTCAATGCATTTTATTTTTATTTCTGTGTACACCTAAAAATATTGAAAAAAATCACAACTGTTAAATAGCAAAATTATGCATTTTCTGCAAGCTTTTCGATTTACACGGTTTTGACTTGAAAATTTTTAATTTTCGATTTACACGTTTTTCTCAGGAACGTATCTACCGTGTAAATCGAGGGATAGGTGTATTTAAATTGGATATCTATTATATTTTAAGTTATTTTACAATAAATTATTGATTAGAATTACAAAAAAAAAAAAAAAAAAATGGTTGTAGTTGAAATTAATCTACTCTCCCTGGATCTTAAATTTTTAAATTTTTTTCTAATGTACTCCTGACTTATTTGTAAACCAAATTATTATTATCTCAACAAGATCTTAAAAATTATATTAATATGGTGAAAATTTTACAAAATGATAGTGGATTTTTACATACTAAGTTAACTTTTCAATTTCAATTTATCAATAAAAATTTAATCAATTATAAATTATACAAAATTAATATTTAATTAATTTTTAATTTTAATATAAATATACATCTATAATCAACAGATAATAATTGATAATTAATGTTAATATTTTTTATTTATTAATTAAATAATTATTTCTTAGTTCAAATTCACTAAAATATTTTTATTATAAATTTATTTTTGAGGCTCACTATATTTTAATTTTTTTATATTTTTATTTTAAAATAAATATATATTTGTTAATAAAAAATAGTGTAAAGACAATAATGAACGTGTGAGAGATGGTAATAAGCACTCCTGTTTCTACTCTATTGATATTACATTTTTAGAAATAGAATAATGAACGTTTCTTTCAAATTAATAATCGAGATAGAAAACATTTTCTCTCTTTTTTTTCGTCTTGACTGCCGCCCTGGGCCCCCGTTTTTTCCGTATTATTTTTTCATTAAGCCCCACTCGGAGGCAGCGTCAGCCTGCGACCCCTCCACACTGGACCAAGGGATAATATTAGACGCAAAACGCATACGAGGGTGGAGGGTGAAGCAAGGGATGGAACCAAGGGTGGTCCATATGTCGGTGTGTGTTTGTGTGTGAGTATCCACGATATTACTCTTCTTTCCTCACACACATACACACACACACACTTGTACAGATGGTCAACAGGAGGTCTAGACATTGATCGTGGCTTCTGACAGATGACATTTGATCAGTTCGTTTCTTGAAATTGAAAATGAAAAACCTTTATTGTTTTTATTTATTTTCCCTCTCGTAACGATTTTCACATTCACTTTTCTTTTCTAATTTAATCAACTTATTCTTATATATACTCAAACGGTTATTAAGAAATTCAATTTCGATTACCATTTACTTTCAATTAAAATGGAAGAAAGGGATTTTCTAAAATAACCATCAATGTACACCATAGAAGAACACATTGTATTGTCCATGGTAGGTAAGAAAGGGGCATGGTTACCAATTGTGTAGCTTATGATTGTGAAAATTGATTTATCCTTGGGAGAAATTAAGGCTTTTTCGAATTTAAAGGCCTTTGCAATAGTTTAATTGGGTCTTAAAAATTTTAAAATCAATTTCAAATACTGAGATAATTCTTCTTCGCTCCTTATCTCAGTAACTTGCCATTGATAACATGATGCGGTTTTTCCTACCAAAATACCGGAAGTCAATATAAACAAAGTTATCTCTTATTGATTTCGACTTTATTCATACATAAATTAAGATTTTAATGAATATTAAAAATATTTGGAGAGAAGTTAATATAAAATTTAGAAAAAAATTTAAAAATAGTAGTTAGTTGTCTAATTTTTAATTTAGGTTAAATAAAAAAAATATTTGTGGGTTTTTCCTTTTATTTTAGGGGACATTTTTATCTTTTAATTATTGTCATTTAATTGATTTTTTATTTATTCTGCATTTTCGAGAACTTATTTTTTAACGTTGAAACAATACATAGTGTAAATTTTAACTGTCATTTGTTATTAATCAAATTATTAGTATTATCTTTTAAAATTATTTATTTATGTTGCAAAATATTGACATATTGTCATTAATTTATTAATTTTTTTTCATAAATATATTATCAATAATTTAAAAAAATGGAAATAAAAATTGAAATAAATATTAATATAACTATTTTTTGTAAACCAATAAAATACTACCAAAAATACTTTAAATTGAGAATAAATGAACACATAAAGATACTTTAGACATTTTATACATTTTTTTTTATTTATTATTTTTATCACTATTGAAGTATGTGATGTTTGAATTCTCATCCTCAAGTTCACTCTTGACTTGTGAGCTAAGATTAGATTTTAAGAGTTCTTTAAAAAATCTATTGTATTAATTTCTTTTAATATAATAAACATTACTACTAATATTACTACTACTTTTAATTAAGCCAATTCAATTTTCAAATCATTTGTAAAAATTGGAAACATGTTTTTTTAGAACAACTAAGTAATATCTAATTAAGAATTTTATATATGATTTCAAATAAATAAATAATTAAAATATTAATTCATATTCTCTCTTTCTCCCTCATTCTCCCTCATTCTGACTATGTATATATATATATATATACCTAAATATATATTTAATATTTTAACCAATTAAAACTTTAACGATATAAAATTATTTTGATATTTTCAAGTTGGTAATATTTTAAAGAATATAGGCTGCTAATTTAGGAAATATCTTATCTTATTATGCTAGCTAAAATTGTATATATGTATTTATCTATATATCATGGTTCTCAAAAACCGCTCTAACGATTTTTTTCAAATTCACACTAGATATAGTATTTATAAAGAAAAATTAAGTTTTATTGATGATATCTCTTGAAACATACAGCTTCATTATTAATTTCTTAATTGAAAATTATATATTATATGGAAAACGTCAAAATTTTTAATACTGCCTGCTAAGACAGTAAAAAAATGACAATTTTTTATCTAAATACATATAGTCCAGCGGTTGGACTGATGTTTTAACGAGTGGATTTCGTCGGTTCGAAACTCGCCGGGTGAATCGTTATTTAAAAATGAAAATAATGATTTTGTTATTTTTTTTTCTTTTTATCTATTGTTTACTTTTTAATAAATTACTATTCTATATTTATTTATTCATTGTTCTTTTATTAATAAAGTTTTAGATAGTTTTATAAGTTTTAATATTTTTTCAATAAAATATTATTCAATATATTTATTAATATTATTTTATTTATTATTATTGAGTACCCGAAGTTCCATTCATTTTAATCAGATTGATGCAATGATGCAACAGTTAATAATTGTAATATTGTAATAAATTTCTATCTTGAAAATTGTTACATATTATTCAGGATATTTTAAAAACTATTTCTTTCTTTAATTAATATTCATTTTTTCTATAAGTCAGATATATTTCCAAATATTAAATAATTTTTGAAGTGAAAACTTCTTTAGCGGCGTTGAGCACTTTTGCGGGATGGGGAAAAAGTATAGAACTCGCGTGATCGTGACCAACACCATGAAACCATCTGCTTTCAAATTTCTTATAACAGAGCGCGAAATTTGAATTGTCATTAGAACTGTTTTATAAATTATCTCTAACATATAAATATATATTTATTATGTAAAGTTCATTTCATATATACATATATAATCAAAATTATACGAAATGAACTTCACATAATAAATATATATTTTATGTTAGAGATAAGAATTATAAAACAGTTCGTATTGCAATATTTTAAACAAAGTTGTGTATTTATATATATATAAATATAAGTTACAAATTTGTTTAAAATATATGTTTAAAATAATATATAAGTTATATATATATACATGCATATGAAATTCATCTTTCTCGTGAAATAGCGCGAATTTCGTCTGTTTTAAAATTTCTTACGCAGAAGTTTTCACTTCTGTCGGCCAGTCCCACGACTGCCAATTTTGCTTTTTTAATTCCGAAAAGCTGCAAAGCACGTTTTTTTGTCTTTAGTTTGTTTTATAACCACTTGGGGCGCTAAACAGTTTTTCAAAAAAACACTATAGAAAAAAAATATATGTACCTATATATTATATATTTATGTATTATTGAGGAGCACAAGTTCATTAATTTTAATCAGATTGATGCAAATGTGTAACATTTAATAATTGTAATAAATAATTAAAGAATTGTGTATCAATATTTTTTAAAGGGTAGAGCGAGAGCTCGGTGTCCCAGGTATTAATATTACCAGCCAAATCCAATAATAATGAATCATTTTTTTTAACTTAAGTACCGAGCCGAGGCTCGGGGTCCCGGTACTATATATAAAACTATATATAAAAAAAAATAAAAATAAAGTTTTAATTGAATATATTATATGAAAAGAAAGAGAGAGGGAGAGTGAGAGAGAGAGAGAGAGAGAAAGAGAGTGAGAGGGAGGAGGAAATTGTTTCCGGTTGAGTGGATTAATTTATAAACGTGATAGAATACGACTGAAAGGAAATTTGTTCAGAGAAAAAGAGTGAGTGACTAAGAGAGAAAGAGAAAGAGAGAATATGTTAAAAATAATAATAAAAAAAAAAAAAAATAAAATAAGTCGATAGGCCGAGAATCCTGAATCAATCTATATTCAAATCGTTAGGCAGGTGTCAATATTCAATTTGAATGCAACACGTTTCCTAATTAAGAATTGAGATGCGTCAAATGAAAAGTGAGAGGGAGATAGAAGATAAATATATTAAAAAGAAATAAAAAAAAAAATTGTGATCATCACACTATTTTCATTTCTCAATTAAGTAAATAATTTATTTTATTTATTAATAAAATTATAATTAAAAAATATATTAAATTTAATATAAAAAAAAAAAATAATTAATTAAATGAAAATTTAATTAAAATTATTAAATTATTTAATATGTAATTTATTTACAATAAGTTGACCTGTGGCCAGGTCCGAACCGACCGACGGTTTGAAGTAAATTAATTTCCAGCTACAGAAACAATTTCAAATAATTTTAATATATCTGTTAATGTAATAAAAAACAGATAGGCATATAACATAAATATTTTTAATTTTATTTTATTTATAATATATAGCTGAAGTAGCCGGCGTTACCCGGCGTTACCCGAGGCTGTGACGTCATGAAGGGCTGGGTGACGTCATATAATTTTAAATTAAGAAAAACATAATGAAGATGATTTTTCCCGAGGATAAAATCAATACATTCGTGGTGATATGTAAAAAAATCTCCTTATGTGAAATTTGGTGCGAAAATAACCCTTCCCTTCCTATCGACGATCGCTAATACTACCACTTCCGGTTTCCGGATTTGTACCAAAAGTTGATCAATTCATCCCACTGATGCATTAAGTAAATATACCAAATTTCATCAAAATCGGTTGAGCCGTTCAGGCTGTACACATCTATACGGACAGAAGGAAGGACGGACGGACGCACGTACAGACATCATGCTAAAAATACTTTTTTCTGTTAAGAAAATGCATGATTCGTGGTGATATATAAAAAAATCTCCTCATGTGAAATTTGGTGTGAAAATAACCCTTCCCTTCCTATCGTCGATCGATAATACTACCACTTCCGGTTTCCGGATTTGCACCAAAAGTTGATCAATTCATCCCACTGATGCATTAAGTAAATATACCAAATTTCATCAAAATCGGTTGAGCCGTTCAGGCTGTACACATCTATACGGACGGACGGACAGACATCATGCTAAAAATACTTTTTTCTGTTAAGAAAATGCATGATTCGTGGAGATATGTAAAAATCTCCACATGTGAAATTTGGTGTGAAAACAATACCTCCCTTACTATCGTCGGTCGGTAAAAAACATTTCTTAAATGATTAATCGAAATTCTCTTTTTTTTTAATTAGGGAAATTAATTTTCTTAAAAATTGTTTTTTTTTTAATAAAAAATAATTTGTTTTGTCATTTATAAAAATGATCTAATCTTGGTTTTAACGATGAACAAATTAAGGGAAAAGATTGAAAAGAAAGATTTTTATCGTATATACAAAGTGGCAACTGATGGGTCGTTTTAACCAAGTTGAAAAGAAAGAAGGATAGAAAAGTATAAAAACACACTAAAAACATCAAAAAAGACAAGACATTTTAGAAATTATTACATTAGTATTTTAAAATTTAAAATTAATCTCCTAAACGATTAGAAGTTATCAAACTATCTTATTATATAGGTTGTATAACATTGTAAAAATGTCTGAAAGATTCCTAAATACTTAAAACATAAAGAAAGATCAAAATCATTCAAAGTTTTTTTTTTATGATTTCGATACTTTTCTTTGGAATATAATTTATAATACATATATTAAAATGATTTTATAATATTTTATTGGATGAGTGGACTAATTAACGAGTCGTATTAAATCATCTAAATTAATTCTTTTGCTTTCCTACACCAATACTAAACTTTGTAAATAATAACTATTTTCTGATTATTATTTGTTTATTTTTTTAATTATTATTCATGTGGTTTAAATTAAAAATTATACTTATTTGTTATTAATCTTTAGGCTGAAACTCAAGTTTTAGATCTGAGTGAGTTTAATTGGTATATTTAAAATGTGTGTAAGTGAACACAAAAACGGTTAATTAATTATATTATTATACAAGCTAATATTATTATTGTTTTTTTATAGAGTAAATTATAGTTTAAATGGAATGAAATTAAGTATGAAAAACAACAAAAAAACTATTTAATAAAACCTGTTAATAGACATTTTTTCTTCGGTTCAAATCATCCGTTGAAAGTTTTTTTTTTTTTTTATTTTGTTTTTATTGATAAATTCATTTAAAAAAAAAATTAACGAATATCCTGGGAAAAAAGATTGACGGACCAATTAAGATGGCCTTATTGGAGCAGATCTATCCTGCTAATTACACCAGATGCTCAATTCCCAGGAGTTACCCTCCCGGTAATTACTTCCCACCTGCTTGCTTTATTAACACAATTAATAGAGGAAAAAATATATTGCAATTAACACTCCTATTAGCAAATGCATTTTTATTTATTTATTTATTTTATATATTTATATATATCATCTTTTCCTTCTCACTAATTATTCTGTCTTTGTGCGTGTGTGTGTATACATTATTATAAATATTAAATTGACATTGGGTATGTGTATTTATTTATTTAGGCTTAGGCAATATTTTGGTTTTATGGTATTTAAATTGAATTTCAATTTAAAACTTTTTTTTTTGTTAAATTCATACACTTTATAATTTTCATTTTTATATATTTTACTATTAGTAGATATGTTTCTAGGTTCAGTGTCATTTTAGAACTAATATTTTTTTATATTTTAGATTTAAATGAGTCGATAGTTTTCTTTCAATCACTCATATAATTTTTTTAATTAATTTATTTATGTTATATATAAAAATAAGTTGACCTGTGGCCAGGTCCGAACCGACCGACGGTTTGAAATAAATTAATTTCCAGCTACAGAAACAATTTCAATTAATTTTAATATACCTATTAATGTAATAAAAAACAGATATGGATATAACATAAATATTTTTAATTTTATTTTATTTATAATATATATGCAAGACCAGGCTGTGACGTCATGAATGGCTGGATGACGTCATATAATTTTAAATTAAGAAAAAACTAATAAAAATGATTTTTCTCGAGAATAAAACCAATACAAAGTGCATGATTCGTGGTGATATGTAAAAAATCTCCTTATGTGAAATTTGGTGCGAAAATAACCCTTCCCTTCCTATCCTCGATCGCTAATACTACCACTTCCGGTTTCCGGATTTGCACCAAAAGTTGATCAATTCATCCCACTGATGCATTAAGTAAATATACCAAATTTCATCAAAATCCGTTGAGCCGTTCAGGCTGTACACATCTATACGGACGGACGGACGGACAGACATCATGCTAAAAATACTTTTTTCTGATAAGAAAATGTATGATTCGTGGAGATATGTAAAAATCTCCACATGTGAAATTTGGTGTGAAAACAATACCTCCCTTACTATCGTCGGTCGGTAAAAATTTTAAAATGTGATTGTTTTGAAATTTTGACAAACAAAAATTTGTAGATTATTAAAAAAATGCCATGATAAAGTAATATTCAATGAAAATTAATTTGTCTTGGAAACAAACATTTACTGATATCAAATAGGTTCTGGAATGATGTTTGTTTTTATTGTCTTTTGTCTTTCAAATTCTATTAATTAATTATATTATAAAATTGAATTTATGTAATTAAAAACATAATCAAATTGTATTAGATGATAACTATAATATTATATAAATAAAAATTATCACATATTTAAATGATTTACTAGTTTTGTTTAAATTTAAATGAATTGTCAAAAAACATTTTTCCATTAATACATTTTGAAAATAAAAATAGGCCAATGCTCATCTTCCAGTATTAAACTACAATTTGTATATAACTTTATATATAGAGTGACCATTGTCTAGTGGCAAATATGGAATGGTGGTATAAGACTTGATAATTAGAAAAAAAAACTACTGAAAAATTACAAATAATGTGATTCACAGACTTCTAATTCCCAATTAATCAAATATTATGTATTCATAAATATATAAAGTAAGATGATAAACTTAATTTTTTTACAGTGACAAAACTGATACAAAAATTTAGTTAAATGTAGAGGGGTGTTTTTATACAATGAGGTAATAATTTTAACTATAGTTTGTTAGAAATGAGACAAAATTGTCATTTTTATTAAAACAACGGTATGGTCAAAAATAAGAAAGAAACAGTTTTGACCCTAAAACTCCATTTATATAACATATATATTATATAATAATAATAATAATAATGTATTTGAAGAAAAATTGCAAGATTTAAAGTAAATAATCAGGAAAACCAAATATTGATTTCTTCAAGCTAATCAAAATTTATACCCCTTTCGCAATTTTTTACATATTAACCTAAACTACGATCAATTTGTATTTGATGTTTTAATATTATTTTTAAGTTTCTTTCTTATCTTAAAACACAAATCAGATTGAAATTAATATATGAACAGCAATGTTCGTTGTTATTCAGAAATTCAGAAATTCAAAAATGGATATTGTAGTAAATAGAAAATAGGTACATTAAAAAAAATAACTTTAAGTCCGGATTTAGGAGGGGTGGATTTGTTCAAAACTGGTTAAGCAGCTCTATATTAAATAATTTAGAATATGTTTGAAAATAAGATTTAATATTGTAATGTGATTTTGTGGAAGATAACGTGGAACGTTGTCCTCAATTCACCCAAAAGGGCAACGAGGTTGTTCGTGAGACGACTAGCCAACTTGATAGGGGGAGAAAGTATAAGATGGAGGGTTGAGGTTGAAGGGCCACTATATTGAAAACAAGGACTAGCCAGATGAATGTGGGTGGTTGCCATGGCTGTTTATGCAACCTCGCCAGTCAGAAAACACGAAAAAGAAATTGAAATTGAGCCGACAAACTCAATCCCATTTCGCCTTCTTCTCTTCTTTTTTTACCCTTTTTTTCGTAACCAATGATTTTTCACACGGTTGCCACTTTTCAACTACTACTGTAGTATTAGTAGTTGAAAATACTACTACTACCATATTTAATACTACTTGTGAATAGTAGGGGGGATACTCTCCAACTGCTGCAACTGATTTGGAATAGCATACCCTTCCCCCTTCCTCTTAACCTCCTACCAAACTACAGTAGTATTAATATCCCGTTCAATCCGAGGATCGTAACCTCCTTTCCTCTCCTCCCCTTTGTCGGGGTGTCGATCGGAGCTAATAGTTTCCGAAGCCTCTCTCTCTCCCTCTCTCTCTCTCTCTTTCAATATATTCACCAATACCACTCCAAATACCATCTCCAATGAAAAACCAAACTAAATTGAATACAATAATACATTCGGACTACACCAAATATCCAATCGCCCAATCCGGATGAAATTACAATAGAAAAAAGAAATTTTAGGGGTAGAGAAATTGTAATATCTCACAATATTCATTTATAAATTTAATATATATATTATATAGAATGGCAGTTCGAATAGAAGGAATATTCATCATTTATTTCTATATTACAAAAAGATCGGATATATAAAAATGTTTCAATTTTTTAAATTTACAGTTAATTTTCAATCATTTGATTAAAAAAACATCTTAGTTCTTCTAATATATATATATATATATATATATATATATATATATATCCGTTTTAATAAATATATCAAGATCAAGATATTTAAATTTTGCAAAAAAGATAAAACAAAATGGGCATAAGACCAAAAAAATAAATTTAATACTTTTTTTTTATCATTTTTATGTATCTTTTGTATCTTGTGTGTGATTTATTATAACTCGATTAAAAATTAAATTTAATCCTAAAATAATTAATTTTAAATGAATTTTTTTAAAAAAATATTAATAATTATAAATTAATATATTTATCAATAAATCTTAAAAATAAGGATTCCTATAATTGTGTTAATAAATTAATCAATTATTAATAATAATTATTAATTAATTTGAAATTAGATTCTACAGATGTTGGCAGGTGAAGTAGATAATATCTGAGTGTCTCAAAGAAAACACAGTTCAATAGTAAAAAATAAATTGCCATTATAATCCAATATTTTTCAATTTTTCAATAATAAAATATTTTTTTTTTTTAACTAGAGATATATATTATAATAAATTCTATTGAGATCAACTTTTCATTTGAACTCTACGCTCTTCATCACTGAATAAATCCATGGAAAAAATGTAAAAAATATTTATTATACAAAATTTTTAAAATTTAAATCGAAAAAATATCCTAGCAAATATATCTATAATATATATTCATTAATCATTTAGATCTCCTAAATTCTAAGTTTTAGTATAAAGTGTAAAAAATAATAATAAACTTTTTGATTTCAAGTAGCCCTTTGATCAAAAACGACTAACTATTAGAAAAATTAAATATTAAATTAAAAATGTTTGCCATTACATTTCTAATCTAACTTTATTTGATAATATAATTTAAAAAATAATCATGTTTTAATCTAAAATATCAGTGTGATTACCATATATTTCTCATAAAGTCCTAAATGGCATATAATATAAATATATATTAATTGTATATATTTTGGTACATTAAATGAATATAATTTAAATTAAATTCAAATTATTTTAATAAATTTTTTATGTACGTTCTTTTATTATTCAATGATATTGAACACAAAATCTCAATTCCATAAATATCTCTGTTAGTATTTACTTGAATCGTAATACCGCCACTTGAGACTTTCCTTTTCTCTTCATCCCCCCCCCCCTTTCTCCTTCACTCTCCCTCCCAATAGAAACATATAGACTTTCAATGAATCCAAAGGGAGTTCTCGGGTAATTCAAGACATAAATCCTACCCTTCCTCCCCCTTCCCATCTCACTCTCACCCATCCACCCTTTAACTCTTCCTTCCCTTCCACTGTTTATTTCGAAACGTGAATCTGCCGGCCAATGAACAGCAGCATCCCTTAAGATTTATGCCTTTAAGTCACGAATCAATATGGCATTATGGCATCATGTCCTTCTAACAACACTAATCGGTCACATTTTTACTGTTATTTATTATAAAAAAAACAAACTATTCGTCTAAATAAATAGTAGAATAAATATGTTATTTAGTAAAATAAGTACCTGGAACACACCAAGCTATTTCTCGACCCTTTAACAAATCTTGTTATACAATGTTTTAATTATTTATTACATTTATTAAATGAGTTTTCTAAAAATAACACATCAAAAATTTGTTTCTTACATATTATTTAAAATAACTCAATTTCCATTTCAAATGGAAAAAAATATTTAAATTAACTTTATAGAATATTTTATCCTAAATATATATATATATTCTAGATATAATTATATGTCGCTTCAGTTTTCAAAGTAGTAATAGCTTAAGGCAGTGTTCCTTAACCACTGTGCCGTGAGATTTTCAAAATGTGCCGCCAAATTTTACAAATATAAAGTTCAAATTAAGAAAAAGTACTTATTTATTTTATATGTTTGTTTAAATTATCGGTAGTGCTGTCATTTATACCAGGAGGTCGGCAACCAGATGCCCGCGAAGCCATTTCAAGTGTCCGCATTCAAATTACTAAGTATTAAATTATTACAAAAAAAGGTAAAATGTTTTTGCGATCAGGCTCTTAAACATTTCCGATTTTTCAATATGGCTCTAAGTATCACCACCCCAGTTATATTATTTCAGAAATGTGCCCAAATATTGAAAAAGGTTGCATACCCCTGATTTTTATCATAAACAATATTACACAGTCTATTATAGGTAAGTAAATAAATTTTATATTTATCTTATTCCTTGTGTGTCGTCAAATTTTTAAACCGTTAAAAGTGTGCCGCGGTAAAAAAAAAAGGTTGAGAATCACTGGCTTAAGGATTGTTTCGACTAAGGATTAGTACTGCTAATAATAATATAAACTCTGAAATTATATTACCATATATACTATTTTAATATAAAATAAAATAATATATTTAATATAAATTACTCAATTATTATCTAAGTAAAATAATGACTCATCATTTCTATCTTGATATCGCTTGAATGGTTTAAAATATGTTATATATAACAAATTGATTAATACAATATTAATTAAAAAAGAATATGATGGGAGATAGCCACCCTGTTCATTAGAGTCTTCTGTATTAGTTCAAAGAACCTATCCATACATGTTCGACACAATGTATTCAAAATTATTAATATTGATTTTAGTAATTTACAATTAAAATCATTCAAATATATATTTATTTCTTTTTATTTATAATAATCAAATATCATTTATATTATTTTATTATATTATTATTATTATTATATTTGTTAAAGGGTCTAGGGATAGCTCGGTGTTCCAGATACTATATATAAACACAATTTTTACTAATATAATAAGATAAGATAAGATTATCGATAATGAAGAATGCAATTTTTCAATTATTTACTTTACAAACTAAATAAATAAAGAAAAGCTTTCTAGCAAGAAATATATAATTATTGTTTAATAAAAATTGTAAGAAATATCATATATGTATAATATTTATGGGTGGGTTCTAGTTGAGTTAAGAAGATACATTATTTTAAAATATATTTATATTTACATTTAACAATAAGTTGACCTGTGGCCAGGTCCGAACCGACCGACGGTTTGAAGTAAATTAATTTCCAGCTACAGAAACAATTTCAAATAATTTTAATATATCTATTAATGTAATAAAAAACAGATATAAATATAAGATAAATATTTTTAATTTTATTTTATTTATAATATATATGTAAGACCAGGCTGTGACGTCATGAATTGTTGGATGACGTCATATAATTTTAAATTGACAAAAAACTAATAAAGATGATTTTTCTCGAGGATAAAACCAATACAAAGTGAATGATTCGTGGTGATATGTAAAAAATCTCCTCATGTGAAATTTGGTGTGAAAATAACCCTTCCCTTCCTATCGTCGATCGCTAATACTACCACTTCCGGTTTCCAGATTTGCACCAAAAGTTGATCAATTCATCATACTGATGCATTAAGTAAATATACCAAATTTCATCAAAATCCGTTGAGCCGTTCAGGCTGTACACATCTATACGGACGGACGGACGGACAGACATCATGCTAAAAATACTTTTTTCTGTTTAGAAAATGCATGATTCGTGGAGATATGTAAAAATCTTCACATGTGAAATTTGGTGTGAAAACAATACCTCCCTTACTATCGTCGGTCGGTAAAAATATAATATTGAAATAAAAAATGTCAAGAATTCAATTTTCTATAAACTTTCAGGGTTCATAGTCGTTTGAAAGATTTGATACACTAATATAAAACGTTTTTATTTATTAATGGATCTTAATTAAATTGAACTTATGTCCTTTTAAGGTTAAATATAAAATATTAAATTTTGATCGGTTATATCGTTTAAGTTTTGTGGTTTCAAGATTAAATATTGATGAACCTAATTATATATATATATATATAAAATGGATTGTAGTTTTATATTTAAAACTAAAAAGTGCAATTTTTTCTACGTTTACAGACACTTGTCTTCACGTATAAACAATTCAAATGATTAAAAACATTTTTTTAGTGGTTTGTGAATTTTGTTATAAGAAATTTTAAAGGGTATTGTAATGATTCAGAAAAAGTACATGTTTGTATAATTTTTCGGATTTTTTTTTTTTTTTTAAACGACGATTATGATATTTTTTTTCTTATAAATATATATGATCGTAAAGTAAAAAAAAGCACTAAGTATATATATATAAAAAATACAACCGGTAAGTTTCTTTATTTATTCAGTAACCGGCTTTCAAGGTCGGCAAGGTAAAGAAAGCATATTTTTAAAATGTCTCCTGTTCTTGTGGTTACTGAAAGGGAGGAATGAACGAAAAAAAACAAATAAATAAATAATACCTACACTAAATTACAGTGAATTCAGTTAATATATCTATCATCAGTTTATCTAAAATATATCATTAAATAATTGGTAAGTTGTTTTATATTAGTAGTAGGTGTATGTTATCTTTTAAAGTAAACTAAGAAACAAAATAATATAAAATTATATGGGATTAAAATAATACAGAAATAAAAAGAATGTCGTAAAGAATATTGTTTTTTTTTAATAAGATATTATAATTAGTGGAATTATAATCTAACGTATGCACAGGTGAAATTGTCGTTGGAATGGATTATTTTTATTCTTATATACCGATATATGAAATTTATATATAGTAGATAAAAAAAGTATGTCGTATACAGACAAACCAGTGCATTTTTACTCTTTTACAATAACATTTATATTTTCTAAGATGCTGTAAACACGAAGGATAATAATATTTGAGAAGAGTTTAAATCGAGGTTGAAATCGAGTAAAGCTTGTTATCATGCAATAATGGAACTTATCTCGTCTAAATTAGTATCAAAGGAGATCAAATTTAAAATATATAAAACAATTATTTTGCCGGTTCTATTATATGGGTGTGAGGCATGGTCTATGACCCTGGGAGACGAGAGTAGACTTAGAATATTTGAGAATAGGATCCTTCGCAGCATTTATGACGTAACCGGGGAATGGCGGAGACTGCTTAACGAGGAACTTCATGACCTCTCTGCATCTCCAAACAAGAGTTATAAATTTGAGAAGGCTCCGATAGGCAAGGGATTGAGAAATATCTGTTTGGAAGACCAAGGTGGGTCGATAATGTAGGAAGAGACATGAGAGAGATGGGAGAAAATAGGATTTGGATGGTTTTAGGTCAGGATAGAGATACTTGGAGGAATGTGGTAGCTGCGGCCAAGAACTTTCGAGTTCCCGAGACCGACAGAGATAGATAGATTTTCTAAGATAGAATATTAAGGAAATAATTAAATATTAATCTCTCTCTCTCTATATATATATATATCTTGGTTTAGATTTCAGTGAATTTTATTACTATTATTATTGTCAGATTTATCCGGGTTTTTTATCACGAATTTTTGGAAAGAGTTCGCTCTGGTGATAAATATTAAATTAATTAATAATATTAAAAATAAATATTAATAATTAATCTATAAAAAGTTTTGTTGATTGAGATTGATCTTTTGAGAACTTTGTGGATTAACGGTAACAATAACTTGAAAGTTGTTTTTTTTGTTATAATAATAACTGATTATTGGGGCATTCACTATTTTGTGTAAATTCCCAAAATTAACCGTTTTTAGAAAATAAAATTATGGAAACTTTAGTTATTAGTTAAAGTATTTATATTTATGATGATGATTTTGTAAATTTGTGTCTGTGTTTGGGTATGTATGGTAACACACAATTTATTTAATTAAAAATCAATAAATTTTTTTATTTTATAATTTAAAATTTTGTAAATTCTATCATCTCTTTTAATGAATAGTGTTATCATAGTAATTTGTTGTTTGGGTATGAATGGATGGATGAATGATGGTTTCTTTCAATCAAAGATGATTGGAAACTGATCTGTTTTCAGAGTGGATGATGTTAAATCAGGATAAACATGACGAGAGATTGCAACCCCGCCCTCTACCCTTTCGATTTAGCTATTTGTCGATCGGATTGTATCAGGGATGACACCTATACGGATACAATTAAGGACCGGTCACCAATTACTGCCAATGGGTGGAAAGGGTGATACTATTATGCGGGAAAAGGGCGGGTTGGTTTATTAATTAACCAAAGCCTAATCAAGGCTCAGGGTGACTTCTATCTATATCTAGAGAGAGAGAGAGAGGGAATGCTCTGTGCATGTTGCCTTGTTCAAAATGACTCTCTGCTTGGCGCCAATTTGCGTCCTGACGCCACCAGCCAGGAGGTGAATAGAAAGGGTGATGGTTTCAAAACCCCAGCAATTGTCCACACATACATACATACACTTACACGCACACAAAACGATAGCCGATTACATTTAATCAAACCCCTCCCTCCTTCTCTTTCATCCTCTCACTCTCTCATTGGCATTCCTATATCCAAACCAAGCCGCCTGCCGCCAATTGGCTAAAATAAACTAATTAGCCAAATGCGAGGATTTATGGCTTGAAAACCCAGAGAGAGAGAGAATGTGTGTGTGTGTGTGTGTGTATACCAGAGAATGCCAAACTAACTATAGAACTGAATACCAGAAGCTATGAATACGAAATATATATTGATTCTCATTTCAAATTGAAGAAAGATGATGTTTTATAGGCATGGATAATTGTGTATGTATGTAGAGTGAGGTGAGGAAGAGGGAGGAAGGGAATATTATAGGAACAGATAAAGGCGAGTGAGATGGGAGGGGTGTGGAGGAAATTAAAACAATTATCTACGTCATATTACAATCAACAGACTTATCTCAAATGATCCTAATAAACATTTTAACCCGATCTATATATATATATATATATATATATATATATATATATATATATATATATGATAAGCAATTATAGTTATAAGGCATTAGAGTAGCTTTATTTTCCCGCCATCCATTCTAATATTAGAAAATCTGTCAATGTTTTTTTTTATTGATAAAAATAGGAGTATAAACATATCTGTTATTATACTCTAGCAAAAATTGTAAATATATTTCTATTTTTGTGATATTAACCCGCTCGAAGGATTTTTCTGAAATTCACACCATAGATAATATTTATAAAGAAAAATCGATCGGTATTGGTTTCAGCCGCGGTAAAAATCATCTTTGTTAGTTTTATCTTAATTTACAATAGGAATTTTAATAATATTTTGTAATCAAATTTCGAAATATATATTATGTTATATCTACAGGCCATACTTTTCTGTCTTTCAGTGCATTAATACGTACGTTTAAGGGCCGTTTGTTTTATGACTATTTTTTTTTAATTTATGTTCTTTTAAATTATTTGAAATTGTTTTTATATATTTTGTCGTTTATTTATTTTAAATAATATTCTTAATAATAGTTCATAAGAAATAATCTTTTTAAAGTACCGAGCCGCGGCTCGGTGAACCACAGGTACTTATTTTTATATTTACGTACATTTATTTTTTTACTTACAATTTTGAGGTATATATTACTATATTGAATATAAACAAATAATTATAATAAAAAACAATTCCTATTAAAAACCACTTGAATCATTATATGATTTTGATTTTAATGTTATATCATTTTAGTTAATTATTTTAATTAAGAAAAAACATTCTCCCTGCATTTAGCTATAAAATAAGTGCAATTTTAGAGTATATAAAATACTTTTTTAGTCAGATATATATACTCATCATAAATTAAGCAGCACTTTCAAAATATAATCTTACTAACAATTTATTACATTTTTATCTCAAGATTTTTGAAATTTTAGGAATATAGGAAGAAACTTTTTTTCTCAGTCTAAAAAATAAATAAAATAATATTCTTTTAAATATTTACAAGTTACTTTGATTAAATCAAATCGAGTGGTATATATAGGTATATTATTTATTTCTTTACTGGAAATATGAAAGTGAAATATATTGAATGTCTCTCTCTCTCTCCCTCCCACATTATCCCCCACTTTCTCTCGTCTAGTTCTTGAAATGATTAATGATCACTTATATATATATATATATATATATATATACTCAAGTGTGATAATAAATCGATCGATACAATCCGTATAATTTTTATTAATGATGAAAAAACCCTCCAATGTTAGATTTGAGAATGTCATTAATCCTTATTCAATGAGAAATAGATTTACTTTATATTTTAGTAATATGTGACTATTGTTAGAAATCAGTCAACGGGAAATTATGAAAATTTACCAAAAAAACAAAACAAAATGATTAACTAATTTAATATTGACTTATCTCTTAACGTAAAATATAAAGAATAACTTGATGAAATTTATAGAGAATATGATTTATAATTATTGATCATTGTTAAGGGAGAATGGGGTAAGTTGAGACAGGCACGTTTACGATGCATATTCTTCGTACAGGTTGTGTTGAACGTCATTCAAGTATTACAGTTCCCCTATTCTATGCTAATTTGTTTTCACAATTGAATAAGGTATGTTTTTTAGAACAAGTTGATACAGTGTTTTTAAATTTATTTATTTGTATTTAAAGACAAATTTAGACAAATCAATGTGCTAAGAAGTTTTTTGGTGTTGAAAATTGGATGATTAATAATTATCTTCTTTAGTGGTAAATTGGTATTAATGCATAATATTATAAAATACACAGTTTATAGCATTTACTCTTTTGAATTTAATCCAATTTTTAAACATGCATCCTATTAAAATTATTATTTTTTCCTTATTTAATAATTATCAACTATCTTCAAATTATACCTTTAAATCTTACAAAATAGTAATTTATACAACAATTTTTAATTATATATTGAATTAGTGTTGGTATAATACTTATAGACACAAACGTTCAAAGTAACATGAAATAAGTTGACCTATGGCCAGGTCCGAACCGACCGACGGTTTGAAATAAATTAATTTCCAGCTACAGAAACAATTTCAAATAATTTTAATATATCTATTAATGTAATAAAAAACAGATATGGATATAACATAAATAATAAATATAAACATTTTTAATTTTATTTTATTTATAATATATATGTAAGACCAGGCTGTGACGTCATGAATGGCTGGATGACGTCATATAATTTTAATTAAGAAAAAACTAATAAAGATGATTTTTCTCGAGTATAAAACCAATGCAAAGTGAATGATTCGCGATGATATGTAAAAAATCTCCTCATGTGAAATTTGGTGTGAAAATAACCCTTCCCTTCCTATCGTCGATCGCTAATACTACCACTTCAGGTTTCCGGATTTGCACCAAAAGATGATCAATTCATCCCACTGATGCATTAAGTAAATATACAAAATTTCATCAAAATCCGTTCAGCCGTTCAGGCTGTACACATCTATACGGACGGACAGACGGACGGACGGACATACATCATGCTAAAAATACTTTTTTCTGTTAAAAAAATGCTTGATTCGTGAAGATATGTAAAAATCTCCACATGTGAAATTTGGTGTGAAAACAATACCTCCCTTACTATCGTCGGTCGGTAAAAATAGTCGATTTTATCCATTTTAATTATTTTTTCTCCTTCCACACGGTCTATAGCTGTACCAAATTTCCCTATTATTATCATTTTCCCTCTCACACTCGTTCCATTTTGAACAGGTAACAGTTAACAGTCATCCATTCTCATTTCTTTAGTGGTACAGTAGATTAGCTGTACCATTTTGCCTAAATTCTTTTAAATAACTTAATATGTTTTTCTTAATATTCATCTTCCACTTCCCAAAAAGTTACTCAATATTTATCCCTACAATAAAACGGTAATTCATAGATAAATTAATAATATTTTATATCTAAATTCATATCAATTAGTAGATACGAAAATGAATAGGAAAATAATAAAAAAAAAAGAAAAAAGTTTAATCGACTACAGTTTATATATATAACCTTATAAATAATATTGTAAAGTTTATTAGAAACAATTTATAAATAATTTACTTTTAAACATTATATCTCTTATGTAAATTTTATAATTGATTTTAAATTGAGAAAATATTTTTATTTTTATTCTACCATAATATATACAAAAATTACACTGTAACAAAACAATAACAAATTCAACTAATGAAGATTTGTATTTTCAATATTTTTCTTACATTATTTAATATACAATTTAATTTATAATAGTGTTATATTTTAAATGTACTTATATTGTTACTGAAAATGCAAACGGACAACTCTGTCCCGGCAAACATAAATTTTGGAGGGAAAAAACACCTATGATCGAAAGTATGAAAAGACAATAGGATTCACAGGTAAAATGAGTCCCTTACACTTGGGTATAATATAAATGGAAAGTTAACAAAATTGAATGAAATTAGGTTAATAAAAATAAATGTCTCTCCTGTAATATTTTAAACTATGGAATTTATTCGTCAAGGAAAATTAAAAGGCTAAAAAAAAATAAAAATCCGTCAATGATATAAAAATAATTTTCCAAAATGAAAAGTGCACAGGATTAAATTTTTAAAACAATTGTTGTTGGTTTTTATATAAGAAAACAAACAATTTAATAAAAATTAAAGCAAAGTTGTAATATGAAATATGGTACTTCGAACAAAACGAAGAATCAATTATAATAATGAATTATTAAAGCTTTGGTGGTTGTTTTTATTTATAACGGAATTTTGTAAATTAAACCACATATTGATATTTGTTATTGTAAATTTATTCAAAAAATACAAACATACACAACGTTTCGATTGCTACTTCTGCAATCGTTATCAAGCGACTGCACTGTTCGAGCGTCCAGTGACATGTGACCAATGATCATTAATATAAGACCAAAGTCACCAACCAGATGGCGCTCTGAACGTGCTTACAATTTCAAAATTACAGGAGAAAAAATAATTATTCTTAAATAATTAAATTAAAAATTATAAACAAAACGTGAACAACAATTATTTTATGAATAAATTGAGTTCTTTAATTTTACATTATTTATTATATTAATATTAAGTTAAGCAAGAGATCTTGGCGGGAAGCAAGCCAGTTGTATTTGGCGGGAATTCAAACCAGTGTTGCCAAAAGATGATTCTCAACAAATGGAAAGTGATGGAATATAATTATCTAAACAATAAAGTTTCTAAGTCCTAAAAAATAATAAAAATGATGATTAATAAATAATTTTAATAATTTTCAATTCACAAGATCCCAAATTTGATTTATTAAGAGGCCTTTGTCCTTGTTCATGTTAATAATTAAAATAAAAATTTAATTATCATAACAATTTTTGTGGCGATTGCTAGAATTATTAATTTTATACTCATTGTCGAAAATAAATCGACTCCTTCACTGAGCTATTAGAGCAGTGATTGCCAAACTTATTAGGCCAAACGCCCCCATTCCAGAAAAAATCTTCTCAGCGCCCCCATGGAAATTAATTTTTTTTTAATTTTAATAACAATTAAACAAAAAGATAAATGTACCTATTTGCAAAATATTATAAATAAAGGTATAAATTAGAAACATTGAATTTATGTATCTATTTATTGATCTCAGAATAGAAAAGTAATATACAAGTAATTTTCCATAAATGCATCTGTGGCCATCACCACTCCCCTGTTGCGCTCACAAGGGGGCGGTAGCGCCCACTTTGGGAATTAGAGGCTCTTAATTAACAACATGGAGCATTATATAAATTTTTAAAAATTAATTCCTGCAGTTATTGATTAGATATTTATATAATATATAGCCTATGTTCAAATAGAGGTATACTTATAAGAATATTGTATAATATCACAGTACCAATTTTAAGTATATAACGTCACAATTTTCCTCTGACAGACATACATACATTCGGACAGACAGACAGTTACTATTTAAATTGTGTATTAAACCTAAAGTTATAAACTTATACAGAAATTAATTTTTAAAATAAAATTAATTCCAGAAAATTATAGCTAAGAAATTGTCATGCCCTGAGCTGAATTATAAAAATTAAGATTGGTAGTTTTATTCAAAAATACCAACCCTTGAAAGTTCCCTTGGCTTTTCTGAAAATTACATACTTAAATAATTGAACTATAATATTGATTATATTGATTAAATATCAAATTATAATATTGAAACTACATACAATTTATTAAATACTTATTAATTAAGTATTATTGATAATTAATTTTTAAATAAAAAATACTTGGTTTAAAATAAGCGGGACTGTCCTCCCCTAGACTTTCCCGCATATAAATAGGTATAAAGAGTTGTGAATGAATATTTAGAATGTAATAAAGTGCTACTTCCGGTTAACTGATATTTTAAATGTAAAAAAAAAACAGATATGGATATAATATAAATATTTTTAATTTTATTTTATTTATAATATAAAGGGCTGGCTGTGACGTCATGAAGTGCGGGGTGACGTCATATAATTTTAAATTAAGAAAAAACTAATGAAGATGATTTTTCTCGAGGATAAAACCAATACAAAGTGCATAACACGTGGAGATATGCCTTCACGTGAAATTTGATATGAAAATAACCCTTCACTTCCTCTCTTCGATCGGCAATACTAGCACTTCCGGTTTCCGGATTTGCACCAAAAGTTGATCCATTCATCATACTGATGCATTAAGTAAATATACCAAATTTCATCCAAATCCGTTGAGCCGTTCAAGCTGTACACATCTCTACGGACACACAGCGGACGGACGGACAGACATCATGCTAAAAATACTTTTTTCTGTTAAGAAAATGCATGATTCGTGGAGATATGTACCTAAAAATATCCACAGGTGAAATTTGGTGTGAAAACAATACCTCCCTTACTATCGTCGGTCGGTAAAAAGGAAATGCTACTTGTATAGGTAAAATGTCACTTCCGGTAGTCAGATCATGATGAAATTTGGTATCTGAATTTTTTTCATATTTTTAAATCTATATACAAAATAGGAAGCAAATATCTCGAAGCAAACTGGTACTTTACTTGAAAGGTAAACGCAACCATTGTAGGTAAAGTACCACTTCCGGTTAACCGATTTTGACGAAATTTTGATAGAAATCTACAAACTGTGAATAATATCGGTGTACCAAATTTCGAAGTCCTAGCTTGATTAGTTTTTGAGTAAATTTGCTTACAGACATTACATACATACATACATACATACATACATAGATACATACATACATACACACACACAGACATAATTCCAAAAATGGTATTTTCCGACTCAGGGAGGTCTAAAACGTCAAGATCTATCAAAATCTCGAAGTCGAAATTTTTGACGATTCCAATACTTCCCTTATAGAAAGTATGCGGGAAAGTAAAAAGAAGGGAAAATTCGAAATTGTCCAAAAAAATGAAAAATCGAACTGTTACACATTGTTTAAAACTAAAACAAAGGAAGAAGAAAAAAAAATTGAGGAAAATTTAGTAATAGCTTAAAGGTTAGATGATAAAATATGTTTATCTATAACAAAGATACTCGAATACAGACATATATATATATATATATTTCCCTATTCATATCAAATGAGAAAGAGAGAGAGAGAGAGGATTTCATAGTGAAACAGAATATAATTGAGCTTTGGAATTAGATAAATTGATTGGAATTGATTCCGTCAATTACTTTTCTCTTTTATTTCAACTTTGGATTTTATTAATTGAAATCAATGATCAAAGACTATAAAATGCATGCATTTCAATATCTATCTATGGTTCAGGTTAGAAATACTGTATGTATACACATATAATCCAAAAATGGTTAAAATCAATTGAAACCAAGGGTAGCCATCCAATAATTACAATCAATTTATATTTAAATAATAAATAGATTTTAAGTGAAATCATAGAAAAGAATAAAAAATACATAATTTATTAATTTAATTTATCTACTTTGAAATTTTCTATTTTGTTTAATTTATCCAATTAATTCTTACACATTTTCAGGTTTAAAGATTAAAAAAAATGATCACATATAAAAAATTACAATTAGAAATATTAATTAATCTTTAAACATATTTTTGTTATTTTATTTTATAAAAGCAACTAAGAGCCAAACACGCGCTAGTTTAATAAATATTATTTATTAACATTAATTTATAATTTATAATTAATCAAATTTAATTTCAATATAATATATGAGTTAATTAATCCAATTCAAATTTGCGAGATAGTCGAGTGGAGACACTCCAGATTTTTTTAAATTAAATTTCACATTATAAAAATATTTTAAGAGTTTTTTTTAGCCATTTACATTATTAAATTAATTTATGAATAATACTGTCATTATCCTGAAAATGTAAATTAATAATAAATATCCAATTATTCCTATTAATAAAAAATTGAAAAGATCATATTTTACAAATAGATTTTCAACTTTTATTTTTTTAAGCGCTCTTTCTTTTGTGATTCAATTTTCATATGTTTAATTAATTTAAACCTTTATGTCAGTTTTTTTTTTAATAAAAATAGAAAAATAATTTAAAATCTAAGTGTATAAATATACGGGATTTCGGGTATCGAGATAGATACGTATATTTTTTGAAAATGTATTATTGTAAATTATTGTAACTGTTCTCGATTTATTTACAAAATGATCCTTGAATCTATTATTTAATTAATTGAGTACTAATATTAGTCCAATTGATGAAATTAGTGGTAACCCGGAGGTAGGGACCAAAAAAAAAAATAGAATAAAAATAAAAACAGCAACAAAGTCCCTAAATGGATTGTTATGCACAAACGGTGAGGTTGTTAAACCAATGAATTGTTTGTTGGTGGGGTAGATGCAGCAATTATCTATACAAAAGAGGCAAAAGGATTGAATGCATTTGATGCAATGGTGCATACCAATCGAACAGCATCCAATAGATCCGGGCATATTTCAACCTCTTCCGCCCCCCTGGTCCTCCCACCCTTCATCTACAACCACCATACACATTCATACAAGTGAAGGGGGAGGGTTGAAGGAGGATAATGAACAGAAATAGATCCGATTCAGATTTTAATTAAATCGGTGCCGTGAGGGAGGTAAGTGAGGGTATGGTAGAGGGTGGTAGGTGAGAGGGTGGTGATTCAATCAAGGGTGCGAATTCCCGCGACCCAACCCGCGCGATTAAATTCCTATGTTCATAACTCACTTATAAAATTTATAAGTACACCCACCTCTCCTCCCCTCTTATAACCTATCCCCCCTCACACCATCTCTTCTCCTCTTTCCCCAGCCACAACCAAGGATTGGATTAATATAGACGTCACGAGTATGTATAAGTAAAAGCCGATGCCGATGAGAGGGGTGGACGCATTAAGAGAGAAAGATGGAAAGAGAGAAAGAAGAAATGAATTTATACGAAAATACTACACACAAATAGAAAAAGAAAAAGATATTAGAAATTTCTAATAAACATATTCATTTCATTTAAAAAAAAAAATGAAATTTTTTTCTTATAAAAAAATAAAATAAAAAGAATGACGTAAAGTTAATATGAATGAAAAGAATGGGGGGGGGGAACAATTAAATTAATGAATCACAAGAGTAAACCGGCAATTTTTTAATTAGAAAGTTTCTGTCACATCTTCCTTTAATATTATAAAATTCTTTATAAAGATTTAATTACATAAAATTTATTAGAAATATTTTAAAGTTATTATGAAAAAGTATACGGTTATGGTCCAATGTTGCCATTATCTTTGTTTTCAATTACCTAAATTTAATTATATTTTAAATTTTAATAATTTTTTTTTAAAGTACAGTAATGGAAAATGTAAACGTCATTTGGGCGCTGTTCTCGGGCAATAGCAATGGCCTTTGTCAACAGAGCTCCCATGCCATTTACATTTTTCCTTTAACTTACATACATTCAAATATTTAAAATTTGATTATAACATAAATTATAAACTTCTTATGTATTATTATAGTACAGGTGTAGAAAATATACAATCAAAAATATTTATATTATTTTGAAGAGTTATATATTTTATTACTTTAATATTTTAATATTTATTTTTAAGTAAGTACGTATTAAGTAATTTTTAAATAAGTATTTTTAACTAAGAAACTAAGTAAGAAATTTATTTTTAATGATTATAATAAATTTTATTAATAATATATGCTAAATTTCATTTTTTATTGGCCCCAAGGGTTTTAATAATAATGAAGCTCTTGTTAACAACTTTACTAATTAATTATAATATATTAAATTTTAAATTATATAATTTTTGTGAACTTTGTGAGGTCTGAACTCTTGTCCTCAATTCAGTAGTTCTCCGTATATTAAATCTGAGCTATCTACATAATAAAATTAATTTATTTCTAATTAAAATGAGAAAATGCAATTGCGAAGTATACATTAATTAAATATACTTATATTTAATAGATAATCTTGCATCTTGCTTAAACATTTAAATAAATAAAGCAAATTAAGTTTAATATAATATATTTATAATCTGTATCAGAGCCCACTAGATTTATAGCGCCTCTGACAATATAATAAATTACCGCCCCTATATTCCTATAATTTATTATATTCATAACCAAAATGTCACGCTTCCGATTTGCCGCCCCGGACAAATACCAGGTTTGCCGCCCAGTAGAGCGCATGTATATACATATTGGTAGGATTCTCATTTATAGTACTACTCTTTTATAGTACTACTAATAAATATATAATACTAATAATTATTTAATTTATTCAATTTTTTAGAAAATATATGGATTTCAAAATACCTATATTGTTTTTGTTTATTATTTTTTTCGGTGGAAAAAATATTTTTGATAATGATAAAATATAATGAGGAAGGTTTACAAATGTTATTTTATAGTATTTTATAAAGCAATACAGAAGTAAGTAATTTATCTTTCCTTGATTCAGTTTTCGAAGAATCGTTAATCATACATTGGAGTATAACTTCGACTTCAGAAAGAAGGGTTGGAAGTGAAGGTAAATGTGAGTGTGTACCAGAATATTTTTCTAACTACACCGATGTCAAAAGAATGATATTTTTTAACTTCTTGATTCAACTCCGATATTGGTGTAGTACAAAATAAGTTGACCTGTGTCCAGGTCCGAACCGACCGACGGTTTGAAATAAATTAATTTCCAGCTACAGAAACAATTTCAAATAATTTTAATATATCTATTAATGCAATAAAAAACATATAGGCATATAACATAAATATTTTTAATTTTATTTTATTTATAATATATAGCTGTAGTAGCCAGCGTTGCCGGCGTTACCCGAGGCTGTGACGTCATGAAGGGCTGGGTGACATCATATAATTTTAAATTAAGAAAAACATAATGAAGATGATTTTTCCCGAGGATAAAACCAATACATTCGTGGTGATATGTAAAAAAATCTCCTTATGTGAAATTTGGCGCGAAAATAACCCTTCCCTTCTTATCGTCGATCGCTAATACTACTCTTCCAGTTTCCGGATTTGCACCAAAAGTTGATCAATTCATCCCACTGATGCATTAAGTAAATATACCAAATTTCATCAAAATCCGTTAAGCCGTTCAGGCTGTACACATCTATACGGACGGACAGACGGACGGACAGACGGACGGACGGACAGACATCATGCTAAAAATACTTTTTTCTGTTTAGAAAATGCATGATTCGTGGAGATATGTAAAAATCTCCACATGTGAAATTTGGTGTGAAAACAATACCTCCCTTACTATCGTCGGTCGGTAAAAATAGAGAGAAAATCACCGATAGGAGGTACATTTATAACGCTTTAAACCACATTAAGGACACATGCATATGAGTACTCTATTCGTGGGCAACCATCAATGAATACCAGCCCTATATGATTTTAGACAAAAATATATTCTCATTTTTTAATACACCAAAAGATAAAAAAAACCACAAAATAGTGTAATGAGTAATAGTAAAGGAGAAACAAACATAAATGTTAAGGTAAAAAATACCATAAAATCTACCATGGTTTCGTAAGCGAAATTTACTCTACCTGATATGAATTAATAAGTTTAATCATTAATATAAATAATATAATATTTTATAATTATATATGGCCTAAAGTGACTGTAAATTATAATTTAATTAATTAAATTTAATTTAAATATAATATATGTTATTTAATTCAATTTAAATTTTTGCGAGATAGTCGACTGGAGACACTCCAGATTTATTTAAATATCCTGTGAGTATATATTTTCTTATATTCGGTTAAATAATTTATATATACATTTATTTATTTTTATTACAATATTTATATTAATAATAATCTTTAAAATTTTTCACTTTAATAAATGTCTAAAAAGAATTAATATAATATTATTTTAGATTAACATATGTTAATAAATATATGTTAATGTATATATAATGTAAGAAAAAGTTTACATAATAATTAATAATTAATTTGATAACTGAATACCTAATTTAAATTTTATCACACTGATTTTTTGCTGCAGGTGGGGCGGGAGTGGAACATTATGGAAATGATTTTATTGTTTTTAATTTGTAAAATTTCAATATAGGGTTATATTCAAATATAATTTTAAGAAATAATTCTATCCAAAATTTTTAAATAAGATATTAGTTCACTATTGTTAATGTATAGTAAAAAAATCTTTTAACAATTCCCTAATCAAAATCTTTCATTATTTTTTTTTAATTATGCATTCTAAAGTGGATTAGCATCCAGGTTGGCAACAAAAGATTTTCGCCTCGTAATGAATCGTGTCGTTGATTCTCTGTTCTTTCCATGCCATCAAAAATCGAAGTGTGTGAAATGTTCATCGTCGATGACAGCTGAACAAATAGAATTGTCCAGAGAGCGGTTTGCTGGTGCCCAAAAGGGACATCTCTTCACGGACTCTTTGATTAATCTTTAATTATTCGCTTTTGCGTCCTAATTGCGACCCCCATCTCAACCACCCCTCCACTCCCCCACTACCACACTTCTTCACCAAACGACCCCAACCCTCATCTATTTCGCCGCCTGAATTAAACTTTAATTAAAGCAAAGCATTTATCTCGTCTCGGGCTCCCTGTATGTGTTTGTTTTTAATTTGCTTCCTGCCACCTCCCTCACTCCTTGGACTGCTTGCAATCCTTCTACCCCACTCACCTCACCCAATTCTACTCCTAAAAAAAGTTTACAGACATAGAGAATTCAATATATCAATTGATTTCAAATAAAAACAAAACTAGGAAAATTGCTAACTAACAATAACTAGAAAAATACTACCTATAACTTTTAGTTAATTTATAAATTTACAAATGTAAATGTTCTTTTAATTTTATAAATATTAATATTTTGAAATGACAATTGTAAAGTTGTCTGTTACTTTGTTTGTCTATTTATCTACTCTATTCTTACTATCAAGTGTGTGACCCATACACTTTCACCTTAACTGCGCAGTTTGAACTGTATTAAAAAAGTATATAATAAACTGAACTGAAAGGGTGTGTGGTTGTCTGTGCAGTTTATTCGAGCAAAACGAATTTTACAAGCTCAGTCCTGAGTACTGAGTGATCTAAGCACAAAACTACGCAGTTAAAGTGAGAGTGTGTAGTTCGTTTTAAATTATCCTATAGATTTTAGTTGATATTTTGGTGACTGAGTGGTACAAAATTTTAAAACGTCCGAAAGGTCAAAATATATATAATATAATTGTGAAAGAGGATTACTGTAGTATTTGAAATCAAATTTTTTAAAATTTCTATTCTTCAAAATTATTTAATAATAAAATTTTATACCATGTTATATCAAATTACGGGTTTTTGTTATTATATTATGAGCAGAATTCAAAAGAAGATCCGGGGGTATTTTCACCACAAAGCTTTCTTCTCCCATTAGAGCCATATGTCTCGTCTATCTCAACCTTTTCAAATTTGACTCTAATTTTATAAATCATGGGATTAAAATAGTTTACTTTTTTATTACCAATATTTATTTCAATTTGTTTTTTTAAATATAATGTTTAAAGTAATTAATTTTGAAACACTTTCAAACTAATAGTAATTAATTTATTCTTAATATAATATTGTCAATTTATCATTGCCATGCCAACATTTATTTGTGGAATGTAAATAAAACTATTTTGTGTTTGTCTTTATACGATTGATGTTGATTTACTATAAATGGGTTTGTTTATTATACCAATATATATGAAATTCACAATCATTTTCAATTTTGAGAATTAATACAAATATTAAAAGGAATTGAAATTGAATGGAAATTCCCTATTTATTATGTATATCCCTTAAATAGTTTGATAATCGTCCTCTTATATTCTTATTATGATATTTTTCTTATATTAGTATTTCCAATACCTATTTCCATAAATATCGTTCGAAATTTAAGAATTCAACTTATTTCTGTCGTTTTTTTTATCACAACCTCTTTAAAGTCGACTATATGTTCTGAATAAGATATCAATTTGTATTTTTCTTTTTTTTTTTTGTAAAATAATTAAAGCAATCTAGGATAGAATGAAATAAGTTGACCTGTGGCCAGGTCCGAACCGACCGACGGTTTGAAATAAATTAATTTCCAGCTACAGAAACAATTTCAAATAATTTTAATATATCTATTAATGTAATAAAAAACAGATAGGCATATAACATAAATATTTTTAATTTTATCTTATCTTCTTATACGAGTAAAAATTGTTTGTTTGTTTCTTTGTTTCATTGTTCTCAAAAACCGCTCTAACGATTTTTTTGAAATTCACAACAGAGATAGTATTTATAAAGAAAAATTGAGTTTTATTGATCACATCTCACGAAACTTTATTAGTTCTTCTTAATTTAAATTTATAATATATGGATGACGTCACAACCACCGCCTGTGAGATATATATATTCTTAAAATAAAATTAAAAATATTTATATTATATTCATATATTTGATTTTTTAATTTCATTAATAGTTTTACATTTAAATTATTTGAAATTGTTTCACACAACGTTTAAAAGAAGATTTATCTTTATATTCGATTCGATACATAGTAGGAGAATTAAATGACATCATCAATTTATTATAGAACGAATCCGTAAATATATTTTTAATATTATATATTAGCTATTGATTATATTGTAATTCCACTCTTCATTATATACTTACATGAAAAAGGAAATCCAATTATGAGATCAAAATATATTTTAAATATTTTAAATAAGAACACAAAAAGAAATGAATGTTTTATGTAATATACGGATTGAAACAAAATGGATGAAAACCTTTTACTACTTTTAACCAAATACGATGTACCACTCGGGGGTACAGGGGGCGGAGCCCCCGTCCAGCTGTGAGGAGCGCCGAAGGCGCTCTGACCAGCTGGTTTTATTTATAATATATATGTAAGACCAGGCTGTGACGTCATGAATGGCTGGATGACGTCATATAATTTTAATTAAGAAAAAACTAATAAAGATGATTTTTCTCGAGTATAAAACCAATGCAAAGTGAATGATTCGTGATGATATGTAAAAAATCTCCTCATGTGAAATTTGGTGTGAAAATAACCCTTTCCTTCCTATCGTCGATCGCTAATACTACCACTTCCGGTTTTCGGATTTGCACCAAAAGTTGATCAATTCATCCCACTGATGCATTAAGTAAATATACCAAATTTCATCAAAATCGGTTGAGCCGTTCAGTCTGTACACATCTATACGGACGGACAGACGGACAGACGGACGGACAGACATCATGCTAAAAATACTTTTTTTTTAAGAAAATGCATGATTCGTGGAGATATGTAAAAATCTCCACATGTGAAATTTGGTGTCAAAACAATACAGTAGGTCGGTAAAAAGAAAATTTGGATCAAAATATGAAATAAATTCAAAATATTTAGTTGATCTTCAATTTCTTTCTCATATTAAATAGTTTATAAAAACAGTTTTTTAGGTAATCTAAACTAAAAAAATACAATATTATATATCAGCATTTTAATATATTAATTTTAAAATCTTTTACTTCAAAGTATACCGACTAGAAGATTCAAAACACAGTAACTAAAATATTACCCATCCATTCAATTCAGACTAAAATTCATTGACCCAAAATTCTCTTCTCACATTTAAAATGGACACGAAAATGGACACCAAAACACTGAGATTAACCGACTTGAAAATATCACAGAATTAACTACTCATAAACAAAGCATTTATCGGAACCTAAACCAATATATATATATATAACTTAAAAAATAAATTCAACTTTTTGTAGTATCTATTTTTGTCTTAGATTGTTGATACAAACATTCACATACACACTCACACATTATTTTGGATTCAGGGATTCTTTAAGGTTAAGATCCCAAGAATTCATTTTTTAATGATAGATAGATAAAAATAAAATAAAGATGAAATCGATCTGGAAAATGTTTCCTGTGGAATGGAATTTAATCAAGTTTTATTTCATTTAATCTCAGTAGGATTAAGTCGCGACGATTTGGAACTAAACTTGAACGAATATGGTTACAGTAGAAGAGAATACAATTAACCAAGTCCCATCTAATTACTTAGATCAATTAACTCTCCGGGAATTAATGAGAAAATGTTTTCAAATATATATATATTTCATGAAAAATGTTAATGGATAAATATATGAAAGTATTAAAGGGTTGCACATTAAAGGAACTCGTACAGCGATATTCTTATAGATCAGAAAAATTTTGAATAATATAATTAAATTAAGATGAATTTTATGCATAATCATGCATAAATATTGACAAATTCATTTTCATATTAATTAGAAAATTGAGAATAGCCCTCAAAAATTTTAAGTTCAGGAATTCAAAATTTCCATGACTAATATAACAAATTCAATACTAATACAAATTGAATTATTATTTATTAAATATAACAATTTGAACTATTTTTAAAAATAATTAAATAAAAATTTATAATAATAACTAAAAATTTTCATAAATTTCACTTATACCAATTATAAAATATATACATATATATATATATATATATATATATATATATATATATATATATATATATATATATATATATATTTATTAGGCATTATTAAATTAAATTAATATGAGAATATACGCATTCTAGCCAGTTGTTCTGTCCAACGTTACAACTTGTACCACATTTTAAGTCTATATTTGGGTATATATATATTATAGATGTCATGTTGCTTATGCTTTTGCATTAACCACCTATATACACTATATATTATTTCATTCGAAATAATATATTTATGAGTTTATTTTATAACGTTTTACTTAACTTCACTTGGCATCTGTCTCTCTGTCTCTCTGTCTGTTCACTCTGTTGACAAATTGAAATCGATTTTTCATCGAGTTTTTATTGAGATAGACTTTTGAAAATTTTTTTTTATAGATATTTCAATGGATCCCTAGATGGCATAGAAGAAATATAATTGAATTATAATTAAATAATTGTAATTAATTACTTTTAGTATAAAACTCCTTTTATATTGCTCCGATTAACTTTTTTTCAACAGATAAATATTTTGATTTCAGGATAGATTTTCATTTTGAACGTATTTAAAATTTTTTTATAGCATTAAAATTAATGATGAATTCTTATTAATCAGTTGTATCGCCGATGAGAAGGGGTTTCTTTCCCTCAGATGGCATAGAGAAAAGATCTTTTTTTATATATATATCCCCGATAGAGAGAAAGGAAACAAAACAATAGATAAACCTTCTTTTTATGAAGACAATATATATATTTATTTATAAAATATACATTTATATATATATATTAATGTATAAATTTATCTATATATATACATAAAATCTCATATTAATAAAAATTATTTATTTATAAATATAATATAATAATTATTATTCAATAATAACATTTACTTAACATAAATACATAAAATCAATTTTAGAATATTAATATTTTGTTGTTTTATTCAATTTGTGTCTAAATTTTCGTATAACTTCATCTTTTATATTTCTCTTGTTATATTAAATAAATTTATCATATTAAAATTGCACTAAAAAGAATAAAATATTATAAATATAAAAAAAAATTTGTCCCAATGCGCCCAACGTTTTTCGTTGTCAGGCTTAAAGAAAAATGATTTTATTCTTTTTAGTCCATTGGAAAAACGATATTTTATAAAATTTTTTTATATTTATATTTTATTAAATATTTTCAATGATAAATAATAAGATCGCTCAAATTAATAATTTAATTTGTGTTGTTTATAATTTTCTTTCAAAATTTATTTGTATTAATCGAAATGAATTAAATGTTTTTATTTATTTATTCTTCATAATAATAATGTAATATGTAATTAGTTATTAAATATAAATTTTTTAATTTAATATTTATTTTATCTTATGAAAAAATAATATTGTATTTGTGTACGGATAATTATTGTAATTAATCATTAGATTGTATTTTTATTCATAATATAATTAAGAGCCCGGTCTAGAGGGCGCCAAACCGGGAATTTGTCCGGGGCGGCAAATCTGAACGGCGGCATTTTGGTTATGAATGTAAGGAAGTTTACGAATGTAGGGGTGGTAATTTATTCTATTGCCCAGAGCGCAGTAAATGCTAGAGCGGGTGCTGTATAAGTCCAAAAATCTCTTTTCTAAATGAATGTTAAGATATATTACAATATCACTAACATCGTTTACTAGTAAACTACAGAACTACAGGCTACAGGTACTACTGAACTACAGAACTTGAGGGGAAGAAGGTTGAAACCTTACCAATTTTCAAAAATATACTTAAAATATATGTACATTATTTATAGCAATGAAATAAAAATAAATAAATGACTAAATAAAAAAAAATATTATCACAAATTTTTTCTACAGTTTTATTAATAATAAAATGCAAGTTTTATAATAATAATTATATTTCAATTCTAAGTTTGAAAATTTCCATTAAATTTTCAAATATGCGATTATTTATTTATTTAAAACTTGTAATATATCTGACGAATATATTTTGCCATATATTAATTAGTAATAATTTAATTAAATAATTTAAAATATATTTATACCATATTTGTGAAATACAAATTTAAAATATTAATTAAAAATTTTTAATAAATATATTTTTAATATTAATTAGAATTATAAAATAATTAAATTTATATTTATTTGTATTTCATATATGAAATTTGAAAATTACATATGAATATACTAAATATATTATTATTGTATAAATCAATTTCATTAATTTTAATATTAATGTTACACTTGATTTAATTTATATATATATATATATATATATATATATATATATATAGATAAATATATATATATATTCAGGAAACCAATTTAATTAATTAATACATATATATATATATATATATATATATATGAAATTTTACATTTTTTTTTGTTTTTATATTTTACCGATAATAAGATATGTTGCACAAGAGAAATGTTTAATGGATTGAGTGTTTATCTTCAAGAACTTGGATTCTCTTTTTCGATATGTATGTGTGTGTGTGTGTGTGTGTCAACTTAACCGGTGTATCAGGTCGGTCGGTTCCTGGCAGACATTCCACACACTTGGTGACCCCTCTTCTCTTACACAATGTCCCATGAGGGTCTCGGCAAGATACATAAGAAGATTCCATGTCCCAAGTGTCGATTTGTGTTCTATCTCGTCCTTTTTCTAACCACTCTACCCTCTAAAATCACAACAAGAAAATATTTTAAAACAGAATTAACTCCACAAAAAAACACCGACAACATTAAATTATTATATAGGTGTGAAAACTACAATTATACTAATCCCTCGATAAGATAATAATAAAATAATTAATTTAACTGGAATGTGCACCACACAACACACACAAACACATACAGACACATGACTTTTTACGAACATTTTAATTATTTTATTTTCATTTATGTTTGATTAAAAAAATAATAACGAGCTATTGAAATTATTTCATAAAATACTTAGGAAAAAATAACTGTTTGATTTTATATTAATTTAATATTTATTATTTGATTTCATAATTAATAAATAAAATATTTTTAATAATAAGAAGATTAAATTTTCCATAAATTCAAAATATTTCTAATTTATCAAATAAAAAAATTAAGTATATATATATATATATATATATATTTAAATTTGTATAAAATAAAAAATATTTATATTTAATTGCTTATTTACTAGATTAGTAGAAATAAAATTAATATTACATTTCTTAAAGTAATTTGTTTATAAGGTGAAAAATTTTTATATATGTCGACCAACTTCAGTAGATAAAAAGGATTTTTCATTTATCATAATCAATCGTTTTTTTGTATGATCCCATATTTACTTTCATCTCCCCTTAATTAATAGTCTGTGAAGATAGTAATGTTGAATATTAAAATTAAAATACTATATTTTATTCATGATGATGATGATAATGATGATTATATTATTATTATTAATATTATAATTTAAAATTCAATTTAACGTTAAATTTAAATTTTATTTTCCAAAAAATTATAATTATATATTGGAAACCTGTATGTTTCATTTTTTTAGGTTAAGACTGGTTTATATAGTATCTTATCTTATTATGCTAGCTAAAATTGTATATATCTATCTATCTATATATATTGGTTCTCAAAAACCGCTCTAACGATTTTTTTCAAATTCACACTAGATATAGTATTTATAAAGAAAAATTAAGTTTTATTGATGATATCTCTTGAAACATTCAGCTTCATTATTAATTTCTTAATTGAAAATTATATATGGAAAACGTCAAAATTGGCCTCCATTTTTATTTGTATTAATATTTTTTTTTATTTAAAATATTTTAAAATTTATTATTTAATTTCGAAATAAAATTAAAAATATTTATTTTTAATAAAATATATATAGATATTTATTAATCTCTCTCAAAAAAAAAAAAAAATAAAATAAAAAACATCAAATCTGCCTGCTAAGACAGTAAAAAAATGACAATTTTTTATCTAAACATATATAGTACAGTGGCTAGAGAGATGTTTTAACGAGTGGATTTCGTCGGTTCGAAACTCGCCGGGTGAATCGTTATTTAAAAATGAAAATGAAAATAATGAATTTGTTATTTTTTTTCTTTTTATCTATTGTTTACATTTTAATAAATTACTATTTTATATTTATTTATTCATTGTTCTTTTATTAAATTTAATATTTATTAATATTATTTATTATTAATTTATATATTGATGACATCACAAATGACATTTATATTGAAATTTGACTCCCGCCTTTTTTTAAAGAATATTGTATTAATATTTTTTTTATATTTAAAATATTTTAAAATTTTTTATTTAATTTCGAAATAAAATTAAAAATATATATTTTTTTTATATTTAAAATATTTTAAAATTTTTTATTTAATTTCGAAATAAAATTAAAAATATATATTTTAATAATATTTTATAATTATAAATTACGATATATATTTATCAATAATAATGAATTTTTTTTTTTTAACTTAATTACAGAGCCGAGGCTCGGGGTCCCGGTATGATCTTAATATATTGTGAGAATTAGATAAATAATGTAGAGAGAAAAAAATATTTAAAAATAGATATTTATTTAAATGAAATAAAATTATTTAATTTACAGAATGAAAATGTCTATAATAATGTCTAAACATTTTTTCTTTATAATTTTACATTATAATAATACTAATTACAGTAGTTATAATATATGGGGAATTTTCAACTTTGACTGCCGATTTGACCATGTTCCCAAACGAATTTTAAAAAAACCAAGACCACTTTACATTTACACATTTTAAGCTCTAATCGAATCCAAAATCAAAATTTAAAAAATCGAAAAACAAACTCACAGATATATAGATTTTATAAATGAACATTTATACAATTTATTTTAATTAATTTGAAACATTTTAGGAAACAAATTTTTAATGGGTCATTTTTAGAAATCCCATTTAACAATTATAATAAATAATTAAAAAATTGTAAAATTTTTAAAGTATATAAAAATAAATTGTATAAATTGGTTAAAGGGTCGAGTGATAGTTCGGTGTCCCAGGTATATATTTTATATTAACACGCCTACTTTTCTGTATAATAAAGATATAAAGAATCATATTTTAATTTTTATATAACCAAGAAATCATTTTTTCACTTAAAATATAGTTGTAAAGCCCAAATCTCCGATCCATATAACATCATCGACTGGGCCGCTACCAAAAGGAGTCTTCTCTTGCTCTGACTAGGGCCACCGGTATTTGCCATTAGTCTCGAAAAAATAATATTAAATTTTATATAAATTTATAAATTAGAATATTTGAATTTGTTTAAATTTTAACACATGTAATCAATCATATGCATAAAGAATAGAAAATTTTGAAAATCAACTTGGTATTAAATTCAGAAAAAAAAAATACTCATATATAGAATATATAGACTATTCGAATATAATTGAAACTCTTTCTCTCCCTCTATTTTAAATTTGAAAAAACGGAGTGTTAAGAAATTAAGATTCCTTATACAACATGGATGGTTAAATGAATTGGGCTCCCTACCTCCCTGAGAAATTCACATTAAAAATGTTTATAATATTTTAGTTTATTAAATCAAACTATTATTTTTTTATTTCAATATTTTTAATGTTAATACAATAATTTTTATTTTATAATCTATAAAATAATTTAATTATTTTTAAAAACAACGGTCTTCAATTACAATTTTTTTACTCTCTACTGACTGTTCATTTCATAACTGAAAATAGTGTCGAATAGAAATAGACGATATTACTTGGATTAATCTTATTATGCTAGCTAAAATTGTTTGTTTGTATTATTGAGGACCCCAGTTCAATTCATTTTAATCAGATTGATGCAATGATGCAACATTTAATAATTGTAATAAATAATTAATTGTAGATTAATATTTTTTAAAGGGTCGAGCGACAGCTCGGTGTCCCAGGTATTAATATTACCAGCCAAACCCAATAATAATGAATCATTTTTTTTAACTTAAGTACCGAGCCGAGGCTCGGGGTCCCGGTACTTGTATAAATAGTGTTTGTTATTAATTATTGCACACCATTTATTAATTATTATTATATTAATTTTTTATTAGCAATTTTATTATATTCGTATTTATAAACATAAATTACAATTATAATTTAATAATAATTTTTGTTACAGATTCCCCTGCTTCACTACTATCAGGTAAATACAATATCTTTATAAATTCATGTTATTTAATACATATGGATATTACAAATATCAAATCTGAAATTTAATACATATAATAATATCTATCTATCTCTGTGGCTCTACGGAACTCGAAAGTTCTTGGCCGCAGCAACCAAACCCCTCCAAGTAGGAGGGTCGTTCGGAAAGTAACCTCCGGTTGATTAAAAAAAATACACCAAGTTAAATAAAAATATTTTAATATATTGTAGGAAATAATTTAAATTATTTCATTTAAAGTTTAAGTTAACTGAGGGCGCTGTGTGAAGGCTATGGAAGCGACCTCTATGCTACAATACTTGCGACCTGTGGTTGCTTTATGCTCTGGTCCACTCTTATGTATGTTGTTGAATGTAACGGACGATTTATGTTTATGTTTATTTACGATTAAAGATTGTTAATTTTGTTTGTTAAGTATTTATTTTATTAAGTAATACCCTATAATATACATCTTAAAACTACATCTTTGCACTATTTTTCGACATAGTCTCCATAACGATTGAGGCACTTATCATATCTCTTCACAAGCTTTGAAATTCCTTCTGCATAAAAATCACCCGCCTGTGCCAGGAGTCAGCCTACCACTCCTCTCTTCATCATGAACGTTTTCTGGTCCACTTTTAAATAAACGTACCCATTCACGGTCTACTCCTTCACTCATAACTCTTGGTCCGTATACGGCACAAAGCTCACGATGAATAGAGGCTGCAGAATATCCTTTGGCTGTAAAAAACCTTATAACAGCTCGCACTTCACATTTGGCGGTGTTTTCTATTGCAGCACACATTTCAAACTGACACAAAAACTAAACTAGCGCAAGTACAATGTTCATTCGACCACGGCTTGATGCCGACTGACCTACCGAGTGCGTGAATGCAAAGATGCTGTCGCTACCCGCACTGTGACCGATCGGAGGTTACTTTCTGAATAGCCCTCGTATTCCTATTCTGAGCCACAACCTTCCCGTCCCTATCCTCTCCCATCTCTCTCACGTCCTTTCCCACATCATCCACCTACCGTGTCCTTAGTCTTCCAAGTGGTCTTTTCCCACACGGTCTCCCTACCAATATATTTTTTGCAATACATATAATAATAAAAATAATAAAATAAATGACAGTTTAAATCATTAAATTTATTAAAAAAAATTTAAAATATTTAAAATAAATATAATAATATAATATATATTCTAGAGATGTAGTTAATAAAATATTAAATAAATTAAAAAATTGTTATATAATTAATTCTCTCAGAACAGAACAGAAAAAAATAAAATGATAATACAAATATATATTTGAATTTTTCTTTTTCCATGCTAATAATAATTTATTTGCTTAGTAATCATTTTGAATAATTTTAATTTGGAAAATGTAATATAAATGTCTTTGAGTAATATATCATTTCTGAATGACATGAATATATCGTCAATTACCATTTATCATTTATCATAATTATTAATAGTATATATATGTATATATAGTCACCTGAATTATTTATTTAAGATAAAACATGATCATTTTAATTTGGATGCCACTATTTGTGGTTTAATATTGCTGCACGTTGGGTCCTCGTGGGAAAGCTAGAGTATCAAATGCACTGGAAATTAATAATCTACATAATTTATGATAAAAAGTATAATTTAATGCATTTTCTTTCTATTAGGATGTCTATTAAATACTTTCCACTTTCTATATACAATTATAATATAATTATTTTATTAATTGTTTATTTAATATTTAATTTATTATAAAAAAATAAGGGAGAGAAAATGTATAAAATAATTTTAACTAATCTCAAATATAAAAATTAAATTAATAAAATAATGAGTGAAAATAGTACAGTCACGTACTAATACAAATACTAATACACGTACTAATACAAATAAAAATAAAACCACGGTTTGTATTTTAATCGAAAATAAAATTTTCATAAATTATTATTAATGCCTAAAAATTAGTAGATATTAGTATAACCATTATTATCATGATAATGAAGTAGTAATTTGGTAAATTTTTCATCATTAGATATGAATAAAGAAAAAAAAAGTTAAATAATTTATTTATAGGACTTTTTGAAAATGAATGCATTTGAACAAAAAAAAATAGTAAACAGTTATTAGTGTTCTTTGTGTGTAATTATATCAAAAAGGGAGGATGTTTTTCTTTTTGTTTTTTTTTTATATTTTCTTCTGAAGTTTAATAAATTAATGAACACAAAGTACTACCATTCATTTTAATATGTAACAAAAAAAAAGTTGTAGAAACAAAAGATAGGTTTAAAAAAAATAGAATAACTATTATTAAGGTAATTTTATTTGTTCAAAGGCGATTTTTTTTTCATAAACAAAAAAGTAATTAATTATATTACTATCCAAGCGGTGAGAAAATTTTTGAATGTAGTATAAAATTGTTCACCCACGCCTCCTAATTACTCTCACTATTTGCATAATTATATATATATAATGATAACTTTTAATAATATTATATTTTTTATCTTAATTTTATCTTAATTTTATCATCCAGTGATATAAAAATAATATGGTATATGTGTTAGGCTGCCCATTTGTGGGTCGTTGAGAATGAGTTTTGGTTTTCATTTTATTGTACTATAGAGATGCATTTCTATTGTTGAGTAGTAAAGTACTTACGATTATGGCTTATAGCTTATAGATTCAATGGAGTAGATAAATATTGATTAAGTAGGAGGTTGAGGGGAGGAGATAAAAAATATTCCCAACTGCACGTGAAATTGAATTATTTTAAAATTTGTAAATTAAAAAAAAAATATCTAAAATTTAATATGTAAATTGATTTAATTTAAACAGTATCAAATGATAAATTAAATTTATAAATTTTTAAAAAGGGATCACCTCAACCAACAAAGTAAAATTATGATTAATGTGCCAAAATTATATAAAATAAAGTGTATTTAAATCATTATTTTTGCTTTGACACCGTTTCAATATTATAAAATTAATAAAATACGAAATTTGTTGATAATTCATGCATTTTAAACTAAATTAAAAATAAAATATTTGATGCTTTCAAATATGGCCTATCAATAGTATTATTGTATAAATATGTATAAAAGGCAATGAAAGGACAGATTCAACTGATACGAATTGCTTAATGGTAATAAAATAATAATTAATCATCACTTGATGATGAATTTGATATTTTAAAATGGAAGGACTGAATTTTTTGATTGATACTCATTAATATTTACATATTTGACAATAATTATAAATTATTTGGTTAAAAACAACAACAATAAATATTATTTTATCAACGATTGAGACTTTATCAGATCGAATTTCTATCTCTAAATTGCATTGATATGTAAATTAAATATTTATCCTGTGTACCATTTTTAAGTTGGAAATATTTACGTGGAAAGATTCAGGTTCAAGGCACCAGTGTATAACAATTGGTTAAAAATTCCTCCAATAAAAGAATCTAATATATTTTCGAGTCTCATAAAATCAAGCCCACTTTAATGGGCGACTAACCATCAAAATTATTGAAGGCTTTTATAAGAAAATAAAAACTGAAAGCTGGTAAGTTTATATGCAGTTGTTCTCAAAATTCATAAGGTGCATTAGATTTTTATCAATTGACATCGTATTTATTTTTCATTTGATCCGTTTGAAATTTGCACGTTTGCATATGTTACTCTTTGTTCCAATATTTTGTTTGCCCTTTATTTTGAAAAGAGAAGTAATTTATTCTCATTGTCATTTACTGGACTGTAAAAACTGAAAAACTCGAGTGTATGACAGTTCCGTTTATTTCTTATAAAAATGGTTTGAAAATTTTAAAATTTGTAGGTAACAACAGCTTGTCTGCAGTGCATATAACATGTTATTCTTTTAGATGACCCTTGGGGAAGGAGACAAAGGGTTATAAACCAGGACCGATTGAAATTTATTTCTATGCGTTTATTTTTATAAAAGAAAAAATTCATATGAAGAAATATCATTTCTATCCCCTCACAAACGGTTATTCTTAGGAAAAATTGGCTAGAATTAGAAGGAGTGTTGATGACACCAGCCGGACGTCTGTGGAAATGGCTTGAACCCGAAGATTTGCTGTTCTTTTTTCTTGGTGTGTCATTTTTTCATATATTTCCCCTCTTTAGCAGACAGGTAAGAGACGACAACTTTTCAGTGTTAAAATGTAAATCTTTCGATTCTGGACAGTTTTTGATCATTAGAGATACATTTTCAATGTCTAGAATTTGAAATGTCAATCACTGGGTAAAAGTATCAATAAGTGGGTAATTACTAATTTTTACTATCTCGCCGGAGATAGTATTGCGCTCATTAAAATTTTCGATGTCGAGATTTTTTTTATTTTCTGTTAATACATTTTTTTGGTGTAATAAAAAGCCTTTAAAAACTATGCTTCCTTGAACCCAAGACTAATTTTTCAGCAGAACATAAAACAATTTTGTTCAATCAGTTCGTCAGAAAAGTTCAAAATGTCAAAAAATTATGAAAGTCATACTCTGATACCTTGACCCTATTTATTCATAAAAATATATTTTCAAACGAATTAGTTTTACTAATAAGATCATAATAAATACCTATATTTTACATATATTTAATTTAATTTAATTTAAACAGACTTGGTTACAATAACAGTTGAAATAGTAGCAGTTTAGTAAAGTAATGATAATCTTTTGCAAATTTTCAATTTAAATATTTCTTTCTAATTCTATAAATACAGTTGTTTAATGAATAAAATAAACATTTCAAGAGTGAAATTGTCGTCAGAGGTTGGGTTGAGAAGGGGGATAGGGATGAGTATGGGATGGGGGGATGGGGGTTGATAGGCAAGTCAAAAATAAGGCCAGGGGCCACCAGGGGCGTTTTGAACATAGGCAACCAATTAGCCAGCGCCGCAAATTAACTGATAGCGCCACCCCCACTACCTTCCCAACCCCCATTCCCCGTATGGTAATTAAATTGACAATAACACCACCAACACACAAGCGCGTCTTTTAATTAATACTAAACGGCCAGGTTGTTAATTAATATGGGCCAGTCTCCTCCCAAGACCAATCATCGTTCATAGTAAGTCATTTTATTCGCATGAAAACCAATCAATAAAACCTACCATCACCCCCTCCCCCATCTCCACCAAAAGAACTTCATTACACCTGAAACCCTTTCATGTACAATAAATTCGCATTCTATTTTATCCCAAATTTCTTTTTTAAAGATTTTTTTTTTTTTTTTGAATTAATATTAAGCATATTTCTTTTTTTACAGTTCAACAAGTTTGGATGTATCTTAACCATAACAAGTTGATGCTTATTAGTATAATACGAAAAAATTGTCCAATTAAAATTTATCCGATCTCCCTTTTTTTCTCTAGCTCACTCTCAAGCCTATCGATAACTTCTACATTACGGAAACTTTTTTTTGTTCTTTTTTAATATAAAACATATTTTATTATTTTTTTTTTATTTGAGAATTTATCTATAATTTATATTAGCAGTATAAACTATTATCCATATAAATCTATAATAATAAAAGCAAGTGTAATGTGTCTGTCTGTCTGTCTGTTTGACCGAGCTCTCCAGCAAAAACTATCGCACGCAGGGACCTGGAATTTTTTACACGGAAGCACAAAGGGGCTGGACACCAGACCTCGAAGCCCGATTTTGGATTTTTGAATTAGAAAAATTTTAAAAAAATTATAAAGAATATATTATAGGCGGGTAGTGGAAATTATGTAGAACAAAAATATGTCAATAGAGGCGCTGGTGGCGATAATTTGGCGGTAATTTAAATTCTGAGCAATGTGCAGATAAAAATCTTTTTATATATCTATTGATATTTACAATATCTCAATTGATCTTATTGGCCTTTTAAACTTTGAAAACATTCACATTACGGCTATAATTTAATACTATTAATTTTTAAGATTATGTGAGTAAATTATTTTAATTAAGAAAATTTGATCTCATAATTGAATTTTCACGTAAGATTTTAATATATAATATATTTTTTAATATTATTTTTATAGTAGTTTAGTGTTATGCTAATTTTATATTTTATTTTTATTTTGTTTACTTTGATTTTTTTTTTAAATAAATTAATAACATTTAAAGTAGCATAAAAAAATTAATCGAGGCAGGAAAATTGATGGGGTTTGAAATTAATAGTGATAAGACAAAATAATTAGTATCAGAAAGAATAATATTTGCAAAGAATTTAAATCGAGGTTACAATCTGGAAATTATTATCAAAGGGGATTAAAATTATTAAATTATTAATTGTATTATATGGGTGGGAGGCATGGTCTATAACCCTGGGAGATAAGAATAGATTCAGAGTATTTGAGAATAGGATTCTTCCCAGCATTTATGGGCCAAAGAAAGATGAGGACACCGGGGAATAGCGGAGACTGCATAACAAGGAATGCATGACCTCTATGCATCTCTAGATATAGGTCATATAATAGAGAAGGCTGGGATGGGCAGGGCACATGGCTAGAATGGGAGAGGAAAAATATATTGGTGGGGAGTTCGATTGGAAAACGTCTGTGTGGAAGACCAATTGTGAACAGGGTGGACAATGTAGAAAGGAACGTGAGAGAGATGGGACAGGTTAGGAGTTAGATGGTTATAGCTCAGAATAGGGATACTCGGGGGGGGTACAGGGGGCGGAGCCCCCGTCTAGATGCGAAGAGCGACGAAGGAGCTCTGAGCAGCTAGTAATAATAATAATAATAATAATCTGTTTCATTACACTTTGAATGAAATCAAGAAAATTAAAAATATACTGTTTCTAAAATAATCATAATAAGCCACAGGCACTTTAATCATTTCCATGTTTTTTTTTAATACTCTTTGATATTTTTTAACTTGTAATGATTAATTAGTAAAAAAAAAACGTTTTAGTTGAGTTTGTTAAAAATATGAATTATGTAGCTGTTTCTGTGTGATTTGTCGTTTTCAGCTCAAAATTACCTCTAATATTTGAATTTGTAGTTAACAAATCTTACAAATATCTTTAAAATTATTTCTCGTATAATATCATTAAATAGATTGATATAATAATTATTAAATTAAAAAAAAAAAATACTATAGAAACTTTTTTATTGGATCATTTAAATGTGTATCGTTTCGAAACATCACTATTTTTAATTTATTTCATTGAAACAAATTCCAATATGTTACTCTTTCTCTCTCTCTCTTTCACTCAGGCTTGCAATACAATTAGATTTTTTCCCAATATTAATAAGATCAGTCATTTAAATTTTTCACATATATATATATATATATATATATATATATATATATATATATTCTCATCCTTCATTCCCCCTACTCCTGAAACATATCCATATAGATATATCAAATTTTCATATAGTCAAAGCTAAAGGTTCAAAATTAAATCAAAAAAGATCAGTTCGGATGATTAAAATTAAAAGATATGGATATATGGATGAATGAAAAGGGAATTGAAGGTGGGAGGGGAAGGAATGGATAAAATTAAAAAAAAATTCATATAAATTGCAAGAGAGGCTAATTTGTAAAGGAAATTATTTAAAACAGGGGGTCTATCTAACTTTTATTTTTAATAAAATTATAAATTAAAAAAAAAAATAAAAAATTATACTCGACCATTTAGTTTTTTAATTCAATGAAATATTGACTTGACTTATATATATATATATATATATATATATAATATATAAACCCCTGCCTATATTTTTATGGCACATTCACTTTACGAAAAAAATATGCTCAAGTGAAAAATAAAATTACATTTCGTTAAAACGTTTCTATTTTTTTTTTTTTCTATATTGACATACTTCATTTCATTTTATATTAAAATTAAACTTTTAATTGGAAGGGAATTTTTGAAATTCTGAAGGAGTGTGTAGATGTGTAGAGAGTAGGGGAAGAATCATAGGAAAGGGGCTTGGGAGAGATACTAAATGCAAAAGAGAGAGGAGGAAATAGGAAAAAAATAGGGGTCAAAGTGAGGGTTTTTAATCTGACCCGCCCACTCACTCAATCCACCCCCTTAAGTCGTATAATTGTGCAATATATCTGTTTTAATTAAACACATTATTATATGTATATCCTATGTGTTGTATGTGTATGTGTGTCTGTGTCCTTTTTTAATTGTGTCTGTATATGTGTGAAGGGATATATAATTACAATTCTAGAACCGACCCCTCCGTGTATTAATAATATATAAAAACACAGATATATATATATATATATCTTTCATTTAAAGCCCTAATGTCCCAAATACAATGAATCATATTTTATTAATTAATAATAAAACCTTTAATGCGAGGTTAGAATTTTCGATTTAAAACGATTTATTAAATATTCAAAAGAAAGATAAAATATACAATATTAGAAAACTCAATATTAAATATATACAATATTAAACAATATTAAATACTTACATAAGAATATTGATTTTTTTTTGTTAATCTGAATGCCTTTGGCAGACTTTACATATAACATACCATCTCTCTCCCTCTCACTCTCTCTTTATCACTTAAAGCTCCTTTAACAATCAATTTTTCTTAAACAAAATATATATATATAAAAGATATTACGTTACGCGGCTGATATATAAAAATTATTTAAAGCAAAAAAATGAATAATTAATATTAAAAAAATAAATTATTTTTTATCGCTAAGGCCAAAGAATCAAAATTTATAAACCGAGTATTTTGTAGATTGTTAATATTATAATAAGTAGGTGTGAAACTTTGTCTAACAAAGCTACACCCAGAAGCACATAGATAAGAAAATGGAGGTTATCACTGGAGCATTTCTGAGATTTCTTATTATTAAGAATTACATTACCTTTATAGTTTGAAATATAAACTTGGCTTGAATCAGAAAAGAAAGGTTGGGGAGGAGGCAAACGGAAAGCGATCGATGTAAAAGACAATATGGGTATAAATATAAGGTAATGATGGAAATTCAGTCCAATTTCGACATAAATATAGATTTACGAGATGTACATTCTAGAATATATAAATGATTAGGTATCTATATATTGTTTAAATTTTAACTATTTTTGCATTTCTTTTGAATTTAAATATTCAAAGATAGCTTTTGATTGCTTGCTTAGATGTCAGGTTAGATTTTGAGAGTAAACAAACCTTATTTCTTTGTTTTAATTTTTAATTTAATACAGATTATAGATATACGTATTGTAAAATATGATAATATGTATATTAAATGATTAGGGAAATATATGTATATAATTTATTCTTTTTTTTTTTTTTTTTGTTAACGAATGATGTATTTAATTGAAAAATACCATCAATTGTGTTCATCTCTTTGAGTCTTTGTCAAGACACTTCCTCCAGGAAATCACGGCTTGG